>CM064870.1:47210730-48410730 GCA_032719365.1 Prinsepia uniflora | reverse complement strand
TCACGGTGGCCGAAAACCCGTAGGTGAGCAGTTTCGAGTTTGAAAAATGGGTACTCAGTTAGGCTATTTTTTTGGATATTTTTAAGGTCTAAACCTTCTTCCTAGGTGTCCTACGAACTTAGGGGACTCGATCTCGAAGGAAATGGTGACTAGAGTCGACGGCAGAACGGAGTTGCAGGGGTCGTCTCTGTTCATCGATTGAGGGTAAGGTTTTAATGGGTTTTTCGTGTTTTCAAATTAAAGGGATCTCTTAGTTAGACTGAGACGAAAAGAATGGAAGAAACTAGGAAGAGTTTGGTGGTCGGACGACGGAGAACCAGCCGGGTTAAGCCGCGGGTCAAAGGGACACGGTTGCAGGATCCGTTAGAGGTCGGGGATGGCTGATGACGTCATCCTGCTGACATCATCATATCAGATATGACAATTTCAGACTGACATGTTAGACAGGGACCAATTTGAGCATGACACATGGCACTGTCGGGGTTGTCAATGTTAACGTCATGCTGGCATCAGCGTTGCCTTTTCAACAGGATTGACTTTTGCATTAACCAGGAACGTGGGCGCGCGTGGGCTCAAATTTCGAGGTGGGCCCAGTGTCATTATAAAATTTTTGATGATTCGGATCCAATGGTGGTGGTTTCGGGTCGATCAGAGATCGTTAGGTTAGTCAAATCGAGATTTTTCACCTCAGGAATCATGTCCGGGACACGTTGACTTTTCCGGGAAAGTTTAGGGTTCTTATTATGGACTTGTACAGGTTAGTAGTAACCTTTGGGCATGATTTGGGCAGGTCCGGATGACTCAGAGAGGTCAGATTAGCCGGAGAGGCTTATGGCGCACATATTGAGGTTGCATCTAGGACGGTCTATGAGTGGACATTGATTTCTAAATTGTGATGCATGCATAAATGTTTTATATGTTTTATATATATGATTTCTACGAATATGATTGTGGTATCGGTGATTTACATATTTACACGTATTTCAAGGTTTACAGCTTTCTACTGTGTTTATACGTGCTTGTATGTCAATAATGGATTAAAGAACTGATTTCAGATTTGGAAATATGGAATTGGACTTGAGACCCATTTGATTTACGAACTATAAAACTTCGAGTCCATTTGATTTAATAAGGCATCAGGCTAGGGGCCCACTGGGTTTACATGATCGGGCATGAGGCCCAAGTGATTTATGATATCAGGTATGAGTACCATTGTGGTTTATAGATATAATTTTAGGTTCGGAGACCCTAAATGGATTTGGATTTGAGAAATCAGATTTCTGGGTTTACGATGGTTTTATGGGAAACTGGGCATAGACCCTTTGAAAGGTTTGAAAGGTTTTGAGAAGATTTACGAAAGGTTTTCTAATATACCATCGTTTTATCTATGGATTGTCTCCTCCAGAGAGGGCCATTGATCTACGGACATTGACCTGAGTGGACCTTGGAGTTGTCACAGCGCACTACCTGAGAGGAACTGCCCCCATGGGGTGGCTCTCGATCAGGAGGACATTTATGGATTATAACCCCCAGGGATGGTCATTGATCTGCGGACATTGACTTAGGTGGACCCTGGGGAGACTTGGGACTTGAGACCCCGAGTAGCACACGTAGCCTTGGAAACCATGACAGTATTGATTGTGACATCAGGGATGTCAGGCATCAAGGATGCTGAGGATTGGTTACATGGTATTTGATGGAATTGTGATTTATGGATTTACTGGATTATGTATTTGGATTTCGGATTTATTGGATTTATGATTTGGTTTTCGGTGTTAACGAATTTGGACAGGGACCCACATGGTTTGGAATTACAGTTTTGGGCTGAGTTCCCGCTTACTTGAACTTATGGCTTTGGGCTAAGGCCCCAATGATTTAATTAAAGTAAATGCTTTGATTATTGGTTTTCGAATGCATGCATACTTTTTAGTGAAGGGCATAAATGTATTTTTAATAAATGTGTTTTATGAACTTATTGATTTTCGTCCACTCACAGCTTTTAAATGGTTTTAATGCCCTTCAGGTTAATCACGGTTGCAGGCTGTAGCAAAGACCGAGACATCACACTCCTCTACCGATCCTAGCACGCTCTATAAGCCCTGAACGGGCTGAGTTTTGAGTTATCCCTTGTCTGACATTTTGTGTTAGATGGGAGCATGGCACATCCCGCGTTAATCCTAGGGGGATTGGGATGGGTCGTGTCAAGTGGTATCAGAGCAGGTTTGCTCTTGTGGTACGCGCAGGTCGAGGATGTGATGTCTCTATGGGTTGCAGTTCGTTATCAACCTGATAGTTAGGATGCCGGTATGATAGTTGGTGGGAATGAATCATGGATAGTTTTGATTCAGTATTTGATGCTTATGTGTGCCATAGTTCTGTCGTGGCTTGGTAGTGTGGGACCCTAATGAGGGATGAACGTAATGGTTCTTGAGAGTTTTGACCGTGGGACGGTTATGTCGGGATCGTCTATCATGATATTGCAGGATTGGATATGGCGATAGTGTAGAGTTGTGACCATTAGATAGTCATGTTATGTTGAGTTGGATAGTGGTGTTGTTGAGAGTAGCTGGGTTTCTCGAACCCTAGTATATGATATATGGTTTGGAAATGTGAGTCGGCGAGTGGTTTGACTTTGGTGACTTTTCAGAGTCGAGCCTGTTGGTCGGTTATGTCAAGTCAGCTTTGGTGATGGTACTGCACTCTGTAGCCGAAGTGGTAATAATCGGTTAGGCCTAGTTGGTTGTTGTGCTACCCTAGTTTGTGATGGATATTTTGGGGCAGTTGAGGTCGGGGATGACCCGGTGGACGACACTGGTTGAGTCGAGTTGAGACCAGTTAAAGATTGGTTAGAGATTGGTTGGACAGGTTACCAGGGTGTGACCCTTGCCATTGGAATCCCGGAGTGGGGATACAGAGTAGTGAGTAGACGCGATTGTTTCCGGTTAGATGCAGAGTCACGATAGCGATGTTTGGTGGTTGGGTCTGCACGAGTTTGTGGCAGACACAATTATCGAGAATGGTTGTAGTTGTAGTTTTTGTGAATCGGTGGACGTTCAGGGAACATTCATTTTCTTGTATGAGTTGTCAGGGTGATTGTACCCAGAGTTGTGGGGTACAAGGGAGGCGGAGTTCCTTTAACCTGAGCAGAGATACGGGGTGGGTCGTTGCTTGGTATGAGAAAAGATCCAGGGTTGTCTGATTCGCACACTATGTACCAATGATTATGATGACGATGAACCACGAGTTGGGATGTGACTCCGTCGTGATTGGCATACGTTCGGTATCTAAGATTTGGCAGTGGATGAGTTGGACTGGACGGGATCCAGCAGTGGTTGAGATGTGTTGGGACTCTAACCCAACCGTGAGTGTGATAACTGATATGATTGGAATGGTTAAGTGGTAAATGAATGAAACGGTATGAACGAATAGGCGAGTTAGGGTACCAAGTTAGCTTGGTACAGACACGTGGTTGATGCACGAGTGAGTTGGTTCCAATATGGTTGGAACTTCGGAATCGAGAGAGGTTGCAATTGAGGCGACGAGGGGAGTGCTTGATTCAACATTGGTGATGGGTATTTCGAAGTCATTGAGGGTGACTTCTCATGTTCCGCCCATGGTAGATGATGGTTGTCGTCACTAGTACATTGATCGTGTATTGGTTGGTGAACCCGTGATTTGTTTTGGGTCATCAGGAGGAGTTGGCCATTTCGAGTTAGGTGAATGAGATTTCTCTTTTTCTGCTTGGTGGCAGACGATGTTGGGTTACATGGTATGGTGAGTGCAATAATTTTGTGTTTGCACTCACGTAGGATGAATTTTGATGTCATCGTCTTGAATCATCCTTGATTTTTGCTAGGGGGAATGACAAGGATCGATGTGAAGTAATGGAGAGAATGCACAGTCGTGATGTGTCTCGTTGTTGACTGATCTATTTAGATGTGAAAATGGTTGAGAAGCGATTTGATAGTATGCGGTTTCAATGAGGGTGTAAGACCCTATGTCCTGAAATCTGGTAGTTAGCTGAGTGAGAACATGTGTGGATCCTAGGTGGATCCGGATTGTGATGTTGAGGATATAGGGCGTTGTGACGATTGAGGATCGTGATGTTAATGATCGGGTGATGTTGTGGTGGACCAAGATGGCGTGGATAGTGATGTCGCGCCGTGCTAGCAGACGTCGTCTTTCTGATTATGCTAAGCTAGGAGCAGGGTAGAATCGTTTTGTGAGACAGTTGAAGAATCTTTTGGAATAGTTAGTGAGATGACAAGATAGGAGTTAGTTATGGGAATGTTGGGTCGACTTCTTTTCGAAGTTAATCCGATATGAGACGGTAGTTGAGTGAATTGAGTTGTTTACGACTTGTCTTGGATATTTGACTATGTCAATGATGGGATTGGCTTCCTTTCGAAGTCAATCGAATATGGTATGGTGATCGAATGAGCAGGTAACCAATAGGTTCAGAGTTTTTGCGTCTCGGTAGACGTGGGTGAGATTGGATGCTCATTTGGCATGAACGGGTACGCCTTGGTAGGCATGAGTTGGATTGGTAAGTGTTGGATTGTGTGAATAGGAGTAGACGTTGTGATGTTGGTCGGGTGACCATGGGACTCGGAATGGATGATGAGTTGGAGTATTTGATCTGTCCAGAATTGAAGTGTGTTTACCTACGAGCTATGTAGTAGGCTGGTTGGTGAATGGATGTACTACATGGTACGTTATGCCAAGACCGATACTGGACAGGCCTGAGTGGTGCCTAGTGACGGTATATAGGATGTACTAGTGGTATATGGATAAACGTGTTGGTAATCTGTTTAGTTCTGATATCATTGGATTAGTTGAGAACGTGAACTGGACATTGGATACTATGCGCTGAGCCAGAGTGATTTTGATGGGTTAGTGATTGTACGAGCAGGTGCTCAGAGTCGTGGATGGCTAGTGGAACCCTAGAGTTGGGATGTGTTATTACTACTGTGCAGGCATTCGATGGGGTCCAGTTGCACACTGATCGAGTGAGTTTCATGTTATTGTCATAGGAATCCTAACGAGCTAATTTTAATATCTAGTGAAATTAAAGGTAAGAAATCTTTACTACAAGTTCCCAGGTGAGTGAGAAGTGGATTGTGTAGTCACAAGTGAAAAGAGTTGGTGGTTAGTGTAACCACGAGTTGCTTTGCGTGGAGCGACTGCTCTGTGACTCTCACTAATGACAACATGGATTTATGAGGAAAGTTTGGTACGAGATACCTTGGTGCGACTCTATAGTGAGTCAGAGTTGTGTTGGTGATTTGAACTATGACCATGGAGCCGTGAGTGTTGGCTGAGTGCGACATTATGGGACGTGTGATGCAGACAAGGTAAAATTCAGGAAATACAGAGAAACTGTGAGATTTGATAACACTCAGTGTGGGAGAAATGCCGGATTAATTTGCAACTGACAAGTGGTGACATTATGGCTGGATGTGCTAGCGGGGATTGATGAGGGAGATTTGGTGACACCCAATGGGAGCAGATGTCAGGGTGGACTGGTGAATGAGAGGAACCGTCAAGTTGAATGTGTCAGCTAAATGTGTCAGCGTAATCGTAGAATTGTCGGGTGGTATCAACTCGGAACGTGTGATCAATGTCACTCGATGTGGTCGGGTGTAGTTGGTACGACGTGGGTTCGTGATGGAATGTCGGGGTACAGACAAGTAAGGTGTTGGTTAGTGGGTGTAGATGTATACATAGGATGTTAAACCTGACGGTGAGACTGAGCTTGTTTTTCCACGATGTGGATATGGAACTAGGTTAATTGGAATTTCGAGGACGAAATTTTTTTAAGGTGGGTAGGTTGTAACGACCAGTCCCTAATATCGGGATTAAGCATTAATTAATTATGGATTTAGAATGATTAATAGGGGATTAATCGAGCGAAATCGTACGGACAGTGTAAAATGACCGTTTTACTCCTGAAATTAGGCAAAATGTTGACTTTTGACTCGAGAATTCAAATGTACGATGACCGATGACCGTGACGTACATCGAGATATCACGAGTCCGTAGACAGACGACACGTTGAAATCAGATGTCGAACGGAGAAGTTATGGTCACGGGATCAAAATCGACAATTTAACGTCTCAGGATTCGCATTAAATGTTAGTTAAATGTGATTGGCAGATATTTGTATGTGGGGCCCTTGGATGAGTGACAAGTGTCACTTATCCCATTGGTCCTTTCCCCTAAATTGTGGATCTAATGTACTAAAATATTATTTTATTTTAGTTTATTATTTTACTAATTTTCCCTCTCATTTTTCTCTCTTATTCCCCGTGCACGATATCTTCATCGTCTTCTTTATTTTCTTCTTCAAACTGTATAACCCACACATCACCCCAACCTTTACAAACTTGTGCTACTGGGGATGGGGTGAACAGAAGAGTGAGAGAGAGAGATGAGGCAAGCACGACAGTGCTAACGACTTGGACGGTAAAACACGGTGGTTACGAACTCAAGGGACTCGACCTCGAATGAAATGGTGGCCAGAGTCGACGGTAGAACGGAGTTGCAGGGGTCGTTACTGTTCATCAATTGAGGGTAAGGTTTTAATGGGTTTTTCGTGTTTTCAATTAAAGGATCTCTTACTTAGGTTGAGACAAAAAGAATTGATGAAATAGGGAAGAGTTTAGTGGTCGGACGACAAAGAACCAGTCGGGTCAAGTCACGAGTCACGGCGACCCGGTTGCAAGATCCGCCAGATGTCAGGGATGACTGATGACATCATCATGTCATCATGTCAGATCTGACAATGTCAGACTGACATGTTAGACATGGACCAATATGAGCATGACACGTGGCACTGTCAGGGTTGTCAGTGCTAACGTCATGCTGACGTCAGTGTTGACTTTTCAACAGGATTGACTTTTGCATTAACCAGGAACGTGGGCGCGCGTGGGCTCAAATTTTGAGGTGGGCCCAGTGTCATTTTAAAGGTTTTGACGATCCGGATCTAATGATGGTGGTTTTGGGTCGATCGGAGATCGTTAGGTTAGTCAAATCGAGGTTTTTTACTTCGAGAATCATGTCCAAGACACGTTGACTTTTCCGGGAAAGTTTAGGATTCTTATTATGGACTTGTATAGGTTAGTAGTAACCTTTGGGTATGATTTGGACAGGTCCGGATGACTCGGAGAGGTCGGATTAGCCGGAGAGGCTTATGGCACACATATCGACGTTGCATCTAGGACAGTCTATGAGTGGACATTGATTTCTAAATTGTGATGCATGCATAGATGTTTTATATGTTTTATATATATTATTTCTACGAATATGATTGTGGTATCGGTGATTTACATATTTGCACGTATTTCAAGGTTTACAGTTTTCTACTGTGTTTATACGTGCTTGTATGTCAATAATGGATTGAAGAACTGATTTCAGATTTGGAAATCTGGAATCGGGTTTGAGACCCATTTGATTTACGAACTATCAAACTTCAAGTCCATTTGATTTAATAAGGCATCAGGCTAGGGGCCCTGTTGGTTTACATGATCGGGCATGAAGCCCAAGTGATTTATGATATCGGGCATGAGTCCCATTGTGGTTTATAGATATAATTTCAGGTTCGGAGACCCTAAATGGATTTGAATTTGGAGAAATCAGATTTCTGGGTTTACGATGGTTTTATGGGAAACCGGGCATAGACCCTTTGAAAAGTTTGAAAGGTTTTGAGAAGATTTACGAAAGGTTTTCTAATATACCATCCTTTTATCTATGGAGTGTCTCCTCCAGGGAGGTCTATTGATCTGTGGACATTGACCTGGGTGAACCTTGGAGTAGTCACGGCGCACTACCTGAGAGGGACTGCCCCCATGGGGTGGCTCCCGATCAGGAGGGCATTTATGGATTATAACCCCCAGGGAGGGTCATTGATCTGCGAACATTGACCTCGGTAGACCCTGAGGAGACTTGGGACTTGAGACCCCGAGTAGCTCACATAGCTTTGGAAACCGTGATAGTACTAATTGTGACATCGGGGATGACAGGACCCGCCCCGATCCCACGGGGACCACAAGGGGGCGTGCCCTGCTCCCATTTGACACCCAATAATTCATACCAATTTTAACCTCAAAACATCAAATGCATAAATAACCAAATTAAAGTCATACATTAAATCCGAATTAAACAGATGTCAGACAAGGGATGAAATCCAAAATTACAAGTTGCGAGCACGACTCTAAAATAAAACCTGCGGGCAAACCACCCAACAGGGGTTCAGGTACGCAGAAGTAGATCTATGCCTCAGCCTCAGTTTCCTCCTCTACCTCAGTATCACGACCTGGAGGGGTTACCAAAAACATTAAGGGTGAGTGGACCGAAACTCAAGTTTATAAAATCATTTGATAAGTAAAACATATAATTTACCCCTCCGTTTTCCAAACATGCATGCAACCGTAATTAAAACCATCAATCATATAATATGAACCATAAGGCATATAATAAAACCATAAGTATAATTTTAGTTGCTGCACTATACACTCCAATCCCGACATCACCTGATGTTTGACGTTCTTGACGTCTAATAAGGTCACAATAATAATAAGGCTACGCGTGCCACTCGGGTCTCAATTTCCGAGTTAAATCCCCGAATCCACTTCGGGTACAGCATCACCTGATGCAGCATCACCTGATGCTTAGCGTCATAGACGCTGGACGTACTAGACGTCCGTGACCTCTCCGGGGTACCTCGCCGGAGGAGACAATATAATATGAAAGGATCTATACAGTGCAGTACCAAATACATTTTATTGATATCCACATGCAAAGCATATATATACATAGATAAAATCCGAACCAATCATTAAGTTTTCATCAGACGGGTCTCAAGCCCAAATACCGTGAAACGTGCCATAACCATATTTTCCATATCATCAAAACCATTGATGTTTTAGCACGTGAATAAGTATAATAAACCAGAAAACATTTATGCACGCAACGGTTTAAGAAAATGGCCCACTCACTGTACGATCCCGCGGTGAACCTGCGCGTACGAACTTGTACCGGGATTATCGTACAATTCCTGTCAGTCCAAATCACATGTAAGTGTCACTACAAGTCTTAAACGTTTAACCACAAAGTCCGAAATAGAAGCCGGCTCGGGGAAGCCGTCCTACACGTTTCCCGAGGCACCCGGCCCTAAACTGACCCATCAAAACTATCTCAGATCAACATGGTTAATTCACCAAAAATGTTCAGAATGATGAGAGGAATAAAAGTCATGTTGATCGTGATCGGAGATAAGCCCCAACGCGCCCTCACGCGCCGCCCAAAGTGGCTGCGCGTGAAAATCACGCGCCTGACACTGTAGCTACAGTGTCAGCACCTTCACCCGTTTGTCTGTAATTCGGGCCTGCCACCCGCGGCTTGACCCGGTTAATTACCCATCAATTCCTACTCGATTTCAATCCAATTTGATCCTAACATGTTATTTAAACATCTAATTTAAGTTCTGAGTTATTAATTATCCAAAACCAATCCTGAAATGGCCCCTCGACCCGTGACCATCCAAACGGATCAATCACCAGAACTCACTGGTTCCTAAAATAAAATCAAATTAACCTTACATGAAGCATCATAGTATCACAACGAACTGGAAAACACACTCAATTGAATCAACACTCACCTGGAAGTAGCCGTCCAACCCTCTGAAGTTCCTCTGAACACGGCAGTCACCGTCCCAGCTCACCCGTGGCTGGTTGCCTTCGATTTTGATATGGTTGTGTTCCAAATGCTCCCAGAAAGCTTACTCTACGATTAGATTGGCTCAACACACCGTAGAAATCAAAAACCCGATTTCCCTCCAAAAATTCCCGAAATGGTTTCTCTCTGGTTCCACCCTTATTTTCAGTCCTTTCAATACCAGAGTGAAGCTCACACACTATATAATCAGTTTTAATTAATTTCAAGCCGTCCCAGAAGCTCGTGGTTGTCCAATTGTCCACTGAAAAATGTCCCCCGAAAAGCTTCGAACTTGAATAATTAATAGGGTCGTGCACGGTGGATGCAACAGACCACGGTCTGAAGCATCAGACACTCCCAACTTTCCAGCACACAATCGCACAACCAATTGCACGTTTGAACCACCGCACATGGTGGTGCCGCCCTTGTCCCCCGCGGCCTGCTACAGTAACCAGGACAAAAAGACCAAAATGCCCCTGGTTCAATAATTACCAAAATACCCCTCACTTCCTAGACCCGTAACTCAGCCATACGAAGTCCGATTTTGGCGTGCCGCCTGTCTACGGACTCAGGACGTCGAGACCTACCTATCGGTCCTTGAGTCGCGTGAAAATTATTTGTCAAACGAAAAGTCAACATTTTCGCCCGTGAAGTCCAACTTACGGTAATGCCCCTGAACTTCCGATAGTCATAACTTTTTCTCTGATCGTCCGAAATAGACGTGCCACCTGTCTATGAACTCGTGACGTCCCAAAATACGTCACGGTCATAGGTCAAAGTCCCTTTAATTCACCAATCGAAAGTCAACAATTTGGCCATACCAATCACAAGGGTAAAAGCGTCAATTCACACATTAAATTACAATATTAAAATCCTCGGATTTCCGGGGTGTTACAGGGGATGTTAGGCATCAGGGATGCCGAGGATTGGTTACATGGTATTTGATGGAATGTGATTTATGGATTTACTGGATTATGTATTTGGATTTCAGATTTATTGGATTTATGATTTGGTTTTCGGTGTTAACGGATTTGGGCAGGGACCCACGTGGTTTGGATTTACAGTTTTGGACTGAGTTCCAACTTACTTGGACTTATGGTTTTGGGCTAAGGCCCCAATGATTTAATTAAAGTAAATGGTTTGATTATTCGTTTTCGAATGCATGCATACTTTTTAGTGAAGGGCATAAATGTATATTTAATAAATGTGTTTTATGAACTTATTGATTTTTGTCAATTCGCAACTTTTAAATGGTTTTAATGCTCTTCAGGTTGATCACGGATGCGGGCTGTAGTAGAACCAGAGACATCATGCTCTTTCACCGATCTTGGCGCGCTCTTGAAGCCCTGAACGGGCTGAGGTTTGATTTATCCCTTATCTGACACTTCCTGTCAGACGGGAACATGGCATTTCCCGCGTTAATCCTAGAGGGATTGGGATGGGTCGTGTCATAGGACCCCACCTAAAAATGCTTCGATATCCGAGTCAGATCCTATTCCCATCTGACAAATTAATAGAAGTTCTGAAAATTCCCTTAACATTTATCAGACCAAGGATAACCGTATTGATGTCCCAGTCATGCCTCCGCCTCTATATCTGCCCCGATTTTCGTGCAACAACGTAGAGGGTCAACAAAACTAGTAAAGGTATCAGTGGACAAAATAAACATTTAAAAATAGGTTTCTAAAACAAACCTTAACTTTTAATGTAAAAATTCATGCACAGAATAAAACATGAACAACCGAGTTTCAAATCACATCATATCACAAGTCGTGGGACCCACAAATCATAACATGAACTGGAAGCCCATGACCCTCATTTTCCAAAATCTATGTTTATCAAATCAAGTGAAAACATCTGAGCACAATATTGGAAATCAATACGACCAAATACTCTCATCTTAGGAATTACCCATCTGAGGTCAACTCGAGAAACCCCATATGAGGCCAACTTGAGAATTACACATCCAAGGTCAACTCGGGAATTACACATCTGAGCCATCTCGCGAACTACATATTTGAGGTATCGAGAAGATTACAAATCGAGGTACACTAAATATGAATCCAAGGCATTAGTTTCAAAACAAATCTTTGACTCCAAAACTCAAAATACCATTTCCAAATCGGGCTTAGGCCCAAAATACAGTTTTCACAAATACCTTCATAAAATCCTTGTCTAGAAATAAGTCAATAAACCTAGAAAATCTTCTCAAATCATTGCAACTCAAATCATGTAATAAAAATATTTAAAACATTTAACTATGCATGCATCACAGTTATAAAATAAATGTCCACTCACATACTGTCCAAACGGCTCAATTCCGAACTATACACTCCTTCGAAGTCCCAAGAGCTATCTAGCCTGTCAAAGATCACCGCCAAGGGTTACTAACGTCCATAATAATCTCACATTTAAATCCCCTAATTTTTCGGGATAAAATACGTATTTAAAACATAGTATATACACTTCGGACACGCAAAACTACCCCAAAATAATATTTGATCGACTCGAAACCTGCCCCAAAATGTCCATAACATCGAAAACATTAAAATTCACCTTGATCGCACCTTGAGATAGCAAAGCACACGTCCCCATTTGCTGCCCATGCCCTCTGCATGTGGGCCTCACGCGCTGCACCGGTTGCTTTCAACCTCCAGCTAGGTCGACCCGGCCCTTGCAATCGGGTCCCGACTTGGCTTCCATACCTGATCATATATCCTTTAATCCTTGTCCAATTTTTACGTTCCAAACATCAAACATGTTCTAATCAGCCCCCCAAAAAGGCCTATGATCTTACAATCAATCAAAACGGCCTAAAGATCAAGAAAACCCACCTTGGAATTTCGAAAAATTTTGAGTTTCAGATTCTAGCATTCCCATTGCCCAAACCTCTCGAATAGAGCTAGGAGCAGTCATCTAAGTCTAGGAATCATGTTAGAGAACTGAAATTCAAGCTTCAACATTCAAAACTAACAATTAATTCCAAAAGGTGTGAGTTGGGTGCTGGGGGTTTTCAATCCCAATTTCATTATGTTCTTCATCCCTCTCAAATCAATCTCCTTCCTTTATTTTCCTCTGTTTCCCTCTCTTCCTTTACTCTCAATTCTGGTAGTAACAATCATCCAAAGTCACCATATCTTCTTACTTTCTCTCTTGGGTTTTGCTCTCGAGTCACCATCATACCCACACACACACAAACATATACACGGTTGCACACAATGACACATATACAATGCCACTAACCCAAGACTAAGTGGTGACACATGTCACCCTCCCATAAAGGCAGAGCAATGACTCATCATATCAGAAAAAGGACCAAAATTCCTCTGGTCTTGAAAATCACCAAAGTACCCTTGAGGGTTCTAGACCCGTAATAAACTCTTATGAACTCCAATTTTAATGTGCCACTTGTCTATGGATTCAGACTCTGAGACCTATGTGAGTCCTCACGAAAAGTCCAAAAATCTCGCGGAGTAAAAAATCAACTTTTCACCACGCAAAATGAGGGTAAAAATGTCAATTACTTTTTAAAAATCCCAAAATTATCTTCTAGAAATTCCAGGGCGTTACACTAATCACTAGAAAAAAAAAACTTAAACTAGCTAAATAAAGGTTAAAAATTAAAGTAAGATTATGGTAGTGTAACAACCCCAAACCTATTTGTTTCTATATGCAAAATTTCAATCCCACACCTCCAAATCTAAGCTGAACATTTCCCTCAATGTGTTAAGTAATATGTAATAAGAATCCTACGACAATTCGAGGTTAGAAAGTACATGAGAATGCAAGTGAGAGCGCATACCAAAGTTAGGTTGCCTCCTAGGAGTGCTTTATTTATCGTTTAGGAAAAACAACACAACATGTCAAGTGCTTGGTGTTAGCACGACAAGGATGGTAGCATCAACATGGAACATATTGTGAAATCCCAACTGTAGAATTTTTGCTACATCATATGAAAAAAATTAAACACAAAAAGGAACTCATTGACGAGAACATATCGTTTAGGCAAAACAACACAACATGTCAAGTGCTTGGTGTTAGCACGACAAGGATGGTAGCATCAACATGGAACATATTATGAAATCCCAACTGTAGAATTTTTGCTACATCATGTGAAAAAAATTAAACACAAAAAGGAACTCATTGACGAGAACATCCTGATGACGTCATCATGTCAGGGATGACGTCAGCATTGTCAGGTCTGACAATGTCGGACAGAGGGCCAATGGGAGCGTGACATGTGTCACTGTTAGAGGGTGTCAGTGATGACGTCAGCATGACGTCAGCGTTGACTTTTGCGTTGACCAGTGCGTGGGGGAGCATGTGAATAGTGTTTTGAGTGGCCCAGTGTCATTTTAAAGGTTTCGACAATCCAGATCCAATGGCGGTGGTTTCGGGTCGATCAGAGATCGTTAGGTTGTCAAAGTGAGGTTTTTCACCTCGAGAAACGTGTACGGGACACGTTGACTTTTCCGGGAAAGTTTAGGGTTCTTAATATAGACTTGTATAGGTTAGTAGTAACCTTTGGATATGATTTGGACAGGTCAAGATGACCCGGAGAGGTCATAATTGCTCGGGAGAGCCGTATGGCACATAAATTGAGGCGGCAGCTTAGATGGTCTGTGAGTGGACCTTGGTTTTCTAAATTGGTGCATGCATAAATGTTTATTAAATGTTTTTATACATGTTTGGTAATGCCATGGGTGCATTTGGTTGTGGTTACGTATAAGCACGTATTTTGAGGTTTCGGCCCGATACGGTGCTTATACGGGTCTGTATTTCTTTAATGGTTTAAATGAATTGGATTTGGATTTCAAGTGGATAAACTCGGGTATGAGACCCATTTGGTTTTGTCTCGGGCATATGACCTCAGATATCGGGCACGGTGCCCAGCTGATGTCCTATGTTCGGGCACGAGACCCAGGTTACTTTACGGTTTTGATTTCAGGTCAGGGAACCTTAAATGGATTTCCAGGTTCATGACAGTTTATAGGAACCGGAATGATTATGTTATTGTGCTACATGACGGTTTATGGGAATCGAGCATGGAGGTTATTTTCTATATGTATATGAACGGCTTGGATATTATGGATCATGACGGTTCAGGGGAACCGGTCATGAATGGTTGTGTTATGTATATATATATGTTCATATACCTTCCTTTACTTCTATTATCTTCTCCGGGGAGGGTCGTTGGCCTGGGTGGACCCCGGAGTAGTCACGGAGCACTGACTAAGTGGAGTCACCCCCCAGTTGGGTTCCTTACTCTCAGGAAGGCTATAGTTACTATAACCTCGGGTAGGATCAGTAGTCTGCGGACATTGACCATGACTTTGAGAAGACTCGGATTGAGACCCGAGTTGCACGCGCGTAGCTTTGGAAACCATGACAAGATTGGTTGTGTAAATTATATGTATATATGATATGTGATGTGTGGTTACACAGGATTTGAGCGGTGGCTCGTGTACTTGGTTTCATGATGGTTTTGGGCTGAGTCCCTTATGGTTTTGGGCAGTGGCCCGTATGGTTGAATCTTTATGGTTCTTTCAGTTATGGTTTTGGGCTTAGTTCCCACCTTTGGTCCATTTGGTTAAATGATTTTCGAATGCATGCATGCTTTTTAGTGAAGGGTACAAATGTCTTTATAGAAATGTTTTTACAAACTCTTGTTTTGTCCACTCACAACTTTTAATGTTTTGACTGCCCTTCAGGTTGACAGCGGATGTGGACTATAACAGAGACCGAGATATCACATACCTCCTCCGGATCCTGGTGTAGTTTGATGGCCCGAGAGGGCTAAGGTCGGTAATTTCCCTTGTCTGACACTCCGTGTCAGACGGGATCAGGATCGTTCCTCATTAATCTCAGGGGGATTGGGGACGGGTCCTGACATTTATGACGTATACTCCTTGTAAACACGTCCAAATCACAAGATGTCAAAACCATATGAAACTGGACTTCTAGGCCTTTCCAACCATATATGGCCCATTTTTAATTTGTTTTAGCACTTCGAGCTGATGTTGGGTCACTTGTGAGCTATGGACTTATCTTGAGTTTCTTGGGTTTCAAGTAATTCATCCTTAGCTCTTGAAGTCATTATGATTCATAAAAAATAAGATGATTTATTCAGACCCTTACAGATATTGATAATATCCAAATCAAAATGTTAAAATTTTAATGGTTTGATACGGTTTGGATTTTCAGAAATTAGAAATTAAACTGTTTCAAACTAAATTGTTACAACGGGTTGGTTTGGATAGAAACAATTTGAAACTGTTTAGGCATAAAAAAAATAGAAAGGATATTATATTAAGGAAAAAAAAAGGAGGATACAAACTGAATATTTAATAATCAAAGTTTTTGTATATTAAGTTTGCAGAAAATTGTATTGCAAATATTACCACTATATTAAGATTTATCAAATAAACATTAGAACTTAATAATTTTTTATTATATTCTAATCTTGATATATATATATATATTTGTTTATATCTAAATATCTTTTTATCTTTATTATTTTTAATTTTTATTAATAATATACTTAAAAATTAATATATTTCTCAACGGTTCGATTTGTATTTAGCGGATTTCCAAAATGAAAATTCAAATCCAAACCATTATTAACGGAGCGATTTGAATTCTCAAATCGTTTGATTTTTATCCAGTCAAATCTAAATCGTTGGATAAATAACAGTTTAAAGCACATTAATCAACGATTTTAACGGATTCGTATCCATTCCTAATGGTAACATAATTTAGGTAAATGAAGATTTCCTTAGTTTTGATATGAAATTAAAATTTTCCTTATAATTTAGGGGGTTTTATGTAATTTAACCTTTAAAAAGCCCACCCCACTCTACCCCCACACCCATCAACGCTCTACATCGCCCTCGCTCTTTCTCGAGTATCCAAGCTGTTCCTTCTCTATCTCATATGGCCACTGCCTTCTCTAACCAGTAACCACCCCAACCATCAAACTCTCCCTCTCAAATCATTTGATTTTTATCCAGTCAAATCTATGTCGTTGGATAAATTACAATTTAAAGCACATTAGTTAACGAATTTAATGGATTCGTATCCATTCCTAATGGTAACATAATTTAGGTAAATGAAGATTTCCTTAGTTTTGATATGAAATTAAATTTTTCCTTATAATTTAGGGGGTTTTATGTAATTTAACCTTTAAAAAGCCCACCCCACTCTACCTCCCACCCATCAACGCTCTAGATCGCCCTCGCTCTTTCTCGAGTGTCCAAGCCGTTCCTTCTCTACCTCATCTGGCCACTGCCTTCTCTAACCAGTAACCACCCGAACCATCAAACTCTCCCTCTCTCACCTATCACTCACGGATAATCCCCTCTCTCAAGCTATCATCCACCCATCATCCTCTTTCTCTCAAGTTAACACCCACCCCCCACCTGCAATCAATTAAAAAAAAACACCTTTCACTACCATGATCGGATCTTGAGTTTCTATCCCCTTGTCTCTCTTGCTCTATATATCTAGAATTTCTTCGTATTTGAAGTCTGCCAAGAGCATTCCTTTGGTTTCGGAATGGGAAAGAATGATATTTGGGCAGAGAGTCTTAAATGAATTTTGCTTCTATTCAATTTCAGTTTGGTTTGGAGATGGACTGATGGAGATTGGAGCCTTCAGTCTTCAGATAGAGTGGACGTTGGGGGTTTTTTTTTTCATAGCTGTGGAGCCATAAATTACCGGAATATTCAGAAGCCGCCACGTGGCCAACAATTCTCATAATGCCGATATTACCCTCGGTAAAATTGACATCGACATGTAACGGTCTCCGCATTAATTTAATATATTTACCAGCTAAATATATTAATTAATCAGATCAATGTCGATAATAAATAATCTCCCAGCGAATTATTTATCCATTAATAAATAAGTGATTACACTCGGTACAATCACTTATTTAACATTTTCCCCTTCAACCAATCAGACGCTCCAGTGACCTTCAAGGCTTCACTATAAATAGAAGACCTCATTTCACTTCTAAAGGTAATCAAAAACTCCTGCAAACACTCTGTCGGTTTATTCTCTCAGAAAACTAACTTAAGCATCGGAGCATTTACGGTTGAACCACCCCCCCGGGATTCAACCTTAACCCCGTTTGATTTTCATTCTTGTGTGTAGGGATCGAGAAGGAACTTCACAGAGCCGGACGATTTCTGCATCAACAACTGGTGCTTTCATTTAGAGCCGATTTGAGAAATACTCAAAGCGTGCTCTTTAGTTTTTCCTTGAAAAAACTTCATCATCACACTTTCGACACTTACCATTCTTCACATGGCCAGAACACGCCGATCCACACGAGCCTCCGAGGCTGCCTCATCTGCTGCTGCGATCGCTGCCGTGAGTGAACCTCTCCCAACGATTCCAGAGGAATCACTTTCCCGTCTCCTGCACGGCCCGCGCCACGCATCAATTCACCTACCGTTCGGAATGCCGGATTGGACACCTACGTTTAGTTTTGGAACGTTCCCCATGGCCGCTGCTACTGTGAACCCCCCACCTGCAACGGGGGCAGGCGCAGCTTTTTTCCAACGAACAGACGGACTGCTGGCGGGAGAAACATCTCTAAGGGTCCCGAATCAGCTCCCTGCTGACTTGGACCTAAGGAGACACTTGGACGCCCTGCGCAACTCACAGGCCGACACCCAAGTTCCAGAGAGACATGGCCCATCACATTCGACTGAAGGCGCGCGACGTGCGCCCCGACATGCTACTCACCACGAGCAAGCATTTAGGGGCTCGCCTCCGCGGCTTGGACTGATGCAGCAGGTTGAGCAACTGAGCAACCAAGTTCGGACCCAATCAGAGCTCCTACAACAACTATTGGGAGACATCGTGACGTCCAGAACCTCCGAGAAGTACAATGAACCTCACGGTACATGTAACGACCCGTCCCGAATTCCGGGATTAGTTTAGTGACTAATCTTGATTAGCGAGGTTGAACGGTGGTTAGTAGGGCGGAATCGGACAAAATGTGCAAAATGACCGTTTTGCCCCTGGTCGTGGGCAAAATGTTGACTTTTTGTTCAGGCGGTCAAATGGACTTTGACCGATGACCGTGACGTAGTTCGGGACGTCACGAGTTCATAGACAGGCGGCACGTTCGATTCCGACATTCGTAGAGAAAGTTATGGTGTTCGGAAGTTGAGGGGTATTTTGGTAATTTGGCTTATTAGGGGCCAAATGTTGACTTTTTGATCGGGAGGTCCAATGGGCGAGGGCCAAGGACCGTTACGTAGGTATCGTCGATACGAATCCAACGACAGGCGGCATGCCGAAATCGGAGATCCGACGACGACGTTATGGTCAAGGAAACGAACTAACGAACCGAGGCCGGGATTAAAATAATAATATAATAATGAATAGTGACCGTTGACTGTGCACATCCGGATGAGTGACAAGTGTCACCCATCCCTTGTTTCCAGCTCCATGTTTCCCTCCCAACACCATCATTACAACATCATCATTCCTTATCCACCATTATCCTTCCTTTTCCTTTGTTTTTCTTTCAAACCGTGCATGATTTAGGGAGAGTATGAACTGGGAGAATTGGCTCCCTTCTTCTGCTGTTCTTGTGAGAAAATGGGAGACTATGATGATTGAATTAACGGGGAAACACGAGGGGTTGTGAGGGTGTCGAATTTTGGATTTTGGATTTCGGGAAAATTGGGGGGAAAATTCGAATACTGGGAATTGGGCTGTGATGATCGAATTGGAGGTTACAAACATCTTCCTGAGGTTGTGACGAGTCGATCCACATCAAAAACGAGAAGGAATGGTGCCGTTTTGGCTCTGATCGAGCTTGGTGACAGAGGAAGAAATCGAGGCTGAGTCATGGAGTTTGGGGCTGTGATTGACTCAATTGTTGTGGGGAAATGATTTCTCATGATCCCACGATGCTTCTGGGATCATCAATTGAAGGAAACCGGCTGAGATCGATGAAACTCCATGGTTGCACAGTGGACGGTGTTCATACTTGAGTCGTGATCATTTACTGATCAAACGACGAAATTGATGTGGGGGAATTGTTCCTCGTGGTCCACTGATGCTTCTGGTTGAACCAATTTAGGGAAATCAATCGAGATTGAAGGAATCCCATGATTGAACAGTGACCGGGTGTTCTTCGTGGATCATCATCGAATCGTGGGAATCTGGGTAAGGATTTGTGTAATTGAGTTTACAGACTTATAATTGGACTTAAAACGAGGCTAATGGATTGATCAATTGAAGGAATTAGGATCGAATTGGCAGGATTGGAACCGGGTTGTGTCGCGGGTGAATTGGACCCGTTTACCAGACAAACGGGTTGGGCTGGTGACACTGTAGCAGGCGCGTGAGTTTCACGCGCAGCCACTCACGGCGGCGCGTGGCGGCGCGTGGACACGAATCTCGAGGTGAGGTCAACATGACTTCTGTCCCATTTAATGTAACGGACATTTTGGAATTGGTTTCGTGTCGATCGGACACCGTCTCGATATTGTTCGGGATGTCCGAAGGTTTTAAATTAAGTTTAAAAATAAGTAAAAATTCGGGAAAATTACGGGACTTTGATAGGATGTTAATGATGAGGTTAGTAACCCTCTAATGTGATTTGGACAGGATTGGGAGTCCCGGTGATAGTGGTGTGGCCCGGGAGGGCCGGTGGCACGCGTATCGAGGCACACGGTTAAAACGGTCTGTGAGTGGACTTTGGTTTTATAAATCCTATGCATGCTTAAATGTGTTATATGGTTTATATACATGATTTCTATGATGGTGTTTGTGAGTATTGATTTTGGGTATGTTGTACGTATTTCGAGGTGTTTTCCGTATTTCACGTGTATCGGGATTAACGGTTTATTTGTGGTTTTGCATGCTTGTGGTTAAATAAATATTATGATAAAATGGTTTTTTATATTGGAAAGATGAACTCGGGCTTGAGGCCCACTTGTTTTGGAAATTTCGGACTTGGAGTCCATTTGAGAATCGGGCCGGGGGCCCAGTTGGTTAATGAAATCGGGCCAGGGGCCCAGTTGGTATAAAATCGGGCCGAGACCCAGTTGGATTAAAATGATGATTTCGGGTCAGGGGCCCTATATTTAATAAATGTGGTTTCGGGTCAGGGACCCTAAATGGAAATGTGTTGTTTTATGGAAAATTCGGGCAGGGCCCATTGTGATGTTGTGAAATGAGTTAATAAAACTATTTTTCCATATACCATCTGTACACATGGATATATGATGGTCTCCTCCAGATGTCTGGGACACTGGGGAAGTCACGGTGCATTGCCTGTGAAGGGTCACCATACGGAGCAGCCAGACCGTATGATGACTCAGGAGCAGGATTGCTATGATTGACGTCTGGGACGTCATACATCAGGGATGTCGGATATATGGACCCGGAGAGACCCCGGGCAGCACGCGTAGCTTGTGAAACCGTGAGACATGACGTCAGGGACGTCTAGCATCAGGGATGCTGGTGATGGTAATGGTAAAATACGAATTAATGAAATGGCTTTCCGGGTGGATTTATGATTGTGTGATTTTAATGAATTAATGTTCATTTATGGTAGTGGGTGGTGACCCACATGGTCGTATATGTATGGTGGTGGTATTCCACGGTTTTGGGCTGAGTTCCCACACTTGGTTTTTGGTTAACGGTTTTTGGGCTAAGGCCCTAAGGGCTCGGTTGAGCAAACGTTTTGGTTACTGGTTTTTGTGGCATGCATACGTTTTTATTGGAGGGCATAAATGTCTTATAAATGTATTTGATGAACTTACTGGTTTTTGTCCACTCACAGCTTTTGGTTTTAATGCCCTTCAGGTTGATCACAGATGCGATTGCAGCAGAGACTGGGACATTGCACATCTCCTCCATCGATCCTTGCGCACTCTGGATGCCCTGTTTGGGCAGTGGCTCTTGGTCATCCTTTGTCTGACACCCCTTGTTGGACGGGAGCAGGGCACATTCCATGGTAATCCCGGGGGGATTGGGATGGGTCCTGTCAGTACACCAAGGGACATCCCGAGACGTACCAACAAGGAGCATGTTCGCTGCCAAACAATGTCCCGAGACATGTCGCTGAGCGACTCAGGGGAAGAAAGCTGCACCCCCAGAGCAAGAGGACAGGATCAACCGAGACCATCAGCCCGAGAACGACTAGGAGGACGCCCCGGAGCACTTTCACGCATTGAGTACCTACGCGATAGCCGACGACAGCAAGTAGTCACCCGTGCGTCATGCACCCACTCGGATGATCACAGCGAGGAGGACGAGACTTACTCGCCAGCACGCTCGAGAGCCAAGCCCGCTGCAACTTGAGGGAGTCGACGCCATTTGACCCGACGTGGGAACCTCCGTCACGAAGGGCCATTGCACGCTGAAGACGTCCGAAGGATGCTAGATCAATGCCTCCAGGGAGTTCAACGCGACAGAGACTTGGAGGATGACCTTTGGCGCCAAGTACAGACGTCATCATCTTCGCCGTTCGTGACGAAAATTGAGAAGGAGCCATTCCCGCAGCAATTTTCAACACCAAACTTCAATTAGTACAAAGGAACCTCCGATCCAGTAAAGCACATCAATTACTATCGGGGGATCATGGTACCTCACAGGCACAATGACGCACTCATGTACAAAGTTTTCCAAGCCTCACTGCAAGGTCAAGCGACGACATGGTTCAACCATCTCCCCTAGAGATCAATCGCCTCCTTCGAAGAGTTGGCCCTTGCCTTCGTGAAGGAGTACTTGTAGCTTCGCACCGTCGAAGTCAAGGATGACCACCTCTTCACCATTCGAAGAAGGTCTAAGGAAGCCTTGCGGCAATACATCCGGAGGTTTTGCGAAGAGAAGTCCCGCATCGTTGGTTGCAGCGATCTCGTCGCAGCCATGGAATTTAAGCAAGGCCTACCACGGGAGAGTCAGCTCTACGGAGACATCGTCATGAGCAACGCCCGAAGTCTCACCAAGATACTGTCCCTGGCAGAGCGACATGCATGCTGGGAGGACGAGAAAAACGCCTCACATGCTGCCAACCACGTCGAGGAAGATGGACATCCCACAAAGGCATTTGCGCAGCCAAAGGATGATGCCCACCGTGGGAACTCAGTCGAGAAAGCCAACAAGCGAAAAGGGAACCCGTCATCCAACACTTTCGTGGGTGCGAAGCCAAACACACAGTTTTCGGTACCTTTACTCCAAATATATAACCAGATAAAGGAAAAACCGAGGTTCGAAAGACCTGCTCCCGTCAAAGGTGACCAGGAGAGGGCCGGCAAGACAAAATGGTGTGCTTATCACAATTGCTATGGGCACGACATAAGCTCTTGCCTGACTTTCGAAAGATACCTTCGGGATCTCTTGAAGGAAGGACACTGCACCGAGTATGTCAGAAAAAAGGCAACGGATCATCTCGGAAACAAAGATCCCCAGGAACCCGCCCAAAAGATGATCCGCGTGGACACCATCATTGTCGAGTCCGAGTTATAGGGAACAACCAAGAAACTGAATCAGTGACCAAGTCATCATCAAAGGCACAAAGTTTGCGATTAAAATTCGGCTCAATGCCTACTTTACTCATGTAGTATCTTCTAATAAGATTCAAGATGTGTCGTTCCAACGTCTAATGAAGTTGTCTTATCGCCTACACCTTTGTTTAGAAAGCATACCAAGCCTTTGCCATGCAAAGCACCCGAGCCTTCGTCACGCAAAGCACCCTAGGCCTTTGCCACGCAAAGCACTCTAAGCCTTCGTCTCGCGAAGCACTCCAAGCCTTTGTCACGCAAAGCACCCAAGCCTTCGCCATGAGAAGCACTCTAAGCCTTCGCCATGCGAAGCATTCCAAGCCTTCGCCCCGCGAAGCACCCCGAGTCTTCACCAGTGAAGCACTCCAAGCCTTTGCCATGCAAAGCACCCGAGTCTTCGCCATGCAAAGCACGCCAAGCCTTTGCCATGCAAAGCACCCGAGTCTTCGCCATGCGAAGCACTCCAAGCCTTCGCCACGCGAAGCACTTCAAGCCTTCGTCCCGCAAAGCACACTAAGCCTTCGCCATGCGAAGCTCTCCACACTATGCAAGGCACTCCAAGCCTTCGCCATATGAAGCACTCGAAGTCTTCACCATGCGGACCACTCCACGACTTCGTCATGCAAAGCGCTCAAGGCTCGTCTCAGTGAGACACGTGGAACCATCCAATAACTTGACTTGTTGGAGTTGGAAAACTACTAAAAAAACGCTTCCAACCCCACCAAGAGGGGCAACCACCAGGCCATGACGAACAAGGGGCAAAGGTTTTAACATGCGAAGTCCAATTCTGCATTTCAGTGCACGAGATCGAAATTAATTCGATCATAGCTCACTCCATTTTGCTCACCCTGACATGAACTTGATGGCCGTAAAAAGATACGGAAGTCATCTTTCCAACACCGTTGACCTCACTCAATTCCGAGTTGTGACGAGTTCCCAACGAACATTTTTGTACACGAAGGTCAACTGCACTTACCAGTGCACGAGTACGAGATTCATTCAGTCATAGACCACTGAATTCTGCTCACCCAGACATGAAGTAGACAGATTTAGAAAGCTATGGAAGTCAGCTTTCCAACGCCATTGATCTCACTCAATTCTGAGTTATGATGAGTTCCCAGCAAACTTTTTTGTACACGAAGGTCAACTGCATGAATCAGCGCACGAGCACAAGATTCAACCAATCCTACAAGCCTCAATTCGGATCGTCTTGGAACTAGCTTGGTGGCAGTAAAAAGGTATGGAACTCAGCTTTCTAACCCCACCAACGACACTCAATTCGGAGCTAAAACAAAGTCAGAAGATCAAATTTACTACACAAAGGTCAAATCTGCCGAAAATCACAAAACACTCAAAAAAAAGGTGGAAGACTTCTATTAATTATTAATGAAAATTAAAGAAGTTGGCAATTCACAAGTTGAATGCACAAACATGTATTCAATGCTAAGATCAAGCCACGGGCCAAGAAGGATCATGAAGCTCATCACCATGAATGACACGACCTTAGAGTTTCTCTGTCAACCCATGAGCAAGCCTTGGAGGCCTCAATCATCTCATCGTGGACTTCCAGTGACACATCGTCCACGACCTTCTTCAAACAATGGGGGAAAACTCCTCAACATCGCCTACTTGGAATTGATGGCACCTCCAGGCTCTCTTCCTTCAATTAGGCAATGATGTCTGACGTCTCGAGCTTGGCAGGGGGCATAATCGATCCTTCATCCTATGTTCTGCCTTACTACACCCCATTCTGAGCTCAACAAGGTCTTGAAGATCAAATTTCTGAAAGGTCATCCATCATCCAATGCAACTCCTTGGAAAGGTTCAGTTATTTCATGGCACCACATGCACTTCGCCTCGCGTCATGGGAAGCCTTGCTTCGAAGATGAAGCACATCCTCTTGCCTTGTAGCTGCACCACGCGCCTTGCACTTCGCTGCACCCCGCTGCACCCCGCGCCTGGCACACTGCTGCACCACGCGCCTTGCACACTGTTGCACCTCGTGCCTTGCAATCTGCTGCACCCCGCGTCTGGCACACTGCTGTACCTCGCGCCTCGCACCCTGCTGCACCTCGCTCCTCGCACCCTGTTGCATCTCGCGCCTTACCCCCTGCTGCATCTCGCGCCTCGCACCCTGCTGCACCTCGAGCCTCGGACCCTGCTGCATCTCGCGCCTCGCACCCTGCTGCACCTCTTGCCTCGCACCCTGTTGCACCCCGCGCCTGGCACACTGCTGCACCACGCGACTTGCACACTGTTGCACCTCGTGCCTTGCACTCTGCTGCACCCCGCGCCTGGCACACTGCTGCACCTCGCGCCTCGCACCCTGCTGCACCTCGAGCCTCGCACCCTGCTGCATCTCGCGCCTCACACCCTACTGCATCTCGCGCCTCGCACCCTGCTGCACCTCGAGCCTCGCACCCTGCTGCATCTCGCGCCTCACACCATGCTGCACCTCTTGCCTCGCACCCTATTGCACCTCGCATCTTGCACCCTGCTGCACCTCGAGCCTCACACTCGCGCCTCGCACCCTGCTGCACCTCGCGCCTCGCACCCTGCTGCACCTCGCGCCTCGCACCCTGTTGCACCTCGCGCGTCGTACTTTGCTGCACCTCCCCGTTGAAGGCCTTGATGTTGGCTCCGCTCACACTTGAAGATGGTGAATCCGTCAGCACGCCAAGCTCTTTTTTTCACAAAGCATCATAAGCATGTCAACTGGAAAAGCGTCTTAGTGTCAAGTCCATCATCTCTTGAAGTCAGAAGCTCCAACAAGTTCCGAACATGCCACCAGGTGGTACTCCACAAAATGAGGTCTTCAAGACTACACCAGAAGTATGCCTTCATACATCTTGAAATGATCGTCTCAGAGAGTAGAGCGCGCCGCCGCTTGAATCATCGCAATCGGACATCCACAACTCTCAAAATCTGCAAAAAATTGAAGCTGAAAATATATATATATTCATTTATATATATGTATATTAAAATACAATAAGTATATAATATATTTTGTTATATATATATATATATATATTAAAGCTATCAATTGATAGCTGCAACCCGGGAAGCAAAAAAAATAAAAAATATATATATATATATATATACATACAATATATTAAAATAATATATATATATATATATTAAACCTACAACAAAAAGTTACATTGTGGATTGCTACAGGCAATAGTAAAGAAAAAAATGATCAAATGCAAGTCTCTGATTGACGAGCACTACTAAAAAAAAAAAATAACAGCAGTATAGGCCTTCCGCATGGGACCCATGCATCCCATATCTGCACAAACTCAGCAGACAACAGTGGAGCTCGCCTGTCCCATCGGTGCAGCAAACCCGTCAGCCCGCAGCAGCCCTTGTCCCAACAACCGCGCCAGCCCGCGAGTGTCACGCACGAGCCGAAGCCTGCACGTCGCATCCTCTGACGTCAATCATCAGTGCCAGCCATCACCTGCGCAGGGGTCCACCTGTCGGACGACTGCTGTTGCCTTCCCTCTCTACCAGCCGACATCTACAGACGCGTGGGGCCTCTTGATTTCTCCCAGCCACAAGACTCCCTCAAATCAAATAAAAGCAGCCCAGACTCAATTTCTCTACTTGCACCTTTCCTCCCTCGGCAAAAGTGACTCCCCAAATCAACAATGACTCACATGGCACCATTGAATCTGTGAAAATTAAGGAGCGACATTCAGAGGTAAAAAATTAAAAGAAAAAAAAATCCACCTTGACAGAGGACGGAGCAGGACTCTTTCACCAGTCACTGCGGTCAGCCTCATTCAGCAAGAAAGTAAAATTAGGGTTTATTTTTCTTTATAAAAATAAGAGTCAATGCTCTCATTTAAATAAAGAAAAATTGAACAAACTCTAGTGATTAATCGGACTTTAAGGGAAAACTCAAAATAAGTCTGCAGGCCCGGAAATTTCCTATTGAGACAAGGTCGAAGTCAACCGGGATTTTAATTGCTCAAAGCAAAGCGGATTCCTACTCCTACAACAAAACGTAATTTATTGGAGCCATAGGAAAAATTACATCCCTTAGGACTCCCTGAATTCCTAAGCGATGTGGGGGCATTTGTGGAGCCATAAATTACCGGAATATTCAGGAGCCGCCACGTGACCAACAATTCTCATAATGCCAATATTACCCTCGGTAAAATTGACATCGACATGTAACGGTCTCCGCATTAATTTAATATATTTACCAACTAAATATATTAATTAATCAGATCAATGTCGATAATAAATAATCTCCCAGCGAATTATTTATCCATTAATAAATAAGTGATTACACTCGGTACAATCACTTATTTAACATTTTCCCCTTCAACCAATCAGACGCTCCAGTGACCTTCAAGGCTTCACTATAAATAAAAGACCTCATTTCACTTCTAAAGGTAATCAAAAACTCCTACAAACACTCTGTCGGTTTATTCTCTCAGAAAACTAACTTAAGCATCGGAGCGTTTACGGTTGAACCACCCCCCCGGGATTCAACCTTAACCCCGTTTGATTTTCATTCTTGTGTGTAGGGATCGAGAAGGAACTTCACAGAGCCGGACGATTTCTGCATCAACAATAGCCTTTAATGAATTGGTAAAAATCATTGAACCCGTGATCACAGTAAATCCTGAAATGGTGTTTGGTGGGCCACCCTCTAATTTTCTTCTGCAATTTTTCCCAGCTTTTGGATCCTTCTATGAAATTAGTTCCTATTGGATTTTGAGACCACTAAGTGATCCGGTGCATGGAAGCCTCGTCGGTGTTTGTTACTGCCCAAAGGATATTACATTACTCTAATAAATTGGGTTTGACAAAAATAAACAACTGTGTTCTGGATTACAAAACGTTAACTTTCAGCAATCCTCAAAGGATCCCTATTAAAAATGTCATAAATACATGTATTAGAGAAAGAAAAAAAAGTACTAATGATTCAAATGGCGAAAAATAGTTATTTTGACAACCCGGGATTTTAGTCTAATTCTCGACCTTAATATATTTATAGCGTTTTACTTTAAATGCATTCTATTCTCATGAGAAAGTGACACTTTGCACTCTATTCTCATTATTGGTATAAATTCACCATATTCTCACCGAGTTGTTGAAACTTGGTGATTTTTCGTCATTTTTTTTATATGGCTGTCAAAAATCTGACGTGCCACCTATTTGACTTAAACAATCCTGAAAAAGAAATGGTACAATAGTAACTTTATGCTCAAACTTCCTCCTCCATCATATTCATCTAGGAAAGAGAATTCAAAAATAAACTAAGAAAAACAGACTCTGGAACCAGAGAAGAAGAACAACAAGAATGCAGAAGAACTTCTTCACTGTTATTGGACATCTTCTGTAGCAATTGTTGGATCATTTGTTGCTGCAAGGTGGATGGTGGATCATCCCATTTGAGGAGGTACTAGCAGCATTTCTGGGCTCATTTTTACAAAGCCCACCTAGGTTTTCTAGTATGAGTACTTGTGATATGGATGGGATGCACGGTGGAAGTGCAATCCGAATGGGTGGAAATCCATCGTGTTCCTCTTTAGGTGATTACTAAACAAGGACCCCACTAGAATTTTCAAAGTTCTCTAATGATTCATTAAGGTTTAGAGGGACCGTGGAGGTTACTAACAACGTCCATAGTTTGATGATTGGTTCGATGGATAAAGTTGATGAGATCACTACAAGAAATGGACAGAGCATTCAAACCCCTGCTTCTAGGATTGTAGGTTTTGAATCAAGCGATACAGCTTGCCTAATTGATGGTTCCAAGGGGGTTTCATCTCGTCATGTTAAATCTTCTTCTGCAGTTAATGTCACAACCAATGATATTGTGAACAGTGGATCGCTTGTCAGGAAGCGATTGTTGTCACCATTGAATAGTATGTTTTTTCGGGACCAGTTTAAAGGTGAACATTTGGACATTGGCTGCAGATCGAGTTCTCAAACTAATTCTCTTGCAGTGAGTGAGAATTTTAGTACATCTATTGCACATGATTATAAGAAAGCCAATGTCAGGAGCAGAAATTGTTTTACCATGCCAACGTCTCTATCTAGTTGTTTGGAGCAGAAGAGTATGCCACATGATAATAGTGGTATGGAATCCATTTGTTTCACTGATGGCCCTTTGCTGGAAAAAAAGGATCCCCTACCAGATCCCACAGGAATCTAATCCAAAAAATTACATATCATACAGAGGTTACAGTTTCAAAATAGACCAGTAAAGGTACCACATGAAGAATTTGAAGGAACCAACAATTTGGAAAAGAACATCACTTGACTATCAACTAAAGATAAGTGTTGGAAAAACCTGCAGATATAATCATCCATGAGTGCAGGTCCTCCATGAAGTAAGCATGAAGAAGTTCGTTTGCATTCTTGCTGTTCTTCTTCTCTGATTCCAGGTTCTGTTTTTCTTATTTTATGTTTAAATTCTCTTTCCCAGATGAATATGATGGAGGAGAAAAAGTTTGAGCATGAAGTTACTATAGTGCTCTTTCTTTTTCAGCATTATTTAAGTCAGCATTATTTAAGTCAAATAGGTGTCATGTCAGCTTGTTAACGTCCGTTAACTTAACACCAATAATAAGAATAGGGTGCTAAATGTCACTTTCGTCTGAAAATAGGGTGCATTTGAAGTAAAAAGCTTATATTTATATATGCAAAAACTGCTACAGAGCAATGTCGTAACTAATTCTTCATGATCTAATGGTCACTAGTGCTAAGACATGGTGCTATGATGTTGGGGATCTCCAATTCAACTTTTGTAAAAGCGAGCTCGATCGAAATTCGATATCCAATATATATAATATAATCCACTCTCTCACTACCATTGTATTAAAAATCTTCAATAGATATATTCCAAAAAATTTATGAATTATAAACCCATAGTTGTTGCGGGATCAGAGGCTAGACTATGGAGATACATCATTTTCGATATTAGTTTCCCCACACCTTTGATCAATATTCAATTATATTGCCTGTGAATTTTCATGTATTGGATATGAAAAAAAAAAGCTCATGTCCAAGCAGATATAACCTTTCATCAGCATGGTATTAGGATTCATAGAGGGTTTTCGTTCTAATTTCCTTCCCATTAAAAAAGAAAAAAAAAACAAAAAAACAGGAAACATTTCATCATTGATTATTTGTGACACATATGCATGTCACAATCCAAAAATTACATAAAAAATTTTAACCGTCCCATTTTAATTACTTCAAAAAGAAGGTAAAAATCCACATTCTTGACAAGTAGAAATAGTGTGATGAACAATATCTTCTATTCCATGCTTGTAACTGAATCCCAAATTTGTGAGCTTCTTTGAAGAGATCTCTGATGGCCCGACGTCATTTCCCTCCTCAGTAACTTCGTATCTATTAAACAGTAACAGATATAATTTGAAGATAAAGATTTCACAGAATAATTGATAAAAAGAATATGACAAGGGTAATTTAAAAATAGGGTTCAAGTTTGTCATTATAAGGGTCCAATTTTCGTGGGACGGGGTTAAAAAAATGACCTGTTTAAGTTTACATATGAGGAAGGATAGGCCCGCGCTAGATGCTTAACCAGCTCAGAAATGGGGTAACTTTGGGCAGCGCAGATGTAACGACCTTGAGCTTGGGAATGCTCCATTAACATCATGTGGGCATTGCAAATATCTTCAACATGAACCAAAGCAATTGACCCCATTCTTGCATTTACAGCAGATAATATCCCATATAGTTCCTTGTCGCCTACACAGATGAAACAACATCATATATCCAATGTGGTTTAAAATTTCGCAGTATTTCGATATGGTACTGCTGTATTCTTCAACACATATCGCGAGTCTTGGTGTTTTCATGTATAACCAATGATTATACACAACTATGAGCTGGGAGGCCGGCTATAGCCCTTCCAATAATTATTTATTTTTTAAAAGTTCTGATTTCACTTGTTCATTAACTTACTACTTGCCATCCGAAGTAAACTAATATAATTGGGTCTTAGATAGTGATAGTTGCATTTGAATTTGCTTTGCATGTTCACTACACCAAAATTGGACTTTTATGGCGCACAGATGCGCATCTTAAAAGGTCATACTGTAAAAGAATCATTATTCGAAGCACACATTCTGCGGCGTAAATACTGAAATTTAAGGCCCGCAATGCACGTCCTAAATACTCTTTTAAGGTGCGCATTGCATGCCCTAAATACTCATTTAAGGCGCGTAGTGCACGCCATAAATACTCTTTTGAAGGCACGCAGTGCACCCCCTAAATACTCTTTTAAGGCACGCATTTTTTCACGCCCTAATTTGCACGTCCTAAAAAGTCTATTTTAGTGTTGTGCGTTTACTTATGATTCTTGTTATAATTTTTTTTCGTGTCAAAATTTTATTTATATATAGAGATGGATTTGAGGGGTAAGAATCATTACGTCCCCGTTTATTAAGTATATTCTTTTACGCTTATTAAAAAATTCATATTTATGTATAGAGATGCATTTAAGGGATAATAATCATTACGTCCCCATTTACTAAGTATATTCTTTTATACTTATTAAAACAAATTCATTCGTGTACTGGGATGGATGGTAGCCTTGGGTTGGACCACCCAAGGTTTGGCCTTGTAGAAGTTTAGCCCGGTCCAAGATAATTAGACAGTCGAATTTATTTAGGCGAACCCAACCTAATTTTATAATCCATTACAATTTAGATTTTAAAAGCAATACAATAAAGATAGTCATTACATGTTTCAAGTCCAAATGTTCATATCCCTTTTTTTTTCTTTACCACATTTTGCTACCGAATCTTGCGATGCAGTTTGGGTCTGTTCAAACCTCAAAGCCTATTTTGAAGTATATTCGTATTGGTTTTTGTTTAGTATACAAAGTGTTAGATTTCTTGTTTTGAAAGAGGGTACAAATGCCCATAGGGTATGAGCCATATGATAGTAGCGGTGAGTTTAATTTCAAAGATTCTTTCTTTTTAGTAATTAAGATTTTTGAAGTACTTTTTTTGTTGAATTAGGGATAAGTCTGCGTTTTTCTATTTATTTTGAACAAAAATTTGTGTATGCCATAATCTATAAAATACTTTTTTTTTTGTTAACAAAAAACTGCTTTAAGTTTAAGACAATTAATTAATTTCAGATCATTATATATTCACCATTTATTTTAGTTAGCTTAATAATTGTTATTGTGTTATATTGATTTAGTCTTTCATAGAGATCGAGCTAGGGCTTAAGAATTGGTGGAATGCTAGCAATTTAGCATCAGTCTCGTTTGATTGTTTGAATCGTTATAATATTTTATTTTCAGTTAAATCACTTGATAGTAGTATTATGGTTGCTTTAGACACTTTGAGTTTGAGCACTTTTTTGGTTTTCAATAGAAATTGAATATAGAGTTTTGATTTTGGGAATTTGAGGATTATATATATTTTTTTAAGTTTTTAAATTTGAAATTTTGAATGTTAAAACTAGGACTTTTATAGGAATAAATGAGTCAAGACTATGACTATAATGATTGCATTTATGTACTAGTTGTTATTGTGGGAAGCAAAATCACTACGTTTCTTCCGACTATGTGTATCTTTTATGTTTATTAATAACATTCACATGTATTATCGAGTTTTTTTTTTTTACAACTAATAAGCAAGTTTAGCCTATCTGAAAATTAGGTTCAGAAGCCATCTTTATTCATAAGGTTGAATTTTTATTTAATTTTAGTATGTAAGTTTATCTCACTTGAGGTTTGAATTCAAGAATTGCGGCAATGTATAGCAGATGATAGAGCAGAAGAATTATGAAGCACTACCTGTGATTGGTGACAAAAGAATTTGAATGCTTGATGGAACATTGGAAGTGAGAAAAGGGCCTCCAACAGTACTTGTTATGACTGATACAAGATCAATGCCATTCTCACTTGCAAATCTAAATGCTGCTTCCTCGGTCAGAATCTTGGAAACCACATAAACCTGAATTCGCGTGGATATAATGAGTAGAGAAAGAGAAGAGAGGAGAGCAAAAATCGCTCCCCGTTTGTTATTGAAAGAGGAAGAGGAAGCATAATGTATTCACCCATCCAGTTGTTTTTTCAGTAAGAACTTGATGAATTGGAGTTTGACAAGATTCATCAACAATAGGTCTTGCATTTCCCCTGCTGTCTTTGGCTGTGATGGTGCTGATGGAAGATGTGAGGACAACCCTTTTCACAGTTCCAGATTTCAGGCACGATTTCAGGAGGTCCAAGGTCCCTTTGATTGCAGGCTCACTGATATTTGATTCAACATAGCTCTCTACAAAATTACTTGTGTTATACTCCACCAAACTATCTCAATATTCACTTACTATCTAGGTACTATCTATGATGTATGTTTTAGGAGGGGTTACCGATGTTTTCTTTGCATCGACGCTGAATTCCCATGGATGCTGCAACATGAAAAAACGCCGTCACACCCCTTCACGGCCTCATCAAAGCTTCCTTCCTCCCCCAAATCAGCTCGGAACATTTTCAACCGCTGAGTGTTAGTCCACAGTGACAAAAGGTGCAAGCACTTAGCTGCCAATAACATATTTAGTTATTAACACAGATAAATGATCCATCCTAATCAATTGTATTAAGGATTTCTTTAATTCCAAGATTAAACTCATAATTTCTAGAACTTCTGAATGAGTTTCAGCAGGCCAAATAGAAGGCTAGCTTATCACCTCATACAACGAAAAGGTTAAGTCCAAATCCAGCTCAAAATGAATTACACCAACATAAATACAAATTGAATCTGCCTTGAAAGATTCCTTCGTCAATAAAAATATATAAAAATTTCAAAAGTTAAAACCAAAATTACTTAAAATTCGAGTCTCCTTCGTCGGGGGATAAAAAGACCAAGTTAAAAGTATAAAGTGGTTCGATAATTTTTGGGGTAGAGCAGGACGAGTAGGAGTTAATTAGGTCAATGTTGAATGGGTTGGCTTAGACCCTACGTACGGTCTAACATCTGCCCAGCACTTCAGACTGGCCGAACCCCAGCCCCACCCGTGACCATTTTGAGGGCCTTCACAAGTTCACAGTTGCACCAACCAACATGTTCCCTGGTTTCCAGAAAAATAGATGCGCAGTTCAATTTTAAGATTGATTTTATGCAAATATAAATTTGATCTTAGTTTAAAAAACACAGTCGTCTCAAGTCTCAACTGATCAAGATTGCATTATTGGTGTAGCAGTCACTCAGAGTACCATATATAATTAATGTTTTATTTTTTTAATTACAAGATTAAAACTGAAAGTACTAGCCTAGATCGAATCTGATTGGTTGGCTGGATTGTCCAATTCTTAATTTTCACATTAGATCGAGGGGGCAGAGGATTCAGAAATCATAAGTAAGTATAGTTAATTTATAGCTAGTAAGATATATATTCGAGTGTAGAAAAATGCTATTCTATATATATATCATCATCCACCTCATGCATTCAAATCGTTTCGATTCATGATGTCAATTTTAGGGATTTTGTGAGAGATATTTAACATCAACCAATTAAAAGAAGAAAATTCAATTCTCAAAAAGTTCATTGCATATATATAATTATGCTTCGGTTAGCTATTCAATATTACTATAATATATAATCTATATAATTATATAAACTTGATGAATATAAATAGTAGTTAATTATTTTTTATATTTTTATATTATTTATACAAAATTATACATATATATATTTATATGTGCAATGAACATTTTGAAAACTGAATTTTCTTCTTTATAATTAATTAAACGCTTCCTCAATGGCCGGGGCTATATCATACTAGTATATTGATGACTTTCTAGCTAACCTATATACATATATATATATATATATATATGGCCAAAAAGATTAAACATACACAATTAAAATAATGAAGAAGAAAGCTGGTTTTGGATGGAAATAATCAACAACAGGAGAGAGAGAGAGAGAGAGAGAGAGAGAGAGAGAGAGAGAGAGAGAGAAGAGAGAGAGAGAGAGAGAGAGAGAGAGAGAGAGAGACCAGGATCACGAACAGTGGCATGAACGATGTGGCCTCGGAGGAGGAGGGTCTTGACCAACCAAGACCCTATAAAACCGGTGGCTCCGGTGACACAGTAAGTTGCCACAACGCCCTTTCCTTTACCCTCACCCATCTCCACCTGCACCTCATCTGAACCCCCCATCACTATTCACTACCAACTGCTGCAGCTCTCTCTGCAACTGCTGCTACCTGTTTCAACTTTATTTGATAGGGCCTTTACTAATATATATATATATATATATATATCTCCTAATTTCAATTTTTAAATAGGCTAAATTTACCATAGAAAGAAACAAATTACAATAAAATTCATAATTAAACATGCAGTACAAACATACATTATTATTTTTTAATTTTAAATTGTAAGTTTTGAATTTTAATAGCATCGAAATTCTTTATTATCTCTTCATTAATGATATTAAATTATACTAAATTAATTAAATAAAACTAGGCTGAACTCAAAATCTTAAGGATCTAATTTTGGTGGAGATCATCCGTCTATATATGCATGAGAGGAGATCATCAATTTTAATACTAATCAACGTGTACGTTGTAATAAGGTACGTAATATAAAATTAATGCCTCCCCTATGCACACCGCTAATTTAGTTGATACTTTTAAACTGATAACTTAAGAGTTGAACATTTTGATTATAATATATATAAAGACTAAACGATAAATTGATAAATTAAAAATGTCATAAAAAAGGTATTCCAAAACTAAAACACAAATATTTTCCTATAGCGTCACTATCCAAAGGTAATAAGAAACAACTCAATCATAAAGTAAGCATGTGAGTGAAAATAATAATTGAATTGAAGTTATAATTAGTGTTAAATGTTGTCTGGCCTAAAAATGGATCAAGTTATATATTGATTGATCAAAATGTGCTATTATCGCGGGTACATGAGACTGTTTGTTGTCGATTGTTAAATCACCCATGTGGCCTTCTACCTACATGTTCAAGCTTCTAGAATCTAGAATCTAGATTCATAATTTCATACAATCAAAAAATAAAATTAAAAGGACACACCAGACACACCAATTTATACATATGTTATCTAGGTTTCTAGAACCATGTTAAATTTTAGCGTTTTCTTTCCCTTATTTATTTCTGCCTATTTTATTTACTCAAATTCTTTTAGGGTGAGAAAAAATTGATCATTGAGATTATAAGTATCTATTTGTTAGTGCATCTTCCCAAATAAGTGGTATCAGAGCCACACATTGTAATAGCCCAAAAATTTGAAAAATGTAATTTTGAAAAAAAAAAATTACAATGGAAATGATGATTTTGCCCTTACAAAGTCAAATATCAACTTTTTGACTTGGACACTTTTTGAACGTTCTGCAAGAACCATTACGGATGTCTCGGACTCTTGAGTATGTATACATATAGTATGCCAAAATCGGAGATCAAATGGGTTCGATACGGGTCAAAAGTGTCTAGGGGAATTTTAGTCATTTTAGACATAAGGATATTTTGGAAATTTTACAAGAAAGACCTACAGTAGTCTAGAATCTTCTTTTATTTTCCCTCTACCTCCTCCTTCCACCGACCTATCTTTATGTTATTGTGTGTGTATGTGTGTGTGTGTGTGTGTGTGCGCGCGCGCACTTGCGTGCATGCTTGCGTGCGTGTGTGCATGCATGCTTGCGTGTGTGTGTGCATGCATGCATGCGTGCGTGTGTGCATGCATGCGTGCGTGCGTGCGTGCGTGTGTGTTTAATTGTGTGGGTTTGTTCGGTGGGGAGGGGCAAAAAAAACAGTGTGAGGGAAGCTACCCAAGAGGAAAAAGGGGGAAAGGAAAAAGAAGAAGAAGAAGAAAGGAGAGTCATAAGAGAACTGGAGAAGTAACGACATGAGGGTTCCCTGAGGAAGTAACGACATGAGGTTCCCTGAAGAATTAACGACACTCCAAACTCGAAACCCGTGAAATCCAAAAATGGCCCGAAGTTTATCACACTCCTTTGAGGGTTCCTAGCATCTAACCAAGAATGCTAGGATGTTAGTTAAGTCTCTAAGATCATTTGGGGACATAAATATAGAGGTTGGGACGTGGGGAAGCGGCAGGAGAGATGTTGGAATCATGGCCTAAAGTTCAAGAAATCAAACCATGTTATTAAGTTTATCACACTTCTGGTCTCAATGTCTCTTTGTTATCATTTGTCAGATGAAACGGGTTCTTTTAAGATCTAAACTACGGATGATCATAGGCGTGCTTGAAGGTTTTGCTTTATCCTCATTAAAGAATTTCAACATCTTCTGGGTCTAATATCAACATCTTCTAGATGTGATTTAATCAATAGACTAAAACTTCATATGCACAATACTCGAGCTTCAAGTCGATACAAAACTTTATTCTCCTAAGATCCTTCATTTCAAAATCCAACTTCAGGTGCTTAGTAGTTTTATTGGTTTCTGCTAATGAGCAAACTAGGCATAATGTCTCATTAAACACAAAGGTGTCTATGAGTAAGAGGATGCTCGTACAATATATTGAGGATTTGGCGCATCATTACCCTGACCTGGGTGTCCCAACAGGTCACGTCATAATGAGCAATTGCTCGTACTAGTTAGCTTTTAGCTAACTTTTGGCTAGCTTCTGGTTAGGTTCTCCAGTGTATGCTTCGGGTTATACTGATTGGAGGGTATGCAAAGATATTCCACTTTCTTGTCATTAGTGGTTTCAATGTGATAACTGTTGGCTCGAATATCCGTAAATCTTGACAAAGTTCTTCTGGAACTTGGAGAATAAAAAATCTTATTGATGGTAATTCAGTACCAGTCTACAACGTTCTTTTGTCATATCTCTCGGAGTATAACATTGCTAGTCAAATAATAAACGTCCCCACAAAACATACATATTTATATATTTAATTCAATGGGTCACATGCATGAGAACAAGTGTTTGAATTGAATTAAATCATATTCGAGCGAAATTCACATTTTTCGAATTATATTCACACGTAGATTTGAAATCCTTAGAATGGAGGATATGTCATTCATTTCTTGCTTCAGGCAAGATTTTATGATGATGATTATTCTACGCGTCGATGCAATGATTGAATAGTGTCAATTAGTGTTTTATATAAGTCCGTCCATAAACGACTAATAAGAACTGCAGGTTCTTATAATGTGACATAATACATCAAATTGAAAACATGTAAAATCTACTGGTTTTATCATGTCCGATGAACGTAGGAAGGAATCTGCAAGTCCCCCTGTTTTTTTTTCATAGCATTGTCGAAACTACGGGTTCGGTGATTAGTATGAATTATCTGTTCATTTATAAAAAAAATTAGGTCGTTTATGAACTTCCATTTCATTTAAACATATATATGTCTTAAATGATTACTAAGGAAACACTTAACTTTTAAGAAAACATGTAAGCAATTAATTAATGTAAATAAACACTACGGAACTTGCATGAATAAATTAAGAAAATTCTTCGGGCAAGTGGCATGTTATTCTAAGTTGATTAGGATGGTGCAGTTAGACCAATTTGACTAGATCAGTTTGGATTGACCCAATGACCCATGTAACCAGTTTGGGTTTGCATCTCAGCCTTCTGGGCTAATTTTATTTTCTTATACATATAGCATTCTGGGCCTACATGAACGGAAATGAGAAGATGTTTTATTCCTCTCTTAATAAGAAATATGAAATTATTATTGGAGTTCACGATTGATGATTGTAAATTATAAATAAGGGCAATTGCAATCAAAGTTAGACTAGAAAACGGGCATTCATTATAAACATCATTTTTTATTGGTCTACTGGACCATCATCACCATATTTGACTTTTACATTGTTTATCCATAATCAAAATAACCCATATTCATCAATTCAATTTCAACCTTTGTTCCTTTTTCTTTTCGCTCGACTATTATCATGCACAACATCAACATATGCAACCCACATTCATGTTGCAATGTTTCAGGTATGCATGTTGTCGAGTACTATCTAGGCTCACCTTCTGGGCTGAACCAAGGGAAAAAAACAATTTTTTTTCCTTGTGAGACCTGCTGGGTCTGATACAAAATTCTGGCCTTATGGGCCTACAAAAACAAGTTTCATGTTTTGTAATGCATATAATCATCTGTTGATACCATATCAACCGACCACCCTAGCACAGGTCCCACCAGGACAGGAAGGCCGCCCACCGATCGCCTGATCGGCACCCTCACGGCCCAGGGTCCGCCGATCGGCACCATACTGCAGACCCGCCATTCGGCACCTGACAGTGAACAGACGACAGCTGGCTGCGACAGTCACCTAACCAACTCTGCCACACCAACTCCCTGACGGAGCCAGGTTGGGACTCCAGCTGGCGCCTCCTCCGGATATCCAGGACTTGTCAGACGGCTCCCAGCCACCAAGCACCACCTGCTCCCGTAACAGTAGCCCACCTACCACAGTTATGGCTACTATAAATACCCCGAAACCCTTCACAAAGGTAAGACACTGAGAACCGACCCAGAGCACTGTGTTTACTTGCCCCTCGGCATTCAGATACTAACTTTGGCATCGGAGCCCCTTTGGCCGACGCCACACCGGTGTCTAGTTTTGCAGGACCCCTGCCGAATCGCAACGCCCCCGGCGGGCTCGAGACACCACACGGCTGGTCCTAGAACCCCCAGCGGGTCTCATCGAGTTGGTCATTTCAGGATCAAACAATTGGCGCCGTCTGTGGGAAGGATACCAACACCCACTAACTCACATACCCCTGCTCGACCCTCCGCTAACGAACAATGTCTGCCGAACGGGATGACGGTGAGCTCAACAACACCCCCCAGGGAGATCGCGGCCGAATCCGAGCCAGCCTACCTTCCGATGACGTGCTCGAGATGCTGAGGACCCTCCGGTCGGAGGTTTCCGAACTCAGGAGGAGCAACGCTGCCATCGAGAATAGAAATCACGTGTGGGGGGAACAGCATGGAAGCACCCTGGCCATCTTACAGTCTACACGCGAAGAACTGGAGGAGCAGCGGGAGGCAACCAAACGGGCCTTGGCCGCTGCGTCTCGTCGGCCGGAGTTTGGGGCCAGCCGAGCTGAGATCGGTGACGCCTGCCGACCGGAGGCGTCCGGTCGCCTACTCTTCCACCAAACCGACATGCCTGCCCCTCGGGAACACAGATCTACCGCGACGCCCGCGAGCTGCTAGACAGGAGACAGGCGCAGACCCCGGCCAACCGTCTGACTTACCCTACCCACGACCCCCGCATCCAGGCACAACCACCTCTGCCCGTCCTATCCCAGGGCGCCCGGTCATGGTCCGGGTCGGCACGCCGACCTGCACAGCCTCCGCGGCTCTCCGTCCAGCCCCCAGGCAGTCCTTCTGCGCCGATCGGAAGGCACCAGCTGGAAGATAACGCCATCTCAACCACGGCCTCGCCCGGGCGGCGACCGGTGCAACCCACGAAGCCCAGAGGCAGCAGCGCAAACCATCCTATCGACGACCGCCCGAGTGGGGCAGATCGACCCAACCAATCAAACGAGGTGGTTCGGGAACTCCTCTAGCGCGTGCGGGAACTGGAGGCTGCCAGACCCATAGCTGGGACACTGCCCCAACCCCGTGCCAACATTGGTCCCTTCACGGACCGCATCATGCGGTACCGCCATGAAACGGAGGTCAAACCCTTGAAGATTGCCTTGTATGATGGACAAGGCGACCCAGACACCCATATCAATAACTACAACTCGGCGCTCGCCTTCAGAAATATCTCCGACGAGGCGCAGTGCCTAATTTTCAGCTCCACCCTCACCGGGGCCGCGCTCAATTGGTTCTATCGCCTGGAACCACAGTCTATCGACTCATTCGACCGCCTACACACGGTCTTCTTGAACCAGTTCATGATCCAGACGGATCGACTGCTCACAACCGAGGACCTGGGAACCCTCCGACAGGGAGATAGCGAGCCCCTACGCCAATACGCCGCTCGTTTCAGCCTGGAATACTCTAAGTGCCACGAGACGGACGACAAGGCCGCCAACCGCGCTTTCCGCAACGGGCTGCGGGAGTCCACCTTCAAGTACCATGCCTTCACCCAGGGTTGGGACGATTACAATGAGCTCATGCGGCAAGCGGAAATACACGCCAAGGCGGAGCACTTCAACTCTCCCCAGGTCGCATCCCGACCTGACGTGAATAGCGCGCGCCCTCCGCCTCCCAGCAACCGGCAGGCACGATCACCTCCGCCGACCAATAACGCGCATACGGATCACCGATTTGACTCACACTCCGGTAAGCGGAAGGGGACATATAACAATGACCATCGTGGGAGGGACAAATACCACAACAAGGGGCAGGGATCAGGCCACCACCAGGCAGGTAAACCCCATACGGGGCCCACCTCAAAGTACGAAACCTATTCAATCCTGAACACCTCCCTTGAGAACGTCTTGATGAGCATCGAGGACACGATCCCCAAGCCACGGGCACGACCGCCCGGCCCCCGCCCGGCCCCCGCCCGGGCATCCAATCCAACTTGTACTACCAGTATCACAAGTTCAATGGCCATACCATCGACGAGTGCGTGGCCTTCCGCGACATTGTGGAAGCACTCGTAAGGGAGGGGAAGATCAACCAGTTCCTCCAACACGCACGCCCCGGGCCGGGACTGCCACAGATCAACACGTTCAGCGGGGGCCCCACCATCTCTTCCTCCTGCACCTCCAATCAGGCCAAGAAGAACTTCTTACGCGCCACGACATCCAACCACCAAATATTCAACATCACGGATGGGCGTGCGGCCAAGGTCGCCCGAGCAGGATGGACGCCCATCACTTTCTCCGAGGAAGAAGAGCGGGGAGTTATCTTTCCCCACGATGACCCGTTGATCATCCGCGCTTAGATCGCCAATTTCGATGTTGGGCGAATCCTGGTGGACACTGGTAGCTCTGTGAATGTCCTCTTCATGGACACTTTCAACCAGTTGGGCATCAACTCCACAAGCCTCACCCATGCTGGTTCCCCGCTACTCAGCTTCTCAGGCAATTCTATCATGCCCCTTGGCACCATCTCCCTGCCTATCTCCCTAGGGAGCGCGCCCAAGATCGCAACAGCCATCACCACCTTCCTGGTAGTCGATTGCCCCACTGCTTATAACGTCATTTTGGGGAGGGGACTCCTCAACCAGCTCAGCGCCGTCATCTCCACTCGGCCCTTCTCATGAAGTTTCCGACCGTCATGGGCACTGGCCAGGTCCGCGGTAATCAACAATCCGCCCGCTCCTGCTATCAGACCGCCCTGACAAAGCTCAACCCATGCGACAAGCGGGAGACCATGGCCGTCGTCGAGGCTGCTTACGAGGCCGACCCTGTCGACTCCGAGCTCCTTGAACAAATACGGGCGGGTCCCCCCGAGGACCCGCTCGACCTCTCCGCCGTCTCGCAGCCGCAACCCGTGGAGGATACAGAGCTGATCACCCTTTGCCCGCATAACCCCGAGCGGCAAGTGAAAATTGGAAGCACCCTCGCTCCCGAAATCAGGACACAACTCATCCAATTCCTCCGGGACAACAGCGAAGTCTTTGCTTGGTCCTACGCCGACATGCCTGGCATCTCCATGGATGTCATCTGCCACAGGCTTAACATCAGCCCCTCCTTCAAACCGGTCACCCAGAAGCAGCGGACTTATGACGCAGAACGACAGCTGGCCATGCAAGAAGAGATCGTTCGGCTCAGCACCATTCACTTCGTGCGCAAAGCCATTTACGCCACGTGGGTCGCAAACGTCGTACTCGTCAAGAAACCCTCCGGATCCTGGCGGATGTGCATCGACTTCACGGATCTTAACAAAGCCTGCCCGAAGGATAGCTTCCCGCTTCCTAAGATCGATCTTTTGGTCGACGCCACAGCTGGCCACGAACTCCTCAGCTTCATGGATGCGTACTCTGGCTACAACCAAATCCGGATGCACCCCGACGACCAGATCCACACCAGTTTCCGCACTAACCTGGGAGTCTACTGCTACAATGTTATGCCCTTCGGGCTCAAGAACGCCGGTGCCACCTACCAACGGCTTGTCAACTTCATGTTCGCGGATCAGATTGGCAAGACCATGGAGGTGTACGTAGATGATATGCTCGTCAAGAGCCGGACGGCCGACCAGCACGTGCCTAACCTCCACAGGATGTTCCAGGTCCTGAAGCAATACAAGATGCGGCTCAACCCTGGCAAATGCGTCTTTGGTGTCCGTTCTGGAAAATTCCTCGGTTACATGATCAGCCAACGGGGAATCGAGGCTAACCCTGAGAAAATCAAGGCCATCCTGGACATGAAGCCCCCGCGCACACTCAAGGAAGTCCAAACCCTTACTGGCCGGATCGCCGCCCTCACCCCGGTTCATCTCCCGGGCGACGGACAAGTGTTTACCATTCTTCAAGGTCATGAAGACCCAGGGCCAGCACATCAACTGGGACACAACGTGCGACGCTGCCTTTGAAGCTCTCAAGACTTACATGAGCACCGCGCCCCTACTTACCCGACCTACCACTGGGGAACGGCTCACCGTCTATCTTTCTGTCTCCACATCTGCTGTCAGCTCCGTCCTCGTCACCAGTCGGGACGGCACAGAGTTCCCAGTATACTATGTCAGCAAGGCGTTCCAGGACGCCGAGACCCGGTACAACGACCTGAAGAAGTTGGCCTTTGCCATCATTGTGCTCCAAAAGCCAGACGCTTCGGGGCGACTCGTCAAATGGGCGGTGGAGCTTAGTGAGTTCGATATCACATTCGCCCCAAGACCAGCTGTCAAGGGACAGGTTATCGCTGACTTCCTTTCCGAATTCACATACAGCACAACGCAGCACATGCCCGACACTCCGGATCCCAATATTGCGGCACCCGCCGCTCCTATCTGCAAGTCGCCAACCCCGTCCACCTTGGACCCCGCCCGACCAATTTGGACTCTCTACGTGGACGGATCCTCCTGCCATACTGGCTCTGGCGCCGGCCTCGTACTCAACACACCTACTCAGGAACGGCTCGAGTACGCGTTGCGTTTGGGGTTCCTGGCTTCCAACAACGAAGCCGAGTACCAAGCCCTTCTTGCTGGCCTCCGGTTGGCCACCGACCTCCAAGCGCAACAGCTGCAGGTTTACAGCGACTCCCAGCTCGTCGTCCGAAAAATCAACAGCCTCTATGATGCCAAAGACGCCTCCATGACCCGATACTTGGCAAAGGTGCGGTCCCTACTCCGCCACTTCCGCGGCTACGAGGTCATTCAAATACCACGGTCAGAAAACAGCCACGCCGATGCCCTGGCCCGCCTGGCCTCCTCCATCGTCGACAAGATAGGTCGCCGTGTTCCCGTCCAATTTTTGGCATCCCCGAGCACAAGCGAGCAACCAGTCCTGGTCGCAACACAGGAGGCCTCTTGGATGGACCCCATTGTCTGGTACCTCACCATGGCCGAACTCCTGCCCAACCGCAACGAGGCCCGCCGCATCCAACGCCAGTCCGCACGATACACCATGGCGCATGGCCACTTATACCGACGGGGATTCGACACCCCCCTCCTCAAGTGCCTCCCTACGGACCGGGGCATTGCGGTGCTCCGAGAAATTCACCAGGGAATCTGCGGCAACCACTCCGGACCCAGGTCCCTAGCACATAAAGCCTTTTGGCAGGGATACTATTGGCCCACCATGCGCGCCGACTCTATGGCCATCACTCAACGATGCGTCCCATGCCAACGGTGCGCCCCTGTACCTCATTCTCCTGCTGAGCGACTCACTCCCATGCTCAGCCCCTGGCCCTCCCCTCAATGGGGACTGGACCTCATCGGCCCCATGCCACGAGGAAATGGCGGCGTCGAACACGCAGTCGTTGCGGTAGACTATTTCACTAAGTGGGCCGAAGCAAAGCCCCTCAAAACAATCACGGCCGCCCAGGTCGAGAGCTTTGTTTACCAGAACATCATTTGCCGCTTTGGTATCCCACACACGATCATCACAGACAATGGTACTCAGTTCGATTCTGTCCGTTTCCGACACTTTTGCGACACCTATGGCATCCAGCTCTGCTTCGCCTCGGTGGCACATCCACAGGCTAACGGACAGGTGGAAGCCGTAAACAAGCTCATCAAACACAACCTCAAGGCTCGACTCCACGACACCCCGAAAGGCCAATGGTCCGACCTCCTATCTGATGTTCTCTGGTCCTACCGGACATCCTACCGGACATCGACACAGGAGACACCCTTCGCCTTGACTTTCGGGACTGAAGCTGTCGTTCCCGTGGAAATTGGGGAAACCTCTTACCGAGTACTATCCTATGATCCACAAGAGAATGCGGAACTCCTCACACAAAATCTCAACTTCATTGAGGAAAGTCGTGAACAAGCCAATCTCCGTAACATGGCGCACAAACAGCGAATCGCTCACTACTACAACTCTCGCGTTCACAGACGCAGTTTCCAGGTCGGTGACTGGGTCCTTCGCAAGGTTAGCCTGGCCACTAAGGAGCGTGCTGATGGTACCCTCGGGCCCACGTGGGAGGGCCCCTACCTGGTCACTCGAATTTGTCGTCTAGGCACTTATGAGCTCCAAACTACGGATGGACGGTCGCTTACACACCTGTGGCATGCGGATCATCTCAAGTTGTTTTATAATTAAAAACACCCCCCATGTACATTACTTTACACTTTGCTGTAAGTCGACTTGGCTATCTCCAGTCGAACTTGCCTTTCCGGCAAAATGTTCTTTCATTTATCTAAGTGTTAGTCTAGTCCTCAACTACAAGTAGCCTATCCCATATTGCCGATCGGCACTCCCGGTGACCCACACGGCACCTACTTTACCTACCGACACAAGCTTACTTGGTCCACACAGTCAAGTTCAATTATCTTTCGCTATTACGATCTTAGTTCGGTGGGTATGTCCATTATGGTTTGGGTTCACGATTATGACTGTTCGGTCCTTATCTAATCTACAACTTCGTGGATCGGCATGCATACACATATGCGCCAAGTACTCGCCTATCGGCAGTTCTCATTCAAAAAAAAAAAAAAACGAAGTGCCATCGCACGATGCAAAGTGATAGATAAAGTCCACCTTTCATTGCTTTCACTACCGAGCTACATGCTACACGGGGCATTCCCCGGACTATAAAAACAAAGGAAACAAAAGCAATCTACACGGCCCTCGGCCTCAAACGACCACCACCTCCACCTCCTCCTCCCCCGCCCGGTCCTTCCCAGAGGACGACGCAACGGCATCCTCCCCGCCCGCGCTCGGCACCTCTCCTTCGCCCCCCGCCGGACCAACTTCAGGGTCCTCCCCCTCCAGGGCGAACGTCTTCGTCAGCACCGGGGGCTCATCCAGCCATGGGAAATTGAGGGTGACGCCTGGGTTGAAGTACAGCACCCGCTGAACGCAATCATCTTCCACTTCAGCTAAGGCCAGGTCAAGATGATTGGCATACACCGGGTCGGCCATAAAGTCTTCCAGCGTCTTCTGCCGGTCGGCAGCGAGCAGGCCCCTCAACCTCTCCACTTCTCCCTGCAGCTCCCCCAGGATCTTTTCTTGCTCATTTAGCTGCAGGGAGAACGCGTGTGCCGTCTCCTCCCGTTCGGCGATGCCCCGCTCGGCCACCTCTGCTCGGGACCTCTCCCGTTGGAGCTCCGCCTCCAGCTCAGCCACACGGTGCCGAGCAGCATACCCCTCCTTTTCCCGCGCACGCAGCTTCTCCTCCCTCTGCCTGCTCGGCCTCCAGCCTCTGCATGCGCCGAGAGGCCTTCTGCAAGGCCACATAAGTCTGCCCGAAGCACTGCCGAACCATGCACACTTGTCAGCAAACAAAAACAACCACTAAATACACACACAAAAACAACAAGCCAACTCACACGCATACTCACATGGGCTTGCTCGGCGAGCAGGGCCGCGAACCGACCCGGGTGGGAGCCGGTGCCGATCTGCTCAATCTCTGCCGGCGTCACCTGGGAGCCGAGCACAAAGGCATTGACAACCGGCGCCAATGACCTGTGCATCTGCTGTGTGACCGGCACCCACGCCTCCCCGGGCCTTACCGACCGAACAACCTCCCCCGTCTCCACGGGATCCATGAAGACGGCAGCAATGCCGGGTACGCTGTTCGGCACCCTTTCCTTGGCCGGCGGCGGCATCTCCACCCTGGCCTCCTTCGCCCTTTCCATCGGCGCCTCGGGAGCCTTGAGGGCCGCCTCCCTCTTGCGTCGGCGGTCGGAGCCCTCTCCCTCCGACACCCCTGTCGCCGAGGGAGACTGCCTAAGCCGCGCCTCCTTCAGCTTCCTCTGGCGCTTCCGGGCTTGGTCCAGCCCGCCGATCAGGGGCCGCTTCAGTCCCCGGACGGGACTCTTCGCCTGCTCGGCACCCTGCCGCGGATCAGGCCTCGTCGGTTTTGGCGGCCCATCTGGCCGGAGGCCCAAACTGGACCCCGACGGGGGCTCCTCTCGGCTGGCACCCCTGGGCTTCACCGCCACGGTCTTTTGCCTCCGTGGCTGTTGGGGGGTTACCTCCAGCTCCTTGCCCTTTCCCTCGGCAGCCGAGCCGTGCTTCGTCACCGCTTTGCTCATCTTCTTCTGCGCGGCTTGTTCGACGAAGGGATGAACTGCAAAAAACCGTGTTAAGATCTCGGCATACCTACCCATCATTACTTCAAGCAAACAGCTGCTACTTACCAGGTGGAACGATGAGGCCCACGGCAAGCAGGTTGGCCGGTAGCTTCAGAACGCAGCGACTGCGCTCTAGGTCGGACAGCTTCCCCCGAACGAGATTGCACGCCTCCCAATCCTCCGCTGTCACCATTGCCTTGGACGGACCTGCACATACAAAACGCACTATCAGACTCCGCCTCGGTACCCGAAATACCCCACTATGGCCAACGACTGATCGGATGGCAGACAACCTCCAGACTGGAAGTGGCGGGGAATCCTCGCTCGGACCCTACTGACGTCTCCCTCCCACGGCCCCGATACCCAGCAGAACCGATGCCTCCAGCTCTTCTGCAACGTCGGCACATCCGTGATGAACGCACCCCTCGCACTCTTGTGCAGGCACTCCATCTGGTACCACCCCGACCCATAGGTCTGCCTCTTGAAGCGGTACAGGGCGCACAATTGCCCCCAGGTCGGCTCCGGCAGTCCCGCCAGTCGGAACGCCATGTACAGGCTGATCAGGATAATCCAGCCGTTGGCGTTCAGCTGCCCCAGAGCCAGGTTCGCCCTCGCCATCATATCCTAGAGCCACGGGTGCAGAGGCAGCCTCACTCCGTGTTCAAAGCAATCGACGTAAAATAGTGTCGACCCTTCCGGAGGACTGCTCGGCTTCTTGCTATGCCGGGGTACCGTCATCTTAATCTCCACCGGCACGTTGTACAGCTCCCGGAACCGGTCCAAGTCGGACTGCCGAATGGTGTTCATCTCATAGTCCACGGCATACTCCACCTTCACCACGCCGTCGGCATCTAGTTCCATCGGCGAGCTCGTCTCCGTCCCGCTACCCTCAGCCTCGGAATCGACGGTGGCGAAGGGGGGAGTACGGGGAGACGTCCACCTCTCACTTGGCCGATCGGCACCCGATGTGCTGCATCCGCCCTGCTACCTCACCTCCTTCCGCGGCAACCTGAGAGCCTCATCCAGGCTGTCACCACTGCTGGACGACGAAGTGCTGCTAATGGACCCACTAGTAGACGTTGACCCACTGCGCCCGCTCGGCACGTCGGTTGCCGAACTGGACGGTGTTTCCCCGCCAAAAGCTTGAGGGGACCTAACCCCAGATCCACTGTTTGACTCTGACTCTGACATCTACAAATTACCAAAAGAAAAGAAGCTACAACTAAGCACCTACGCTACGGAACACATGCTGAGCAGAGATGCCGAACGGTAGGAATCATACCTTTCAAAGTTTTGCTCGGTCGAATTGGTTCCACGTGCGTCTTCTTCTTGCTCGGCAGTCTCCAATTCAGTCGGCACTTGCAATTACTCCACAAGATGCTCTGAGTAAAAAGTGAAAAAGTCAGAAAGCTTTCGCCCATTTTACAGGCCCCTGGCCCACCTCGAGATGCGCGCTTCCGATCTGACGGTCGCCAGGCCGATACGGCCACCTTTCGGCTACGAATACCTTGTACTGTATACCCATCGGTATCGTACATTCTCAACTACATACATACATACGTACATCGCTAACCGGTATGCATCCATACCGCCTGCTAACCGGAGCCTCTCGACATCTTTCCCGACGGCACGCTTCCTCTCTTTGTCGGCAAGCACACTACTACCGACGTCTCCCCGCCATTCCCCATGGCCGCCTCTCCACGATCTTTCGGTCTTTACGGTGGGCCGCTTCCGGAACTCGGCAACGGGGCCTCTTTGCAAATCGGACATACGGTGCACTTCCTCGCTCCATGACTTGGGGGGCTACTAGGGATACAGGGCGCACCGCCCTGGTCGGTCGACAGGTACCGGCCGTCATATCAAGTCCTCGACCGAGGAACCCCACCTCAGTCAAAGACTTAGGGGACTTATGTTGATACCATATCGACCGACCACCCTAGCACAGGTCCCACCAGGACAGGAAGGCCGCCCACCGATCTCCTGATCGGCACCCTCACGGCCCACGGTCCGCCGATCGCCACCATACTGCAGACCCGCCATTCGGCACCTGATAGTGAACAGACGACAGCGGGCTGCGACAGTCACCTAACCAACTCTGCCACACCAACTCCCTGACGGAGGCAGGTTGGGACACCAGCTGGCGCCTCCTCCGGATATCCAGGGCTTGTCAGATGGCTCCCAGCCACCAAGCACCACCTGCTCCCGTAACAGTAGCCCACCTACCACAGTTATGGCTACTATAAATACCCTGAAACCCTTCACAAAGGTAAGACACTGAGAACCGACCCAGAGCATTGTGTTTACTTGCCCCTCGGCATTCAGATACTAACTTTGGCATCGGAGCCCCTTTGGCCAACGCCACACCGGTGTCTAGTTTTGCAGGACCCCTGCCGAATCGCAACGCCCTCGGCGGGCCCGAGACACCACACGGCTGGTCCTAGAACCCCCAGCGGGTCTCATCGAGTTGGCCATTTCAGGATCAAACATCATCTAATCGTTTATCCTCGTCAAATATCATGCACATCATCATACATACATCATTTCGTCACATATCACAATATATCATTATCATCACATCATTTTCAACATGTCATCATGGCATATTCATCTCACAAATCATATGTTCATCATGATTAATATTATTATATCATAAACATAATTATCATGCCATATGATCATGTATATAATGAATTTAGAGGATAGATGAACTTACCTTTGGAGTCTCTTTAGACGCTTTTAGGGCGAATCGATGATAAGTAATCTCCGTGTAAGAAATGTCCAACTTTTCCACTCATCGCATCCTCTCTTGTTCAATGGGAGAAATGTAGATAAAGTGCTAAACACCAAGCGCAAACGTCTAAGACCTGGAAAAATTCCACCTCGTTGCATGATGAGAAGGGGATAGAATTCATGAGAGCCTCTGGCAGGCTTGCAGCACAAGTTCTTGAATATGATGGGACTTTGGTCAAGCTAGGCATAAAGCTAGATGAAATTGACCGAGATGTTCACCAAATGATCATTGATAATAGGGCCTACCCGTCACCACTTGGGTATGGTGGGTTTCCAAAGAGTGTGTGCACATCAATGAATGAATGTATCTACCATGGAAAACCTGATTCCTGAGCACTCGAGGATGGTGATATAGTTCACATTGATGTTACGGTCTATTTAAATGGGTATCATGGTGATACATCAGTCGATGATAAGGCCAGAAAGTTAGTCCAGCGTTGCTGTAGGTAACTAAGGAATGCCTTGACAAGGCAATCTCCATATGTGCTCCTGGAGTCGAGTATAAAAAATAGGCAAAGCAATCGAAGGTCAGGCAGATAAACACCGTTATGGCGTTGTTCGACAGTTCGCTGGGCATGGGGTTGGACATATTTTTCATGCTGATCCAGTTGTTCTACACTTCAGGAACAATGACAACGGAGGGATAATGTTAAACCAGACCTTCACAATAGAACCAATGCTGACACTAGATAGCTATGATCCCATAATGTGGGACGATAATTGGACGGTAGTCACAGTAGATGGAAGCTTGTCAGCACAGTTTGAACATAACATTTTGATAACCAAGGATGGGTTTGAGATACTAACTCGGTGTTAGGGAATTATATTTGCATCTTCCAAGTGAAAAATTTGTGTTGGAAGTGCAAATATATGATTTTACTTTTACCATTGTTTAAGCCACAGATGTAAATTATCTGGCATGACACCATGCATGTAGCTTTCACGTTTGAGCAAAGCAAAAGGCAAGTTCTTTGGTCCAAGAACTTGAAAAAGAGACGAGGTCCGACGCCTAGGTAATGTGAAAAAGATACTTCGTTGAGGGCCCATAAGACGTAATCACAGGAGGCTAATGATCCAGCAGCCCAGGTGGTCACCGAAGGTGATCATCCATGCAGTTGGGCCTTCGATCCAAGCTTCGTCGAGGTTGCTAACTTTTCTCTTTCTCGGGCCGATTGATGATGTTGAGAAGATGGCGTCGCTCTCATGGTCTTCCTCGACCAGGAGGGTCGTCTGGGTCTCTCGGTCTGGATTTCAACTTCTGCGGCGGAGAGGTGCGAGGAAACAGTTGGTTAATTTAAGCCAACGACATCGAAACGGCATAAACGGAAGCCGATCATGATGAAAAAACCGAGAACCCCTTTACCACGAACCTGATTGCTCGTGGGTTTTCATATATAAATGGCTGTTACCAAGCACTATCCGACTAAGTCCTTCACGGACCGCTAACCACCCATGAACGGAGGAGCGATTATGAATTCCAAACAACCATGTGAGCCAAACACCGCCGATTCGCGGATGGTCTCAAGCATGTGGGTCTTCTTCGTGACCCACCCATCCCAAATTGCTACTTCATGAGTTGAGCGAGCAATTGGTTCCGATGGAGAAAGGGAGATCATGATCGTGAGTGGATCGTGGCTCTTTGTGGGCAAAGGAAAAGAATAACGAAGAAAACGTTTTAAAGATATTTCTTTGGTTTAAGAAAACAAGGAGATAATAACCTTTGTTTCCTTGATGAGTTTGTGGATCATCAAGGAGATTATGGAGGACGATCCTTTTTAGGAATTAGGCAAAGCATAAATTATTCTGGGAATTTAGACGAAGCAATTTCTCAGTGGATTAGGGTTCGTGCTGATAACGTGTTGTGAACACGATCAGATTCATCTCATTCATTCAGTTAAAACCCCTTTATATAGGACTAGGGTTGGGTTACAATATATGGACAAAAGTGTCCTTACATAGAAATAGACATATACTTTAATATATTTACAACACAAAAGGAAATATTGTAAATATTTTATTATATATGGCTATTCATATAAGGGCTTGTATTGTAACCCTAAATCTACCGATATATGGTGGGTTATTAATTAATAAGAAGTTACTCTTGTTGTCTCCAAAACTCTCTCTATTCTTTTATACATTCAAAACATAAATGAAACATTTAAATTGGGCTGTTCTTCCCATGGATTGAAAAATCGTCACTATCGCCGAGATATCGCCCGATATATCGGTATTTCTAGCAGGCGGCATATAAGAAGGGGGGGAAGAAATTGGTCGAAATTTCGACATGATTTCTTGTTTTGAGCCCACAAATCCTTTCCTGAGATCAAAACGATGAAGATGCACAATTAAATCGTGAAAATCGGACGTAAAACGAAGAAGATTGAATTGGGTCTTGTCGTCGGGTTGGGAAACCCGGGTTGCAGATCCGGCTGGAGGTAGGGGATGACTTCTATTGTTTATATTTACATGATTGGCATTAGTTAATTTACAAACTCGCAGGCTAGCAGCGTTGGTTATGTTTTTGTTTCTCAGTTGGGGGGTCTTGGGTTCGACCCCCCTCAAGCCATAAGCTACTTTTTTTTTTTTTCCTTTTTTATCCATTTGAATTCATTTCTTTTTTTCCTTTTTTATCCATTTGAATTCATTTTTCCACTTTTCAACAAAGTTTGGGTTTTTTTCTTTTTCATTTTTTGTCCAATTTTAAATATACCAATTACTTTCAATTTTTAAACAAAGTTTCATCCTATTTTTCATCTTTTTTTTTCCAATTTTAAATATATTTAAACTTATTTTATCATTTTTCTTATATTGAGTTTTTGTATATTTATTGTTATGTTTTTAATATATTAACATTCAATTATAGTAACTCACTTCAATTTATGTTTATATTTAAGATTTTATATTATTAGTAATCGTCAGAATCATATTATATCATATTATTCATCTTATATTTATTATATCAAAGTCATTTTATAGTTTTTATTAGTCATATATAACCATTATTGGGTATTTAAGTTTTTCCCAAAGTTTCATTCTAAATTTCCAACTTTTAGATCGAATTTCCGTCATTTTTGTTGACCGTAAACGATATCGATACCGATAATTGGGGCGAGATATCCGTAAATTTGACGAACGATATATCCGTAAATTTGACGAACGGTATATCCATCGATATCGATATTTCAATCATTGGTTATTCCCCAGATACAAATTTCCCAAATACCTATTATATTTCAACCACCCCTTTATATCCTCCACTATCAATTCATCCCCACAAGGGAAGTATCAAATTTTAAACCATAAAAACCTAAATGGTCTACATCTCCAATGGTTTAGTCTTTCATACATTGCCCTCCGAAGCCCCTAAAAAGTTTCACAAATTTCAAATTCACCATGTATGGAATTGATCCATCTAGATTGTGAATTTTATTCCTTAAGCCGCATCATAACATCACAAGGACATATTTCATACTTGAATTTGAGTTTTTACTTTGAATGCATCATAAACTGAAAACGAAATTTTACTCTACACCCTAATTCAAATTTTTTTACACTAAGCACTTTGAAATGACAAACCTCACTTCAATTCACACTATCGGTCCATCACCCTTGCCTCCATTAAAAACTCTATTAAAATGTTGGTGTGCCACAAAATGGTCTCTTCCTTTCTCACCAACATTTACCTCGAACGCAGTGTTGCCACGATGGCTTCGATGAAGTACAGCATCAGTGAACCCAAATCCATAGTCACGATAAAAGAAAATAGTACTCTATGTCCAAAAGATTATATTTAGTTTAAAAATAAAAAAGATAAATCTTATATTTTTAATTTATAGATAAATGAAAATATCCACATTTAAGACACGTAGATTATAACTTTCATATTCAATAGGGGGAAGCCCTGGTGGCCGGGAACCTAAACAGGGGTTTTGGACGGGTTTTAGTTCGAGCTTGGGAAGGTGAGATTTAGGCAGTGTTGTCGTGTTTTAATTAGTGGAATGAGTTGCTTAGAGAAGGACGAAGCTAAGGGATTTGAAAGGAACAAAATGGTTGAGGGACGGCGGAGAACCAGTCACGCCGGTTCAGACCGGTCGACGGCCTGAGGAAGACGATGAATAGTAAGCCTGTGCAGACGCGTAAGGCCCACGCGCACCCTTTTGGGCGGCGCGTGGGGCGGTTTTCGGGGAAGTGTCCAACTTGGGTTTTGGTCTAATCATTGTAACGAATCTGTTGGGACAAGTTTCGAGACAATCGGACAACGTCTCGTGTTAGTTCTAAGTGGTTGAAGGTTTAGGGTCCCGTTTAGTTACGTTTAGAGTCCGGGAAAATTGGGGAAAAATAGGAGGAATTTAGTTGACGTGTTAGTGACTCGTTTTGGTGACTTGTGACAAGATCGGGAATCCCTGAGGCGATCGAGGAACGTACGGGACGCGAGTGACGTGCCCGGGAACTGTGAGTGGACTCCTTCCTTATAACTGAGCATGCATAACTGCTTTTCATTACTTGTTTTATGGTTTTCATTATGAATTCATGATTATTGAATACTTTATACCTGTTTTATGAAATGGCACGGTTTTCGAGGAATTTACGAATTTGGCACGTTTTACGAGAAATACTCTGTTATGCTTTTGATGCTATGCTTTTGGGGATTTGAGTCTATAATTGGTTTCAATGGTTATAAATGGATTTTGGAACGTGATTTCAATAATCAAGGGTTTTCGGTTTTAGAATCAGATTTCGGGTTTTAAAGTTGAAAAGTGGATTTCCGACTTTGGGTTCGGAATGACGGTTCTGGACGCCGGAATGGCTTCGGACCAGTAGTTTCGGATTCAGGTTTGGATATGGATTTAGAAATAGTTTTCAAAAGGTTTTGGATTGGATTTGCTGGATCTGGTTATTGGGTTTAAAGACCCGGATTATGTTTGACGGGGGACGGGCCCGGATTGGGTTCAAAGACCCGGATTGAGTTTAAAGACTCGGGAGTTTAAAGACTCGGGAGTTTAAAGACTCGGATATTATGATATTTCTCTCGTAGGCTTGTTGAGTTTAAAGATTCGAGAGTTTAAAGACTCAGATTATATTGAGGCCTGAATTGAGTTTAAAGACTCAGGAGTTTAAAGATTCGGATAGGTCCAGCAGGTTTGATCGGATGATGATATTGGTATTTCATGTTTTATGATAATGTTTCCGTGATAATTACTATGTGATTCATAAATGTTTTTCATGTTTTGAAACTCTTTTTATTTCTAGTCCACTCATACCTTCTGGTTTTGAAATGCCCTCCAAGTCGTGGAGCTAGCGCTGGGGTTGATGTTGAGGCAGAGGCAAAGGCATAGAGTATCCAGTGTATTCTAGAGTTTATCCCGGAGTTATCTCGGAGTGTTTTCAGCTTTCCGTTGTGCGTGTAGTACACTTTTAGTGTAGTTTCTGTCTTTTCGTTTGTACTATGCTCTATATGATGGTTAACTCTTGGATGTTTTAACTTCTCCCTTGTCTGGAAATGTAATTTGTGGTTTTCGTGAGGTTGTTTAGGTCTTTCGTTTTGGGTTGTCATACGGGAGCAGGGTTCACCTCGGTTATCGGGGTGGGTCCTGACAGACGGTGGCTGGAGAACCCGACATAGTAAGTCTTGGTTAAAAATTGGATATGGGATTTTAGGTTTTATCAATGAATTATAATGTTTGGAACATGATTATGGAGGGTAAAAAAATCGTTTGGGACTATAGTGGAGGCTGGGGAGGTCAGATTTCATGAAGGGACTTGGTAGCAGAGCACACATTGTTCTTTAGATCGAGGAGGTAGCATTCTGGTATTAATTTTGGATTTTGATCATGTAGAATAATAAGAAACACTTAGAGGAAACTAAAGGATCAAACAGAAGATAAAACGGCTCAAAAATGAACGAATTAGGAGGTTGGACCGCCTGCGCCGGTTCGAACTGGTCTGGACAGGGTCAGCAAGAGGAAGGAGACAATGAATAGTGTTGCACGTGAGGCCCACGCACAGCCCTTTTAGGCGGCTCGTGTAGGTGTGTGGTACACCTTTTGACGAAGGTTCCAACATGACTTTTCAAGTATTCGATGTAACGAACATTTTGGAACTAGTTTTGAGTCGATCAGACATCGTTTCGACATGTTTCGGGATGTCCGAAGGTTTTAGGGCTCGGTTAAAAATGGTTAAAAATTCGGAAAAATTACGAGGCTTTAGTAGAAGCTTAATGAAGTAGTTAGTGACCTTCTTATGGGATTTGGACAGGTTTGGGAAAGCCGGTAATAGTGGATTAGTCCGGAACGGCATAGTGCATGCGTATCGAGGCGGTGACTCTAATGGTCTGTGAGTGGACTTTGCTTTCTAACTTATGATCATAGTTGAAAATATCGGTACTATCGGCGAAATATCAACCGATATGTTGCTAATTCAAGGAGTCGACATGTAAACAGAGAGGGAAGAAATTTTTTCCCCCAATTTCCATGATTTCGTCCAATTTCTTCCAATATTGGATGATATCGCCGAAATTAACCGATACCCACCAAAATTTAATCGATATTAGTCCAAATTGGAAAATTGGAAAAATTTAATAAACTCAAAATTGGAAAAATTGACCTTCTCTGAGCAGCAACGAGCAGTAAACATCAAGCAGTGGTGAGCAGTGAACATCGACAGCAGCGTTGGCAGCGAGGATCTTCAGGATCTACAAAAATGGCGACAACGACGACAGTGAGGATCTTCAAGATCTGCAACAATGGTGGCAACTGCGGTATCAAGGATCTTTAGGATTTGTCGCAGTGGCGATAACAGGGGCAACGACGTTAGCGAGGATCTTCAAGATCTGCAACAATAGCAGCGATGATCTTCATTCTTTTTTTTTCTTTCACAGGCTCTGTTTTTGTCGAACCATATAACTGTAGAGGAAGAAAAGCACGATGAGGTGAGTTTGAGGGAGAGAGGAATGAGTGTTTGTAAATTAATAAATTATAATAATGAATTGAAGGCTGTTTGTTAAGTTAATAAATTATAATAATAAATTGAAGATAAGTCTAATAATAAATTGAAGATAAATAGAAAGAAACGAGTTTTCTAGAGGGAGAGAGAATGAGTGGAAGGTTTCCATTGGTTGATTTAGATATTTTAATAATAAATTATAATTAATTATTAACAATTACAAAAAATCAATCTCTAAATAAACTCTAATAAATCAATATTCATATTTCTGAATTCTCTTGAGCTGGTATATTCTCGAATTTTTATGAATTCGATCTTCTAGCTCCTAATCTAGTTTTTGGAAATTTTTTTACCAATTTTTCAAACTTTCTACTAATCTGATCTTATAAATAAGATTTTATATTATTAATCATTATCATACCATATCGTATCATATTATATATCATATAATTATTATATTAAAATCATTTTATAATTTTTATTAGTCATATATAAACATTATTGGGTACTTAAATATTTCCCAAAATTACATTAAAAATTTCAAACTTTTAGACTAAATTTCCGTCATTTTTGTTGATCGTAAATGATATCGATATATCCATCAAAATATCCGTAAATTTGACTAACGATATTTCCATCAATATCGATATTTCAATCCTTGGTTATACAATATAATGAAATCGAGCCCAGCAGAGTTGGCTTGGGTTTTTGGATTCATTTGCCATTAGTTATTTTTTTTTTGTTTTTTCCTTTTTTATTCATTTATTCCAATTTTTTAAAGATTGGTTTTTTTTTTCCCATTTTTTGTTCAATTTTATATAATCCATTACTTCCATTTTTTTAAACAAAATTTGACCATATTTTTTCATTTTTTTTCCAATATTAAATATATTTAAACTTATTTTATCATTTTTTTACATTGAATTTTTGTATGTTTATTGTTATGTTTTTAACCTTTTTAACATTCAATTATAATAACTCACTTCAATTTATATTTATATTTAAGATTTTATATTATTAGTCATCGGCAGAATCATATTACATCAAACCATTGTCATATATTTATTATATCAAAGTCATTTTATAGTTTTTATTAGTCCTATATAACCATTATTGGGTACTTAAGTGTTTGCCAAAGTTTCATTCCAAATTTCCGTCATTTGGACCTAATTTCCGTCATTTTTGTTGACCGTAAACGATATCGATATCGATATCGATATCGATATTTGGGGCGAAATATCCGTAAATTCGGCGAGCGATATATCCGTCGATATCGATATTTTCATCCTTGCTTATGATGCATGCATATATGTTTTTAATATTTTTTTTATACGTGATTTTATGGTTCCGATTATGATCATGATGATTTACAGTTTTGCACGTATTTCGAGATTATGACATATTTGCACGTTTTACGAGTTTCCAATTTATATTGCGATTTAATCGTGGTTTTGTTGATTTGATTTTGGAATTTGAAATATGATTTGATTTCAATGATTTAAAATGGATTTCGGAAAAGTTATTTTGGACTTGAAGCCGTGTTCATGTGATTTCGATAAACGAGATTTCGGTTTTGGAATCGAATTTTGGAAAGATGATTCTTGACTCGGTTTTGAAACTTGAAAGACAAATTCTGGATTTGGGTTCAGGATGATGGCTCTGGATGCTAGCTTACGGAATCATTATTGCGAATTTGGATATAAATTTTCTATGGTTTTCACTTGGTTTTGGGTTTAAAGACCCGTTGAAACTGGTTTTGGGTTTAAAGACCCGGAAAATGGCTGGATCTGGTTTTGAGTTTAAAGACTCGGTTATTGTGATATCCCCCAAGGCCTGTTGATTGTGTTTTAAGTTTAAAGACTCGTTGATATCCCGGGAAGGCCTGATTATGTGCATGTGTATTGAGTTTAAAGACTCAAGCGCACTTGAGATCCAGCAAATTGATTGATTGATGTTTTTCACTGGGTTTTAGATGTTTTGGGCAATGGCCCGAATGAGGATTTATGATTTTGGGCTGAGGCCCTGGATTTGAGTTACGGATTTGAGAAAAAAAAATGATTCCAGTTTTCATTGATAGGTTTCTTATCTTGGATATGAATGGTTTTATGGAATGGATTTCATATGCTTGCTTTGATTTTTCGTGGAGGGAATAAATGTACTTTCTTATAAACTGTTTTTCGAACTTATTATTTATTTTTGTCCACTCACAGTCTTTTATGTTTTCGATACCCTCTAGGTTGTCACAGTGTGGGCTGTTGTTAGAGAGAGAGAGAGACGGAGACATCACACACGCGATCCACAGTAGATTCTGTGAGCTCTGGGAAGTCCGGTACTTGTGGACGGTTCGTTTTGGGAATCCCTTGTCCGGCTTACATGTTACATGGGGGTTGGAAGTCGGTTTAGCCTTCATGTCAAACGTAAGTTAGACGGGAGCATGACTTATCCCTTAATCTCGGAGGAGGAGGGGGGGGGGGGGGGGGGGGGAGGGATTGGGGGTGGGTCGTGTCAGTCCACCCAGGTCAATGACCCGCAGATCAATGACCCTCCCTGGGGGAGGTTTTAACCTCTGGAAATCCTGCTCTTCAGTCACTATACAGACCAGTCGCTACGTGCAATGACCCCTCGCAGGCAATGCCCCGTGACTACTCCAGGATACTCCGAGACATCTGGAAGAGACAACTACTCCAGGATACTATGAGACGTTTGGAGGGCATCCGTTCATGAGGATGGCATACGGAAAACCGTTTCATAATGGGTCCCTAACACGAAATCATGTTTATAAACCATAACTGGGCCTCAGGCCTGATATCATAACCAACTGGGCCTCAAGCCTACTACTTAAGTAGTTAGTAACTACTTAAATAACCCTTCATTAAAGCCCCGTAATTTTCCTGAATTTTTAACTTTTTTAAACCCAATCCTAAACCTTCGGGCATCCCGAACTATAACGAGACGATGTCCGAACGACTCGTAACTAGTCTCAAAATGTTCGTTACATTGAATAGATGATTTCACATGTTGGAACCACCCCTAAAATATGCTTCACGCGGTCCTCAAAAGCCGTCCAAAGGGGATGCGCGTGAAGGCCACACGCGCTGCCCAAAGGGGATGCACGTGAAGGCCACACACCTAGCTACAATCGTATTTTTCCCTGCGACTAAACCGGTCCAAACCAATTTGCGCAATTCCGGTCTGCCTGGACCGGCTTGACCGGTCTAACCCACGTATCAATCCCACAAACGCCATCCACTCATCAAAAATCATTCAAAACGTACGAAATCAAAAATCCATTTTTGAACTTAAATGGGTTTATTGGGTTACATGTTTCCTGGGCCATCGCCGCCGCCGTCCATAGCGGCCCTAAAATCACCCAGTCACCATTAGCCTCTCCCTTACTCTGCCTCTTACCCTCAGTTCAGGAGCAAGGAGATGGAAAGGGTTTGGGATTGTTTTTGGGTGAGATCGGGAAAACGAATTGAAAATGAGGAAATAGGGATATGCATGTATCAATGAAGGTGAGCAATTGATGAACGACAAGTGACATTCATCCATTGGGCATGCCCCTAAATGTCTGGGCCCACTTAATGCCAAATGGCCTTCGTCTCGAAATTCGTGCAATAGTTCCCTCGCACTTCTGTGAACCGTAACTTCCTCGTCGAATGTCTTGTTTCAACCTGCCACTTGTCTACGGACTCGTGACGTCCCGATCTACATCACGGTCATCGGCCCTCGAGCATCGGACCCCCTGGGTCAAAAGTCAATTTTTTACCCTCGTACAAGGGTAAAATTGTAATTTCGCCCTGAATGTCCGTTAATCCTCAGCTAACCCCTGATTACCCTCGCTAATCCGTCATTAGTCTTAATTAATCCTTAAAACTAGGGACGGGTTGTTACAAACTCCCCTCCTTAAAGAATTTCATCCTCGAAATTCTAATCGACCCAATTTTGTAACCAAACTATGGAAATCCAATCATGTCCCCAACTCAGGCACTCTCGTGTAATCATACACGTCCGACAAAACCACCGTACTCGTCGGTACACACTGTCACCAGAGCTTCCTAAGCTCCAACTCAACTCTCGAGAAGCCACACTTCGGCTCTTAAGTCTCACTTGAGACGTCGACACACGTCGATCCTTCCTGTCACTCACTCAGACAGGTCAAATATACTAGGTTGTCATCCAAACGGATTTTCAGCCTGATGGTTCTTCTCATCTGAAACCTAAGTTGACATCGTAGTCAACTTCTCAGTCTACCGTTTTCCAACCTTGAGGCGTCAAATCGGCTTTTCGGTCGGACAACCTTTCTTTTCCCACAATCGAGCTAACATCCTGTTTAGCATTCGACCCGATAACATCCTATAGATCCTGCCATTACTGTGACATGAATCACATCGCTCAGGTTATACTCAAACCTACGCCGCAGGTTCAATCGACCTCTTTACTCACATGTCAACTCTCCATTTCTCAAACTGACTCTCCTTAGAGTCCCATCAATCCATATCAATATGAACGCATCGGATACTGATTCATCCCATTACCACCATAGGTCACAACCATCGTTACTAGCAAGTAACTTCCGGCTCCACTACGCTCCCGTTGCGCTACTCTGATCTCAACACATTCTCAAGTCCCTATACCGTATCTCGTGTCACTCTGTGACCTACGCTGAAATCTTGACTCACACGAGTCCCAAAATGTCGTAACACTCATCATGTCAAAACACATTTGATAACTCACCCATCCTGGATGTATCTGGATCTCATCGAATACTTGTCTCAATAGAGATAACACGTCTGCACTGTAGGGTTCCCATGGTCATCCGTGACCTTGAGCCTCCGCTCATATCAAACACTGAACCCTACCACTCCACTCGGGTCGAGCACACAACATTCAATGTTCAGTCATCCTACAAACGTCATCTACTCATCAAAAATCATTCAAAACATACGAAATCAAAAATTCATTTTGAGCTTAAATGGGTTTATCGGGTTACCTGTTTCCTTGGCCATCGCCGCCATCCACGGCGGCCCTAAAATCACCCAGCCACCATCAGCCTCTCCCTCACTCTGCCTCTCACCCTCAGTTCAGGAACAAGGAGATGGAAAGGGTTTGGGATTGTTTTTGGGTGAGATCGAGAAAACGGAATGAAAATGTGGAAATGGGGATATGCATGTATCAATCAAGGTGAGAAATGGATGAATGAAAAGTGTCATTCATCCATTGGGCCTGCCCCTAAATGTCTGGGCCCACTTAATGCCAAATGTCATTCGTCTCGGAATTCGTGCAATAGTTCCCTCGCATTTTCGTGAACCGTAACTTCCTCTTCGAACGTCTGATTTCGACGTGCCGCCTGTCTACGGACTCATGACGTCCCGATCTACATCACTGTCATCGGGCATCGGGCATCAGACCTCTCGGGTCAAAAAACTTTTTGTCCTCGTTCAGGGGCAAAATCATAATTTCGCCTTGAACATCCCTTAATCCTCGGCTAACCCCTGATTAGCCTCGCTAATCCGTCATTAGTCTTAATTAATCCAGGGACGGGTCGTTACATTTACCCCTCAACAAATTTCTCAACCTCAGGATAAATAAGCTACATCTAGCTTTGAGTTTTCAGATCCCAATTTTTTCTTTGCTGACACAAAAGATACACATCACATCACATCAAACGCTTCTCAAATACAACAATCGAAGCATTGCCCTCGGAACCCAGGTATTGCTGTTGGTAATGGAGCTATGTTACTTATCACTAGAATTGGATCTGTTACATTGCATGCGTAAGGTCTTGTCTTTAGTTTACGCAAAGTATGTTATGATCCTAATCTGATCCATAACTTCTATCTGTCCACAAAATTTGTAAGCATAATCACTGTCAAATGCCCTTTCATAAAACCTCGCATTGAATCCGGGACACAATGGGGAGAGTACTGTACCAAACTCCTAGTGTTGCTGGCTTGTATCCCTTATTCCTCACCATTTTCATTCTGTGGTTTCTACTCTTGGTGTTGGTTGCCTAGGAGAGAAAGTATCTTCATCTCTCTGGCATCAATGACTTGGACATCCTTCTAATGTCATCCTTTATTCTATGCTCAAACAAGCTTAGATTACTCCCATTCCTGAGCCCTTATCTTATCTTTGTGGTTTCAGTCCACATGGCAAAGTTTCCAGACTCCCTTTTACACTTTTTTCTAATAGGGCAACTGTGCCATTTCATAAGATACACTTTGATGTATGGGGTCTAAGTCCTTGTATCTCCTCTCTTGGTTTTTGGTTCTATGTCATTTTCATAAATGATTGTACACGATATTCTTGCATATATCCTTTGCATAATAAATTAGATGTGTATTCAGTCTTTGTCAAATTTCATGCCTATGTTACAACCTTTTTTTACAAGTATATTAAGATATTTCAAAGTGATTTTTTTTTGGGGGGAGGGGAGAGGAAGGGGGGGGGGGGGGGGGGGGAGGTGTGGGAAAGCCAACTATCTTATCAACAGAATGCCCACTCCTGTTTTGAATATGCAATCTTCCTTCTCTTGTTTGTTTGGTTCAAATCCTTCCCTAGCTTCTATCCATGTATTTGGTTGTGCTTGATATCCCTATTTGAGACCATACACTAAGAATAAACTCGAGTCTCGAACTTCTCAGTGTGTTTTTACGGGATACACACTTGAATACAAGGATTTTCTTTGTTACCATATCCCTTTTAAGAAAACCTACATCTCGAGACATGTAATCTTTGATGAGTCAAATTTTCTCTTCCCTTTTGCTTCCCCTTCTAGTATTTCCTTTGTTCCTTGTAGCACTTTCTTATCTCCTCCTACCATATCAATGTCTGGTCGTACTCTGTTATCTGTTAGCCCAGCCTGCTCTTCTAGGATTCCTACTTCATGCTCCAATTCTCCAGTTCCTATCAATGTGCATGCTCCATCCACTTATGTTTCTCACATGTCGCCTACCTTTTCTGATGCTGAACCTAGCTCCCTCCTTCATTTGATGTCTCTTCTGTTGACACCACTTGAGTTCAAAGCTACACAGCTGCTTTTCCTCCTGTAGCCTCTCAACCTGTTCTTGTGTCTGATTCTACTACTATTCTAGAGCCTGATCCAATTATCCAGCTTGTTGTTAGCCTCCCTAATTATGTTCCCCTTGTTAGAACTTCCTATAATCATCCTATAATCGCTCGATCTAAGCATAGGATCTTCAAACCTAGCATGAAGGGATTTCTTGTCGTGCACGCTACGTTATCTTTTCCTAGTCCCATGGTTGAGCCTATATTCGTGCCTGAGTGGCATCGAGCTATGTAAGATGAGTTTGATGTTCTTCACCATCAAAGGACTTGGAAGCTGGTTCCTCTTCCTTCTCATTATGGTGTCATTGGCTACAAATGGGTTTTCAAACTCAAGAAATGCATAAGGATCAGTGGCTCATCACAAGGCACTTCTGGTAGCCAAACGTTACCTTCAAGAGGCTGGTTTCAACTATAATGAAACCTTTAGTCCCGTGGTTAAGCATACTAAGGTTTGTCTTGTGCTTACTCTTGTTTCTCAGTTCAAATGGTCCTTGAGACAACTTGATGTGAAGAATGCATTTCTTCATGGATATTTGAGTGACGAGCTGTTTATCGATCAGCCTCCTGGATTTGTCAACCCTACTTGTCCTACTCGCGTCTATAAGCAACAAAAATATCTCTATGCTCGATTCACCTTTCATATGTTGAAGCTAGGATTTACTCAGTCTATTTTTCATTCTACTCTCGTCATCTCTGACAAGGGCCCTGTTCTCCTCATTGTCCTTGTATATGTGGATGCCATCATTGTTACAAGGAATAATCCACCAGCTATTACTGCTATCATCCGTGCTTTGAGCCGGGAGTTTAACATGAAGGTTATCGGGCATTATTCCTACTTCTTAGGACTTTAGATTCAGTACATAGACACTGGAATTTTCATTCATCAATCTAAGTATCTTTAGGATCTTCTGTTCAAAGTTGGGATGTCCACTTGTGGTTCAGCTTCCACTCCCTTGCTTCCTGATCATAAACATCTCATTACTAATGGAATTCTTCTTTCCAATCCTTTTCTCTATCGTAGTGTTGTGGGGGATCTTCAATATTTAACCTTCACTCGACCTGATATCGTGTTTGATGTCAACACAGTGTGCCAGTTTATGCATTCCCCTACGAATGTTCATACGGTTGCTATCAAGAGTATAATGCCTTATATTCAGGGTACTCAAGCCATAGGCCTTCATTATTCCTCAGACCCTTTGTTCGTTCAGGCCGTCTCCGATGCTGATAGGGGCAACGATCCTAACATTAGACAATCTATATATAGCCACATTATGTTCCTTGGAAAGAATCCCATCTCTTGGGGTGCAAAGAAACAGACTACTATCTCCCGTTCTTCTGTTGAAGCGGAGTATCATTCCTTGGCCAACACGGCATGTGAACTCTTATTGATTTCCTACCTTCTCATTGACATGTGTCTCACATTACCCAAGTTCCACTTCTTTGGTGTGATAGCATTGATGCCATTCATCTTGCTTATGATCATGTTTTTTCAGGGACGCACTAAACACATGGAGATTGACGTTCACTTCATTCGTTAACAAATTTAGCGACGTTCCCTTCACTTGGCTCATGTTTGATCTGCTTATTAACTCACCGATATGATAAATCACTTGATGAATTTGGTAAGGAACAAATGACTATTATCCTTAGATTTATTGATTGTGACAGATATGTTCATGAGCACTTTTTTAATATTATGAGTGTTGAAGATACTACTCTTAAAGAAGAGATATGTAAAGTGTTTGCTAAACACGACATTCTTGTGGAAAACATATGCGGTCAAGGGTATGATGGTACATGTAATATGAGAGGTGCATGAAAAGGATTACAAGTATTGTTTCTTCAGTATTATCCATAGGCATATTATGTGCCTTACTTTGATCCGCGACACAACTAGCTTTAAATGGTCCAGCTAAAGATGTAAGAATTATTTGGAAATTTTTTTTTATGTTGACTAACATTGTTAATTTTATTACTTCTTCTGCCAACCATCATAATGAGCTAAGATTTATTCAAGAAACTGAAGTTAAAGTATTGTTGGATTGTGGAGAACTTGAAACTGGTAAATAACTTCATCAAAATTGTTCTTTGAAATGAGTTGGAGCTACATGTTGGGGCTCTCATTATGCTTCTATTAATAGTTTGATAGCATTGTTTAATGAGACAAAAATACTTCTTTTGGAAATCAAGGATCATGGACCTATCCAACAATTTTGTGGTGATTTCTCGAGAGTAACTATATTGCTATGATGTCATTTTTTTTTGTGTTTTCTTAGATTTTGCTTGCTAAAATTATGGGAATTACTTATTTACTTTCCCAGGTTTTTCAGAAAAAATCACAAGACATTGTGCGTGCTTTAAACTTTGTTTTAAATACAAAACTTCAGCTTCAACAGTTAAGGGAATATGGTTGGGATGAAATATTTGGAAGTGTGAAATCATTTTGTGAACTACGTGATGTTGATATGCCTGATATGAGTACCAGTTATAAGATAGGTGCATGGATGAAAAAATTAGTAATTATCGGCGAAATTTCGCTAAAATTGGTCAGCGACACATAAGAGGGGGGCGGGGGAATTGAGCGAAATTTCGACCTTTTGTCTTGTTTTAAGCCCATGGATCTCATTATTTGATTAAAACGATCAAGATAGGGCCAAATTTCATGAAAATCATACGTAAAACATGCAATTTCCAGTCGGGTCATGCCGCTGGGTCGAAAAACCCGAATCGCAGACTCGCGGGAGGAAGAAGATAATTGTTAAGAGTGTTAATTTGTATACTTTATATATTATACGTTGCTCATAATTTCAATTAGTCTGGGCCAGCCGAGTTGGTTGTGCACTTATTACCTTTGCCTCAATTCCTGGGTTCGAACCCCAGGATGCTCCCCTTGTTTAATTTTTTTTATTTTTTATTCGTTTTTTTCCAAATTTTCAACCATGTTTTTCTTTTTTTTTTCCAATTTTAAATATATTAATTCTTTTCAATTTTTGAACAAAGATTGGCTCTATTTTTTCATCCTTATTTTTTCCAATTTTAAATATATTTACTCATTTTATAATTTTTCTTCCATTGAAATTTTTTTATGCTTATTGTTATGTTTTTTAATTATATTAACATTCAATTATAGTAATTCACTTCAATTTATGTTTATGTATAAAAAAAATTATTATTAGTCATCGGCAAAACCCTATTGTATCATATTATTCATCATATATTTATTATATCAAAGTCATTTTATAGTTTTTATTAGTCATATATAACCATCATTGGGTAATTAAGTTTTTCCCAAAGTTTCATTCCAAATTTCCAACTTTTAGACCAAATTTCCGTCATTTTTGACCGTAAACGATATCAATACCAATATTTGAGACGAGATATCCGTAAATTTGACTAGCGATAGATCCGTCGATATCGATATTTTCATCCTTGAATAGGTGTAGTGACTTGTATCGAATCTACGGGACTAATAGAGGATTAATTGAGGATTACCAAGGATTAATCGGGGATTACTAGAGGATTATCGGTCGATTGGGGTGCAATTACAATTTTACCCCTAGAAGAGTGAAAATGTTATGCACGTGGACCGAGATACATTACGTAGATCGAGACGATACGAGTTTATAGATAGGGGGCACGTCCAAAATGGACATTGTACGGGAAATATACGAGTCTATAATCATTTTTCGTACTATTCTCGATTGCACGAAAATTGAGGAAGTTGACTTCTGGTGTTTGAATTTTAGGACCCAAAATATCTTTTGCAGCCCAATGGATGAGTGACAAGTGTCACCCATCCTTTGACCACACATTACATACATGCATCTCTCCCTTTTCATTTTCATCTCCTTCATTCAACCCATAACCCACCCCAAACCATTATCCTCTCATCTAGTGTTGGCCTGAGAGAGAGAGAGGCTGAGAGTGAGGGAGTGGCTGAGAGACTGAGCGGGGTGACAGAGACGGCAGAACTGTCAAGGAGGTGGTTGGAGAACGATGGAAAAATGTAAGCCGTGTGGGTGTTTGATTTTAGGTTTTGGTTTGTGGTGTTTTGGATTGAAACTAAGGCTGTTTTGGTGTTCTATGTGTTTGTGTGAAAGGATTGAACGAAAAATCGTAGGAAAATGACAATTGGACAACTCTTCAAAAAGGATTGGAAGCTTGGCCGTGAAGGTTTGAATTAGATCATGTAATTTCAAGCTTTGTTTCTCGTTTTTGAGGTCTTGGATCTCTTGTTGGGTTAGAGATGAGTAGGTTGGGAGAAAGCTGGGAAAAACGGTGAAGGATCGATAGAGATAAGGTCGGGTCAGGATCACAAGTCAAACGACCCGTTACAATAGTTCGGGTCGACTCGTCCAGAGCTTGACAACGATGACGTGGCAAGCCATGTAATCTTATCAGTCCACATGGTAGAGATCAGTTAGTACCACGTGGGGAGCTGTCAGAGGGTGTCTTGGTTACGTGGTAGCTGACGTAGTAGGTCCACGTTAGCATTGTTAGACCACGTGCACTAGTGAGGTGGTGCCATGTGGCAGTATGTCAGGACTTGTCAGGTGACATGGCAGCTGACATGGCATGTCCATGTTAGCGATGTCAGATCACGTGGACCAATGAGGTGGTGCCATGTGGCACGATGTTAGACTTATCAGTGACACGTGACAAGATATGTGGTAGTGATGATGTCAGCAGATGACGTCATCACGTGATGTAAGAGTGTTAGAGGGTGACACATGGCACCAATCAGGGTGTGCCACATGGTAGTTGTCCGGATGTCACATATTAGAGTTGTCAAGTTAACGTCAGCATTGACAAGCGTGACGTTAGAATCGACCTCCGTTGACCAGGCTCGTGTGAGGTTTGACTGGCGCGTGAGGGCGCATGGGCATGAATTTAAAGGTTAAATCGGTCTTGTTCGAAAGGTTTCAACGATCTGAATCTGATAGTGGTGGTTTCAAGTCGATCATAGATCGTTTAATAGGTCATTTGGAGGTTTTTTGTTTCGGGAATCGCCTTCGGGACACTTTTACCGATCTGGGAGTTTCAAGGGTTTATAATATAGACTTGGGTAGATGGTTAGTGAACTTTGGGTATGATTTGGACAGGTCCGGACTTTCCGGAGATGTTGGATTAACCTCAAATTGGCTTACATCGCAGATTGTGAGCGCCCATCATGGACGGTCTATGAGTAGACTTTTGCTTTATAAAATGATGCATGCATAAATGTTTTATGAATATGGTTTTAGATGCACTGGTTGCATATTATTTTTGTGTAAAGTTGAGCATTTTCGTAGAAAATGTTATTATGCACGTATTTTGAGATTTATGTTTTATATGATACTTCGGGCTTAGGCCATGTTTTCTACGTGCCTGTGATTTATATGATTTAAATGATTTCACAAAGATGCGTGAAATTAACATTTCGGGTTTAAGGCCTAGTTGATTATTGACTTTGACTTGGATTACATTCAAAGGTGATTTGGAAAAGTGAATTAAATACTGAAATGGTTTTCGGATTTGGAAATAATATTCGGGCTTGTGTCCCAATTGATTTATGGTTTGACTTAAAGTATAGTCAAACATGAAACTAAACATTGTTTTGATTTAGAAAGGATATATCGGGCTTGTGACCTAGTTCGGATTTATGATATGAGATTTCGGGCTTATGTCCCTGTTGTGGATTTACGAGATTCGATTTGATAAGATTCGATGAATCCTGAATTTTTGAAATGTTTCTGAACACTGTTTTTATGATGGTTTGTGGAAAGTGATTTGATGAAACTATATTTCGGGCGTAGGCCCCATTGAGATATTTTGAGATGATTTGAGATTAGTGAACTATTTTCAACAATACCATCCTCTATGATGTGATTGTTCCTGTTGGACGTTGTAGATCCCGACGCGGTAGCCTCCAGATGTCGTAGATCCTGGAAAGGTCACGATTACACTGCTTGGAGGTGAGTATCTCCGAGGGGAGGCTCATGCTTAGGAGTTTTAGTGACGGACATTATTCAGACGTCGAGCCAGGGGCTCCGAGCCTGGGAATGCCATCGCTCAGACGTCGAGCCAAGGGCTCCGATCCTGAGTTAGACATCACTCAGACGTCGTAGATCCTAGGTGTATACGAGGACGTGTAATCCCAAGTCGCATGCGTTGCGTTGATATCGTGACTATTGAGATGAATTGCTGGATATTGGATAAAGATGATTGGTTACTCATGCTTTCATACGACTTCGAGTGTGAGTCTATGTTTCGGGCAGAGACCCTATTGAGATGATTTATGCGATTTGATTTGGGCTCAGTGTAAGACCCGTGTTCTGGAGGGAACGGTGAACAATCCCACATTCCTGAGAGGGAGAATGGTCTGGGAGAGGATGGTGGTGTGTCTTAAAGGTGTAGGCACACACCTATCTAGCATGAGGACTTTTGGGAGCTCAAGTGGCTTTGGGGGGGATTGGAACCCCAAAGTTAAGCGAGTTGAGGCTGGTGCAATTCCATGATGGGTGACCCCCTGGGAATTTGCACCGTGAGCTCCCAAAAACAAAACCGTGAGGGCAAGGTCAAGGAGGCCCAAAGCGGACAATATCGTGCTAGATGAGTCGGGTCCTGACCAAGGAGGGTCGGGTCGTGACAGAATGGTATCAGAGCCAGACCCTAACCAGGATGTGTGCCAGCGAGGACACTGGGCCCTAAGGGGGGGGGGGGGGGGGGGGGGTGGATTGTAAGACCCGTGTCTTGGAGGGAACGGTGAACAATCCCACATTCCTGAGAGGGGGAATGGTCTGGGAGAGGATGGTGGTGTGCCTTAAAGGTGTAGGCACACACCTATCTAGCACGAGGCCTTTTGGGAGCTCAAGTGGCTTTGGGGGGGATTGGAACCCCAAAGTTAAGCGAGTTGAGGCTGGTGCAATTCCATGATGGGTGACCCCCTGGGAAGTTGCACCGTGATCTCCCGAAAACAAAACCGTGAGGGCAAGGTCAAGGAGGCCCAAAGCGGACAATATCGTGCTAGATGAGTCGAGTCCTGACCGAGGAGGGTCGGGTCCTGACACTTAGACCCTACATGATTTGGATTTGGGCGAAGACCCTACGTGTTTTGTTTTGGGTTGAGACCCTGTTGAGATATTTGATTTGTTTTGACAAATGGTTTCACTGTTTAGTGATTTGAAAAGCAATATTTTTTACTTTTAAGAAAGTATTTGATGAATGGTTTCACTCACAGTTTTAATGTTTTTGATACCTTTCAGGTTGATCGCGGATGAGGGCTGTAGTAGTGATGGAGACATCACATGCCGCTACATACTCTGGAAATCCGTGCTAACTCTGGAAATCTCGAGTGGGTTACGATTTTATCCCTGGTCTGACACGGGGTGTTAGACGGGAGCAAGGCACATTCCTCGATAATCCAGGGGGATTGGGATGGGTTCTATCAGCTTGGTATCAGAGCACTGTGTTGCTCTTGTGATGTTACACATGCGTCAGATGTGATGTCTCTACGATGACGACAACCCGTCATCAACCCGATAGTGAGGGTAAGAATAGAAAATTTAAGTGGAGACGGACCTCGGTTAGGTTTTAGGGGATGTGAATGATGATTGTTTAGGATGGATGTGGTCGTGGATGACCATAGTTTGAGATTGGTTGAACAAGTTACTAGGAGAGTGGTACTTTTGGATCAGATCCTGGGGTAGACCGATCAATGGATTTTACGCTTTGAGGTAATTATGCGGGCGATGGGTTTCCGTATGAGTGCATGATTTTATTAGTGGAATGTTTCTTGGTTGGGTCTGCACGCGGTTTGTGGCAGACATGGCTATCAATGGGCGTTGATGAGACTATTGGGAGTTAGGCGACATTCGGGGAACATTTATATGGACATCCCTCGTATCTAGAGAGGCGGAGTACTTTCGACATGAGTAGGAGATTCGACGATTGCTCTGTACGAGCAGAGGTTTGAGATTTTATCACGATGTGCTCATGGTTCAGTGACGATGGAGACGATGATGATTTTTTTGTTTGTGGTGTGTCTTGGGAGTAAGACTCGAGTGATGATAAGACATCTCAGGTAGAGATGAGCAGATTGGAATCCAATAGCGATCTGGTGATTTCGGTTGACATCGAGAGAGTCTAAAGGATCTTTTGTCAGGGAGCTTAGACAAGGGTTGCCTCTAGCTCTGAGTTCTTTGAGTGGCAACTATACGAGTTGTAGAGATCGATGAGCGGGACGGAGTGGACCCGAGAGGACCGGTTGAGATTGAGGTTGTCCTTCAAGTTCGGTGTGACTTTTGGACACGCGTACTGCACTTGGATCAGAGACAGGTGTTTTTCTTACTTTGGACTGATTGCACGAGTGTTGGGTGCAACAAGAGTTGATCTCATAGAGTTAGGACATGCGAGCTTGTGCATCGATGAACCGGTTGTGTTTGGAAGCTTTCATTAGTTGTTCTCCGAGTGAGATACGGCTTGGAGGCCGGGATGCTACGGTAGGCTGGCCGTTAGGGACATGGGACTTGTGTTGTGATGTCTCTAGTTAGTTCAGTGAGCTTGGAGTGATTTAGGATGTGCCGAGTGTCCTCCGATGACACAGGATTTTATGGTTGCCACACATAGAGGATGTTTCCCGGGTATGTAACCCATTTTGCAACCACCTTTGCAGTACCTACCGACAGAGTTGAGAGCTTTGAGAGCGCAGTCATAGGATTGAGTGGAATTAGGGCTCCTAACCTAGTATTCTTTGTCGAAATTCGATGGAACTTCGAGAGTTCGATTTGACGAGGCAGCTGGGCAGTGAGTTAGTATGGGACGAGTATTCTTTACCAAGTGTCAGCTTAAGTGAACTTTCTTCATCACTTCTGAGTTTCATGAAGATGTCACCCTAGTGGAAATTGATTGGCTAGGGACCAGAATTTGATTGAGTTGAGGAACAGAAGCGTGATGAGTGAGTATCAATTTGGTGGACCCACGTTGGTGTTATGGGTCATGTTATGTTGTTTGAGAGAGCTAGTATGGATCACTAAGGACCGAGAGTTGTGGATCAACGTGGTTGAGGATCGATTTGGATGTGGATCGAGTTGAGTATAGATCGAAGGGGTTATGGATCGAGAAAATCGAGGTGGTTGTGGATCGAGTTGGTTGTGGATCGAGCTAGTTTGGGATTAGCGCTAGCCAACCATGACGATTGAGATTGGAGTCACTCAAACTAGATGAGTGTCATAGATTTTCAGTTGGATGTTTATCCTCGTGATTGTAGCCGTTGACGGGATTGACTTGGAAGGGAGTCAATCTAGTGGGAGATGATAATTGAGTAAGCAGAATTTTGATCACTACTCTAGGTTGACCCATCCGGACCTTAGTGGGAGTTTGTCGAGGTGGCGTGTGTCCCCGAGGGATGTGCAGGATCTTAGGGATCATGGAGCCTTATGTGTTGGCTTACTTCGAGGGACTTGCACTAAAGGCAACGGAATTGGCTAGAGTTGGTTAGAGGCCATGACATTACATTGGAGTATCATTAGGTAAAAATGAACATAGTAGTTGATGCCTCAAGTGAGATGTTTGTTGGCTAGTTACTTTGTTGCGCATTGTTCATCTACCTCGATATTAGAACTACGGATATAGGGATTGTGCTGATGGTAGATGACCATGGAGTGTTGTCGGATAGCGTTCCAGTGAGACACGTAGGCTGGATTAGAGGTTTACAACACAGTTTCAGGATCCGACCTTTCACATCATCAGGATGGGGGTCGAGGTTTGGATTGGTACATCTTGGTAGACGTAAGACGGTTGGTTTTTAGGGTTCTCGAGGAGTATGTGTGGGACACATCTCAAGTGTTGGCCGGATGTTGCATGAGTGCAGTCCTTGAGTAGGCCTATGAGTAGTGCCTTTGTATTTGTGTGTTGTACGCACCTGTGAGTCGTGTACGTTTGACAGCGAGATTGTTGAGTATTGATCAGTCTAACTGATATGGTATGATCATCAGATTGAGTTTGAGCTGGACATGGTATGGTAACCGCATGGGGTCCGATGTTGATTGTACATTGAGAACGAGGGTCGGACATCGAATACTATGAGCTAGTGCAGAGTGATGTTGCGGTTGCACAAGCATGGAGCTCAGGGCCATGGTTGGAAGAGGAACCCTACTGATTTTGTTAGTGATTATCCTTGCTAGAGCAAATATTCTATGGGGTCTAGATACACTCAAGATGAGTAAGATGACAATTGAGACTCGAGAGGATTCAAGATCGCAGCGTTGATCGTTGACTGAGAGGTACCCTGATAGGACTCTGGAACGAGTCGACTCCTTCGATAGTGATTCAAGCAGTGACAGTGGAGCTGATGAGTTACCAGATAGACATGACGATGTGTCGTGAGTGTGATTAGCGGTTAGAGACCATCGAGTGAGACAAAGGACTTGTGATGATCCTATTGAGTAGGATTGTCAAATTGGATTCTGAGTACACCCACGTAGGTGACAGGTGAGATCAACGAGTGTCGATATCTCATTTGAGACTTAAGATTGAGTGTTGGGATTTTCAGTGACAGTTGGTCACGCGCTTGTTGGATACAGTCACAGAGGATTGAGCTGAGTAGCAACACTGATCGTTGGATTGTAGTTAACATCGGTTGATGTTTATGTTGGTAAGTACTGTGGATAGATATTAGACATGTACGTAGACACCTGGGAGCCTTGAGTTGGAGGCATGATTAGAATTCCGTAGTTTGGTGCGGATTGGAGTCACTTTGAAATTCGAGGGTGAAATTCTTTACTGGGGATAGGTTGTAACGACCTGTTTCGAATCTACTGGAATATTCAAGGATTAATTGAGGATTACGAAGGATTAATCGGGGATTAATCGAAGATTATCGGTCGATCGGGGTGAAATCACGATTTTACCCCTAAACAAGTGAAAATGTTGACTTTTGACTTGAAAGTTCAAATGAACATGGACCGAGATCCATTACGTAGATAGAGACGATACGAGTCTGTAGACAAACGATACGTCAAAAACGAACATTGTACGGAAAAGATACAGGTCTAGAACCATTTTTCATACTATTCCCAATTGCACAAAAATCAAGATAGTTGACTTTTGGTGTTTGACTTTTGGGACCCAAAATATTTTCTACAGATCAGTGGATGAGTGACAAGTGTCACCCATCCTTTGGTCCACACATCACATACATGCATTTTTCCTTTTTTATTTTCATCTTCTTCATTCAACCCGTAACCCACCCCAAACCATTATCCTCTCATCTAGTGATGGCCTGAGAGAGAGACTGAAAGTGAGGGAGTGGCTGAGAGACTGAGCGGGGTGATAGAGACGGCGGAGCCGTCGTGGAGGTGGCCGGAAAATGCAGGAAAAAGGTAAGGCGTATGGGTCTTTGATTTTAGGTTTTGGTTTTTGATGTTTTGGATCAAAATTAAAGCTTTGTTGGTGTTCTATGTGTTTGTGTGAGGGGATTGAACGAAAAATCGTAGGAAAATGACTATTGGACATCTCTGGAAGGAGGCTGGAAGCTTAGCCGTGAAGGTTTGAATTCGATCAGGTAATTTCAGGCTTTGTTTCTCGTTATTGAGGTCTTGGATCTTTTGATGGGTTAGAGACGAGTAGGTTGGGAGAAAAATAGGGGAAAATGGTGAAGAATCTACGAAGATATGGACAGGTCAGGGTCACGGGTCAAACGACCCGTTACAGTAGTTCGGGTCGACTCGGCCAGAGCTTGACAACGATGACGTGGCAAGCCACGTAATCTTATCAGTCCACATGGCAGAGATCGGTTAGTACCGGGTGGGTAGCTGTCAGAGGGTGTCTTGGTTACGTGGTAGTTGACGTGGCAGGTCCACGTCAACATTACCAAACCACGTGAACCAGTGAGGTGGTGCCATGGGGCAGTGTGTCAGGACTTGTCAGGTGACGTGGCAGCTGACGTGACATATACACGTCAGCGATGTCAAACCACATGGACTAGTGAGGTGGTGCCATATGGCAGGGTGTTAGACTTGTTAGTGACATGTGGAAGTGTCAGAGGGTGACGCATGGCACCAATTAGGGTGTGCCACGTGGCAGTTTTCAGGCTGTCAGATGTTAGAGTTGTCAGGTTGACGTTAGCATTGGCTAGCGTGACGTCAGCGTTGACCATGCATGTGTGAGGTTAGACCGGTGTGTGAGGGCGCATGGGCATGAATTTCGAGGTCAAACCACTCTTATTCTATAGGTTTCAATGATCTAAATCCAATAATTGTGATTTCAAGTAGATCGGAGATCGTTTAATAGGTCATTTGGAGGTTTTTAGCTTCAGGACACATTTACTGTTCTGGGTGTTTTGAGGGTTTATGATATAGACTTGTGTAGATGGTTAGTGACCACTGGGTATGATTTGGTCAGGTCCGGATGTTCTGGAGATGTTGGATTAATCTCGAATTGGCTTACGGTGCGGATTGTGAGCGCGCAGCATAGACGGTCTGTGAGTGGAATTTTTCTTTATAAAATGATGCATGCATAAATGTTTTATATGTTTTATGAACATGGTTTTAGATGCACTGGTTGCAATGGTTTTAGGCCAAATTTCTACGTGCTTGTGATTTATATGATTTGAATGATTTCACAGAGATGCGTTAAATTGACATTTCGTGCTTGAGGCCCAATTGATTATTGACTTTGACTTAGATTATAGTCAAAGGTGATTTGGAAAAGTGAATTAAATAGTGAAATGGTTTTCGAATTTGGAAATAATATTTGGGCTTGTGTCTTAGTTGATTTATGGTTTGACTTAGAGTATAGTCAAACGTAAAACTAAACAATGTCTTGATTTAGAAAGGATATATCGAGCTTGTGACCCAGTTCGAATTTATGATATGAGATTTTGGGCTTATGACCCTGCTGTGGATATACGAGATTTGATTTGATAGGATTCGATGAATCTTTAATTTGTTAAATATTTCTTAACACTATTTTTATGATGGTTTTGTGGAATGTGATTTGATGAAACTATATTTCGGGCATAGGCCCCATTGAGATATTTTGAGATGATTTGAGATTTATGAACTATTTTCCACAATACCATCCTCTATGATGTGATTGATCTTGTCGGACATCGTAGATTCCAGCACGGTAGCCTCTAAACGTTGTAGATTCTAGAGAGGTCACGATTACACTGCTTGGAGGTGAGTAGCTCCGTAAGGAGGCTCAGGCTCAGGAGTGTCAAAGATGGACATTACTCAGACATCGAGCCAAGGGCTCCAAGCCTAGGAATGTTATCGCTCAGACGTCGAGCCAGAGGCTCCGATCTTGACCTAGACATCACTCAGACGTCGTAGATCCTGGGTGTGTTGACAGGACCCATCCCAATCCCCCCGGGATTAACGCGGGATGACCCTGCTCCCGTCTGACACGAAGTGTCAGACAAGGGATATTTCCAACCTTTGCCCTCCCGGGCTATCAGAGTACGCTAGGATCCGGAGGAGGCATGTGATTTCTCGGTCTCTACTACAGTCCACATCGTATCCAACCTGAAGGGTATTAAAAACAGAAAGACTGTGAGTGGACAAAACAAAGAGTTTATAAAAACATTTCCATAAAAGACCTTTATACCCTTCACTAAAAAACATGCATGCATAGTAAAATCATTTATCCAAACACATATGTTTAAACAACCATAACCGGGGTCTCAAACCCAAGTCTCTCTAGGGTCCTCCCAGGTCAATGCCCGTAGATCAATGACCCTCCCTAGAGGTAACGAACCATGCCCATCCTGAGAGTAAGGAACCCAACTGGGGGGTGACTCCACTCAGTCAGTGCTCCGTGACTACTCCGGGGTCCACCCAGGCCAACGACCCTCCCCGGAGGAGACAATCATATATAAAGGATGAAATATGAAAAACCTTTTGAAATCATTCTTTAAACTTTTCCAAGATTCATGTCCGGCCCCTCATAAGCCGTCATGAACCATAAAACCTTTCATGGGTTCATGCTGGTTCCCATAAACCGTCATGACCCATAAATCCATTTCAGGGGTTCATGCCGGTTCCCATAAACCGTCATGACCCGTAAAAACCATTTGTAACATATAATTGGGCCCTAGGCCCGAATCCACATACAAACTGGACCCCCGGTCCGAGTTGCAAACCAATTGGGCCTCCGGCCCGATGCCTCATTAAATCAACTGGACCTCAAGTCCGAGAGTTCGTAAATCAAGTTTACCTTTTCAAATCCAAAATAATTTTATTAAACCATTTCCAAAACCATAAGAATGGAAATCAGAGTAAAACCGGAAAACCTCGATTTACGTGCAAGCACGTAAATTGCCTCGAAATACGTGAAACCATATAATTCACAAATATGCAAATCAACATCATAAAATCACATTCATAATCCATATAAAACATTTATGCATGCATCACAGTTTAAAAATCAAAGTCCACTCACAGACCGTCCGAAGTCGCGCCTCGATACACGTGCCATAATCGTCTCTCGGGTCAATCACCGTCACCGGGACTCCCAAACCTGTCCAAATTCATTTAGAGGGTTACTAATAGCCTCATTAACCTCTCATTGAAGTCCCATAATTTTCTCGATTTTCTAACTATTTTTAAAACCGAACCTAAACCTTCGGACAGCCCGAATCCTATCGAAACGATGTCTGATCGACTCGAAACCAGTCCCAAAATGTTCGTTACATCGAATAGATGATTTGACATGTTGGAACCATCCCCAAATTCCCCGTCACGTGCCGTCACGCGCCCCTAGAAGTTTCCTGAGCGTGGGCCCACGCGCCGGCACTGTAGCATCACCATCAACCTCCAGCGGCCGGTTCAGACCGCCCGGCTCGGTTCAATCTCTGCAATTGGACCGGCGTGACTGGTCCAGGCCCCTACAACCCTTATTTTTGTCCGATTTCAAGCCAATTCAATCCTATAATTCCTATTTTAATCCTAGGAGTCCAACCCCATTAACTACAACCCCTAAAACCCACGAAACCCGACCGGTCCAACTTGAACCTCACGGTTCAAAGGTTTCAAAACCTTCAAACGGCGTCAAAGCCGTCCAACACCTACCAAAACCATCCTAGAAACCTCCTAGCAACCTAAATAACCCATTTAAACCGATACAAACGGCCCATAATGCTTAAATCGACAAATAGAGGGAAAATGGGTTAACCGGGTACCTATTCGGGTTCATGGCTGCCATCCACGGCGGCGTGGTTTCCAGCCGGCCACCACCATCCTTCCTTCATTCTCTCAGCCTTTGGGCTTCTGTCATGGTCATGGTTGAAGGTTTGGATTGGTTTAAGGGGGTGGGGTGAGATCGGGTTTAGTTGTGATGGGAGAAAGGAAAAATGATCGATGCACGAGGAAGATGCATGAATATGTGTGGGCTGTACAATGGATGGGTGACACTTGTCACTCATCCATTGGGCCCTTGTAAATATCTGGCCCACTTAAGGACAAAAGCTACGACATTTCGTAAAACGTACAATAGTGCCCCGAAACGTCCGTGAACCGTAATTTCGCCGTCGAACGTCCGAATTCTATGTGCCGCCTGCCTATGGATTCGTATCGTCCCGATCTATGTATTAGTCATCGGCCCTCGGTCATCGGACATCCCAAGTCAAAAGTCAACTATTTGCTCCTTTTAACCAAAATTACCAAAATGCCCCTAAACTTCCGAACGTCATAACTTCCTCCTCGAACGTCGGAATTGAACGTTTCACCTGTCTATGAACTCGTGATGTCCTAAACTACGTCACAGTCCTTGGTCAAAGTCCATTTGACTGCTCGATTGAAAAGTCAACATTTTGCCACGCCTAGGGGCAAAACGATCATTTCGCATCGTTCGTCCGATTTCGCACTACTAATCACGGATTAGCCTCACTAATCGTGATTAGTCACTAATCTAATCACGGAATTCGGGACGGGTCGTTATAGTGTACTCGGACGTGTAATCCTGAGTCGCACACGTTGCGTTGATATCATGACTATTGAAATGATTTGCTGGATATAGGATAAAGAGGATTGGTTACTCATGTTTTCATTCAACTCCGGATGTGAGTCTATGTTCCGGGTAGAGGCCTTATTGAGATGATTTATGAGATTTGATTTGGGTTGAGACCCTATGTGATTTGGATTTGGGCTGAGACTCTATTGAGATATTTGATTTGTTTTGACAAATGATTCCACTGTTTAGTGATTTGAAAAGCAATATGTTTTGCTTTTAAGAAAGTATTTGAGATACTGTTTTCTTATGCTTGCATTTTTTTAATTGGAGGGTATAAATGTCATTTTCGTTAAATGAATTTATAAACTGTTTATTTTTGTTCACTCACAATTTTAATGATTTTGATACCCTTCAGGTTGATCCCGGATGTAGGCTGTAGCAGAGACCGAGACATCACATGCCGCTGCATACTCTGAAAGTCACTGCGCACTCTAGAAACCCCAAGTGGGTTACAGTTTTATCCCTGGTCTGACACGAGGTGTCAGACGGATGCAGGGCATATTCCACAATAATTTAGGGGGATTGGGATGAGTTCTGTCAATAGGCACAGGTCAATCTTGTCAGTAAACATATTTTATTACAATTGAGCACTATTATCAAGTTGATGTCTTTAATGAAGTCATATATCATCAGTTGGGTGAATTGAGTGATAGATTTCCTGATAATACAGTAGAAATTCTTATTTTGAGCACATTATTGGATCCTCATAATTTCTTTAAGTCGTTTAATATTGAGGATATATGTAAACTTGTTAAGAACTATTATCCTACTAATTTCCTTCCATGTAATTTGAAGGCTTTAAGAACATAGTTGAGATATTTTGACAATGATATGCATCATCAACCTTGGTTCAAGAATATCTCCTGGCAGGACCCGCCCCGATCCCCTTGGGACCTCACGGGGACGTGCCTTGCTCCCATCTGACACCCGATTAAAACATACCGATTTTACCCTTTAAGGTTCAAAAGCATAAAAATCCAAATAAAGTCATACATGAAAATCTGAAATCAAACGATGTTAGACAAAGGATAGTCTCCAAAATACAAGTTCTTGAGCGGGACTCTACGTTATTCTGCGTGCTAACCTACCCAACAGTAGGGTTTAGGTGCGCAGTGTAGATCTATGCCTCAGCCTCAGGATCCTCTTCTTCCTCAGTAGCACGGCCTGGAGGGGTCAATAAAACATTTAAGGGTGAGTGGGTCGAAAATCAGAGTTTATAAAACAGTTCATAGAAACATATACTTTTACCCCTCCGTTTTCCAAACTTGCATGCATTAGTATTAAAACCATAAGATTAAACAGATAATACAAGCCATATAATATAACATAATCATAACCTCAGACACTGCACTATAGATCCCACCCTAACATCCCAGATGTCCGACGTCCCAGACGTCCAATAAGGTCACATTCCCAAGGCTACGCGTGCCACTCGGGGTCTCAATCCCGAGTCCAATCCCCGAACCCAGTCCGGGTATGGCATCCCAGATGCTTGACGTCCCAGACGTCCAATCATGGCAATCCTGCTCTTGAGTCACCCTACGGTCCGGTCCTTCCATAGAATGACCCCTCGCATGCATTGCGCTGTGACAACTCCGGGGTACCCACAACCGGAGGAGACAGTATCATACGGTTAGATCTATACAATGCAGTACCAAAGATCGACATCCACATACATAAATATATGTATATATATAATCCAAAACAATGCTTAAATTTCACCAGACGGGTCTCAAGCCCAAACATCGTGAATCGTGCCATAACCATACCTTAAGATAATCGAAACCTTTACTTGATTCACAAATATATAATATATAAAAGTGAAAATAGTTATGCATGCAAGGGTTTAATGAAATCGGGCCCCCTCACAGTACAATCTTGCTGCAATACCTAGCGTATGCCCTCGTCCTGGTACTAATATACGATTCATGTCATGTCCAAAGTACACGTAAAGGTCACTACAAGTCCCTAACATTCAACCATGAAACCCTAGACTGAAACCGGCCTAGGAAAGCCGCCTGAACACGCTTCCCTAGGCAATAAACCCTATTTTGACCAACTTAACGATCTCTGATTGACCTGAAACCACCGCCATTGGATCCGGATCGTCGAAACCTAAAGAATGGTAGTGGTCCCGCCGAAAACACTGTTCACACACGCCCCCACGCGTCGGTCAATGCAGGAACAGTGACTGCTGACGTCATCTGACAGCTGTCAGGTCTGACATGTCAGATCCTGATAGGTGCCACGTGTCACTCCCGAATTAGTCCACATCACTGCTCTGTCAGTGCCACGTGTTAGCTCTGATAGGTGTCACGTGTCAGCACAGGATTGGTCCACGTCACTGACATGTCAGTGACATGTGGTAGTCCCTAATTGGGGGCACGTCACTGACATGTGAGTGCTGACTGTGCACTGACATGTGACACGTGTCGACTGCTGATTGGGCCACGTCACCTGACAGGTCTGACAAGTGCCACGTCATCGTCCCCTACCTCGCAACTGGTCGACCCGTTTCACTGAAACCGGGTCGTTCAGACCCCTAACATGACCTGACCACCATTCGTTCATTTCTCAACCGTTTTAGCCCTAATTGATCCCAAAATGACCGTCTAACTCCCAGTAAGGGTTCTAACTAAACAAAAACGATAAACAAGGGCTAGATCTGTGGCTTTACCTCGAAGAACCGTGGCTAGTTTTTCAGCCGCCGTGAACTCGCAGCTCCGGTCACCACCAGCTTCAAACCCACGCCCTACGAGCTCGTCTCAGTCCCTAGAAGCCATTAGGATTAAAATAAAAGTTAAACGGACGTGGAAAACACGGGTTCCATTTTCTGGTTCAAGAAATGGTTTCGGGTTTGAAGCTGCCTACCTCTCCATCGTGCCTCAACCGTGGTCTCTCATTCCCACGCCGTCGTCAGTTGGTTCCGGTCAGTCCCTCCACTCAGATCTCTCAGTCACTCACGGTGGTTGTACAGTTTTGGGTGGTCGGGTATTCGGGTTTCACAGTTATGGCATGGGCTAATTAACAAGGGTGGGGGAAATGTGTGTTTGAAAAAGAAATGGAACGGACGAATGGGGTGAGGAGAGAGAGAGGGAGTTTAGGTTTTATAGCCAATCAAAGAAACCCTAATTGTGGCCCTAACTCACGGATGATTGTCACTCATCCAAGTGTCCTCCAATTAATATCCTACCTAATCTGCCAATAAACAATTAGCACAGTTTTCGATGCGTAAAGTTTCCTGATTTCACGTTTCAGACCATAACTTTCCTGTACGAAGTCCGATTTCGGCGTGCCGCCTGTCTACGGACTCGTGACGTCCCGATCTACGTCACGGTCATGGTTCCAAGTCCAAAATAGTCACCGGGTCAAAAGTCAACTTCCCCCCTCCCCTTTAGGGGCAAAATAGTCATTTTGCAATAAAATAATATTTTCAAAAGTTCGGGTCGTTACATCTCCACTCTTCCTGAATTAAATCAAATATTGGTGGAAATAACTTTGGTAGATAACTATTGTTTGATATATAGGCTCCTTCGGTTGGTATTGATTATTCCCGTTTTAACTGCAATAACAGAACGAGTTTTTCGTCTATGAGAATTATAAAGAATTGACTTCGAAATAAAATAGGTGATGAATTTCTCGTTGATGTATGACCCTCCACATTGAAAGAGACTTCACTTATACTATCAGTAATAAAATGATAATGAATACTTTTGATGCTATTAAGACTCGAATGATACATTTTAAAATTAGAAAAGTGATAATTTGTACTTGCATTGTATGTTTAATTATGATTTTTGTTGTAATTTGTTTTTCTTCTTATTATCAAATTTTTATTTATATAAATAGATGCATTTCAGAGATAAGGCTCATTATGTCCCCCGTGACTAAGTGTTTGTTTTTATATTTATTAATGAAATGTACTTGTATCGTCGATTTTCTTCTAAATATTCACGAACCGTCACTGCGACTGAAGGAAAAAAAGTTGCTCTGCATTGTTCGGTACGGTTTAATATGGAGGTATTACTGGAACCCTTACAATTAATTTTAATCGGTTTGGTATGGTACGGTATTTCCAAATGTGAAATTGATACCAGATTGTACCGTACCAATTGTGTTCGGTACAATTTTAGTACAATTTTGGTTTTGAGTCAAAATTTCTCAACAAAATATTGAGCCAAAATTTTTCCAAAAAAATCTAACTACTGTCTAGACCCTTCATTGTTTTTCGATACGGTTTTACATTCAGTAGTGGTGGTTGTAGTAGAGGTCTCATTTTTTAAAACAAACTTATAGGGGTGGTGGCAGTGGTTGTAGTAGTAGAGGTCTCCTTTATGAGAACAAACTCTTCGTTATCGTCAAATTCGTCTTCCTGGTCATTACCCTTAGCAGCGGACTTGATCATCTCCATGAAGCTCATATTCTTCTGCCCATATGACGTATTGAATTCCAACTATATATCAAAAACTGTATCTCCAACGCTCAAAACCAATAACGTAGAGAATTAAAAATAGAGTGATTATAATAAGAATATATTTGAGAGGGCCAGTGGCTAACTGTGAACTAAAACAGTTGTGGTTGTTGGAAGATGACTATGCTAGCCGCTCAGAAGATGTCCATTGAGGTTGTTGGAAGATGACTATGCTATCCCCAATGGCTGAAATTACTTAACTCATAAGCAAATTTGAAGTTATCAGACACTTCTGAGGTTGTTAGGTACGAAGTGCAAGCATTATTTTGGCTTGAACTGCACGATTATTCGTAATATATTGGCTTGAACTGCACGGTTCGTAATATATTCTAAATTCTTTTGGCTTTCATTTTGGTTGTAGGAATTCTAATCCGTATAACTTTGCAAGTCACGCGTGAATTAAAAATGAGAATTTTAGAGGATATATACGGAGAAAAAGATGAGGAATCGAGAGTGAGTGACAAAGTTGAGTTTGAGTCCATTAGCTATTAGGGTTTTTATTTTTGAATTTAATTTAATTTTTTAATTAATTAAAAAAATTCAAAATCGGTCAGGTCAGTATTCCCCAACACTAAAATTGATCTCGTACCTGCACTATGCCATTTACAGTGAAAAAGTGTCGTCTGATTACAAAAAAAAAATGATGTCTATGTGATTATCGTCTATTTGAATAATATACACCTATTAATTGTAGTCTATTAGGCTCTCAAACAACACTTTCCAGTAAAAGTGTTGTCTAATACTCCATCAAACAACACTTTTCCTGTAAAAGTGTCGTCTATCATAAAAATAGACAACGGTTTAATACAAGAAAGACAACAGTAATTCACCGTTATATAAAACTTTTTAATCTTATTAGAAAATGACATTTGTGTGTCAAATCCTCCGACATCTGCCATCGATTCAAATATAAAAAAAAATTCAATTAATAATAACAAATTCATCAAACGTGACTTTTTTATTAAATCAACTAAAAGTAAAAAAATATTTGTACATTGCAATCTAAAAAATATAAGAATTAGTTATATATCTAAGTGCATCAAATCATACCAATTACTCTAATGCTACACCCATTCCAAATTCGTACGTTCAGATCAAAGTGTACTATATTCTTTTCATGCTGCACCCATTCCGATTTAATCAAATCAAGGCAAAGAATAAAAATTCCAAAAAACACAATACTTCTCATTCTTTTGCAAGACATTTCTGAGAGAGCCATTAACCATATACGCTGTCATTGTTGCCACATATCCTCCAAGCCCATCGAGCATAACACCATAGAAGGTTACCACATTGGGGTAGTGCAAGTCTGCTAGCTTGATGGCTTCATTCCAGAAATCATCTCTCTGACTGAATCCATAAGCCAAAAGAAAAGAGTGAGAAACATAAATTCTTGTGCTAATACATTAATTAATTTGAAGCTACCATTATGTCCACCTAGAATTATGAGCATAGGTATTAAATTCTACACATAAAATTATAACAAAACAGAAACAAGAAAATATTCCTTAAATAGTCATTTCTTTCACAATCAATTGCAGCAATCATCTTTCATCTAAAAAAAGTTGCCATAATTAAAGAGTTTGCTTTTGTGAAGCAAATTACAAAAAGCACAAAGGGCATCAGACAAAGAACTCAATGACTCTGAAATCAAATTGTGATAGCAAATTCCAAAATGTAGAAATGAATTCAATCAATCAATAAGTATGCTAATTTAAAGTCTGGTATTATGTAGCCAAAAGAACTCAATCAATCAATAAGTATGCTAATTTAAAGTATGGTACTATATAGCTAAAAGAAACGACAGAATGTAGAAATAAACCAAATCAATCAACATCTATAATTTAAAGTCTAGTATTATGTAGCTATAAGGAACTGGATCTTGATATAAAATGATGGAAGGCAAAATATTTGATTTCACAAGAAAGGGTTTCCCCTTTTTTTTTAACACATCTAATTGCATCATTACTCTTGCCAAACAAATTCATCACAAATAAAATTGCACGACATGGGCTAGGTATAAATGAAACAAAAAAGTTCCAGAAATTGTGTAAGCTCTATGAAACAAGAAAAATTATGCTAATTCAATAAAGAAAAAGGAAAGGAAAGTCAGACAAATCTAAATGCCTCAATAAATTGAGTTCATAACAAAGGAAATCCCTTTTTCACACATCTGATCCTAGGCAACAAGCTAAAGGATCACAAAACCTAAACAAGTATACAAATCCTGTTATATTCCAATCCCATATTCAAACTAGATATAGATCAAATACACTATTTCTCAGCACTCAAATGCATCTGGTTTTTGCCAAGCATACCCACAAAAATATTTGCCTGATACCTCTAGCATGTTTTTGTCTGGGGTGATGAAAAAAGTTTGGCAGCCAGCCATTGGTTGCATGATGTAAAGAGCATTTAGGCTCTAACGGTTTTGGATGATGAGTGTGTGCATGTGTCTCCTAATTCTAAATCAAAATCCACGAATGAATCAATAGAGACGAAAAATACAGAGAATTGAAAGTGTAAGAATCTCATATTTTCAGCTAAGCATTTTCACAAACACTTGGTGAGCTAATCTATAACAGAGTACAGATGCTAGCAATTTCATCATTGATTCAATCCAATCTTCAAATCCATAAGTCTAAAAAAAACACTCAATCAATCATCTAACCTATCCTAATCCCAATCGTTTTCCGCTAGAGTTTAGGTTTGAAGAATACCTGATTGTGCGATTTTTCCTGCTACTGCTGCAACCATCATCTTGGTTCTCTGATTTCCAAGAGTTATTTGGAATTGAGAGACTGAATTTCAAGCTCTTTCCTTTCTAGCTCTTGCCTTATCAGTAACCAAACACAACATAAAAAAAACACGAATTCACACTACTCATAATTCAAATCTCCAACAGAAATCAATATCAACTTAGTGACAACAACCCATGTTAAATCGCCACAAGAAATGAGTAAAAAAATCACAATTATCATAAGCATATATAGAAATCAAAGAGAATTGGAGGTAGGCCCTAATTGAGAAACCCTAACCTTGTCCCAGCCCCAAATTTTGAAACCTATTGCGCCGTCAGCTGTTGGTTTTTGGTACCACTTTTAGCGACGGGGGCTGAGAACTCGGGATTCGAAGCCGGGTACGAAGCAGGTACCGTCTGCACTGGATAAAATCCGAACCGCGGATAAGTAACTATTTGTGACTGTGTTGTGGCATTAAAGGCTCTTCAAAATTGAAGGGTCTCGGGGTCGGTCCACGGGAAGATTGAACTGAATACAAGTCCGCTAGTCCGAAATTGGAGTGCCTAGAATTGAAGGCTTGGACGCCCATCATGGAGTAAAAATCAGAAGGGTTGAAGTTGGAACCTCTCGACGTCGAATTTCGGGACGAGCTCAAGCAATAAATCTCGGCGTCGGTGACGTTCGACGGTCGAGGAGTCATTACTGAGAGCGAGCGTTTAGAGGCGTTGGACTTACGAACCTTCATATGGAGTTTCCCATCGTAGCCAATTTCAGCGTCTGTCTCCAAAAAATCTCGCCCATCGAGGGAAACGACGTCTGAATCAACTTTGAATGAGACGATGGAGGCAGCGGTCTTGGGGAACTGCTCCATGATGAGAAGCTTGGTGCCACAGTACTCGAAGAGGAAGAGGAAGAGAGTGTACCATATGATGCACTGGAGAACCACCACCTGGACCATAAGGCTCCCGGATTCGGGGATTTTGTGGACGTACATGGCAATTAAGAGGGGGATTCCCATCACCAGAGTGTGGGTGGGATTGGGAACGACGAGGAAGTGAAATTATGGTTAGGGTTTTGGGTTGAATTGTTCTGGCGTTGGGATTGGGATTTGAAGAGTGGGATTTGAATTCTTTGTTTTGGGTGTAAGAGAAGGAAATGGATTTTGGAAGAGAAAGATTAGAATTGGGAATCTGGGATTTGCAGAGAATGGGATCTGAAGGAAGTGAATGTGCAAGCATGATGGGGAAAAGAGAGATCGAGGCCTTGAAAAGAATTTAGCGAGAACTGACGCCAAGTGACCGACCATATGGGGCGAGCATCCACATCATAGGCTTGGCGCAGATTCCTGAGCCAGATGCCATCGTTGCTTTCAAGCTCACACAAACTCTCTCAAACCTAAAACGAGAATGGATGCGAGAATATGGTTATGTGTTTGCGAGCAAGATGGATTTTTTTTTAAATTCTACAGTAACTCGCTTGTTTGTGAATGAAGTGTTAATGAATGGATTTTTAACTTAAAGTGTCATCTCTTTGTAAGATGACAATTTTAACATAAATTATCATTTAATTAGTGTCATTTAAGCCCATAAATGGCATAGTGACGTTTGAACCAGTTTGGTATTGGTACCGTACTGAACATCTATTCTATTTTACTATTTGTTTTTTTTTCTGGTTTGGTATGATATGTGACATGACGGTTTCAGTATTTCGAGACAATATGTGATAAGACCCAACCCCGAAACACATTGGAAAAGTACTCTCGAGTCCTGCTCCCGTCTGACACTAATCAAAATTTCACATGAAACCTTGTCAGACCAGGGATAACACAATTTCTGCTAGTTCATGTCTCCTACTCTCGAGCCTCGATTTTTATGCAGCGGCCCTACAGGGTCACAAAACAAGTAAACGTCTGAGTGGACACCAATTATATATGCAACATACTATTGCACCAATCTCGGGAACCTCACATTTACATCACACAATCATATCTCGACTACAATCCACAATTTAAAGGAAATCCAAGAAAATCTCACTTCCATCTCACTAACATATTTATCGAGCTCGTACTACCTTTAAGTCTTTCCCAAGCTCTCATTCCATATCGAGGACTAAACCTCCAAAACTATATCCATAACCAAGCTCAATCAATTAACAGATCAAGTGGAAATCACATCACATGACAATGCCAAACTGATATCCAACACCAATAAAAAAAAATTCACATCAAATCACACTTTTCGTCCATCCGAGTCCTAATCCACGATCCCTACCCATGTCGAAGTCCTCATCCAACAGGACCATGTCTGTAACCAACATTTACATGAACATACTAATACCAATAGCTCTGCGTTCACCTCACAACGCACGAGTATTGGGGAAATAAAACACATCAACTCATAACATACTCATCAATAACATTCAAAACATATATGAATATCCCAAAGCATAACAATCAATAATCACACTGAATCATTTCACCTAAACATACTATCAACCATCACCTGGAGCTTACACATTTTCCAACACACAAACATACATACAAATGTACCATATTCAAAATTTGACCGCATAATCCAGGACCACTAACAGCCCCACAACTATCATCGACTCGTCTACTTGTCTCATCACTAGGTCGTGCACGGGGCTCGCAATGCGGTGACATGAAATCAACAACACAGCTCAAAATCCTAGCTATGATACCAAGTTGACAGGACCCCACCCGAAATACACCAAAAAGGTACATTTGGGTCATGTTCCCTTGTCAGACAAGGTGTTGTGGGTTTATTTTGATTCTTGTCAGATGGAAGCAGGACTCGAATGTACCTTTTTTCTATATTTCGTGGGTGATAAGCCTTGAATTAAGCATCATTTTATACCCTTTATGCTTATCTTTTAATGTTTAAATTCCAAATAATAGGATAAAATAATTTATTTTGTGAGAAATGTGCATAATTGGATTAAACACGGAATTATGAGAATTTAGACGAAATAATCACCTCAATCGGAGTTATATTGAAGAAGTTATGATTGAATGAAAGAAAGTCACCAAAAACCACTCAGGAATTTGGTAGGTGATACGTAAAAACTAAGTATTAAAGTAAACACAAAGTCACACTCAATACTTAGAGTTGTAAAAGGTGGGATATCACAAAGTAAAATGAAAAGGAAATTGAGATAAAAAGGTGATGAAATATGTGCTTATCAGTATAGGCCTACCAAATCCAAAATGGCTGCCCAGAAATATATTCAGCCAATGCTTACCAATTCCTAGCAGAGTTTTTCGGTGCACGCCTCCTGAATAGTAGCCGACAGCTTCAGCGCGTGTGTACCGAAGGGCCTTCCCTTGCTTTAGCTCCCACATATCGAATGCCTTTCCAAGTCTTCAGTGCGCACCTATTGAATGCTCTTCTAGCCCTTCCTTGCACCGTTGACCAGCTGTTGAATGACGAATTCCAGCCCAAATTTCGGTGGGCTTCCACCGAATCGTTTCTTGTTTAGTTTCCAGCAACTTTTTCCTTCTTTCTAGTGGAATAATTGTCCAATTCAAGTTAGGATTTGTTTTCTTTTTCCAAAAGAAACCTTTTTCTTTTAGGACTTCAATTTAATTAGTTTAATCATTTTCCTTCTAGAATTTAAATTGTAAACTCCTATTTATTTGAGGATTAATTTTCTCCTATAAATAGAGATTCTTAGGGTAATTGTAAAGGGTAGCTCATTCTTTGTACCAAAACTCTGTTCAACCAATTTTCCCTTTTCATTATATTCAAGATTTTAATTGTAAGAGAAATTACATCATACTTTACCTTCTACACCTTCATCCGTGACTAAGTTGAGATGCCTTCGCTTGTCTCACCAAAGAGTGTTCATTCACTTCGTCTCAATAGGGTGCCCCGAAGAGAAAAAATGTAACACGACCTCTTTACCTTATAGTTATTTCTTATGCTTGGATATTGATTATATGAATTGATTTCTAATAATATTCTTGGTTATATGATTTGTATTGCTTCAATATTCTTTGTGTTCTATGATTCTAATTTTTTGTTATGTTTGTGTGTTTATGCTTATTGCTTAACTAGATATAGGGTGCTCCGAGTCTAGGTCATTGAAAGTATCGCAGGGTGCCCCGGGCACGTACTTAAGAGAATATGCAAGTAACTCGTAAGATTAAGATTATAGGATTTCGTAGGTTAAAATTAGTACAATCATGAATGAGTTAGGTTAAAGACAAGTTGACCATATAAATAATAGATTATGTTAGATTAGGTTAGTTTAGGTTAGTTAATCATGTAGGATAATAGAAACAATCAACTACCCCCTAATTAATAATCAAACGATAATCATGTTTAGGTACCATCAATCCCCGGTTAAGATCGATCCCTACTTATCAATACTATATCTACACAAAAAATGTTTTCATTTGCATATGTTTTCATTAAGTGTTGAGTGTAACTTTGTGTTACTTTAAGGCTTGATTTTAGCATACCATGGGGTCCTGTCAATATGCCCAGGGCGAAAAAAAAGTGTCATGCACTAAACAAGTTATACATGATTTCTATCTTATAGAACTATATCAGCAAATATATCAGGAGGTTCTTCAAACCATATTACATAATTTTGTAAAGACAAACTAAATAAATTTAGCTAGACAACGAGCCACTTTATTTGTATCATGACGAGCATGAAGAAATGAAAATGAGGAATTTATATTGTCTAAGTGGAGGATCTATACGCAACGGCGTGGCCAAAATTTAACACTAACGGAGCCTAACCATTTTTTTCTTTCCACAAATATTCTTAATGGGTGAAATTTTTTTTTTTGGTTATCTTACATGCAAAATTATACAAAATTTCACATTTTAATAATTTTCCAATGACATTTTTCTGTGGTTTCTCAAGAAAAGAAAAAACAGTTTTATGACTTTGTTTTTATTCTATTTATTTGTATAAATCATTCAGACTATGAATTATAAATTCATACTTTTAATTAAGTCTAATAAAATAATAACGGAAGAAAGCTCATAAGTTTTACTATCACAGTAAATTAATATTCATAAATGAAAAAAAAATAAGCAGGGAATTCTTTTTCTTTTACTACAAAAATAAATAGGGAAATATAAATTAAATACAAAACTCATTGGAAATATGGAAACATTTATGAATATTTATTTGTAGTTTGAAAAGAAAATAAATAAATTTAAAAAGAGGAAAATAAGGCAAAGAACAATTACAAATAGAAATTTAGAAATTTTAAGTATATGTATGGAAAATTAGTATAGTTTCATATATACAATAATTTTTTTTAATATATCACAAATTTAGTACAAATGTAACGACCCGAAAACTTGGGAAGTGTCAAAATGACAATTTTTCCCCTAAGGGTCAAATGTTGACTTTTTAATTTAGACATTTTTTGGACAATTCGAAAGGACCGTTATGAAGGTCTTGGACTTCTGAGTCCATTGACAGGCGGTATGTTGAAATCGAAGGTTGGATTTGCACGATACTAGTAAAAAAAACTAAGGGCATTTTGGTCATTTTAAGCATAGGGATATTTTAGTAATTTGACATGGAGGACCTAGAAAGTTCTGGAATTGTCTTCATTTTTCTCTATTATTCTCTTTTATCGACCTACATTGTTATAAGTATCTGTAGCACATGAGTTGAGAAGGGTTCGGTGGAGGTAGGCCGAAAAGGAGGAAAAATGACACCGCGAGCAAGATAAGGGAAAACCAGGAGGTAGAGAGGAAAAAGAAGAGAGAAAGGAAAGATAAAAGAATAGAGGAAGGAAAGGGAGAAAAAGTAAAGGAAAACAGTAAGGAAATAGGGAAGTGAGGGAGGTAAAAACTTGGAACCCGTAGTTTCCTATTCTGAATTCCCAATTTTGGGGCTGGAAGCTTAAGAACGAGTTGCATATGTCCTTTCGAAGTTCCTATGATCGTTTTTGGGACAGGAAGGAGCAAGTTAGACGCTGGAGAGTCCGTCGACATGGTCAAGAAACCATCGCCGAAGGGTGGGAGCTTCGGGCTGAGTTTGAGGTAAGTTTCTGAGCTTGTGAATACCGTAGAACTGGTTAAGGGATAGGTTAGAAGTATCCCAAAATTTAAAATGGTGAAAGTAACGTGAAAATGGTGAATTTTGAGCCGAGTCGGCTTCTGTGCGCAGGTCCATGGGTCGACTCGGTAGGAAGAAGATGGTGATAGGCTGAACGTGAAGCCCACGCGCAGAGGTCTTTCGGCAGTGCATGAGCTTGCGTGCGAGATTTCTCGGTGGGGTGATTAACGTAAAACTTGCTTGTTTTTAAATTCTGAATTGGTCTAATTTTTTTAGTAAATCTGACATCATTTGAACGTGGTTATGAGTTTTTAAGGTTATGTGCTATATTCTAAATTAAAGATTAAATTTGGAAAATTAGGAAATTGAAGTCTAATGATTTTATGGACATTAACTGTTTTTATGACGAATAGAAATCTACAGAGAATACTTAAAAGAAGGATATGGATACAAGCATGGTGTTATGGAAAGGTTTTTATTTTCCTTTCTTAAGTTAATTTGTTTATTTACCTTGTTGATGCACAAAATGTGCCAACTTAGGGAGTAAATGCTGCTCTGCCACGTGCCCTTGAATAGACCTGAAAGAGGATAAAACTAGTTGGTCGGTCAGAATATAGGCACCGGTGTGGTACCAACCCAAAGGTACTCCAACGCCCAAGTCAGTGGTCGGTCTGAGATAAAAAGGGAGTGGTAAATAGTGTAGTGTAAAAGTAGTTGTGAACAGTAAATGCTTAGTTACCTTTATATGACAAATGGACCCCTTTTGTATGGGTATGGTGAGTATAATAATTACATTCTCCTGATGTGGGACAAATGTCGGCTACTATGGGGCCGACATGTGGCAGGTGGGGCTATCCATGTGTCGGCGTTGTGTAACGACCCGTCCCGGAAGTCGGGATTAGTGAAGTGATTAGTGACGGATTAGCTGAGTTAATCGGTGGTTAGTTGGTTACTTTTGGACTTTTGGTGCAGAATGGCGATTTTGCCCTTAGAATGGGCAAAATGTTGACTTTTAGTTTGGACGATCAATTAGGCATTAAACGATGACTATGACGTAGTTCGGGACGTCACGAGTCCGTAGACAGGTGGCACGCCCGATTCCGACATCCGAGGAGGAAGTTATGATGTTCGGAAGGTTGAGGGTATTACCGTAATTTGGTTAAAAGAGGGGCAATAGTTGACTTTTCACACGACATGGTTTTTGCATGTAGACTGAGGACCGTTAGGTAGATCTCGTCATCCTGAGTACAACGACAGGCGGCATGCCTTCATCGGACGTCGGACGAGTGAGATACGGGTCTAGAACGGCGAAGGGTAAAATCGTAATTTGGACTCACAAGGGCATTTTGGTCTTTTTGCACATTAGGAATTGTGCAAAGCAGATTGGGACAAGTGTACATGGCCTATTGGATATTTTGAGTTTGGGAGCATAGGGCTTGGACACGTGAGGATTGTCTAGTGGGTTCTACAAGGTTGCACGGTGCAAAATTAAATGGGTTAACCGTGCTTAAGAGAAACAGAGACTGAGTTTGAGAGGAGAGATTGATCGGGTTGCAGAGAGTGTGTGAGTTCTTGAGTGTGTGAGTGTGATCAGAGGGAGGCTGAGAGTGCAAGGACTAGGTTGAGAGGAATTGAGAGTCGAGTGGTGTGTGTGAAGGGAGGAAAACTCAGAAAAACAGAACCGAGGACCACCGTGCACGACTGTGCACTTCAAGTGATCAAACCATCGAATTGAAGCTGTGGTGGTGTTTAGTGACCGTAGAGGAGCCTTGGGGACTCAGTGGAGCACGGCGGAGCTCACGGTGGTGGTCTGAGAGCAGGTAATTTCTCGATTTGCCTCTGTTTCCTCTATTTTGCCGTTTGGTTTCAAACTGAAAGTCGTGACTTTTGGGGCTGAGTCGAGGTGTCCTGTGAGTTTTAGTAAGCTCAGTAGGTACCTAGGAACCCTTAGAACTCAAAGCCGTGACGGGGGGAAGCCCTGGTGGCCGGGAACCGAAACAGGGGTTTTGGACGGGTTTCTGGTTCGAGCTTGGGAGATGGTTTAGAGGCCATGATGTCGTGTTTTGAGTAGGGGAATGAGTTGCTTAGAGTAGGACGAAGCTTCTGGCTTTGAAAGGAATGAATATGGGCGGAGGAAGGCGGAGAATCGATCACGCCGGTTCAAACCGGTCGAGTGATCGAAGAAGACGTTGAACAGTGCCCTGTTGCAAGCGCGTGAGGCCCCACACGCAGCCCCTTTGGGCGGCGCGTGAGGGCGCGTGCGGCGATTTCTGGGGAAACTTCCAACATATTTTTTGGTCTAATCATTGTAACGAATTTGTTGGGACAAGTTTCGGGATAATCGGACAACGTCTCGTGTTAGTTCTAAGTGGTCGAAGGTTTAGGGTCCCGTTTAGTTACGTTTAGGATTCGGGAAAATTGGGGAAAATTAGGAGGAATTTAGTTGACGTGTTAGTGACTAGTTTTGGCGACTTGTGACAGGATCAGGAATCCCTGAGGCAACCGAAGAACGTACGGGGCGCGAGTGACGTGCCCGGGAACTGTGAGTGGACTCTTTCTTCTAATCGAGCATGCATAACTGTTTTATCTACTTTTTTTTATGGTTTTACTTATGATTTCATGATTATTGAATACTTTATACCTGTTTTATGAAATGGCACGGTTTTCGAGGAATTTACGTATTTGGCACGTTTTACGATAAATACACTGTTATGCTTTTGATGCTATGCTTTTGGGGATTTGAATCTATAATTGGTTTCAATGATTATAAATGGATTTTGGAACGTGATTTCGATAAACAAGTTTTTCGATTTTAGAATCGGATTTCGAAAAACGAGATTTGGTTTTAAAGTTGAAAAGTGGATTTCTGGATTTGGGTTCGGAATGACGGTTCTGGACGCCGGAATGGCTTCGGACCGGAGATTTTGGATTCGGGTTTGTATATGGACTTAGAAATGGTTTCCAAACAGTTTTATATTGGATTTGCTGGATCTGGTTATTGGGTTTAAAGACCCGGATTATGTTTGACGGGGAACGGGTCCGGATTGGGTTTAAAGAACCGGATTGAGTTTAAAGACTCGGGAGTTTAAAGACTCGGATATTGATATTTTTCCCCGTAGGCCTGTTGAGTTTAAAGACTCGGGAGTTTAAAGACTCGGATTATATTGTGGCCTGGATTGAGTTTAAAGACTCGGGAGTTTAAAGACTCGGATAGGTCCAGCAGGTTTGATCGGATGATGATTTTTGTATTTTCTGTTTTATGATACTGTTTTCATGATGATTACTATGTGATATAAATGTTTTTCAGATATCGGGTTATGCATGCATGTTTTCAAAACGGAGGGCCAAACCCTGGTTTGTTATGAAATTGTTTTTGAAATTTTTATTCTTTTTGGTCCACTGACACTTTTTTGGTTTTTAAATGCCCTCCCGGTCGTGGAGCTAGCGCGGGGGTTGACGTTGAGGCAACGTCAGAGGCATAGCGTACTATAGAGTTTATCCCGGAGTTATCTCGGAGTGTTTCTAGAGTTTCCATTGTGTGTGTAGTCAAACTTTGAGTAGGATTTCTGTTTTTACTTTGCTTGTACTATGCTCTATATAATGGTTGACTTGTTAGATTTTGAATTATCCCTTGTCTGGCAATGTAATTTGTGGGTTTTCGTGAGGTTGTTTCGGTATTTCGTGTTGGGTTGTCAGACGGGAGTAGGGTTCACCTCGGTTATCGGGGTGATAATCGGGGGTGGGTCCTGTCACGTTGGCCATACCCTACTATGGTTTGTTCATCTGAGTGGGCATGGACCCCTTGGGCTTGTAGAGATGTGTTGGGTGGAAGTGCTGGGCCTTCGGGTCGGTCTGGGCCTACGTATTGACCGAAAGAGGATTGGGCCTCCAGAGTCAGCCTATGGCATGGTGCCGACAGAGGACTAGGCCTCCCGGTCGGAATAATCCGACGTGCTGAACGAAAAAAAGCTGGGCCACCAAAGTCGTTCTCCGCTTATATGGTATCTGGTAGTGGATTAGGCCTATAGGTCGATCTGGGCCTTCTGGTCAGTCTGGGTGGATATGGTATGAACAGAAGTCCCCCTAGTTTGTGACTGAGGTGGAATTTCTCGGTTGGAGACTTGTAAAAGAGTGCCCCAGATCGGATGAGTGTATACTTCCAGTCTTTCCTCTTCTCTTTTCTGATTCGGTGTTTTTTTTATGAACTGTGGATGAACTGGGGGTCGAACGTCGGTTCGATCCTAGGAACATAGCGGTCGGTGATCCAAAAGTATTTTTGTATATGTTCGCAGATTGTTCTGATGTCTGACAGGGATACTCAATCTAACGAAGTATGATACTATGATGAGGGAGACCGACAGAGCCCCTGAATGGACGCGGGGCCCTCGGTGAAGGAAACATTGACGAGGTCCTCTGCAAAGAAACCCAGCAGAGGTGATCACCAGAGTGTTGACGTCTGGTCGGTCTAGGGGTGAGGACAGGGCTCGATCAAGCAGGATGAAACCCACCGGTGTGAGCACTGAGCAGGCGACTAAAGAGGCGGTATCGGCCACAGACCCTATCGACACGATCTTATGGTCGATAGACAAGTTTGAGAGTCGAGAGACAGAGGCCACAGTAAAGAAATTTTGATCGGCGTGGACGATGCCGTCAGATGTTGAGATATGGGTGGTCGGTCCCACTGAGCTTTCAAGTGAGGCGCCTAAGGGCTGGGCCCTGTTCTACATTGAGCTGTGTAGTGATGGTGTCTGGCTGCCGTTGCATCCTTGGATGAGGAGGATAGTCTGAGGGCTAGGCGTGGCCCTCGGTTAGTTGAACTCGAATGTGTGGATCATTTTGGTCAACCTGTATATGGTGTTTGTCAGAGGGGGGAAAAGCATTGATCTACGCCCAGGTCGTCCACCATTACGAGTTCGCTCAGCAGCAGCAGAGCACGAGCTGGGTGCATGCTCGGTGAAAGGACAAGATGACTTCGGGCATCTATGGTCTGTTTTCCTCCCAAAAGGCAGACAAGAACAAGTTCATATACGTCGGGGGAACTAGGGAGGATGAGCCATCCGCTCTGCATTCCAATATCTGAGCACTAAGGGTCGATCCCTCAATTTTTTCTCTTTTTTTTTTTGGGTCGATGTACAGGTGGACGGACCAGAATGTTGTATGTGTAGGTACTCTTCCCACGACGATCTCGACCGATGAGGAACGAAGGGCCTATAAGCGGGTCAGGAAGGCTTGCACTCCGCCGTGGTGTCATCGAGACGTGCTGTGGGTGCCTCAGGTTCTCCACAAGGTCGGTTTGGTCCCCAAACTTGGTAAGTAACATTCTGTCGCATTGATTTTGCTTTTTTTTTTTATTGGTGTACTAAAACTTGGTGTTTGTTGCAAGTTGTTCCCAAAGAAGTCAAGAGGCATATTGACCGAATGGCTCAGGAGGCGAGGGCACTGCCAGAGCAACGGATGGCAGGATCGAGCGATTAAAGGAAGTGGACCAGGTCGATCAATTCCACCCCCAAGGAGAAGGTTGGGGAGAAGAGGAAACAAGTGCCGAGCGGTGGCTCTGGTGCTTAAAAGTCACCAACCTTCGATCCGAGGGCTACCGAGAGGCTGGGCCGACTGGTCAGCATAGAAAAATAGAGGAAGAAGAGCAGGAAAACCCCCACGGATTGGGAACCGTGTCGATCGCAATTCCTGACACGACCCACCCCCAATCCCCCGGGATTAAGGGCTAAGTCATGCTCCCGTCTAACTCAAGTGCAACACGAAGGCTGACTGACGACCAACCTTCATGTAACACGTAAACCGGACAAGGGATTCCTAAATGAACCGTCCCAATACTTTCGGACTTCCCAGAGCACGCAGAATCTACTGGGGACCGCGTGTGTGATGTCTTTGTCTCTCTAACCACAGCCCGCACGGCATCAAACCTGGATGGTATCGAGAAACATAAAAAGACTGTGAGTGGACAAAAATAAGGGATAAGTAGAAAAACAATTTATAAGAAAAGACATTTATACCCTCCATTTAAAAACTAATGCATGCATATAAAACTCATTCCATAAAACCATGCCATAATCAAGTTATCCAAAATCGTTTAAGAAAACCGAATTTATTTTCTTTCCTCAAATCCCGGGCCTTACCCCAAAACCATCAAAATCCATAACATTCGGGTCATAGTCCAAAACGGAAAATCATTATTGAAAGCCATCGTTATTGAAAATCATCAAGTTATCATCGAAATCCAAAACACATTTGAAATCCATTTCAACCAATCGAACCTGCTGGATCTATCCGAGTCTTTAAACTTTCGAGTTTTTAAACTCAATCCAGGCTTCAATATAATCTGAGTCTTTAAACTCCCGAGTCTTTGAACTCAATTCGGGTCTTTAAACCCAATCCGGGCCCGCCCCTGTCATGTATCATATCCGGGTCTTTAAACCCAATTACCAGATCCAGCAAATCCAATCCAAAACCTTTTTAAAACCATTTCCAAATCCATATCCAAATCCGAATTCGAAATCACCATTTCGAATTCAAAACCATAATCATATCCATATTCCATTTCCAAATCCAAATCCGAAACCATCATTATGTAAGCCGGCATCCGGAACAATCATTCCAAACCCAAATCCGGAAATCCACTTTCAAGCTCCAAAACTGAATCATTTTTCTGAAATCCGTTTCCAAAACCCGAAATCACTTTTATGAACAGGGCTTCAAGCCCGAAATCACTTTCCAAAATTCATTATAATTCATTAAAATCAAATCATCGAAACCATCATCAAACCATAGCAGAAAATCATATCTAGTAAAACGTGCAAATACATAATTTATCTCGAAATACGTGCAAAATCGTAAATCATCAAGATCATATCATAAACATAGAAATCACGTATAGAAAACATATAAAACATTTGTGCATGCATCATAAGTTAGAAAGCAAAGTCCACTCACAGACCATTTACGTTGTCGCCTCGATATGCGCGTAATTATGCTTTCCCGGCCAATCCCCTATCACCAGCTTTCCCGAACATGTTCAAATCCCTAATAAGGTTACTAACTACTTTATTAAGATTCTACTAAGTTCCTGTAATTTTCTCGAATTTTTAACTATTTTTAACCGAGCCCTAACACCATAGGACATCCCGAAACATATCGAGACGATGTCCGATCGACTCGAAAACAGTACCAAAATGTTCGTTACAACGAATACTTTAAAAGTCATATTGGAAACTTCCCCAAAAGGGGTCCCCAAGCGCCCTCACGCGCCACCCAACGGGGCTGCGCGTGGCCCTCACGCGCCAGGTTACTGTTCATCTTCAACCTCTCGCTGGACAGGTATGAACCGGTTCGAACCGGCGTCCACGGTTCAACCTCCTAAACCGTTTAATTTTGATCCTTTTTCAGATCTAATTGATTCTATAGTCTTGCCTCATCAACTACAATTGTTTTAAACTTTAAAAACAAGAACTTGAGACCTGGAACTCACCTCCCAAAACGAAGGTAAAACTGGGCACTGTTCGACTTTCAGTTGTCGTATTTCCGGCCACCTCGTCCCTTCCTGTTGATCTCAACCTTCTCTAGAACCTCCAGAAACAATTCCCAATTAATCAAATCGAATATCGGGCACCAAATCAACAGTCACCATTTTTTAATCATAAATCCTTACCTCGTCGGTTTCACGGCTACCGCCCACGGCGAGCCACAATTCCAAGCCCATTCAACTCCTAGACACCCCAGATGCATCATCTAATTAAACAATTGGGATCTTTAATTGTTCAATTCGAGTTCACCATTCCAACTCAAACAGGGGAACTCACGGTTTTCACGGGTTCTTTTCCACCTATCGCTGTCGTGAGCCGCCGTGCCTGCGCCAGTCACTTGTCTAACCTTCCTCTCTTATTTTACTTTAGACAGCAAAGGCTAGAGATCACTCGTGGAAGTGCTTTGGATTCTCACAATCTCACACACACACACACACACACTCTTTGTTCTTTGTTTTCTGTCCAAAACTGTGCACAAACACCTAAACCCATTTAAACAGACGTTAAGGCGACTTGTGTAATGTTCTACCACCATCCAGAGAAGGACAGATGTCCAAACTCTGGTGGTCACAACATCCAAAAAAGCCATGTGTTCTACTTTCACTGGGAACATATCCTAGGCTACCAACTGACCAAAATGCCATTGCCTTCAAAATTACCATTTTGCCCTTAGTGGTTTTAGACCAAAATCCGAATCTACCAACGTCCAACGATAGCGTGCCGCCTGTCGTTATACTCAGGGGATCAAGACCTACCTAACGGTTCTCGAAATACGTGAAAATAACTTGCCGTACAAAAAGTCAACTATTTACCCATTTTTAACTAAATTACCGAAATACCCTCAAACTTCCGAACGTCATAACTTCCTCCTCGGATGTCGAAATCGGACATGGAACTTCTCTATGAAACTCGTGACGTCCCAAACTACGTCACAGTCATCGGTCAAAGTCCAGTTGATCGTTCAAATGAAAAGTCAACGATTTCTCCAATTCTAAGGAAAAATTATCATTTCGCACCGTCGTCTGAGATCACTCAACTAATCACTGATTAACTTCACTAATCCGTCATTAATCACTAATCTAATCCTGATTTTCGGGACAGGTCGTTACATCCACAGGGCCGGTCGTGGTGACTCTAATGATCCAATCTGGAGAGGGGTGGTGAAGCTCCTAAGCTGGTGGCTCAGACCGAGGCCCCAATCAGCATCAAGGTTATAATGGACGAGGCCGAGCAGGAGAGGCATGTTTGGAATTCCCTCTCCAAGATAGCCGAGGAGGCGAAGGGACGCGCTAGTGTTTTGGATTTGTCCAGAATGTTCTTCCCTGACCCGCCGTTCACCTTCCAGAGGGTGTCTTACCCCATCTCCGCTATCATTGATCGGCTCTTTCCTCTAGAATCCGTCCTGCCAGTAGGAGGTCGGGCCTATGGTGTTCGAGCCTGCTCAGTTGGTCCCGCGACCAAACATGCTACCGGTCATCAATGCATGGCAAGTGGCATTTCGATGGGGCAGTCCGAGCTGGGCGGACCTTCCGAGGGCTCCTTGTCTGATCGGATGTCTAAGTCCATCCTGACCACCTCCTACGTAGGTGCCCTGTTTATTTTGTACTTGTTTATTATTTTCGTATCTCTAAAATTTTGCTAACTTGTGGCCTGTCGATGTAGGCTCTCGGTCAGGTGTTTGATAACTACGCTCACGCCTTGGGTCGGGCGGCCACTACAGACAAGGAGAACACCAAGCTGAAGGAGTAGTCGGGCTGACATGGATCAGCAGGTCACAAGAAACGGAGTGGGTACTCATGATCGAGGCGAGTCGGCATGTGAAGTCAAAACGGTGCCAAACTGTTGATAAACAAAATGTGCCAATTTAGGGATCGAATGTTGCTCTATCATGTGCACTTGAATAGACCCAAAAGAGGAGAAAGATGGTTGGTTGGTCAGAGTATAGGCATCGGTGTGGTACCAGCCCAAAAGTACTCCTACGCCCAAGTCAGTGGTAGGTCTGAGATGAAAGAGGAGTGGTAAATAGTGTAGTGTAAAAGTAGTTATGAATAGTAAATTCTTAGTTACCTTTATATGACAAATGGACCCTTTTTTATAGGTGTGGTGAGTATAATAATTACATTCTACTGTGGGAAAAAAACGTCGGCTGTTGGGGGGTCGATGATTGGACCCTTCCCAAATCCCCAGGGATTAACGTAAGACGCGCCTGCTCTCGTCTGACACGAAGTGTCAGACCAGGGATAACTCCGGTCCTTTGCCCCCAACTGAGACTATCAGAGGGCGCCAGGATCAGGGGGAGGAATGTGATGTCTCGTCTCTGCTACAGCCCGCATCCGCGATCAACCTAAAGGGCATTTAAAACACGAAAACTGTGAGTGGACAGCAATGCATTCGAAAACCATTTCTCAAATCATTTATTGGGGTCGTAGCCCAGAATCCAATCAAGTACTTGGGAACTTATCCCAGTCCAACACCTGTGGGTCTCAACCAAAAACCAACATACGTGGGTCCCCAGCCCGACGCTGTCTTAGTGAAAACTCATCCACATATACACTAGATATATAAAACCCATCCTAGACATCCTCTGATGTCTATTCAGGGCACACAGCCCCTAGGGAACAAATCCCCGTTATATGTCACGATTTCTCTATATATATATATATATAAGTATGCATACTACTCGGGATCTCACTCCGAGTCTACTCCCAGGAATTCTCCATCTGGGAGGCTCTGTCTTTGGATCTAGGTCGGTCATCTCTCCAGAATCTGGTCCGGGTCCACATCATAAACTCCCACTCCTGGAATGGGCTCCCTATGGGGAACACGCATTCCAGAGACTGGATCGTGACTCTCCAGGTCGACGTATAGAGAAGACCACTCAATACGCTCGTAAGAAGGGTATATACATACTAGTATAGAAAACATAAACGGGACTTACACCCGATAACACAAAGCAATTGGGCCTCCAGCCCGAGCTTAGGACTCAACGGGGCCTCTAACCCGATTTCACCATAACTGGACATCAACCCCGAACTCAAATCAACTGGGCATCGAGCCCGACATCTCAGGGTCAGTCACGATTCCGATCATATTGATGCGATGCAACCATCAGTCCAGGACCGCTCTCAATCCTAGTATGTCATCGTGAACAAATCACTTGCCTGCGACCACCTCTCGAATATGGTGCACACATCACCAATCGATCCTCTAAACCGTGAGCACTCGAAGTCGAGCCACCAGTGGCTGCTCGACAAAGAAACGTGCATCATGACTCAGACCTCCGGACTGGGATGTGTTCTCTCGGGAGAGAACACATCCCAGTCCGGAGGCGAGCTGTCACGTTGTCCGTCGGCGTACCCACAAACACCGTCGCGACCACGACTCAGACCCGTAGGTCATTAATAGGGCCCCGAGTCAAAACCAAATCCAAATGGGTCTCATGCCCGAATCAAATCAAGAACAAATGAGTCATTTTGCTTTTCAAAACCATTACATCGAAAACCGAAAGCATAAGCGCGTATAAGCACGTATAAAACCCGAAAACCTCGAAATACGTGCCAATACGTAAACACACCCAAAATTGCCCTCAAGGCATCACAAAACATGTTTTAAAGTACTTATAAAACATTTATGCATGCATTGATTCATAAAAGGAAGTCCACTCACAAACCGTCCGCAATGTCGTCTCTGGGGTTCCCAAACCTGTCCAAATCACTTTAGAGGGTTACTAACTACTTAATTAACCCCTCACTAAAGGCCCCTAATTTTTTGGAATTTTTAAATATTTTTAAACGCGCTCCGAAACCTTCGGACAGCTCGAACTATATAGAGACGATGTCCGATCGACTCGAAATCAGTCCGAAAATGTTCGTTACATCGAATAGATGAAATTACATGTTGGAAGTTTCCCCAAATTCTGCTCCACGCGCCACCTGAAGTGGCTGCGCGTGGGAGCCACGCCCCTAGCTACAGTGCGTCTTCAACCTCCAGCCGACCGGTCCGATTTTCTCTCCAATTCCGGCCTAACTGGGCCGGCGTGATCGGTCCAGGCCCGTAAACCATTCAGTCTTCATCCTTTTTCATCCAAATCAATTCTATTCTTCCTAATTCTATCCTAGGAACCTAAATATGGAATTAGAACAACCAAAAACCCATTAAATCCTCACGGTTCAAAACCTCCCTCACGGTTCAATCTTTTCAAATCCTCCCCAAGGCTTCCTCAGCCGTGAACCACCACCAAAACCGTCCCAAAACCTTCCTAGCATCCTAATAACCCTATTCTAATCAAGCTAAACTGTCCATAATGCTTGAATCCAAAGAAAATGAAAATTGGACAAAATTGATACCTTGCTCGAGTTTTTCTCTGCTGTCCTGGCCAGTCACCACCTTCCTCACGGCCCTCCTCTAACTCTCTTGGCCTCATATATGATTATATAGGGTAAGGGTTTGGATTGGGGTTGAAGGATTGACTGGGTTTGGTTGGAAATGGGGAAAATAATCGAACACGGGGAAGGGTGGATATCCATGAATTGTTTGGACTGGGCAATGGATGGGTGATACTTGTCACTCATCCATTGGGCCTGCCCAAAATATATGGGTCCCACTTAAGTCCAAAAGTCCCTCGCCTCATAAAATGTGCAATAGTACGTTCGAATTACCATGAACCATAACTTTTCCGTCAAACATCTAAATTCGACGTGCCGCCTGTCTACGGATTCGTATCGACGCCATCTACGTAACAGTCCACGGCCCTCGGCCATTGGACCTATCAGGAGCGGTCCTAAATCCCCCGGGATTAACGTGGAACCCGCCTGTTCCCGTCTAGAAAATTCCATCTCTAGCCCTCGTCGGGGCTATCAAAGTGCGTCAGGATCGTAGGAGGAGGGGGGTGATGTCTCGTCTCTGCTACAGCCCGCATCTGCGATCAACCTGAAGGGCATTAAAACATTAAAAGTCGTGAGTGGACAAAATAATATTTTATTAAAACATTTTCGCATAAAGACTTTTATGCCCTTCATAAAAACATACGCATGCATTCAAACCCATTTATCAAACATTCAAAAAACTATTTATCAAACATTTAGAAAACCTTTCAAGGGTTCATGCCCGGCCCTATAAACCGTCATGTCCCAAAAATCCAATCGGGTCCTCGACCCGAAATCACAAACTTACAAACCATAACATGTGGGAACTCAGCCCAAATCAACATACGTGGGAATCAGCCCAACCCATTCTCAGTGAAATACCAAAACATACAATACGGGGTCTCCGCCCCCAAATCATTTCTAAAACATCGAATACGAGGTCTCGCCCCAAAACACTTTCCTAATCATAAAATACGGGGACTCTGCCCCCAAATCACTTTTCTGTAAACACATACGTACTCGTACGTATAACCCATCCTAGGCACTTCCGGAGAAGATGCCAACTCGGGGCACACGGCCCCTAGGGAACACATCCCCGATATAGTCACGATGACATCATATCTATCTAGTGTGCACACTACTCGGGGTCTCACTCCGAGTCTTCTCCTAGGAATCTCCATCTGGGAGGCTCAATCTCTGGATCTAGTCCGAGCTCTCTCTCTGAATCTAGTCCACATATCTCTCCGGAATCTGGTCCGGGACCATAACATAATATAGTAACCACCACTCCTGGAACGGGATCCATATGGGGATACCCATTCTGGCCTGTGGATCGTGACTCTCCAGGTCGACGCTGGAGGAGACCATATAATCAATATAGAGGGTTCATTCATTTCAATTCTTTTTCTTTCTTTCTCAAAACTTATTTCTCAACTGGGTCTCATACCCGATTCATCTCAACGGGATTCCTCGAATCCGATTCAAATCAGTTTCACAGGCCTCGGCCTAAATACTCAGTTCAACAGGGTCTCTAGCCCGAATACTCTTTTTATAAACTGAACTGGGACTCAAGCCCGATGTTACATTCAACAGGGCCCTAAGACCCGAAACCATAAACCAACAGGACCTCACGTCCGATTTCACAACCAACAGGGCCTTAAGCCCGATATCTCAACCAAATGGATCTCAGGCCCGATATCGTAAATCAACGGGGCATCAAGACCGATAGTACCACTAACTGGGCCTCAAACCCGAATCGTAAACCAACTGGACCCTCGGTCCGCTCGTATAACACAAATGGACCCTCGGTCCGATTCCTCGTCAATTCAAATGGACTCCAAGTCTGATAGTTCATAAATCAAATAGGTCTCGTGCTCGATTTCATATTTCCAAATCCGAAATCTATTTATTAAACTATCGTTGAAAACCTAGAACGTATATGCATCGTATAAAATTGTAAATCTCGAAATACGTGCAATTACGTAAATCCTAGGCTACGACAAACAATTGCACTCATGGAAACACAAAACATACATTAAAATGCTTATAAAACATTTATGCATGCATCTAGTTCGAAAGAAAGGTCCACTCACAGACCGTCTGAAGCCGCACCTCGATACGCGTGCCATAACGTCTTCCTGGGCCAAACGTTGCCTCCAGGATTCCCGAACCTGTCCAAATCATAATAGAAGGTTACTAATAGCATCATTAACCTCCTATTGAAGTCCCATAATTTTCCCGATTTTCTAACTATTTTTGAACGCAAGCCTAAATCTTCGGACGTCCCGAACTATATCGAAACGATGTCCGATTGACACGAAACCAGTCCCAAAATGTTCGTTACATCGAATAGATGATTTCACATGTTGGAACCTTGCCCAAAAACCCCGTGACACGCCGTCACATGCCGTCCAAAGGGGCTGCGTGTGTGGCTCACGCGCCCTGCACTGTTTGTCTTCCTCAGCGATCGAACTGGTCCAGACCGACCGGTTCGGTCCAACCTCTGCAACTGGACCGGCGTGACCGGTCCAGGTTCCTACACGGTCCAATCTTCACCGGTTTCACTCCTAATCAATCCTAATCTTCATTATTTAATCCCAGGTTCCTAACCTAATCGATTAGAACCCCTTAAACCCACGAAAACAACCCGGTCCAATTAACCCCTCACGGTTCAAATATCCAAATGCCTCCCTGGGCTTCCTCGACGCCCAAAACCTCCCAAAACCTTCCTATTTACTCCCTAGAAACCTAATTAGTTCGAAACCAACACCCAAAACGGCCCATAATACTCGGAATCGAAATTGAATTAAAATGGGTTAAAACCGATACCTCGCGGGTTCCTCCCTCCGCCGTCCACGGCGGTACATCCTTGGGCCAGCCACCATTTCCTCTGGTCCTCAGTTCACTCTCTGCCTCTCATACACGATCATAGGGTCAAGGGCTTGGATTGGATGGTGATCGGGTTGGTGGGTTGAAAGAAAATGGAAAATGGTCGATGAACGGGGAATGGGGTATGCATGAAGGAAAATGATGTCCAGTGGATGAGTGACACTTGTCACTCATCCATTGGCTTTGAGACAAATATCTGTGCCCCACTAAAGTCCAAACAGTCCTCGTCTCGTAAAACGTGCAATAGTACATTCGAACTTCCGTGAACTGTAATTTCGTCGTCGAACGTCCGAATTCGACGTGTCGCCTGTCTACGGATTCGTATCGTCCTGATTTACGTAACGGTACTTGTCCCTCGGTCATCGGACCTCCTGGGTCAAAAGTCAACCGTTGGCCCCTTTTTACCAAAATTACCAAAATGCCCCTGCTCTTCCGATCGTCTTAACTTCTTCCACCGATGTCGGAATTGAGCGTGCCACTTGTCTATGAACTCGTGACGTCCCGAACTACGTCGCGGTCATCGGTCAAAGTCCATTTGACCGTCCGAATGAAAAGTCAATGTTTTGCCCATTCTAGGGGCAAAATCGTCATTTCGCCTGAACGTCTGTTAATCCTCGTCTAATCTCCGATTAGTCTCCGATTAGCGAGGCTAATCCGTCAATAATTCTTAATTAATCCCATTAATTCGGGACGGGTCGTCACAAACTTCCCCCATTAAAGAATTTCGTCCTCAAAATTCAAATTGACGCGATTCCACAACCAAACTGTGGAATCCAACCATGTCCCTCGATTCGGATCGCTGCACCCCCATACAAGGGTACCCGTGTAACAGTACACGTCCGACACACATACCGAACTCATTGGTATCGTCCACGGTACGTACCGTCATCGGAGCCTCCAAGGCTTCAATTCACTCTCGAGAACTACACGTCAGCTCGTACGTCTCACTCGAGACAACATGTCGACACTCGTCGATCACACCTAACACTCACTTGACAGGTCAGCAATACCAAGCAGACATCCAAACGGCTTTTCATTCTGCCCCTCTGACAGTCGTCAGGCTAAAACCGTATCCCCACTAAGGCTATCACAGCCAAGCTGGCATCATGCTCAGCATCCGATCTGACAACACCCTACAAATTCTGCCATCACAATGACACAAATCCCATCTCACAGGTCATCCTCAGACCTATGCCCAAACTGACTCTTCTGAGAGTCCCATCAACCACATCGATCTGAACGCATCGGATAACTATCCATCCATTACCCTCACCGGTCACATCCGTCGTGACCAGCCGGAACCTCCCGACTCAACTGCGCTTCGCTACTCTACTCTGATCTCGACTCGCTCTCGAGTCCTCGCATCGTATCTCACATCACTCAGTGATACCACTTGTCATCTAGACTCAGGTGAGTCTCCAAACTGTCACTATCGAACCCAATCCGATCGCCACTCATGTCCATCTAGGACTCTATCCAAACTACAACGTACTTGTACTCTCAGGCACTCTCAACCCGACATACCGATTAACCGTAGTCAATCCCATTGTCCAATGTGCATAACACACCGGTGCACCCACATCACATCAATCATCAAGACCCTACTCGGCCTGCTCACAGACTGCACTCTTGCAACGTTCGACCAAAAACTACTATCCGCACTCCAACCATGGTCCGGACCTCACCCGTCCGTCACCAAACGAACGTCAATCCATCACCTTGGGCACTCACTCGTCACATCCTGTGATGCTAAATACCATCTACTCGTCAAGTTAAATAAGATTGACCCACATCCTAGGTGTTCGGTTCTTACACCCTCTTGAACTCCTAGCTGTCACAACACTCCTCGATGTCCCACCTAGGAACAAAACCAAGAGAATTTAACATGATGACATCAAAGTTCATCCAATGTCATCCTCTAGCACCCAGCACTATCTACTAAAGAAACACACTTAGTGACCTCGGACTATCCAACAACATTGCGGAATCAAGCACTCCTCTCAACGTCTCAGTCACAACTTCTCTTGATTCCGAAGTTCCAATCTCGTTGGAACCATGTTTCTTTTCCAATCACTGAGTTCACTCATCACGCGGACATTTCCTGTATCTCACGTTTCAAAAGTTACAACTTTTGAGTACACCCTCGAGACTCAATCTCGCAACACTGGGGGAGCTAGTCTCCATTACTGGGGAAACTGATCTCCAACACAGGGGAAACTAATCTCTATCACTGAGGAAACTGGTCTCCATCACTGGGGGAAACTGGTCTCTAAACCAAGTACTCCCGTACTTCGCACTGAGCCACTCGGGATCCTCTCTGTCTTACTCTTAATAACCACCTTCACAAGGGTAGAGTAGCAAGTATGCCAGCACCCAACATCAACATCTCATTCTGCGATCGGACTCAGCCGTCACCTAGTCGAATCCAGAATCACTGCTCGCACTGTGCGTCACTCACGCACCTCGTATCATCGTCACGGCTGACGAATCCCATCGTCACGGCTGACGAATCCCATCGCCACAATCGTCACAATAACCTGAGTCTATCCAACTTGATAAGACTCGATCACGTCCATCGATAGCAGCGTCTGTCACAACCTCGTGCATACCACACTCACAAACATTCTGCTATCGAGACTCCCAATCCATGCTGTAGTCGACCGCCGGTACCAACCTCTCAACGCACAACATCCACCGATCGGTCCACCTCAGGATCCGATCACAAGTACCACACTCCTGGTAACTTGTCCAATCAATCGCCAACTAGGGTTACCACAACCCGACTGCCCGCTGCAACCCAACCATCATGAGCGATCCCTCGCTCTCGACTCCGAAGAGTCGTCATATTCCCATACTGGTACCAAACCAGCCAATAACTACACTCTGAGGATCTCGTCCTCTCATAACTCTATGGCTCTCAGCCGCTAGCCCCCACAATAACTTGGCCATACTTCGTGCCTAACACTGCACAACGACTAAACGTCACAATCGTATCCTATCATGTCGCACGACAGCCACACTAGGGCATCCACTGTCAGTCGACATCCTGTCGCAACACACCACAAATACTCCGGCATCTCCTGCCAGTCGACATCCCACCGGGATTCGACACATCGAAACATGGCAAAACACGCCAATTAGAATCACACGTTCTTATTCCCAACCGTCGTGACTGTAGTCATCCAGAGTCATCTTAAACTGGGCGACCCTGACCTCTGACCACCCAGGTATTAATCCGTACATCCTCTATCTGACACGACACCACCGTCGAGCGGTCACAACTCTCAAGTCGTCATACGGTCTCTGCTGATATACAGGATCCTACTCACCAGTAACGGCTCTAAGCCGTCGGATTCACACGAATACTGATCCTCCTCGGGATCAAATATCGAAACACGTGGCCTCCAATGTCAATCGAACCTCAAACTACCGTATCACGTGACAAACACCGCCCAACTTAAGGTTCGCTTCTACCGAATCCTCGTACTAATGCCCTAACTACCAGGTTGATGACGGGCTGTTACGACTTCAGAGACAACACATCCTCGACCTGCGCGTACTCCACCAGCAAAACATGCTCTGATACCAACTGGGATCAGAGTACCAAGAGTATCAAATGAGCCTGCCTCGCTCTGATACCAACTTGTCAGGATCGGTCCCAAATCCCCCGGGATTAACGTGGAACCCGCCTGATCCCGTCTGACACGAAGTGTCAGATTAGGGAAAATTCCATCTCTAGCCCTCACCGGGGCTATCAGAGTGTGTCAGGATCGTAGGAGGAGGGGAGTGATGTCTCGTCTCTGCTACAGCCCGCATCCGCGATCAACCTGAAGGGTATTAAAACATTAAAAGTCGTGAGCGGACAAAATAATATTTTATTAAAACAGTTTCGCATAAAGACTTTTATGCCCTTCATAAAAACATACGCATGCATTCAAAACCATTTATCAAACATTCATAAAACTATTTATCAAACATTTAGAAAACCTTTCAAGGGTTCATGCCCGACCCCATAAACCGTCATGACCCATAAATCCAATTGGGTCCTCGACCCAAAATCACAAACTTACAAACCATAACATGTGGGAACTCAGCCCAAATCAACATACGTAGGAATCAGCCCAACCCATTCTCAGTGAAATACCAAAACATACAATACGAGGTCTCCGCCCCCAAATCATTTATAAAACATCGAATACGAGGTCTCGCCCCAAAACACTTTCCGAATCAGAAAATACGGGGTCTCTGCCCCCAAATCACTTTTCTGTAAACCCATACGTACTCGTACGTATGACCCATCCTAGGCACTTCCGGAGAAGATGCCAACTCGGGGCACACAGCTCCAAGGGAACACATCCCCGATATAGTCACGATGATATCATATCTTTCTAGTGTGCACATTACTCAGGGTCTCACTCAGAGTCTTCTCCTAGGAATCTTCATTTGGGAGGCTCAATCTCTGGATCTAGTCCGAGCTCTCTCTCTCTAGATCTAGTCCACATATCTCTCCAGAATCTGGTCCGGGACCACAACATAATATAGTAACCACCACTCCTAGAACGGGATCCCTATGGGGATACCCATTTTGGTCTGTGGATCGTGACTCTCTAGGTCGACGCTGGAGGAGACCATATAATCAATATGGAGGGTTCATTCATTTCAATTCTTTTTCTTTCTTTCTCAAATACTTTCTTTCTCAAAACTTATTTCTCAACTGGGTCTCATACCCGTTTCATCTCAACAGGATTCCTCGAATCCGATTCAAATCATTTTCACAGGCATCGGCCTAAATACTCAGTTCAATAAGGTCTCAAGCCCGCATACTCATTTTATAAACTGAACTGGAACTCAAGACCGATGTTACATTCAACAGGGCCCTAAGCCCGAAATCATAAACCAACAGGACCTCACGTCCGATTTCACAACCAACAGGGCCTTAAGCTTGATATCTCAACCAAATGGATCGCAGGCCCGATATCGTAAATCAACGGGTCATCAAGCCCGATAGTACCTCTAACTGGGCCTCAAACCCGAATCGTAAACCAACTGGACACTCGGTCCGATCATATAACACAAATGGACCCTCGGTCTGATTCCTCGTCAATTCAAATGAACTCCAAGTCCGATAGTTCGTAAATCAAATGGGTCTCGTGCCTGATTTCATATTTCCAAATCCGAAATCCATTTATTAAACTATCGTTGAAAACCTAGAACGTATATGCATCGTATAAAACCGTAAATCTCGAAATACGTGCAATTACGTAAATCCTAGGCTACCACAAACAATTGCACTCATGGAAACACAAAACATACATTAAAATACTTATAAAACATTTATGCATGCATCCAGTTCGAAAGAAAGGTCCACTCACAGACCGTCCGCAGCCGCACCTCGATACGCGTGCCATAACGTCTTCCCGGGCCAAACGTCACCTTCGGGATTCTCGAACTTGTCCAAATCGTAATAGAAGGTTACTAATAGCCTCATTAACCTCCCATTGAAGTCCCATAATTTTACCCATTTTTCAACTATTTTTAAACGCGAACCTAAACCTTCGGACGTCCCGAACTATATCGAAACGATGTCCGATTGACACGAAACCAGTCCCAAAATGTTCGTTACATCAAATAGATGATTTCACATGTTGGAACCTTGCCCCAAAACCCCATCACGCGCCGTCACGCGCCGCCCAAAGGGGCTGTGCGTGTGGCTCACGCGCCCTGCACTATTTTTCTTCTTAGCGATCGAACCGGTCCAGACCTGCTGGTTCTGTCCAACCTCTGCAACTGGACCGGCGTGACTGGTCCAGGATCCTACACGATCCAATCTTCACCATTTTCACTCCTAATCAATCCTAATCTTCATTATTTAATCCTAGGTTCCTAACCTAATCGATTAGAACCCCTTAAACCCATGAAAACAACCCGGTCCAATTAACCCCTCACGGTTCAAATATCCAAATGCCTCTCTAGGCTTCCTCGACGTCCAAAACCTCCCAAAACCTTCCTATTTACTCCATAGCAACCTAATTAGTTCGAAATCAACACCCAAAACAGCCCATAATACCCGAAATTGAAATTGATTTAAAATGGGTTAAAACCGATACCTCGCGGGTTCCTCCCTCCGCCGTCCACGGCGGTGCTTCCTTGGGCCGGCCACCACTTCCTCTGGTCCTCAGCTCACTCTCTGCCTCTCATACACGATCATAGGGTCAAGGGTTTGGATTGGATGGTGATCGGGTTGGTGGGTTGAAAGAAAATGGAAAATGGTCGATGAACGGGGAATGGGGTATGCATGAAGGAAAATGATGTCCAGTGGATGAGTGACACTTGTCACTCATCCATTGGCCTTGGGACAAATATCTGGGCCCCACTAAAGTCCAAACAGTCCGCGTCTCGTAAAACGTGAACCGTAACTTCGCCGTCGAACGTCCGAATTCGACGTGTCGCCTGTCTACGGATTTGTATCGTCCCGATCTCCGTAACGGTACTCGGCCCTCGGTCATCGGACCTCCTGGGTCAAAAGTCAACCATTAGCCCCTTTTCGCCAAAATTACCAAAACGCCCCCTGATCTTCCGATCGTCATAACTTCTTCCACGGATGTCGGAATCGAGCATGCCACCTATCTATGAACTCGTGACGTCCCGAACTACGTCACGGTCATCGGTCAAAGTCCATTTGACCGTCCGAATGAAAAGTCAACGTTTTGCCCATTCTAGGGGTAAAATCGTCATTTCGCCCGAACGTCTATTAATCCTCGTCTAATCTCCGATTAGTCTTCGATTAGCGAGGCTAATCCGTCAATAATTCTTAATTAATCTCGTTAATTCGGGACGGGTCGTCACAAGACCTCCCAGGTCAAAAGTCAACTGTTTACCCTCGTCTAGGGGCAAAATTGTAATTTTACCCCGAACATCCGTTAATCCTCGTTTAATCCCCGATTAGTCTCGCTAATCTGTCATTAATACCTAATTAATCCTTAAAATTAGGGACGGCTCGGTACAGTCGACATGTGGCAGGTGGGCTATCCACGTGTCGGCATTGGCCAGACCCTACTAGGGTTTGTTCATCCTAGTGGGTCTGGACCCCTTGGGCTTGTGGAGGTGTGTTGGGCGGAAGTACTGGGCCTTCGTGTCGGTTTGGGCCGACGGACCGACCGACAGAGGACTGGGCCTCTAGAGTCGACATGTGGTATGGTGCTAACAAAGGGCTGGGCCTCCCGGTCGGTCTGATCCGATGCACCGACTGATAGAGGGCTGGGCCTTTAAAGTTGGTCTAGGCTAATGTGGTATCTAGCAGTGGATTGGGCCTATAGGTCGGTCTGGGTCTTCAGGTCAGTTTGGGCCGATATGGTATGAACATACCTTATTTATGATTATTAATATTCTTATGTATGATATTGTGGTATGGTGACGATGAAGGCATGAATATGTGGCTATGGCCTTGTGATAATCTTTACGTAATAATAGGATGTTCCTAGGATGTAAGATGCGATGATATGTTTGAGGTGATATTACATGATAATCATATAACGTGAGGTAAGGTTTAATACTTGACCATGACTTTGCTAGAAATTAAACAAATCAAAATTGTGATAAATGGCAATCATAGGAGGGTAATGAAAGGAAAGAATTTTAAAAGGTAAATTCTTCTCCTTGTTGGGTTTAGTGGGCTGGATTTTGGTGGTAACCCATAAGGAAGGAATCATGTTGGGCTAAAATAAAGAGAGATAGGACAATCCCTTGTTTGACAAGAACGGTCAAATGGGAGTGGGACTAATTCGGTGATTCTAGTAATTTGAGAACGGGTCCTATCAACAAAGTTATAAGAGAAAGTAAAAGAAAATATTAGCTTTTTTAATAGAAAATTCAAATATATTTATTATTCTATTAAAAATATTTAAAGTAAAACATAATTATTATAAATTATATATAAACTAAAAATATTAAAAGAAATGGGATTGGGGCCTAGGCTCCCCTAGCTCCCCTTAGCTCCACTAGTGTCTAAACGGAAAGAAAAAGACTTCACCAAAATAATACGCTGGCTACATTTGGTATGTCATATTAGACACCTGGTAGGCTAAATATATAATTCGAAATTTGTGTTTGATACACCCATGTATTAAATAGCTACCGTTTTAATTAAGCACCTTGAGTGAACTTATATGGCCTTAACTCACATATTTCATACGGAAGAAAAATGTTGTATAATTTAGTCGAACACACTTTTCTCGCTCGTCTACTCTCTTCTCCATTGCTCACCAACATATTTTATCTCGCTCTTGCCTCTCATTCTCATCGCTCTCATTCATTGTTGCCGACGCTTCAACAACCTCTACAAGAAATTTCATTGTCATGCTTTCTCCAGATGAACCGTTCATCTTTCTCTTTTCTATTTCTCTATGTTTTTTCAAGATCATTATTTTTGTGGGTTAAAATTTTTCGGGTTTTCGTTTAATTATGTGAAATGGTCGTGGGCTTTTATGGGTGGTTGTTTAATTTGATGGGAACCTGGTGCATGAATGATTTTTTTAGCAGGGTATATTTTCTAGGGTTTCGTGATATTTTTAGGAATTATGATGTTGACTAGTCCTTGAAATATACAAAATCTTGAAGAGATATCCACAGACAGGTACGTGATGTTTGACTAGAATTTGGAATAAGAATTCTTCCGTACTTGACAATTCAACTTAAATTGATTTTATTATGAAGAACAGGCCCAGCGACTCTATGATTTAACCTTCCTGTTTAATTAAAATAACTTACATAGGTTCACTAATCCAGTAAGCTAGACAAAGCTAGCAATCACAAACTGGATTCTATGTGTTAATACCTCTCATGAATCAAAGCTAGCAATCACATGAACTAGATTCTTAACTTAATTTATTTATTTGGGGATTTAATTTTTATTCTAAAATTATGTGATAGTATATATTCATTATGTTATTGAATAAACAAGGATGTATGTTTTTGCATATACTTGCACATCATGTAAAGAACCGAAGGTTTAATAGATCATGGGAGACTAGAAGTAGGTATTTCAATTCAGTCATACATGGGATGCTAAGGCCACAATGTAAACTGTTTAAGATGTCAGATCTTTGCTAATAATTACCCAAATCAAAGATAGAGGTGGTTTGAGGTATTTTCAAATTAATTAATCAAAATTTTTTTTTTTTTGGAGGAGGGGGGAGACAAGTGTACCTTACTAATGATTTTGTACTTGCATAGAATTGCTTGGGGACCTTGGATGGCACTTACATTAGGGTTTGCGTACCCGAACAAGATAAGCTAAGATATCGAACAAGGAAGAGTGATATAGCAACCAATATGTTAGGAGTTTGCAGTTCGGATATGAAGTTTATATTTGTGTTACCAGATTGGGAAGGTTCAGCTTCTGATTCTAGAGTATTTAGAGATGCGATAAGTAGAGAAACATGATTAAAAGTTCCTACAGGTACTAAAAATGACTATTTCAGTTCAATATTAGTAATATTAAACTGGGTATCTACCTTATATTCATACTATTATTTTAATTGTTAGGGTATTGCTACCTTGTGGATGGTGGGTACACAAATGGTGAAGGATACCTTGCACCGTATATGGGAGTATGATATCATCTTTCGGAATGGAGAAATAGAAGGGCACCTTCTAATCATGAGGAGTATTTCAATATGAAACATGTTGTATCAAGAAATGTAATTGAGAGATGTTTTGGGTTACTTAAGATGCATTAGGCAATATTGAGCAATCCATCTTTTTTTCCAGTTAGAAAATTTAAAATTATGACAGTTTGTTGCCTATTTCATAATCTAATAAGAGGTGAGATGTCCCTTGATCCAATGGATAACGGAATGAATAGTACTGAAAATGAGGAAACTGTTCAAGATGACGATATCATTAGTACTATTGAATCTTCAAACCAATCGACTACATGGAGAGACATTTTGGCAGTGCAAATGTATAATGAGTGGATTAAACAATTGTGATTTGAGTATATTTTCAATAAGTTCGTGGTACAAGTATGATTGTAGTATATATTTTTTTCATTTTTTTTTTTGAAATGGTAGAATAAGTTTGAGTGGACTATGATCATATTTGGTAGAGTTGTGATTGTAATTTAGTATTTTGTTTCCATTTGAAATTGAAGATATTAATTATTTTGATTATCTATCTTTGTTATGTCTTGTTAATCTTTATTCATTATTTACATATCTATAATGTGTATGAATTATAGGAATGGAAAACGGACAAACTAGTCAAGGAAGAGAAAGTAGACGGGTAAGGAGAAAAAATGAAGAAGAGGTATTGCTATCGATATTGGAGAATGCAGTCAACCATGATAAGCGATGTGATAATGGGATAATTTATGACATGGATAATAAAAGTGATTTTTCCTAAAATGATGTATTGAAATGCATTGAAGTTGATAGCAAAGAAGTATGGGAAGTATATGTCCAGGTTGTTAAAAAAAATCACTCATATAAATATATAACATTATTAAATTTTACTAGCTTTGTCATTTGGAGTAATATTATTAAAATTTCTAGTATGAAATGTTATATATATAGTATGTGCACGCACATGTTTCTGTTTATGCTTTTGATATATTTTCAATTTTCATGCAGCATAATCCAGATGTAGAAAATTAGATAGGAAAGAGTTATCTCTTATATGATGACTTAAAATTCATTTTTGGGAAAGGCCGAGCAACCAGAGTAGGATCTGCAACTCCTTCAGAGATGATGGATGAGCATATTAATGAAGATCCTTATGAGGTAGATCCCGATCATTCTCTTTCTCTATCAACACCAATTGCTCAAAGCTCTACTACTTCAACTAGTCGAAAGAGGAACCGATTAACACCTGATAATAATCAAAATGATTTTACTTCGGCATTTAAAGAAATTCTTGCTAAATCCGTTGACTGAATGAGTCAAGTTTAACAACTACACTTGGAAATGGATTGGAGCCAAAGCCTGAAATTTCTTCTAAATTGGCAAAGATGGATTTGTCTATTGATGATCAAATTACAGCGTGTAATATCATTTTCGAAAAACTATAGAATGAGAGAAAATCCTTGTCATTGGAGGGTACAATGAGAGAAGCATTTGTGGTCATGCTATTTAAGCGAAACAACCCAAATTGAGTCCAAAATGTATGAGAAGTTGGTGAACTCAATAACTTTTGTTGCATCTTTGTTTTGATTATTGTACGAACTCTTTCATTCATGCATTTGGTTTTTTACGTTAAATTTTTAAATATTATTTAATGATGTTGAATATGTGAGAATGTTTTAAATTTGATGACATTGTGAAGCTTCTTTGCTTTCCTATGCTATTGTTATGTTAGATATAAATACATATTTTCGAAAATGCTTTCTCAGGATGAACACTTAAGATGCTGTGTAAAAAAAAAATATGTGCTTGGACTTAATTTTTTTTATCCACCTTTTATAATAAGAAACAAATGATTTTATGTAAAAAAAATAAATAAATAAATTTGTGAACCTGCACTATACACAGTATAATTTAACCAACTCGTATAATATAATCTGATCAATATAATATAGTTAGCATTTTAATCTGGTCGAGCGCCAAATACTTGATTAAATAGTCAGTCTGTTCAGTGAACAAATTAGTCTATCCGACTGAAATAATTAGTATAATATGGTGTACCAAAGGATACCTAAACCTTAATTTGCACTTATAATAAGAATTCATTTCACTTTGTACCTAGAAAAAGCATTATGTTGTGCCATCTACCATTCTTCATACTCTAGTACTAATGCCATTAAAGTGCTGATGTGTCAATATATTACAAACAATTAAGGGTCATTAAGACACTTGTTATATTTTATTAAATTTTATACCAAAATTCCTCTTTAAAAAAATAAAACAAATAAATACTCAATCTTCCCCAACCCACCTGATTGTTTCCCTCTCTGGACTGCCACCCACCCACCTAATATTTTCTGCGAATAACTCCACTCGTCCTCTTCTCTCCACCTTGCTCTCTTCCGTGCAACAATCCGTGATGCAAGAAACAATAATCACATACACAGAAGTTCTAAAATTAGAAGAAATTATGCAACAATTCGGAGTTGTACGTGGATTATAACTCTAAAATGTAAACCACGTATGCTTGTCAATGGACTGATCCATATCCTATATACTACCTTATATTAGAATCACCCATTGGTTAGTTCTTAACAACATCAATGTTTATAAAACTCATTAACCATATTTTTTAGAACTTTCTAGTACCTATCCATCATAATAATTAGTCAAGTAATAAAATTGACCATTTTTCTTCAAAAATAGTTTTAAACTTCAAATTTGAAATTTTTTTATTATAAGATTATATTGAGGATTATGAAAATATTACTCCTATGTATAATATTTTTTTTTCATTTGTTCATTTTAAGAGTAATATGAGTATTTAATCCAACTTAAAACAAGATAATTAAAAACAACAATTCTTCAAAAATACTTTTAAATTTAAAAATTCTTTATCATCAAATATTAAATAATTTGGTTAATTGTGAATGGTTTAGGGCCCAAAATCCAAGAATTAAACTCTACGTCGTACGATTTTCCACCATCATCTCACTCTCTCCCAAAAACTTTTTATATCCTACCGTTAAACCCTAGACAATACAGATTTTATTTTTTTTATTTCATATAAAAAAATTCAATTGTAACTAAATATAATATATATTTTTATACATATATACTATTATTATGTGTATAATATAATAAAATGTTCAAGAGGCCAAAGAGACCAAACACTAAGGGGTACATGGGGCAAGGAGAGCGAAATTAAGAAGACAATGCTGATTTTAATGGTTTGAAAGACTTTTCATTAAAAATAAATTCATAAAAAAGTGTTAAATAAAATTAAAGGTTGTTACCAATAATTTACTCTATATACAATTCAAATTAAATAATTCGTACTCAACAATTCTCTGTATATTATAAAAGTAAACAAGATTTTCGAGGTTTTTATGTAATTGATGAAAATAAGAGAGTTTTTCGCAGGTAAAGTTCTAACTTTCCGACGTGAAATGTACATACCGGAATATTATTTTGTTCAAAAGGAAATGTAACACACGATGATTATTATTTTTCAAAAATACATGATGATTATTAAAGTTAGCCCATTTGTTTTCAAAGAGTAATTATTATATATAGGACCCTATTTCTATATATATAGGACCCTATTTCTATATACTGAAATGTGGTTTAAAATTATAGTAAAATAGTATCAAACATTCCACTCGATTTATTTCACAAAATAATACTAAAATCTAATCATTCATTCAATAGTTTATTATTCAAAGTCTATTTCTATAAATATATATTCAATTCAAATTAGAAATAATTTAGTTATTTGATTATTAGCATGAATGTTTATTATGTTATATGACACATTGCCTTTGTCAATATATTTAGCTATTCTGTTATATATATAGCTAAATAAGTACTAAATTGGATAAATTTTTGGAGAAATAATTTTTGAATAATAAACTATAAAGTGATGGGTTAGATTGTGATATTATTTTCTAGAATAAGTTGGGCATTATGCAATCAAACAGTTGATTTTAGAGCGTTATCATATATATTAAACATATAATTAATTAGAGGAAGCTAAGGGTGGCTGTTATTGTCAGGACCCGTCCCAAATTCTACGGGATTAACGTGTGACGTGCCTGCTCCCGTCTGACACGAAGTGTCAGACCAGGGATATTTCTGTCATTTGCCCAACTGGGGCTATTAGAGTACGCCAGGATCGTAGGAGGAAGAGTGTGATGTCTCGATCTCTGCTACAGCCCGCATCCGCGATCAACCTGAAGGGCATTAAAACCACAAAAACTGTGAGTGAACAAAACAATTATTTTAATAAAACGTTTTCACAATAAGATATTTATGCCCTTCACTAAAAGCATATGCATGCATTCAAAAATCGTTTATCAAAACGTTCATCAGACCATTTGAAAATATTCTCAAAACCTTTCAAGGGTTCATGTCTGGTCCCCATAAACCGTCATAAACCATAAATCCATTTCAAGGGTTCATGTCGGTCCCCATAAACCGTCATGAACCATAAATCCATTTCAAGGGTTCATGCATGTCCCCATAAACCATCATGAACCATAAATCCATTTATGGGTCCCCGACCCAAAAGTACAATCTTAAAACCATAAATCAATACATGGGAACTCATCCTAAATCAAACACAAGTGGGACTCTACCCAAATCTGTTCTCAGCGAAATACCAAAACATAGCACCTGGGGTCTCCGCCCCAAACCATTTCCACAAGTGGGACTTTGTCCGATTCTGACAGGACCTATCCCAATCCTCCCGGGATTAACGTGGGATGACCCTGCTCCCGTCTGGCACGAAGTGTCAGACAAGGGATATTTCCGACCTTTGCCCTCCCGGGCTATCAGAGTACACTAGGATCCGGAGGAGGTATGTGATATCTCGGTCTATGCTACAGTCCACATCCGCTGTCAACCTGAAAGGCAGTCAAAACATTAAAAGTTGTGAGTGGACAAAACAACCAGTTTATAAAAACATTTTAACGAGAAAGACATTTGTACCCTTCACTAAAAAGCATGCATGCATTCGAAAACCATTTATCCGAAAGAACCCTATGTGGGAACTAAACCCAAAACCATAATGAAATAGACCATACGGGCCACTGCCCAAATCCATTAGAAACCAATAAGGGACTCAGCCCAAAACCATAACCATACTGAAACCAAATACACGAGCCACTGCTCAAATCCTGTGCACACCTGTGCACACCACATATCACATATCATATATCATATATACAAATAATTTATACAACCAATCCTGTCACGGTTTCCAAAGCTACGCTCGTGCTACCCGGGTCTCAATCTGAGTCTTCTCAAAGTCAAGGTCAATGTCCGTAGACCACTGATTCTACCCGAGGTTATAGTAACTATATCCTTCCAGATAGTAAGGAACCCAACTGGGGGGTGACTCCTGTCAGTCGGTGCTCCGTGACTACTCCGGGGTCCCCCCAGGCCAACGACCCTCCCCGGAGGAGATAGAACAATTATGGAAGGTATATGAACATATATATACATAACATAAATATCCATGCCCGGTTCCCCTGAACCGTCATGATCCATAGCATCAATGCCATTCATATATATATATATATATATATATATAGAAAACATCCTCCATGCACGGTTCCCATAAACCGTCATGTACCACCATAACATAACAAGGGTTCATGCCGGTTCCCATAAACCGTCATGAACCTGGAAATCCATTAGGGTCCCCGACCCGAAATCATAAACCGTAAAGTAACTAGGTCTCGTACCCGAACATATGACATCAGCTGGGCATCGTGCCCGATATCTAAGGCCAGTCACGACTCCGATCGTAGTGATGTGTGCAACCATCCATCCATGACCGCCCTCAATCCTGGTATGTCGCCGTGAACGAATCAACCAACGCGACCACCACAAGATCATGGTGCACTCATCACTGATCACTATCCTGAACCGTCAGCACTCTGAAGTCGAGCCTCCCCAGGCTACCCGACCACGAATCGTGCATCGTGACCTCTCCGGAAGGAACACATCCCAATCCGGAAGCGAGCGTCACGTCGTCCGTCGCCGTGCACCAAGCATCTACCGCGACCACGACTCGGACCCGTAGGTCATCAATAGGGTCATATGCCCGAGACAAAACCAAATGGGTCTCATACCCAAGTTTATCCTTTTGGAAATCCAAAACCTTTTCATTTAAACCATTAAAGAAATACCGACCCGTATACGCACCGTATAAGGTCGAAACCTCGAAATAGGTGCTTATACGTAACCACAACCAAATGCACCCATGACATTACCAAACATGTATTAAAACATATAATAAACATTTATGCATGCACCAATTTAGAAAACCAAGGTTCACTCACAGACCGTCCGAGCTGCCCCTCGATTCGCGTGCCATACGGCTCTCCCTAACTAATCACCATCACCGGGACTCCCAAACCTGTCCAAATCGTAATAGAAGGTTACTAACTACTTAATTAACCTCCCACTAAAGCCCCGTAATTTTCTGGTATTTTTAACTATTTTTAATTCCGATCTGAAACCTTCTGATGCCCCGAATATTATCGAGACGGTGTCCGATCGACACGAAACCAGTCCCAAAATGTTCGTTACATCGAATATAGTGTTTCACATGTTGAACACTTTCCCAAACAATGTCTCACGCGCCCCCACGCGCCCTAGGAACGTTCCTACACGTGAGATCACGCGCGGTGAACAGTGTCGTCTTCTCCGATGGTCGAACCGGGTTCGACTGGTTCGAACCGAACCAGACCGGCTCAACTGGTTCAGTCATTCCAACCTTCGTATTTTCGATCCGTTTCAACTCATTTTCATCCTAATCTCTTCCTAAGTTCATTTCCCACCTTTCTATCATTTTAAAACAATTAAGACGGGCCAAAGTCAGTACCTTTAGCATCGAAGAACTTTGTCCAGTTTCCCGCCGTCGGTTTGCATTGCTCCGCCGTCGAAACCCATCGTTTTTTATCCCCTTCGAATCACAGAAGCCTCACAAATATAACCCAAACACCAGAAATGGTTCCCCAATGCCCTAACAGGGATTTGTGTTTGAGCTTGGAATGGTACCCGAGCGGTTTCACCATTCCTCCGCCGTCCCTGGTGGTCTGACCACCCTCCGGCCGTCACTATCTCACTCCTGGCCTCCCATTCAGTATCTCATAGTTAGTACAGAGATGGTTGAGATGTGGGGAGGTGAGCTTGTGTGTTTGTTTTTAGAGAAAAATGTGGAGGTGATCGGGTTGTTTGAAGAGGAAGTGAGGAGATGATAATCAGATGAGAGAAGAGAGATTGATGAGATGAGTGGTGAGGATTGAGAGATTGAGTTGAAATGGATGGCTAGGATTGAATGATGTGTGGATTAGATTATAAAATATTAAAATAACATTATTTATTTAAGTTAGATCCACAATTTAGGGGTTTTAGCCACTGGGATGAGTGACACTTGTCACTCATCCATGGGTCCCACTCAAAATATCTGCCCAATCAGATATTGCCAAATTAGCATCGTCTCGAAGTACATGCATAGTGAAATCGACCTTTCGTGACCTATAACTTTCCCGATCAAAGTCCGATTTCAGCATGCTGCCTGTCTATGGATTCGTATCGTCCCAATCTACGTAACGGTTCTTAGCCCTCGGCCATCGGACATCCCAGTCAAAAAGTCAACTATTTTCCCCTTTTAACCATAATTACCAAAATACCCCTAAACTTCCGAACGTCATAACTTCTTCCTCGAATGTCGGAATTTAACGTGCCACCTATCTATGAACTCGTGATGTCCTAAACTACGTCACGGTCATTGGTCAACGTCCATTTGACCGTCTGAATGAAAAGTCAACATTTTACCAACGACCAAGGGCAAAACGATCATTTTGCATCGTTCGTCCGATTTCACTCAACTAATTACCGATTAACCTTACTAATCGTGATTAGTCACTAATTTAATCCCGAATTTCGGGACGGGTCGTTACAACCTTCCCTCCTTAATTAATTTTGCCCTCGAAATTCCAACCGACCTAAATTCTAACCGTTCTTCCCTCCTTAATTAGTTTCGTTCTCGAAACTCCAACTATCTTGATTCCACATCCACCTCGTGGAAAATAGAATCGACCCCGCAACACGTGTACACTCGTACTCCTACTAACCAGAACAGTAATTGTCTGCAACCAGACGTACCACTAACACTCACGTCACATTGACTACATTCAACCACGTCGAATGACAGTAGCCATACGTTGCAAATTGACACCACTTGTCAAATCTACCAGTCCGTTGACATGAACAACTCAAAGGTTCCTTTCTCAATCTCAATCTATCATGACGTCTGCTCCCACTGGGAGTCATCAGACCTTACTAATCAATCCACGCTGACACTTTCAATAAAGTGTCACCACTTGACAGTCGTCAGTCGAAAACTAACACTAAACAACTTGTGGTTACATTAACCACCAACTTACTCAACCTAAGTATACCTCTACCAACAAAACACTTGACCTGTGTGTAACTAGACCCATCAGAAATACCATGACCTAAAGCACAGTATCCAATGTCCAGTCCACGTCCTCAACTAATCTAATAGTATCGGAATTATTCCGACTACCAACACGTTCCCCAACCTACTACTGGTATATCCTATATACCGTCACCAGGCACGACAAGTCTGCCCAGTATCGTACCTCGAACAACGTACAAGGTACGTACATCTACCCATCAATCAGCCTACAACCGCCTAGGTCGTAGTCAATCACAATTCCATTTTGGAGTCCATCTGTCCAATCCTGTACCAGACAGATCACAACTCCCACTCATCATCCATTTCCAAATTCGAATCCGAATCCGCAATTTCGTAAGAAATCTTGAATCCAAACCCAGAAATCATATCCATAATCATGTCCAAGTTCGAATCCGAAATCATCATTCCGTAGACTAGTATCAGGAATGACAATTCGGAACCCAAATCCATAAAAGAAAATCCACTGTCAAGCTCCAGAATCAAATCCTGTATCGTCACCCAGAAACCTGATTCCAAAACCCGAAATCTCATTCTCGTCTACCGAGACGCACTATATCCGAACCTATCGGATACCTTCTCAAATGATTACACATTACCTTCGATTAACTTCATAGGGAAGCCAATCCCAACATCAACACATCTCAGGCTAACTGAATCCAACCTCGTCGTAAACTTACTCGTCGAACAACTACTCGGGCGAGTAATAAGCCATATGGGATTTACCTCGAAAAGAAGTTCAGTCCCAACATCCTCAACTTAAACATCCAGGTAAGAGCGATAAACTCTCCATCTATCTGGATCATCAAGTTCACGATCCAGATCCATCACTACGTCACCCGACCATGAACGTCACGATCAAGAATCGTCACGACGCCCAAAATCCTCAACCATTTCCCACATCTAAACAGATCAGTCAACGACGAGACACGCCGAGACTGTGAGTTCTCACTGATTACCTCATATCGATCCTTGTCATTCCACCTAGGAAAAATCAAGGATTTTCCAAAATAATGACATCAAAATCCATCCTACGTGAATGCAAACAAAACTCGCTGCATTCACCACGCCATGTAATCCATCATTGTCTGCCACCAAGCAGAAAATGAGAAATCTCAGTCACCTGACTTCGATATACTCAATTCCACCTGATGACGCAAGATAAATCACGGGTCCACCAACCAATACACGATCGGTGTACTAGTGGCAACCAACAACATCTACATCATCAACATCATCTACCATCATCAATCATGGTAGAATCTGAGAAGCCACCCAAAATGACTTCGAAATTCCCATTGCCAATGTGGAAAACCCGCATTCCATGTGTCACCTCAATTACAACCTTTCGCAATTCCAAAGCTCCAACCATGTCGGAACCAACACACTCGGACATCATCCACGTGTCCCTATTTTTGACTATTTATGGACACATGCCCATTTATGACTGTATATGTACCTCTCGACTAGAGAGTCACAACAGACCCCTGCTGTGATCTGCAGTCAAATCTCTGCATACCACCGTACCTGACCAATTCTAACCAACTCTAACCAACACTGACCAACTGGTCGCTACACCCCACAACATATCGAGTCTGACCAACCGGTCACTAATCCACCATGACAGTACTCAATCCTCACGTCTCAACTACCGTTGGAATCCAATCCAGTCCATCACTATCCGTGATCCACTCCCGAACCACAGATACCGAACATATGCTCAACTCGAAGGAGTCACATCCCGACTCGTAACTTATACCAAACAATCACCGGCACCGGCACCAGCACCAGCACTAGTACCAGTCAGCATCAGCACAAAGTGTGCCAATCAGCAACTCTAGATCTTCGCTCATACCAAACGACGACCCCGTACCTCTGCTCGAAGGGGAGAAACTCTGTCTCCCTCGTACCCAACACTTCTGGGTACAGTCGCATTGACATCTCATACGAGAAAATGAAACGTCCCCGATTCCCAAAAACGGTAACTACAGCCACTCTCGGTAGTAACGTCTGCCACAGACTCGTGCAGACCTAACCACTAGACATCTCGGTATCCGGACTCCGCATCCAACGGAATCAACCGTTCGTACCAACTACTCCTTATCCCCGCTCTGGGATTCCATCGACAAGTACCAACCGTGATAACTTGTCCAACCAAAATCTAACCAGTCGTAACTCGACTCAACAAATGTCGTCTACTAGGTCACCCATGACCTTAGCTGCACCAACAATCCATGACAACTATAGTAGTACGACAACCAACTAGGTCTAATCGATAAGTACAACCCCGACTGCAGAGTGCAGTCCCATCACTAGAGCTGGCATGATTAGACCGACTAACGGCCTCAAATCCGAATAGTCGTCAAAGTCAAACCACTCGCCAACTCACATCTCTGAACCAAACAACCCAATGTAGGGTTCCACGATCACACCTAGAGTTCATCTGAACCCAACTGCGTAAGGCAGTATAATCCATAATCTGACCATCTGCGTGGTCTTGACATCGAAAAGACGTCAATCCAATCCTACCGTCAATCCAACCAGGATTTCACAAAGTCCGACCAGCTAATGGTCACAATTTCGAACTGCCGTCAAACTGATCCCACAGTATTGTGAAAGACGATCCCAACTAACCGTCACACGATCAAAACTCCAAAGTACTGTTATGTTCAACCTTCCGTAGGGTCCCACACTGTCAACCACGACAGAACTATGGCAACCCCGACATCAAGTACCGAACCAAAACGAACCACGATTCAAACCTACTAACTATCAGGCTGACCACGAACTGTAGCCCATTGAGATATCACATCCTCGACCTGCGCATTACTCCGAGAGCTACACGGTTGCTCGAATAGAGACAACCCCGCTCTGATACCACGCTGACAGGACCCATCCCAATCCCCCCGAGATTAACGCGTGATGACCCTGCTCCCGTCTGACACGAAGTGTCAGACAAGGGAAATTACCGACCTTAGCCCTCTCGGGCCATCAGAGTACGCCAAAATCCGGAGGAGGTATGTGATATCTCGGTCTCTGCTACAGTCCACATCCGTTGTCAACCTGAAGGGCAGTCAAAACATTAAAAGATGTGAGTGGACATAACAACCAGTTTATAAAATCATTTTAACGAGAAAGACATTTGTACCCTTCACTAAAAAGAATTAATGCATTCGAAAACCATTTATCCGAAAGAACCCTATGTGGGAACTAAACCCAAAACCATAATGAAATAGACCATACGGGCCACTGCCCAAATCCATAAGAAACCAATAAGGGACTCAGCCCAAAACCATAACCATACTGAAACCAAATACACGAGCCACTGCTCAAATCCTGTGCACACCACATATCACATATCATATATCATATATACATATAATTCACACAACCAATCCTGTCACGGTTTCCAAAGCTACGCGCGTGCTACCCGGGTCTCAATCCGAGTCTTCTCAAAGTCAAGGTCAATGTCCGCAGACCATTGATCCTACTCGAGGTTATAGTAACCATAGTCTTCTTGAGAGTAAGGAACCCAATTGGGGGGTGACTCCACTTAGTCGGCGCTCCGTGACTACTCCGGGGTCCACCCAGGCCAACGACACTCCCCGGACTAGATAGAACAAGTACGGAAGGTATATGAACATATATATACATAACATAAATATCCATGCCCGGTTCCCCTGAACCGTTATGATCCATAGCATCCATGCCATTCATATATATATATATATATATATATATAGAAAACATCCTCCATGCACGGTTCTCATAAACCGTCATGTACCACCATAACATAACAAGGATTCATGCCGGTTCCCATAAACCGTCATGAACTTGGAAATCCATTAGGGTCCCCGACCCGAAATCATAAACCGTAAAGTAACTGGGTCTCGTACCCGAACATATGACATCGGCTGGGCATCATGCCCGATATCTAAGGGTCAGTCACGACTCCGATCGTAGTGATGCGTGCAACCATCCATCCAGGACCGCCCTCAATCTTGGTATGTCGCCATGAACGAATCAACCGACGCGACCACCACAAGATCATGGTGCACTCATCACTGATCGCTATCCTAAACCATCATTACTCTGAAGTTGAGCCTCCCCAGGCTACCCGACCACGAATCTTGCATCGTGACCTCTTCGGAAGGAACACATCCCAATATGGATGCGAGCGTCACGTCGTTCGTCGCCGTGCACTAAGCATCTTCCGCGACCACGACTCGGACCCGTAGGTCATCAATAGGGTCATATGCCCGAGACAAAACCAAATGGGTCTCATAACCGAGTTTATCCTTTTGGAAATCCAAAACCTTTTCATTTAAACCATTAAAGAAATACCGACCCGTATAAGCACCGTATAAGGCCGAAACCTCGAAATACGTGCTTATACGTAACCACAACCAAATGCACCCATGGCATTACCAAACATGTATTAAACCATATAATAAACATTTATGCATGCACCAATTTAGAAAACTAAGGTCCATTCACAGACCGTCCGAGCTGCCGCCTCGATTCGCGTGCCATATGGCTCTCCCGAACTAATCACCATCACCGGGACTCCCAAACCTGTCCAAATCGTAATAAAAGGTTACTAACTACTTAATTAACCTCCCACTAAAGCCCCGTAATTTTCTGGTATTTTTAACTATTTTTAATTCCGATCTGAAACCATCCGATACCCCGAACATTATCGAGACGGTGTCCGATCGACACGAAACTAGTCTCAAAATGTTCGTTACATCGAATTTAGTGTTTCACAAGTTGAACACTTTCCCAAACAGTGTCTCACACACCCCCACGTGTCCTAGGAAGGTTCTCGCGCGTGAGATCACGTGCGGTGAATAGTGTCATCTTCTCCAATGGTCGAACCGGGTTCGAGTGCTTCGAACCGGACCGGACCGTCTCGACCGGTTCAGTCATTCCAACCTTCGTATTTTCGATCCGTTTCAACTCATTTTCATCCTAATCTCTTCCTACGTTCATTTCCCACCTTTCTATCATTTTAAAACAATTAAAACGGGCCAAAGTCAGTACCTTTAGCATCGAAGAACTTTGCCCAGTTTCCCACCATCGGTCTGCCTTGCTCCGCCGTCGAAAATCGTCGTTTTTTATCCACTTTGAATCACAGGAGCCTCACAAACATCACCCACACACCAGAAATCGTTCCCCAGTGCCCTAACAGGGATTTGTGTTTAAGCTTGGAATGGTACCTGAGCGGTTTCACCGTTCCTCCGCCGTCCCTGGTGGTCTAACCACCCTCTTGCCGTCACTATCTCACTCCTGGCCTCCCCTTCAGTCTCTCATAGTTAGTACATAGATGGTTGAGATGTGGGGAGGTGAGCTTGTGTGTTTGTTTTTAAGAGAAAAATGGTGGAGGTGATCGGGTTGTTTGAAGAGGAAGTGAGGAGATGATAATCAGATGAGAGAAGAGAGGTAGATGAGATGAGTGGTGAGGATTGAGGGATTAAGTTGAAATGGATGGCTAGGATGGAATGATGTGTGGATTAGGTTATAAAATATTAAAATAACATTATTTATTTAAGTTAGATCCACAATTTAGGGGTTTTAGCCAATGGGATGAGTGACACCTGTCACTCATCCATGGGTCCCACTCAAAATATCTGCCCAATCAGATATTGTCAAATCAGCATCGTCTCGAAGTACATGCATAGTGAAATCGACCTTTCTTGACCTATAACTTTCCCGATCGAAGTCCGATTTCAGCATGCCGCCTGTCTATGGATTCGTATCGTCCCAATCTACGTAACGGTCCTTGGCCCTCGGCTATTGGACATCCCGATCAAAAAGTCAACTATTTACCCCTTTTAACCATAATTACCAAAATACCCCTAAACTTCTGAACGTCATAACTTCTTCCTCGAATGTCGGAATTTAACGTGCCACCTGTCTATGAACTCGTGACGTCCTAAACTACGTCAAGGTCATTGATCAAAGTCCATTTGACCTCCAGAGTGAAAAGTCAACTTTTTGCTCACGACTAACGGTGAAACGGTCATTTTGCATCTTTCATCCGATTTCGTTCAACTAATCACCGATTAACCTCACTAATCGTGATTATTCACTAATCTAATCCCGAATTTCGGGACGGGTCGTTACGGATTCCTCGTCAAATCAAATTGACTCCAAGTCCGAGAGTTCGTAAATCAAATGGGTCTCATGCCTGAGTTTATATTTCCAAATCCAAAATCTGTTCATTAAGTCATCGTTGAAAACCTAGCACGTATAAACATCGTATAAAACTGGAAATCTCGAAATACGTGCAAATACGTAAATCCTAGGCTACCACAAACGAATGCACTCATGGCATCACAAAACATATATTAAAACACTTTTAAAAAATTTATGCATGCATCAATTTCGAAAGAAAAGATCCACTCACAGACCGTCTGAAGTCGCGCCTCGATACACGTGTCATATGCCTCTCCGGGTTAATCGTCGCCTCCGAGGTTCCCGAACATGTCCAAATTAATTTAGAGGGTTACTGACTACTTATATAACCCCTCAGTAAAGCCCCGTAATTTTTCGGAATTTTTAACTATTTTTAAACGTGATTTTAAACCTTCAGAAGTCCCGAACTATATCGAAACGATGTTCGATCGACACGAAACCAATCCCAAAATATTTGTTACATCGAATAGATGAAATTACATATTGGAACCTTTCCCATAAGACGGCTCACGCGCCGCCCAAAGGGGCTTCGCGTGGGAGCCACGCACCACTGTTCATCCAACTTCAACCTAGCGTGAACCCGATCCGGCGGGTTCAGTCCTATGCAGCCAGTCCAGCCAAACTGCTGTGGCCGATTCAGCCATTTTCCCCCCTTGTTTTCGGTCTGTTTCCTCCCCTTTCTATTTCATTCTTCCTATTTTCTCATTTCCTATCAAGAAACCTAAGAAAAATCATGTAAAACCCGACTAACCAAAACTCATTCTCACGGTTCAAACTCCTCAACCACCCCCTGGGCTTCCTCAGCCGTGAACCACTATCAAAACCATCCTATTATCTTCCTAACAACCCAAAAATCATCTCCTAATCATCCAAAACTATCCATAACGTTAAAACCGAAATATATGGGAATTTGGGTCTAACCGGGTAATCGGGTTATTACCTCTGCACAGGGCCCTCCGCCGTCGTGCACGGTGGTCCTCCCTTCACCAGCCACCTTCAATCTCCTTCTTGGATTGAATCAGGTGTGGAAAGGATTGGGGTGATGGTTTGATAGGGAATGGATGAGATCGGTTTTGGTTTTGGACGAACAAAGAATGAAGATGATATGCATGAATGAAAGTGGGTGGGCAATGGAAGGATGACAAGTGTCATTCATCCATTGGGCCTGCCCCAAAATATCTGGGCCCACATAGATCCAAAAAGGCATCCGTTTCGTAATTCGTGCAATAGTTCCCTCGAACTTCTGTGAATCGTAACTTTTTCGTCGAACGTCTGAATTCGACGTGCTGCCTGTCTACAGATTCGTATTGTCACGATCTACGTAATGGTTCTTGGCCCTCGGCCATCGGACCTCCCGGGTCAAAATTCAACTTTTTGCCCCTTTTAAACCAAATTACCAAAATACCCCCGAACTTCCGAATGTTATAACTTCTTCCTCGAACGTCGGAATCGGGCGTGCCACCTATCTATGAACTCGTGACATCCCGAACTACGTGACAGTCATTGTCCAAAGTCCATTTGACAGCCTGAACGAAGAGTCAACGATTCGCCCATTTCAAGAGCAAAATCATCATTTCGCCCTGAACGTCCGTTAATCCTTGTCTAATCCCCGATTAGCGAGGCTAATCCATCATTAATTCTTAATTAATCCTAATAATTCAGGACGGGTTGTTACAGTTATCTTGACATAGGGTTTGTATGCCAATGCATGCGTGTAGCCCTCATTATTTGGCCCAAAAGCCCATGGGCTTATGGGGGCCCGATAGGCCCATTGGACAAAAGCCCAACCCGACCTGATATGGGTCGTGGGCCAGCTCAGCCCTAGAGTTAGGACTTGGGCTTAGGGTGTTCAAAACCAATAGACCCGATAGGGCCGTGTTGAGTAAGCTCAACCCGGTCCGCCCATATAAGCCCGGCTCGTAAGTCTGAATATATAGCCCGAATAACCTAAAGGTACTAAACCTATCCAAGCCCGTTTTTTGTAATAGCTCAAATAACCTAAAAGAGTTTAACCCACCCAAGACCAATACAACCCAAAGCCCAACCCCAACATCAAGCCAATATAACCCTTTCGGCCCAAAAATGGTAGAAACCCTAACATACCAATACAAATTATACAATTCAACAATCTGGCTCTCACAAACACAAAATAACCCTACATGCAACTTTCTTAATTAAGAATCCTAACTATTTTCATTATATTAATAGGCACCAATGACATTTACTATTTACTATTAGTCATAAACACACTTCATACCAGGAAGGTGTCGGTAAATAGTACATATATTATTTCATACATTTACTATTTACTCAATTGTCTTATATTCCAAATCCTACATTCCCCTTTCTTAATCAAACATATTGCATATGGCCTAATATTAGTCACTTTATACTTTTTTATACGTTTTTAATGACCAATGAATCAGTTAATTGTATTGTGAACTACGACAGACAGGAAAACAACAAAAATCTCATGGTTTCAATCTAAAACCCATGGAAAAGTATTATTGGGTGTGAATTATTGGGTGTGAATTCTGAACATATATAATTGATCTTAGTATGTGAGACATTAGATTAGGCTAATTAAACAATAAGAATATATATACTTAAACAATAAGAATATATATACCCACAATTGAAATAAATAAATGGAAATGGCTCGTCCAAAGTTTCGGTATGAAGATAAATGAAATCACATGCATATATTTTTTTGTAACTTTAAAATTTGAAAAATAGTTTATTTCTAAATGCCCACTTGAGTTCGACCCGATTGGGCTTAGTAGGTCTGACCCGAAAAGCCCGATAAAATCCAGGCCTGATAAAGAGCTTGGGCTTTTATATATGTAAGTCCGCTCGACTAGGCCCATAACTTTAAAAATTATTTAATAAGCCTGGCCTGACCTAATACCAAAGGCTACATGCATGAGTTATTCCATCCTTCTAAACGAAGAAATGGAGTCCCCAGTTTATACGCTGCTATTCCTAGCTAATTTCCTATGGTTGGTATAAAACTCATGTTTCTTATAATTTCGAAGGAGAATTTTAAGATAATGATGTTTACCTGCGGCATGACCCATTATGTGATGATTAACATTTGAAAAATATTTTGATTACGTACCATTATTGTTATAGTACCTTCAAATTTACATTAGTTTATAATTAATTAAAATGGCATCTACATGTACATATCTAGGTAAGACACAAATGTTTACTTGCCATATTTTGTGATACTAAAATTTGAAAGAAAAGAAGAAGAAGAAGAAGATAAGAACATGGCATCTAAAAACAACATTAATCAAGATCGCTCTATTTTAATTTTCATCATTTAATTAGTATTATAGTCTAATGATATTTCTCTTTGTATATTATATTAGATGTGTCATATTCGGTTCTTCTATTATAGTTAATCGATAGGAATTTTATTCGTCCCTTCTGATTTTTTTGGTTAGGGATTTTTGGGTTGTTTAGGGTTTTGGTTGTACTGATGGCGTCCAGGATGGCTTCGACGGCTACAATGGAGTTGAGGGCGGTTTGCAGGCTTGTTTATCGGTGGTTCATTGGGTGGGCAATGAGCATGGAGGATCTCAGCGGTAGCTTGGGACGTTCTCTCGCCATCTCAAAGTTGGAGGATACAGAGTTGGATTTCAGAGGGGGGGGGGTGGAGGTGGAGTCGCGGTCGTCCCATTTCCTTCTGGTTGGACAACTGTTGACGGCTCATTGGTATAATCGGGAGGCTTTGTTGAGCACGTTACGCAAGATCTGTTTTACCCGAGATGCTTTCTCGGCTGTGGCGGTGGGGCAGAGCGGTCGCTACCTCTTCTCGTTTGGAAACGCAGTCGACCGTCGCAAGGTAATGCAAGGCTCGCCATGGAGTTTCAACAGAGCCTTGTTCGTTGTTGCCTCTACCGATGGTCTAGTCGACCCCATAGATGTCAGTTTGGACGAGCAAGAGTTTTGGTTTCGCGTATGCGGATTTCGCCATTTTTTATGGGTCCTCAGTTGGCTGAGAGGGTGGGTAATCATATTGGAAGGTTCGTGGTAGTGGACAAAGGCAAGAATGGTGGCTGTCTTTGGCAGTTTCCTTCGCCTACAGGTGGCATTGTGGGTGGCTGAGCCGATTCGGCGATGTGTTACACTAAAACTAATTCAAGGGGAGCTTTCCAAGCGGTATGAACTCGAGTATGAGAGACTGCCCTATTTCTATTTTCGGTGTGGTCGATTGGATCATGTGGTGGGCGGTTGTTCTCTAGCAGGGGTGGGGCCTAGGGAGGGCTGTGTTTTGGACGGTGGAATACATTAAATAAAGATGTTTTCAGCGTGCAGGCGACGAACGGTTTCCAGGGGTCAGGTTTTGGGCTCACCAGTCTAGCAAAAGGCGTCGTCGGGGGCTAGGAGGAGGGGGGTTTACCGCAGGATGGTCGTGTTGGGGTAGAGGCTATTTTGGGTTTAGCTCGCCGATATGGGGAAGCTTTTGGGGAGCTACGACCGTCGGTTTCGTCTGGGCTCGATGAGCAGATACTTGGGGATGATGGCTCCTTTAAACGCAGGCGGGTGACGCAGGAAGAAGGTTTCGGTGAGGACCAATCGATGACACTAGAGCAGCTCAGTTCTGCGCGCGCACGGGAGGCGATGGGTTTCGAAGGGCGTCTGCCAAGCTCGGCGAGGGGAGTTATTCCAGCACATTCCGATCCCAATGGCTGTAGTTTTGGCCATGTGCCATCGAACCTGAGCTCCAGCAATGCAAGTCTCTCTTCCCTTCCTCTTGTGATGTTCTCTTGCAGGGGCTCTATCTTGGATAAGAGTAAATCAAATATGGATCACTCAGGAAATGGTGGGGACTGGGAGAAAGAGTTGGGGAGCTCTCGGTTACCTTTAGGTTCCCCCAACTGATAGTTTCTCAGGTCTGAATACAGGTTTGATAGGACCCGTCCCCGAAGGACATAGATAACCGTGCCCGGTCCTGCTCCCGTCTGACAAGTCAACTGACAATCCGAAATCTACCCTTCAGCGCTTGCCAGACAAGGGATATTTGCGCCTGTGCCCACTCATACCTCCACCTCTCGAATAGCCTCGATCATCGCGCCACGACCTGAAGGGTCAATAAAACAGAAAAGCTGTGAGTGGACAAAAATGACCTCGTATAAAAACATTTGCTAAAATACATTCTTACCCTCAAGTTTTCACAAACGTGCATGCATATCGTAAAACTTGAGTAATAGTATGAAATCATTCAAGTATATACAGTGGACCGATAAAATCAAAACATATTTTCCCATGGTCCATAAAACTCATGTTCACCAAATCAGTTCAAGTTATAAAACAACAAATCTCGGCTCTCAGGCCAAAACATGTGGACACCATTACCTGGCCACAAAGACCAAAAACCCGTACTCAAAATCGGTACGTAATCACAAACAACAAGTTTCTAAATTCCATGTCCATATATTTTCCTTAACACTCATTTTCATGAAATCAATTTATTTTTAAAACCACGGTTTCCTCGAAATCATTTTCCACAAAACCACGGGAGTTATTTCCATATCATGTTGCTTAGAGTCACGTTTATCCCTGCAACGCGTGCATATCAATAGGCTCAAGGACCGCTCAAAATCTGAGCATCCGCCGCTGTGAACACATCACCAGCCGGCAATCTTGATCTCGTGAACACATCACTTACCGATCCATATATATATATCCAGCACATCTGATCTGAGTCGAGCCTCCCCTGGGTTGCACGACAAAGACCGTGCTACATGACCTCTTCGGGGTAAACACTTCCATCCCAAAGGCGAGCGTTATCTCCAGGGTGCACTACGGGGAAAAACATATTTCCACCTGAAAGCCCTAATTATCCGCAACATATCATCATCACAAAAACCAGTGAAAACAGTTGCGCTTGAAATCAAAATCATTTTCAATATAGGGACGCAGCCCCAAAATATAGTTTCTTCAAATCCGAAAAAGTCAAAGGCCCGATTTACATTATAAATTCGCAAATCATCAATATCATCATATAATCACATGGAAATACAAATCCATCAAAATCATAATTTCATTGGGTCTCAAGCCCAAAATATCATTTTCACGCAAATCCGTGCAACCGTAAACCCGAGTTGCCACGATCACGTAAATCCATAAAATCAATCACTGAATCATAATCCGAGTCCAAATATCATTTTTAATTCCCTGACTCATAACCCGAGTCAAAACATCATTTTCAATCCGGGCCTAGCCCAAAACATCAATTTCATCATTTCTCGAAAATCGTGCCAAATTATAATATAATAATCATAAAACCGAGAAATCACCGGATTGAAACATAAATCATGCCAAAGCATATAAAATCATATAATAAAGCATTTAAATCATATATGCATGCATCACGGTTAGAAAACCAAAAGTCCACTCACACACACCGTCCAAAACGGTCCGTTTCCGAGCTGCACGTTTTTTCGTAAATTCTAGAAATCACAACTCCTGTCCAAAATCATTGTAGAGGGTTACTAACATCTTAAAATACTTCATATAATTTTCCCCAATTTTTCCGGAATTTAAATACGCATTTTTAACGTAAAACAAAACTTCGGATACGCGGAACATCAACGAAACGATACCCAATTTCCTCGAAACCAGTGTCAAAATGTTCGTTACACTAAATGGGACAAAAGTCATGTTGAACTCACCTCGGGATTCTCACTCACACGCCCCCACGCGCTAGCTACAGTACCTTCGTCCCAACCCGTTTCTCTGTAAAACGGGTCCAGTTGGCCCGCGAGATAATCCGACTCGTTTCCTATCAATTCGATACCAATTCATTCAATTGAGCATTCAAACAGCTTCTATTTGAATCCAATTAAGGTTCTGTGAAGTCAATTTCACGAACACTTTCCTCAAACCAGTCGAATCAAACTCGATTCTACGAAGAACTGTCGTACACTGTGCACTCGATGAACTTCATCAATCTCCAACGTTTTCCTTCAATTGATCCTTCCAGAAGCATCGTGGGATCCTCAGGAACATAATCCCCGGTTCAATTTCATCAATCGAAGCCTCAAATTCCTCGACTCAAGGTCGAAAATTCGAAGATTTCATTCCTTCTGTTCTTGCTTAAGTCGACACCAATTCCCTTCGTTCTTGTTGCAGATCGATTCGTATTGATCCCAGAAAGCTTACTCGAGCTTCAATTTCGATCCTTAAGGCTCCTAGTTCAAAATCCGATTTTCCCCCCAAAATTCTAAAATCCGAAATTCCAGTCTCCTTCTCTCTGTCAATCTCTCGTGTTTACCCAGTTGAGTCAGTCTCACATAGCTCTCAAACTTCCCTCGGAACTGGTTGTGAAAGGGAGCTCAATTCTCCCAATTCAGATTCACATTGTTCACGGGTAAGAAAACAAAGAAGAAGAAAATGGTTGATTTAGTATAATTAATTATACTTAACAAATAATTAAACATCATGATGATGTTGGGAGGGAAACATAGATCAGGTTTTAGGGCTTAGATTAGGGGATGGATGACACTTGTCACTCATCTAGGTGTGCACAGTCCCCAATTACTATTCATTATTTTATTATTATTTTAATTGGAATCCTGGTTCGTTCGGTTAATCAATTCGTTCCCATGGCCATAACTTCGTCGTCGAACCTCCGATTTTGGCGTGCCGCCTGTCATTGGATTCGTATCGACGAGACCTACGTAACGGTCCTCGGCCCTCGTCCATCGGACCTCCCGGTCAAAAAGTCAACATTTGGCCCCTAATATGCCAAATTACCAAAATACCCCTCAACTTCTAAACGCCATAACTTTTTCCTCGAATGTCAGAATCGAACGTGCCACCTGTCTATGAACTCGTGACGTCCCGAACTACGTCACTGTCATCGGTCAAAGTCTATTTGACCGCCTGATCATAAAGTTAATATTTTGCCCACGCGAGGGCAAAACGGTCATTTTTCACAATTCGTTCGATTTCACTCAACTAATCCCAGATTAGTCATTCTAAATCATAATTAATTAATATTCAATTCCCGACACTCGGGACTGGTCATTACAGGTTCTTCGAGCTTTGGTGCCTCTTTTGGCAGTTTGGTAGGCAGATAGTCTACAAAAGTGATGGGGTTGGCCCGTCACAAGAAATGAGTCTCCTATATTGGAATGTCCGTGGGCTCGGATGCCAACGGGTGATGAGGGCCTTGAAGCATTTTTTCAGGGTTAAGCAGATGGGTGTTCTCTTTTTAATGGAAACTAAGAAAACTATTCGACAAATGGATTTAGTGAAACTTCCACTAGGGGTGGATGGCGGTTTTTGTGTTGGTCGAGTAGGGATGAGGGGTGCACTAGCTTTGCTTTGGGCCCTTGGTATTCGTGTCTCCATTAACTCTTATTTGGTGGGACATATTGTTGCTATGGTTGAAGGAGTGGGGACTTCTCCATTATGTTTTACTTGGTTCTATGGAAATCTCGAGGTTCGCTTGCAGGGGCACTCCTGGGAGTTGCTCCGTAGATTGAATGGTGTTTGTGATGGCCCTTGGTTAGGGGGAGATTTTAATGAAATTGTGGTGGATGGTGAACAGCAGGGGCATAGACTTCGGCTGGCTGATCAAATGATGGATTTTTGTTATGCTTTAGAGGATTGTGGGCTGATGACGGTTTCGTACAAAGGTTATAAGTTTACGTGGAGTAATAGATGGCATGGGGATGGTTTGGTGAAAGTTCGCTTGGACAGAGCAGTGGTTAATCATGCTTCCTCCAGTATTTTCGACAGTTGTTACTCATCATTTAAATTCTTCAGCTTCTGACCACTCGCCTATCTAGATCCGACTTCTCCCTAGGGATTCTCATTCTAGAATAAAGCGTCATTTTTTCTTTGAAGAAGTTTGGGTTTCAGTTGACAGGTGTAGGGATGTGGTCAGAGCAGGCTGGACGGAGAGTTAGGCTGGAGATGTGGTAGGGAGGATTTTTAGTGTGGAGGGGGTTATGCAGAAATGGAGCTCGACTACAGTGGGTTGTATCCCAAGGAGGATTAGACACCTCTAGTATAGATTGGACGCCTTTACTTCTTCTTCTCCTGCGACGCAGGATCTGCAGTTGGCTGAGGGGTTAGATAGAGAATTCGATTCCCTCCGAGTTCAAGAGGAGCTTTTGTGGCGACAGCGCTCAAGGGTTGCCTGGCTTCGAGATGGAGACCGAAACACCAGATTTTTCCATCAGTGTGCTAGGGAGAGGGGCGGCGGAATTTTATCTCGAGGGTTGTTGATGATCAAGGGCACTGGCGGTCCACAGATATGGAGCTTGAATAGGAGTTCGTACAGTACTTTGATGGGTTATTTGCTTCTTCGGGACCAACAGATTTGACCATGGTTCTTGGGGCAGTTCAACCGGTTTTGGGTCCCTAGGATAATGCGGAGTTGGAGAGGCTTTTTGACCGCCAGAAGTTGGAGAAGGCTCTTACTGCTATGTACCCAACGAAGGCTCCTAGGGTGGATGGTTTGCCTGCTTTGTTCTATCGGAAATTCTGGGACGTTGTTGGTGATGATGTATCGGCTTTCTGTCTTTCTGTGCTTAACAGTGGGGTGAGCCTCCAGTCAATCAATCACACTTTGATTTCTCTTATACCCAAGGTGGGCTCTCCTCATAAGGTAACCAACCTTCGACCCATTGCTTTATGTAGGGTTATTTACAAGCTTATTGCCAAAACTATTGTGAATAGACTAAAGGGTGTGATGCCTAAGGTTATTTCGAACTATCAGAGTGTGTTTGTTCCGTCCCGATTAATTACTGATAACATATTGGCTGCTTTTGAAACTATACATGTGATTCGGCGGCAGTGGTCAAGTAAGTTAAAGAAGATGGTTTTAAAACATAACATGTCTAAGGCCTATGATAGGGTGGAATGGCGGTATCTCAAGGCGATGCTCTGTAGATTGGATTTTGGGGATAGAATTGTCCGTTTGCTTATTGATTGTGTCTACAGTTAGTTATGCAGTGCAGGTGCGTGGTCAGGCTGTGGGGCACATCATGCCTACTAGGGGGCTTCGGCAGGGTGACCCCATTTCCCATATCTATTTCTCATATGTGCCGAAGGTTTTTCGACTCTCCTTTCCCAGGTTCAACATTAAAAAAATATACATGGTGTATCAATGGCTGTGGTTGCTCCCTCCATCTCCCATCTCTTTTTTGCGGATGATAGTTTGTTGTTTTGTAATGCTTGGTTGGATGAATGTTAGCGGTTGTTGAAGGTTTTGACTGAGTATGAACGAGTGTCGGGTCAACTGACTAAAATTGATAAGTCTGCTACCTGTTTCAGCCCGGGTACTGATCCAATTATGAAGCGGTTAATCTCCAATTTGTTGGGCATTAGGATAGTGGATTTCCATGAAAAGTATTTGGGCCTTCCTATTGTTTCTGATCTGAATAAGAGGAAGATGTTTGCGAAGGTTCGGGATGCTCTGCATTTCAGGTTGACCAATTGGAATTTGAAACTGTTGTCTGCGGCTGGGAAAGAGGTGTTGATTAAGGCGGTTGGCCAGGCTCTCTCTACATATGCTATGAGTATTTTTTGTCTTCCTAAGTCTCTGTGTCATGATTTTTCTACTGAGATTGGGCGCTTCTGGTGGGGAAAGGCAGGAAAAAAAGTATTCACTAGTTGAGTTGGGACAGGCTGTGTCAACCAAAGGGTAAGGGCGGGCTGGGTTTTAAGGATTTTGAGCTTTTTAATCAGGAAATGGTGGTAAAACAGGCGTGGAGGCTCTTAGAACAACCTCATTCATTGGTGGCTCGAATGATGAAGGCCACGTACTTCCGTACTTGCAACTTTATGGTAGCTGGGTTGGGATCTTTACCCTCCTTTTTGTGGCGGTCTATTATTTAGGGGCGTGAGGTGATTAGTCAGGGGTTGATCTGTTGAGTCGGTACTGGGGCGTCAATTGGTGTGTTCCGTGACTAGTGGATTCCGCGACCGAGGACATTTTGGCCTCATTTGAACTGTGATTTGGTGGAGGATGCGTGTGTGTCGGCTTATTCATCCTGGGGTGGTTGGAACTTGGAACTATTAGAGACTTCCTTTGACGAGGATGACGTGAGTGAAATTTGCAGTATCCCCCTCCCATCACAGGGTTCTTTTGCGAATGGTCGATATTGGTTCTACTCAAAGATTGGGAAATATACAGTGAAGTCTGGTTACCATATCGCCTTTCAGTTATGGGTGATTGATGTGGATGGTGGTGGTGAGTGTTCCTCGACGGGGCAGAGTGAGGTCCTTTGGAGAAATTTGTGGAAGATGCGGGTCCCTAATAAAATTAAGGTTTTTTGTTGGAGGGCTTGCCTAGAAATACTCCTCACAACCTGTAATTTGGTTGCTCGGAAGGTGACAACGGTCAGTTTCTGTCGGCATTGTGGAAAACGGATAGAGGATGTTTTTCATGCTATTTGGGCCTGTAAACATAGTCAGAGGGTGTAGAGACTTACAGACCTTTCACTTAGGGGCTTCCCTTCTGTAGGGGCTTTTATTGATATCTTTGGTTTTGTTTGTGCCCATTTTTCTCCCTAGCAGTTAAATCAGTTTGTTTTTGTCTGCTGCAGTGTGTGTAACTGGAGGAATAAGTTAGCACATAAAGGGTCAGGAATGAGTGCGAAGTCAGTTTATGAGGCAGCTTTGGCAGCTTTCTCGGAGTTTAGCACTCTCCCACAGGCTTTAGTAGGGGCTCAACTACGACGTGTGCCCCGATGGATTAGACCGGTGGAAGGGGTGCTGAAGCTTAATTGTGATGCTGCGGTTAGCCGGGACACACTGCAGCGAGGAGTGGGTGGGATTCTTTGGGACTCGGGTGGTGCGGTGGTGGCTGGTTTTTCTGGCCCAGGATCGCCGGGTCGATCGGTGGTTGCAACGGAGATAGAGTGTAAGGACCCGTCCCGAAAATTAGGGTTAAGACAGTGATTAAGATGGGATTAGTGAGCTTAATCGGTGGTGAGTTGGTTACGATAGGTCCGTTAACGTCGAATGACGATTTTGCCCCTAGGTTGGGTAAATAGTTGACTTTTAGTTCGGGCGGTCAATTAGGTATTGACCGGTGACCGTGACGTAGTTCGGGACATCACGAATCCGTAGGCAGGTGGCACGTTCGATTCTGACATCCGAGGAGGAAGTTATGATGTTCGGAAGGTTGAGGGCATTACCGTAATTTGGCTAAATAAGGGGGAAAAGTAGACTTTTCGTACGATCGGGTTTTGACACGTTAACCTAGGACCGTTAGGTAGATCTCGTCATCCCGAATTCAATGACACGCGGCACGTGTTCATAGGACCTAGGGTGAGTAAGATACGGGTCTAAAACGGTAAGGGCATAATTGTAATTTTGACTCAAACGAGGGGCATTTTGGTCTTTTGCACATTGGGAATTGTGCAACCGGATTGGGACAAGTGTACAGGAGAGAATTGAGATAATTGTGAGAGGGTTGAGGGGATTATAACATGGGGCAAGTGTATAGTGGTTTCTAGGGTGCACGGTGTGCGTGTTCAAATCGTGCAGGTGTGTGTGCAACCGTGTTCGAAGAAGAGAGAAACAGAGACAGAGTGAGGTTGAGAGGGAATTGACCAGGTGAAGGGCGGTGTGTGGTGTTGTGAATTGGTGAGCGAGAGGAGAGATTAAGGGAAAGTTGAGGAGTGAATTGGAGTGGTTTTGTGTGATCGTGAGTGTGTGAGGAGGAAGTGTGAGCTCACGGGAAAACCAGAAAACAGAGAGGGATTTTGTTGGTGGTGCTGCTGTGTTCGACCAATCGAGGCTGGTGGTGGTGTCCAGAGGACGGAGGTGGACTGGAGGAGTCGTGTACTCACGGTTGAGCTCACGGCGGCGGCCTGGGCACAGGTAATTTCTTCTCCCCGTAGTTTTGCTCTGTTTTGCCGTTTAGGTTCAAACCACTAGTCATGGGTTTTGAGTACGAGTCGAGGTTTTTGGTGAGTTGTGTGAGACTCAGTGAGGTCCTAGAAGTTGTTTAGTGTAGCCACCGTGACGGGGGAGGACTTGGGTGGCCGGATTGTGAAATAGGGGTATGAACGGGTTACGGTTTCGAGTTAGGGATGATGGGTTAGAAGCTGTGTCGAAGTGTTTGGAGTAGGGGAATAGGCTGCTTAGGACTGGACGAAGAGACTGGTGAAGAGAGGAGTTGAAACGGTGAAGGAATGGCGGAGAACCTCTCTCGCCGGTTCAGACCGGCCGAGCTGAGGAAGACGATGAACAGTGTACTAGGTGCAGGCGCGTGAGGCCCATGCTCAGCCACTTTGGACGGCGCGTGGGGGCACGTGCGGCTGCTTTTGGGGAAACTTCCAACTAGGTTTTTGGTCTAGATGTTGTAACGAGTCTATTGGAATAAGTTTCGGGTTAATCGGATGTCGAGTCGAGTTAGTTCGGCGAGGTAGAAGGTTTAGGGTTTCGGTTCGTTACGTTTAGGACCCGGGGATTTTTGGGGAAAATTAGGAGAGTCTTGGTAGACGTGTTAGTGACGTTCTTTGGTGACTGTTGACAGAATCGGGACTTCCCGAGGAAGCTGAGGAACGTACGGGACGCGAGTGACGTGCCCGGTATCTGTGAGTGGGCCCCTTCTCTAAACTCAAGCATGCATAACTGTTTTTCTATAATTATTTTATGGTTTTACATGTGATTTCATGATTGTTGAATATGTGATGATGGTTTTACATAATTGCACGTTTTACGAGGAAAGGTTGAATTTCTGATTTCGATGCCATGATTTGGGGTTTTCAAACGATAAGTGATTTTCAATGATTATAAAGGGTTTGGAACGTGATTGCAATGATCAGGGTTTTTCGGTTTTAAAATCGGATTTCGGAAAGCGGAATTTGGTTTTAAAGTTGAAAAGTGGATTTCCGAATTTGGGTTCGGAATGACGGTTCTGGACGTCGGAAGGGCTTCAGACCGGTGATTTTGGATTCGGGTTTGGATGTGGATTTAGAAATGGTTTTGGATTGGATTTTCTGGATCTGGTTATTGGGTTTAAAGACCCGGATATTATGTTTGACGGGGGACGGGCCCTGATTGGGTTTAAAGACCCGGATTGAGTTTAAAGACTCGGGAGTTTAAAGACTCGGATATACTGATATTTCCCTCGTAGGCCTGTTGAGTTTAAAGACTCGGGAGTTTAAAGACTCGGTATTAATGAGGCCTGGATTGAGTTTAAAGACTCTGTAGTTTAAAGACTCGGATAGGTCCAGCAGGTTTGATCGAATAATGATTTGCTTGGTATTTATGATGGTTTTATGATGTTTATGACGTGATTTCTGTAACTGCTTTCAATTCTATTTTTATGACGATCTTTATGTGTTTTATAATTGGTTTCAGTAAATGGATTATGCATGTATGATTTCAAAAACGGAGGGCCAAGTCCCTGGTTTTCTTATAAAATGGTTTTGGAAACTCTTCTTTTATTTATGGTCCACTCACACTTTCTGTTTTTAAATTTCCCTCCAGCTCGTGGAACTAGCGCGGGGTTTCAACGTCAAGGCAGTGTCGGAGGCATAAAGTACCCGAGAGTTTTCCCGGAGTGGTTTAATTTTCCGTTGTGCGTGTACCTTCTGTATCGGTTTTCTTTTCCTTTGTTTGGTACTATGCTCTGTAAAACTTTGACTTCGGAATGTTTAAAATTTCTCCTGCATCTGGCATTTAATTTGGTGGTTTATCGTGAGGTTACTTTGGTCTTTGTGTCGGGGCGTCAGATGGGAGCAGGATTTACCTCGGATTTCGGGGTGGAACCGAGGTGGGTCCTGACATAGAGGCAATTATGCGAGGTCTTTTGCAGGTACAATGGTTGGGGTTACATAACGTCATGGAGACTGATTTCTTGGAGGCAGTGAGTGTTATTCGATCAGCTCCATATCTCTAGACCCCCGTGAGCCTGAAAGCGAGGGAGCTATTTTCTTTATTGCAGGTGCTCCAGATTCCGTTGGTGTCTCTTAGTTATGTGCCTCGGACATCCAATTTTATTGCTCATCATCTCGCCCAAGAAAGACAGCGCTCTTAGGAACGAACTGGTTGTGGTCCTTTATTTCCTCCTTGGTTAGCACCCTTGTTAGCTAAGGATTTTGCTGACTAGTTATATCTGTTTTTTGTGTGTGTGTGTGTCTTGGGTGGGGGGGGGGGGGGGGGGGGGGGGGGGGGGGGGTGGGCGAGACCTCATGCACTATCTTGTGGTGCACCCTAACAGTGTATTTTTTGTCCTTCTCTATTATCAATGAAACTCACATTTTGAATAAAAAAAAAAATTCGGTTCTCTTTAAAAGTGAAGTCAATATCCAATGTGTATTTAAAAAAAATTCATTCGTAAAATGAAAAAACAAATTAAGATTTTGTGTTTTTTAAATTTGAAAATGCATTTGGTAGTGGTGGGCGTGGTAGGTCGGTGGTTGTGGCGATAGTGGCGACGGTGGTTAGGTGGTGATAATGGTGGTGGTGACAATGGTGGTTGGGTGGTGATGGTGGTAGTGGCAATGACAGGTGTTGGGTAGTGGTGGCGACGATGACCATAGTAATATTGTAGTGACATTTTACTTAACATTTAGTGCATTTTTTTTAGTTGTATCTTAAATTCAAAAATAATAATAATTTATTATTATATCTAAATTTATTGTTAAAAAATGAGTTATCAAATGGGTTTAATACTATTTATATATATATAATAAAAAATTATTTTGTAAAATGATAAGCCTAATCCGCGTCCTCTTAATATCATTGTGTTAAGAACAGCATTAATCAAAACTTCTTTTCCAGCCCCCGGAAGGACTATTCTAAATTCATATTAGAAGAAAGGTTTGGGCCATTGAGTCCTCGTCGGTTGCTCGTGTGGTAATAAATTCAATAGGCCAGGCACATTATAATTAGACCATACCCAAATCTGGGAGCATTAGCTGGACTGGACAATGGAACGGTAACCCCAACCCCATTTTGAGGGAGCCGAAAACAAAATATTTTAACCAAAACTTAAATAATGTACAAAAGTAGACTTCTTTTTTTGATGATGGGCTCTTGTGGACTTTCAGCACAGGCCCATCAAAATTCACTCACCTTTTTTTTTTTTTTACTACCGTCCTTCTAAATTACGTTAGTTTTTCACCCAATCCTATATTATCTATTGGGCTCTCATTTGTTGCGAGTTCAGTTCAAGTGTTTATCAATGGGGTAGATCTATCTATATGCCCCGGGGGGAGGATGCCATCTTTCAACATTACCAAATTATACGCAATTGGTATGTTCATGTTAATATTTCATTATAAGACTTCTATCCTTGTGTGTGCGTTTTTTTTTAACTGAAATTTAATTTTTTTGTCTTTAAAATAAGAAAATTTCCCAAAACTTTATTCCTTTGCTTTGAAAGTTTGGAAAGTGGGTTTGCTTAGCTGCATTTTGGGTATGAAATGATGCCTTATGGCTCATGACTGAGTATATGGAATCACTTGGCCCTTTTTTCTTAATTTTTCCTAATTTTTATCAGTTAATCTTTGTATACATGTCAATTAAATTATTGATTAATTAAGGTCGCAATTCGTTTGGATATGAGATCATGAGAAGATGAAGGGAACACAAGCACATGCACTCACATGCATACATGCATCCCCCGCCATGAAAATTATGGAATGGAATCATGGATGCTGGTGATGATGATGATGGACCCCACCCCATAAAATGCTTGCTTCAACCTCATGCCACAATGAATAGTCAATACTCTCTCGCTCTCTCTAATACTTTGCCTCCAAGTTAAATACAACATGTGAGAAGTAAAGATAAAGGGTTAAAGGTAATATTTAGCCCTTTAATATGATACTGTTCATGTTTATTGGTCAATGTTGTTTTTTGTGTTTCTAATAGAAAGGGGGTACGGGCAAGAATTCAAATTATTTGTGAATTGTTTTTTAAGATAATAATGTAAAAATCTTATGTAATGCATTTTAAGTACAATTTAATTATACTTGATCTAATTTAACTTGTATAGATTTAAAAAAAAAATTAAACATTAACATAACTATTAAAATTTATTTTATAACATATTATCTTATTTTACTTAATTTCAACTTATCTTATCTAACGTATATGTGTATTTATAGAAGTAAATATTAAGATTTTTAAAATTTAAAAAAAAAACACACACACACACACCAAAAAACTACTTTTTTCTTTTTTCAAAAACAAAAAAAAAATACTACAACAACTAATTATTGAAATGGATTGTCTATGATTTGGCAAAAAAAAAAAAAATAGAAAGTCCATGTGACAGCACATCATTGGTTAGAGTTCAAAATAATTGCTGGAAGTATGCCGTTGCTTTTCATCCAAAGTGGGGCATGAGCCTTGCCTGGTCTAAAAGAAAGTGGGCCATGAGCCTTGGGCTTGCCTAAGCCTGGGTTATTTTTTATGGGTTAGAAATGAAAACTGTTAAGTTTGAGGTTATCACAAGTCTTACTTCAGCTAAATAAGTACAGTTAGACATGCTCTTAGCCAATGATGTCATATATAAGTATATATATGCAAATATGTTATATAATGTAAAATATTATTCAATATATAAAGGGAGTGCAAGCGAAGATTTTATGAGAAGAGATCTTTAGTTTAACTTAACATTTTCTTGTCTTACATTTTAGATTTAAGAATTAATGTTAAATGAAGATGATGATGACGATGTTTACTGTCGAGGGATTGCCACTTTATTTGTGCTCCACTCCTGGACACATGAAGGCCAACGCACGTCTATGTTTACGGTACGGTATAGACATGAAGTATTTGCACTGGTAGTGAATTTCGCCCAAAATTAATTAATTATGAGGAAATTTTGCTTCCCCATTTTAACTTCAAATAACTGTGGTTTAACCTTTAGGTAATATATGATTTACACTACTACTACAACATACTTTAGTGTTTTAACTCGATCGGTTCAAATATATGATTGAAATGAAATAAATAAAGTCAGAGATTGACATCCAAGAGAATCGTCTGGTGCTCCACTAAGGTAAAAGATCTTTTTTTGATCTCAAAATCAGCACGAAATTTATTCGGATCAACCCGCATAATTAAAATTTCGTGTCATTTTCGGGTCAATTCGTTATGACCCGTTTAATAAACAGGTGGATTTCGGGTCAACCTGTTAACCCCATTTAATAAATTAGTAGATTTCGGGTTAACCTATTAACCCATATATTGGCTTATATATTGACCCATTTAATAAATGTGTCATTACTAACTCATATATCTACTCATTTACCTACATAAATACCTATTAAATCTTATGATTTAAACAGGTTAAATATGTTAAACAGGTTAAACGGGTCATAGGTTAATTGAGTTTTGAGTACGACTTGTTTATTAAATAGGTTACACGGGTTACGCGGGTCATTAATAGGTCGGGTTCGGGTTGGACATTTTTGACACAATTATTAAATGAGTCGGGTTCGGATTGGACATAAATGGGTAAAACAGAATTCATGACATGACATGATCCATTGTCACCCCTAAAGTAACATATATATTCATTTACAATTAACTGAAAGATAAATATGCATGATTTGTTTTACTTTATTTTTTTTTTACATCAGAATGAATATTTCATTGATGACGAAATAGTATATAAGAGCATCTGTAACAAAGTAGTCAAATTTAACTTTTGAATATATTTAACCAAAAAATTATCTAAAAGAATCAAAATGGGCTTGCAACAGACTAGATAAATTTAACCTAAAATTTAACTTTATATTGAGACTAGCTACTAGTAGCTAGCTATCTCCCACTAGCTATTTCTTCATCTCATTTTTCTCTCATCTCTCTTTCATTCTCTTCATCCTCACTTCTTCATAAACTCTCTTCTTCATTCTCAAAACTCATTATCATTTGCATTCAAAAACTCTAAATTTTTGTGGGTTATCTAAATATTCAAAGGAAAGAAAATGAATTTCCAAAATTTTCTCATTCATTGGTAGTTAATTGACTCAGACTTTTCGTATAGGGTTGTGAAAATTTTGATTTTTTTTTTGTATTTGGGATATAGAGGTTCTGATGTTTCACAGTTTTCAAAGAAAAAAGGAATACAAGTTAGAAACTTTATCATAAACCACGGTGGTAACATTGAACAAAATAATACTCTTTACTTTTTGGAGGCGAAAAATGCCCTTTGTCACATGTTTCGTCTCCGAAATAAGGACTTGAACTTATGATTGTTACTATCCTTTTCTCTTAAGATGGATTCCCATTTGAAATTTTAGCTATTACATTCGACTCCAAATTTGTTTTATCTAATTTCACTGTTAAAATAATCATATCTATTTGCACCTTTAAAAATTAGCCATATATGCAGTGAATTGCTCGAATTATAGGTTGGATCGATTTTGCATCTGAAATAGACATATTTATTTGAACCGTTAAAAAATTACTTTAAAAACTAACTATGGTAAGAAAATTATGTTGTTATATGTTCAAAATTGAAAAAAAAAAGAATTTAATTTAAAAATTGGTGAAAATATAAAGGGTATGATTTTGGTAGCTATAAAAATGGCTAGTTATTAATAACTTTTGATTCATTTTAGGTTAAACCTGTCTACAATTTTAGCTAATCTGATGTGGATACGGGGCAATTATATATAGGTCCAAAATTTAAAGCTATCATTTGATTTAGTCAATTTATTAATTTAAATTTATTTTATAGTCATTTTATCTTTTAAATGGATAAGACAAACAAATTAAAAAAAATTATTTATAAGAGATCATTTGAATTTGAATTTTAAATTTAAATTTTGAATATTTTTTTTATTAAGAATTTTTATATGATCAAAATATCTGCATTCCTCTCAACCCCCACTTCGAAATAATAAGAAATATATAAATGAAATAAGATCAGAACGAATATAGAATTTGAAAGATTTAGATAAAATGGAAGAAAATGTAAATGGTTGGCAGAATACATGAACATGTAAATGGAAAAACATGATGGGAAAAAATGGAAGAACATGAATAATCATTGGTTTTTCGCAACTTGAATTCTACCGCAGAAGCTACATTTAAAAGAAGATACCATCCTATAATTACGTAAGGGATTAAATTAAAGTCAAATACTAATCTAAATAATTTTATAAATAAGAGATATTATTGAATTAAAAATTATGCAAATATAATTTATAATGACATTGGGGTACGTAAATTTAGAATGTTACAAAACATTAATGTTAGTGGACTTAATTCTACAAATTGATATTGGAAAATGATTAATAGATAAAAAAAAAAGGGGTTCTCATTAAATTCTCACCTTGAAAATCCAATTAGACCAAAAAAATCGATGGCCTCCATTAATTGTAGAAAGAGAGCGAAAAAAGGAAAAACTGTCGAACACAATATGGTTAGTCCATTAGGCAGTTGGATCTGACTCAACTGTCAACCCCTACTTGCCTCCTCATCTCTACTAGTTTTATCTCATTTGGTTTCAATAAATTGCTAGTTATATGTATTAAACAATCGAAAGTATTAGTAATAATGAAGATACTCATAGTGAACTATTCATTTAGTTTATACTTATTAAGTTAAATGTATTAAGAACGTTGTTGAGTCTCAAAATGCACCAAATACAACAATTTGTCTCATTTTGCACTAAGAACAAATGCAACGTCAAAAACGTTGTGTCATCTCACTGACCCCATTGTTAAAGATGTTTAAGTGACATGGAAGAGATGTGGCACAGTGGGACCCAATAGAGGAGGACATGTAGCCGGAAATTGAAATCAAAGTCGACAATATTGAGAGCAGATCGAATTGGGGTAATTTCCACTGCTATGGTTTTAGAAATTTGGGGTAATTGTAGAAACTGGTAGCCAAATTGCATGAGGATTGCAGAGTTTTCAATCAGAGGAACGAACGACCTAAAAGAAGTCGAAGTTAGGCGATACTAATTTGTAACCTGATGTAGTTGAAAAAAAGAGTTACTTTGCAATTGTAATTTGTAGAATGTTTCAAATTAGCGAGAATCATTATTTATATATATATCATGACTTACTAATTTGAAATTATAATATAATATTAAACTAAGGCAGGAAATTTTTATTTTCAAAATTCAGACAAAAAGTGATATTAGAAAGATAAAAATAATAAAATGATAATAAATTTATAAAAAAAAATGCGGTTAACATTTGTTTCCAACAATGTTGTCTATAAAAAAAAAAAAAAAAACAAAGATGATCCAAGATTGGGGTTATTGTACTTTTGAAGAACATCATGATTGCAAGCATACGTCCATTATTAATTTGTTTCCTTTAATTATCTGCACTTTTGTTTCCTTTAATTATCTGCACTTTTGTTTCCTTTAATTATCTGCACTTTTGTTTCCTTTGCCCCAAAAAAAGGCAGTCCTAATTATTGTCAACAGTGAGTCTACTTTTTGAATTCTCCGTATCATTGTCAAAACATTGCGATATAAATGAATGAATGACCGACTGAATTTACTAAATAACCCTTGCATGGCCTACATGGCTCACAGCCTCCCTTATCTCTATTATTATAAAACTAACCGGATCAAAAAACTTCACCAAAAAATTTTGATAAAAATTATCTTTTAAATTATTTAATAATTAAAAATATAATAATAAAAGAAAATATCAAATTTATAAAAAAAAATAAAATAAAAGGTAATGAAAAGAATAGGGGTAAAAAAAGTAGTGGATTAAGATAGTTACTCCTATTATTATTTATCTTTTTATTCTTTGCTGGTTGAATTGTATTTGCTAATTATATAAGTAATTTAATTCTTCTATTATTTTTCTCTTTTTATTTTGGGTTACTAATAATAATCTCTTTAACCTCTAGGCAGATCTCGACCCTGAAAACTCAACTCAAAACTGGTGCCAACATCTGGAAAGTCTTTGAGAGAAGCATATGATCAAGTTGTCACTAAAACTCTAACCTCCTCTCCCATACCCTGCTCGACGCCTCGACCCTTGCTAATACCACATGCCACCAATGTCAATGTAACCTAAGATAAATTCAGGAATCTTGTGTAACGACTTCGAAATTCAAGAAAGTAAACATAACGATTTTGCCCTTGTAAGTCAAAAGGATAAATTTTTGATCATGTCTTCTCGTGAACATTTTGTGTGGGCTGCTACTTAGATTCAGAACTCCTAAGTATGTAGACAGGCGATATGCCAAAAATGGAGTTAAGATAAGTTCGTTTTTGGTCCAAAAAGGATAGGGGCATTTTGCTCATTTTGGAACATAAGGGCATTTTGGTACTTTTGTATGAATTTCCTAGGGTATTCTAGAATGTTCTTCAAATTTCTCTCATATTTTCCCCTCCTCCCACTGACTTAAGCATGTACCATTATATATATTGGTGTGCATTTGGATTTTGGGACTTTGGTGGCGAATGGCCGAATTGGAGGAAGGAGTGAACCGAGAGAGAAAGAGAGTTGAAACAGAGCCAGGGAGGAAGAAAGAAAAGGGAGAGAAAATAAGCAAGAAAGAACAGGAGGGAGAAAAACTATAGAAAAACGGTTAAGGGTGAGGCTAATCCGTGAGGTGAAAACTTGGAACTTGTAGGGTTCTTTTTGGACTTTTGAGTTTTGGGCTTGGAACTCTGAAACAAGAGTTCCCCGGTTCGTTTTGGAGTTCCTAGAGACGTTTTGGAGTGGGAAAAGGAGATTATGGATGCAAGAAACATTCCATTACGAAGACAAAAAACTGGCTGAAACATCAAGGTAAGAGCCCTTGAGTTTTAGTCTTTTTTTCTTAGTTTTGTGATGATGGATCTTCTCTTAGGGCAGTTTAGAGTAGTTTGGATGTGAAAGGGAAGAAAATCGTTGAGTTCTAAGGGATATACGACCAGGTCTAGTCATCGGGTAGGGCGACCCAAGTTGCAGACCCAGCTCGAGGTAGCTGGTGATAGGCCCATGCGTGAGGCACACACGTAGAGATCGTCAACAGCGCGTAAGGACTCGTACGGCGGTCCTCGGGTAACGATCAACATGAAAATTCTTTGTTTTGATTTTATGAATGCAATGGTGTAATTTCCAAGTTATTTGGATGTTGATTGAGCATAGTTTTAAGAATATAAATTTATATGCTTATATTTTAAATTCTAAATCTAATTTGGAGAAAGTAAGGATTTAGTTAATCACACATGGATATTTCTGAACTTAAACTTTGAAATTATTGTTGGAAGGAACGTTAGGGAACTTAAACCTAAGGCTTAAATTGGTGTTAGGGGGTATCATTATGGTAAAATTTGAAACAAAGGAATTGATCTTATAAATAGGGCACGTAGTGAATTGATTGTTTTGCTTAAGAATGCATGTATATCTTGAGCTTACAAATATTTGGTATTGGGATGATGATCTGTTATTAATAACCTAGCTATATGATTTATGTGCAAGTAATGTTAATTGTGGACTTTTTCTAAGTCATTATCCATGTTATGTAATAAGCTAGGAATTCATGTCGAATTCATGTCAAATTCATGAATCGAGTACCACTTGACGGGCTAAGTGGGTTGGAAGTGGATGGTACCCCGCAAGAGGCAGATTTTGTTTGGTTAACGTATCACATAAAAACAAGATTAAAAGTAGGAAAATCCCTTGTCTGACAAGAGTCGTCAAACAAGAGTAGGATCAGTTTGTTTTTCAATGCAAATTCGGAGTAGGTCCTGTGATCTCGACTTATACTAAGAAAAATTTTGCCCCTCCAAGGAAACTGTAGAACCACACCCTACATATGTTCTGGTGGGAAAGAGGATAAAATTATCTTAGAGACACCCTCGGTTAACCTGCCAGATAACCACACGGATGTCCCACCTAATAACCTCAGTCTGTGCCATTACCGGCACACAACCCACCTGATAAGAACCTGGCTAAGCATACCACAACCTCTAGAGGCATCACATCACATCAAATACTCGCTCTAGCCGAGTAATCCACTCAATTGCCTCTCCCAAGTTCCATTGCCAGTAAAGACCATGGCTCTGAGCCTCTAAACTAGCTCAAAATTCAAACCCTAAGAAATCCTCCTCCTCTAGAGCGTAGTATTCCATGTTAGACCCAAACAACACAGAGTTTCCCACGTGTACAAACCCGATCCAATTCCAAATAGATCCCTAGTATACCACTTAGCTTTTGTTATAAAACAACTTGGAGGTACATTGTGAGTGGACAAAACTAGTCATAAAATCATGTATGTATAAAACGAATCATAAATAGCTAGATTTCATAATAAAATAATCATATACTATAAGACCCACAAAAAGTAACAGGACTCGCTCTGAAAATGCTTTGATAAGCGAGTTTGGTCCTGCTCATGTGACAACCCGTCCCGAATTATCAGGATTAATTAAGAATTAATGACGGATTAGCGAGGCTAATCGGAGATTAGCGAGGCTAATCGGAGATTAGCCGAGGATTAACGGACGTTCAGGGTGAAATTACGATTTTACCCTTGACCGAGGGTGAAAAGTCGAATTTTGACTCGGGAGGTCCGATGCACAAGGAACGAGGACCATCACGTAGATCGAGTCGATACAAATCCGTAGATAGGCCACACGTCAAAATCGGACATTCGACGGAGAAGTTACGGTTCATGAAAGTTCGAGTGAACTATTGTCAAGACCCGTCCCAAATATCACCTCGATACCCAGGACGAACCCTGCTCCCGTCTGACAATCACACATAAAGTACCAAAATAACCTCAACACAACCATAAGCATAACTATCAGACAAGGGAGTAAATAAAATACAACCGTGAGTCAGAGCATAGTTTATACAAAGCAGGCACAAAATCCTACTAGGGCTAATCTCGCAACGGAAGGACGTCATAAGCTCTATGCCTCGGATCCTGCCTCAACGTTTACCTCAGCGCTATCACCACGACCTGGAGGGAAAATTTAAAACAAAAGGGTGAGTGGACTAAAAGAAATAAAAGTTTTCAAAAACTCTTCAACATCAAACTAGGGTTAAGGAAACCAGAAGATTTTTCCCTCCGTTTTAAAAACATGCATGCCTAACGAAGTATAAAAAAAAAACCACATCATAAAACAGTATCATCAATATGCTAAGATCGTATCATAAAACCAAATCCACATATATCAAAGTCTGATCAAACCTGCTGTGTCTATCCGAGTCTTTAAACTCAACCAGGCCTCTAATGTAATCCGAGTCTTTAAACTCCCGAGTTTTTAAACTCGTTAGGCCTACGGGGGTAATATCGTAAATATCCGAGTCTTTAAACTCCCGAGTCTTTAAACTCAATCCGGGCCCGTCCCCCGTCAATCAGAATCCGGGTCTTTAAACCCAATATCCAGATCCAGCAAATCCAATCCAAAAACCAATTGAAAACCAAGTCTCAATCCATATCCAAACCCAAATCCGAAATCATCGGTCTGAAGCCCTTCCAGCGTTCAGAACCGTCATTCCGAACCCAAATCCAGAATTCCACGAAATCCAATTTGAAACCAAAGCAAGGTTGCCAAAATCATGTCTCAGAATTCGTTATAACCATCAGAACACAATATAATTTGAAATACCAAAGTATAGCATCAAAATCAGAAATCTAGCTTTTTCTCGAAAAACGTGCAAAAGCCCGAAAACGTCTCAAAAAACGTGCAAGCATAGAAATCACATCTAGTCTTCATTAACAAGCATAAAAACATACTTTAAACCATAAACAGCAATAAAACAGTTAGTCATGCTCGTAAGAAAAGAAAGAGTCCACTCACGAATCAGAAAGTGTCACTCGTGCTCCGTGCGCTCCTCAACCGTCTCAGTCATCTCCCGTCCTGTCAATAGGCACCAAATAGGGTCACAATTACATCAAATATGCTAACCCTAATTTCCCCTAATTTTCGGGAATTTATTCGTAATTTAAACTTAGACCCTAAACCGTCCGGATTCCCGAACTATCCCGTCACATCGTCCGATTAACCCGAAAATTGCACCAATGGATTCCTTAGAACATTTAGAACCAAAACCTTGTTGGAAGTTTGGCCGGAATCCTCCCCACGCGCCCCCACGTGCCGCCTAAAGTGGCTGCGCGTGGGCCTCACGCGCCTGCTACAGTGCTTCTTCAACCTCGAGTCACCTGGTTCAACTGTGTTGAACCGGCGTGACCGGTTCTCCTCCATTCCTCCACCAATTTCCACCATTTCAATCCTGTTAGCTGCGTCTAGTTCCTAACAATCTATTCCCATCCTAAAACCTAGAAATCGAAGCCCAAAACCCATCATCTTTAACCTGGAACAAAACTGCCCGTAAGCCCTGTTTTGGCCTCCGGCCACCCAGACCTTCCCCCGTCACGGCGACCATCCTAGACGACTCCTAGGACCTCCCTGAAGCTCACATCACTCACCAATCCCCTCGACTTTAGCCCTAGGTCCACGACTTTTGAAAATAATAAACACGGGAAAACAGGGGATTCGGGTTATATCATTGATTCCTCCTCCGCCGTATGCACCGCCGCGTGCCACGGTGCTCGTTGAGTCCCCTGCAATCGTCTAAGCCTGCTATTGGCTTGGTTTGCACCACAACACGGCAGAACCACCACCACAGTCCCACGGCTCCTCTGTTTCTCTGAAAACTCAGCCTTCCACCGCTGTGTCTCCATGCACGATTTCACCCCCAACTTCTGATCACCAGCTTCCTCTCTTCTTTCTTTCACTCTCACAACTCACTAAATTCTCACACACACCCTGAATCGATCACCCACTCTCAATTTCTTCCTCTCTGTTTCTGTTGCTCAACCCAAATTACACGGTTTGAACGAGAACAATATGTGGCCGTGTGTAGTTTAGGCTGTCCTAGAACCCTCTAGTTCTCTCCCACGTGTCCACTTCCTATGGACCAAAACTAAAATATCCCAATCCACTATTTCCACTTGTTCTGATCTGATTGGGCATAAGGGAAAAGACCAAATTGCCCCTAGTGTTAATAATTTACCGTTTTACCCTCGAACTTTCCAGACCCACAACTATTCCGTCCGACGTCCGATGACAGCGTGCCGCCTGTCGTTGTACTCAAGACGTCGAGACCTATCTAACGGTCCTCGGTCTACGTGAAAATCACAAGTCCACTAAAAAGTCAACATTTTCCTCAACCAGTCCAAATTACGGTAATGCCCTCAATCTTCCGAACATCATAACGTTTTCTCCGAGTGTCCAAATCGGACATGCCACCTGTCTACGGACTCGTGACGTCCTAAACTACGTCACGGTCAATGGTCAACACTCATCCAACTTGTAAATCAAATAGTCAACTTTTGACACACTATTCACAAGGGCAAAATCGTCCTTTTATACAATTCTTTTTACAAAATTGCATCTATACCCTTCCCGAAGGTACGGGTTGTTACAACTATTTCACGAATTTTGAGACGGGTTCCATTTGTCATTAAGTGGACCCAGATATTTAGGGCAGGCCCAATGGATGAGTGACAAGTGTCACCCATCCATTCCCACCATTTCCATACATGCATATCCATCCCCCCTTTGTTCGATCATTTTCCACCAACTCGAATGTTGATGTATCCTAGCTTATACACTACTATTGTAGTAATGGTAATGCACAAGTAAGGCTGTCGAACCACAGAGACTGATTAGGCTTCATAATTACCTCTAAATAAACCTATAATGACTCAATTAACTAGTGGAATTAAAAGAACTGAAAATAAAGCAGAATTGGGTTTTGATTTGTGAGATGTAAGGACGTTAAACTGAAATTAAAACTTTAAGTAAATGAAGATAGATAGCAAAGATTGAGAAAAGTATGGAGATTGAAGCTAGGGTCTTGACTTCACCTATGTAACATTGATTCTATGAATACAGTAACTAAAGTACTCTGATCTTCCAAACCTGCTCTAAGGATCGTTTTCACTTACGTAAGATAGGTCATGGAAAATGGAACACTATCTAGTCCTTCTAATTGCAACCTAAGTATGGCATGTACTTTAGATTACTCCTAGAAAGCCTTTAAGTATGAGAAAAGAAATAATATGACCAAACAGATTCAGTGGCATGGCATGTACTCACTAACCCTATTCATTCATTCATAAATCAATTAAACTTAGGCATGGCATGTGCTCTAAATATAACTAGGCATATGGAACCCTAATGGTGATCAAGCACTAGAATCACATATGAATCAATAATTAAAATGAATAAAACAAAGAAGAGTTTGTAAAAATCAGAATACTTTAATCATAATATAGAACTGAGTTTACATGGTTACATAACGAACCCTAGATGAGAAATTAGTTACACATGTATCTAATCAACATAAAAGCATTAATTAAAGACATGGATGCAGCAAACTCTAAGTAGAAGGAAGTCTTCTTCTCCAGAACTGAAAATGGCTTATTCTTTACACAACAAAGATGATGGATGACGAATTTGATGAAGGAATTTTAGAGCTTTTATGATGAAAGATTAAGGTACATGGGAAAGAGATGGAAAAGGATGGAAGAGGGGAGATGGTTATGGAAGAGAAATAGAAAGATGAGTTTTATTTTTGAGGTTTTCTCAATGGAAGAGAGGGAGAATGAAAAAAGAAGAGCAGATCTGATTTCTTTGTTATGTGGAGGCTAGGGTTTATTTTGAGAGTGAAGAGGGCTTATATAGGTAAGAAAGCATGAGGGCAAATAAGGAAAGACAGGTAATCTGTTACTATTTATGTGAACAGTGCCATTCGTGAATAGTGACATGTGAATAGTGACAGCTTTTTGTTTTCCAAGTTATTTTTCTTTGCTTCATAAGTAAACTCTTTCAACTCCGAATTTCTTCCTTTTTACACCGAAATCTTTCTAATTCGATATAATGCCCAATCCTGCACCACTCTCACAAAAATTATCATTTGCTCCTATGTGATGAAAGATATTAGTACTACATCAATGATAATAATGCATGGAAAAATGCATAAAATATGACCTAAGACCGAACAACCCCTTCGACCACAACCCCAATCCCTTCCCCCACCTAGTTTCAATTTGAGAGAGAGACAAGGAGTGGCTGTTGAGCTGAGGACGGCAAGGAGGCGACAGAACCGTCGTGGACAGCGGAGGAACCCACGAGAAATAGGTAAACCCGAGAACCCCTGTTTGATTTCAAATTCAAATTTTTGGTTTTAACGTTAGGGACTGCTTTTAAGGATTAGGTGATGTTTAGGGGGTTGGTAGGATGATTAGGGGAAGGTTTTGGACGGTGGGGAACGGCTGAACAGCCCGGAAAGGCGGCTGGGAGATTTTTGGTGGATGCCCACCAAATTTGGTTTCCAGCCAAGTTAACCCAAATCGAACCTCCAAACCTATTTTTAGGGACCTTAGGGACTAAATGGGATCCTTATGATGAAGTTCTGACCCCTAGAAGTGCCCAGAACGTGACCGGTCTTACCTCTAGAAGTGCCTAATGGGTTTTAGGATCTTTTTGGGTGTTTTTAGGACATATATAGATTGGAATTGAGGAGAGGAAGTTATAGGAATTGGAACGGATGAAAAAGGATGAAAAATGGAGGACTTATGGCACTGAACCGGTCACACCGGTTCAGTTGGACCGGTCGGACCAGTGAATCGGTCCAGTTCACGCGACGAAGAAAACGACACTGTCCAGTGGCGTGTGGGGCACAATCTGGGGAAGTGTCCAACACATGAAATCATCCTTTCGATGTAACGAACATTTTGGGGCTGGCTTGAGTCCATCGGACATCGTTTCGATATATTTGGGGACTTCTGAAGGTTTAGGATTGAGTTTAAAAATAGGTAAAAATCCCAGAAAATTACGGGACTTCAATGGGAGGTTAATGAGGTAATTAGTGACCCTCTAAAATGATTTGGACAGATTTGGAAACCCCGAAAATGGTGATTAGTGTAACGATCCGTCCCGGGAGGCGGGATTAGCAAAGGGATTAGTAACGGATTAGTGAGTCTAATCGGTGTTTAGTTGGTTACGTTTGGCCCGTTAGCGTAGAATGATGATTTTGTCCCTAGGTTGGGAAAAATGTTGACCTTTAGTTCGGGCGGTCAATTGGACATTGACCGATGACCGTGACGTAGTTCGGGACGTCACGAGTCCGTAGACAGGTGGCACGCCCGATTTCGACATCCGAGGAGGAAATAATGATGTTCGGAAGGTCGAGGGTGTTCCCGTAATTTGGGTAAACGAAGGAGGAAAAGTTGACTTTTTGTGTAACGAGGTTTTGACACGTAGACCGTGGACCGTTAGGTAGATCTCGTTGTCCTGAGTACAACGACATGCAGCATGCTTTCATCGGACATTGGACGAGTAAGATACGGGTCTAGAACGACGAAGGGCAAATTGGTAATTTCTAACTCACAGGGGCATTTTGGTCTTTTTGCACATTGGGATTTGTGCAAAAGAGATGAGGACAAGTGTACAGGTGCAATTGGATATTTTGAGTTGGGCTATGAGATTGTGGACACGTGGGGGTGCTCTAGTGGTTTCTAGTGTTTCTACACGGTTTAAATTAAATTAGGCTGTGTGTGTGTGGCCGTGCAATCGAAGAAAACAGAGGGTGAGAGAGTGAGAGGAATTGATCAAATTGCAGAGACTAAGTGAGTGTGTGAGTGTTGTGAGGGTCGAAGGAGAGTCAGGAGAGCGAATGATCATGGTTGTGAGGTGTAGGCGTGACGGTGTGTGTGTGTGAGAAGGGAGGAGGAACAAGAGGACAAAGAGCCGAGAACCACCGTGCACGGTTGTGCACTTCCAGTGATCAAACCGTCAAATTGAACCCGTGGTGGCGTTGAGAGGACTAAGGAAAGGTGAACAGACCCAGCAGAACTCACGGTGGTGGTCTGAGCACAGGTAATTTCTTGAATCCCCTCTGATTGCTCTATTTTTCCGTTTTGATTCAAACGGTTAGTCGTGAAGTTAGGGGTTGAGTCAAGGTGTCTGGTAGGTTCTAATCAACTCCTTAGGTCTTTAGGAACCTGTAGATGTCGAAGCCGTGATGGGGGGTTGCACAGGTGGTCGGTTAGATAAACAGGGGTTTTTTTGGTCACGGGTTCGAGTTTGGGACGACGGGTTAGAGGTAGGAATGTTGTGTTTGGTTGAGGGGAGTAGGTTTCTTAGGACAGGACGAAGCTTCTGGGCTTGGAAGGAAGGAAAATGGTGGACGGACAGCGGAGAACCGGCCACGCCGGTCCAGAACAGTGCACGGTCTCGAGGTAGGAGATGAACAGTGACTGTGTGCAGGCGCGTGAGGCCCACGCGCAGCCACTTTGGGCGGCGCGTGGGGGCGCGTGCGGCAGTTTTTGGGGAAGTATTCAACTTGGTTTTTGGTCTAAATGTTATAACGAATCTTTTGGGAGAGGTTTCGGGTTAATGGGACGTCGTTTTAGGTTAGTTCTACGGGATCAAAGGTTTAGGATCTCGGTTAGTTACGTTTAACGTTTGGGAGATTTTGTGGGAAATTAGGAGAACCTTAGTGGACTTGTTAGTGACGTACTTTGGTGATTGTTGACAGGATCGGGAATCCCCGAGGCGGACGAGGAACGCACGGGACGTACGGGATGCGAGTGACGTGCCCGGGAACTGTGAGTGGACCCCTTCCCTATAATTGAGCATGCACAACTACTTTTAATTACTTGTTTTATGGTTTTAAATGTTATTTCATGATGATCGAATATGCTATAACTGTTTTACATAATTGCACGATTTACGAGAAAGTACAGTTTTCAGCACGTTTTACGAGGAAGCTTTGATTTCTGATTTCGCTGCCATGATTTTGGGATTTCAAACGATAAGTGATTTTCAATGATTATAAGTGGAGTTTGATACATGATTTGACAAACAAGGTTTTCGGTTTTAACATCGGATTTCGGGAAACGGAATTTGGTTTTAAAGTTGAAAAGTGGAATTTCGGATTTGGGTTCGGAATGACGGTTCGGGATGCCGGAAGGGCTTCAGACCAGTTGACAGGACCCACCCCGATTATCGCCTCGATAATCGGGAAGCATCCTGCTCCCGTCTGACAATCGAATCCAAAAGACCGGAAAACCAAATAATATTACATCACACCCATTGTCAGACCAGGGAGATTAAACAAATACGTCCGACTGGACGTCAAGTCCACAGTTTCACAGAGCATAATATTACAAAACAGGTTAAAGAACAAATCCTACTCTGTGAACTAACTACTCCGCAACGGAAAACTTTATGCCTCCGCCTCTGCCTCGGCGCTTGCCCCCGCACTTGTACCACGACCTAGAGGGAATTTAAAACAACAAAGTGTGAGTGGACCGAAACATAAGTTTTACAGAAACAGTTTTTCCGAAATCGGGTTCGCCCTCCATTTTTGTAACACGCATGCATAACCAAATATTTCAAAAAATCGCGTATTAAAACTTTGAAAACTCTTTTTCCGAAACACATGAAAAACGTTACATAGAATCGTCATAACTCATGTAAAACAATTTAATATTACCAGAATCCAGAAACCGTCATTTTGAAACATCAATTGCACAAATCAAGTAAAAAGTGAATCAATAATCACAATTATGCCGTTGGATCCATCCGAGTATTTAAACTCAATATCAGGCCTTCCCGGGATATCAACGAGTCTTTAAACTCAAAACATGATCAATAGGCCTCGGGGGTATCACAATAATCGAGTCTTTAAACTCACGAGTCTTTAAACTCACTACGGGTCTTTAAACCCAATTTTCGGGCCCGCCCCCGTCATCAACATACCGGGTCTTTAAACCCAAAACCAGATCCAACAATCAACCGGGTCTTTAAACCCAAAACCGTTTTTAAACACAATAAACCAGGATTCATCATAATCCATTTTCCAACAACATTCCGAAATCATATCACGTCATAATAGGACTTATGTCCGAATTCACATGCAATTTCCAGAACATGCAGTTTCCGAAATCACTTCACCATTATAATCAAAATATCATAAATCCGTAACATGCATAAACATATCCAGATACTTCATCAAAACATCATTCATGCATAAGCAAAACTGCAACCTCGAAATGCGTGAAATACGATGAATATCTCGAAAAGCGTGAAAATACGTTAAATCGGAATATCATATCACCATCATAAAATCATATGTAAAACCATAAAATAAATAAGTAAAATAGTCATGCATGCCCAGTTAAGAAATCAAAAAGTCCACTCACGGTTTTAGGACGCGTCAATCGCGTCCCGCGCGCTCCTCTGTAGCTTCGGAAGTGTTCGGGCCTGTAAAAACGTACAAGAGGGTTACAAACATCCTCAAATAGCTCGTATAATTTTTCCCTAATTTTCCCGGATTTTTCGACGAAATTAAACTTAGAGACTTAACCTTCCGGACTCCCGAAATTATCCCGAACGACTCCCGAACAACTCGAATCCTAAAGGTAAAATGTTAATTAGACTGAAAGGAACAATTTCCATGTTGACCGTGTTCAGAGTTAACATCGCACGCGCCGTCACGCGCCGCCCAAAGTGGCTGCGCGTGAAGGCCACGCGCTAAGCTACAGTGTCTTCGTTCTTACCCGGATAGACTGATAAACGGGTCTATTACCCGCGACTCAACCCGACCAGTTCAAGCCCAATTCTCAATCAATTCCTCTCGTTTTCAATCCTATTACCTTCACTAATCCGTTAATTTTAGGTCTGTGTTGATGATTAACGTCGACTAACACCAAATCGACCCAACTCAAGCTCGAACAGTCAAACAAGTCGACTTCTGGAACTCACCCAAACTAACTCCATTCTCAAATTAATTTCACCAGTAGCTTAAGGGGACTTATACGAACACAATGGTACAATCAATTGGACTCGCTGTTACCTGGAAGTCGTCGTCCTCAAGCTCGACAATACTCAGAACCAGGGAACTCAGTTCTTGGCCAATTCGTGAGTGTCGTCCTTCAAAATCGATGCGGTTGGTTTCCTCTTGCTCCCAGAAGGCTAGAATGGCCCTCAGTTTCGATCAACAAGCCTCAGAAATTGAATGTGATTTTTCCCTCCAACTGGTTCATCTCTGAACCGAAACTCAGGTTCTTGGGCCAACAGCGAACATTCTCCCTCAATTCTTGCACCGTCGTGATCATGTCACTCCCAGAAGTCCCTCAGTGTGTCTAGATTGATCTTAGAACCCGTAGGAATTGAACTCTGCGATTTCCCCCCAAAAACCCGAAAATGGTTCTTCACGGTTTCTCTCGATCTCTCTCAGTCTCAACCCTCACTCTGATGCACAAATGACCCCAAAACAATCCTCACTCCATTCCCATACTCAGATAATCGATCAGTGTGGCCAACAGCCCGTGGGAGACCAACCGAGGTCTCTGAAAATGGTTTCCCGCAAGCACAGAGACCACAGCCATTTTCTAATCTCTCCCGTGCACTCAGACTCTGCCCAGGAACGCATGAATGCTTCCCACAGCCTCAAAATCCATAAACTAAACCCACTCACCTGTCCACTTAGCCATAAACAATTACACGCACAAACTCCACGGTCGCACTCTGTTTTTCACGGTGGTGCTATAGTAACCGCCGTGAAATGACCAAAATGCCCCTCTGTGCAATAATTACCAAATTGCCCTCCAACTTCCGTGACCCGTATCTCGGTCATCCGACGTCCGTTTCACGCGTGCCGCCTGTCGTTGTACTCAGGGCGTCGAGACGAACATAACGGTCTTCGAGTCAAATGAGTATCAATTGTCAAACAAAAGACAACTTTTTCCCTTTATAACGTCCAATTTACGATAATGCCCCTAAACTTCCGAACCTCATAACTTCCACCCTGTTCGTCCGAATCGAACGTGCCACCTGTCTATGAACTCGTGACGTCCCGAACTATGTCACGGTCATCACTCCACGTCCGTTCGACCCTCCAAACAAAAAGTCAACAGTTTGACCATACGAATCACAAGGGTAAAAACGTCACTTTATTCAATATTTTATAATATTACATTTTCAGAACGTCCGGGGCGTTACACCAATGATTTCGGATTCGAGTTTGGATACGGATTTAGAAATGGTTTTCAATGGTTTTGGATTAGATTTGCTGGATCTGTTTATTGGGTTTAAAGGCCCGGATTGTGATTTGACAGAGGACGGGCCCAGATTGGGTTTAAAGATCCAGATTGAGTTTAAAGACTCGGGAGTTTAAAGACTCGGATATTGATATTTTCCCCCGTAGGCCTGTTGAGTTTAAAGACTCGGGAGTTTAAAGACTCGGATTATATTGAGGCCTCGATTGAGTTTAAAGACTCAGGAGTTTAAAGACTCAAGAGTTTAAAGACTCGGATTGATCCAGCAGGTTTGATCAGATGTTTATGTTGGTATTTTATGTTTTACTGTTAATGTTTTATAACGATATCATACTGTGTTTATGTTACTGTGGTTTCCGTGATAAAATAATGTGATTTATACATGTTTTCAGAAAATTGGGTTATGCATGCATGTTTTCAAAACGGAGGGCTAAACCCTGGTTTGTTTGATAAATGGTTTTTGAAACTTTTATTCTTTTTGGTCCACTCACACTTTCTGGTTTTTAATTGCCCTCTAGGTCGTGGAGCTAGCACGGGGGTTGACGTTGAGGCAGCGTCGGAGGCATAGAGTACTCGAGAGTGGCCCCGGAGTGGTTTCAATTTTCCGTTGTGCGTGTGCTCCGCGTGTAGCTTTGTTTTACTTTGTTTTTGGTACGATGCTCTGTATACCGGTTGACTTTGGATGTTTGAAATTCTCCTGCGCCTGACAATGTAATCTGTCTTTTTTTTCGTGTGGGTGTTTCGGTCTTTTGTTTTGGGTTGTCAGACTGGAGCAGGGTTCACCTCGGTTATTGGGGTGATAATCGGGGTGGGTCCTGTCAATTAGCCCGTGAAGGCGTATGGTGCGCATATCGAGGCTGCAACTCGGGCGATCTGTGAGTGGACCTTGCTTTCTAACTTGATGCATGCATAAATGTTTTATATGTGTTTAAATACATGTTTTGTGATTCCATAAGTGCATTTGTGTGTGTTTACGTATTTGTGCATATTTCGAGGTTTTTGATTTTTATACGGTGCTTATACGTGCTGTGTTTTCTACGATGGTTTGATGAAATGGTTTTGGTTTTAGAAATGGGAAACCGGGTATAAGACCAATTTTCTTTTATCTCGGGCATATGACCCTATTGATGAACTAGGGGTTCGAGGTGTGGTCGCGACGAGTGCTGTGTGCACGACGACTGATGATACGACGCTCGCCTCTGGATTGGGGATATGTTCCTTTCGGAGAGGTCACGATGCACGTCCCGTTGTCGAGCAGCCATTGGAGGCTCGAATTCAGAGTGCTGATAGTATATTTCGAGGTTTTTTATTTTTATACGGTGCTTATACGTGCTGTGTTTTCTACGACGGTTTGATGAAATGGTTTTGGTTTTGGAAATGGGAAACCAGGTATGAGACCAATTTTCTTTTGTCTCGGGCATATGACCCTATTGATGAACTAGGGGTTCGAGGTGTGGTCGCGACGAGTGCTGTGTGCAGGACGACGGATGATACGACGCTCGCCTCTGGATTAGGGATATGTTCCTTTTGGAGAGGTCACGATGCACGTCCCATTGTCGAGCAGCCATTGGAGGCTCGAATTCAGAGTGCTGATGGTATAGGAGATCGATCGGTGATGTGTGCACCATGATATAGAGGTGGTCGCGGCGGTTGATATGTTCACGGCTACATACCAGGATTGAGATGCGGTCCTAGACTGATGGTTGCACGCATTACTATGATTGAAACCGTGACTGGCCCTGAAGTATCGGGCGATGCTCAGTTGATTTCAGTTCGGGCTTGAGGCCCAGTTAAATTGTGAAATCGGGCTAGAGGCCCAGTTGAGTCATGAGTTTGGGCTTGACGTCCAGTTGACTTGTGGTGTCGGGCGTGAGTCCCAATTGTGATTTTTCATGCTGTATGTATATGCCCTCCTTTATGAGCGGATTGGTCTCCTCCAGACGTTGTTGATTCTGGAGTGTCACGATCCACTGCCTGGAATGAGTGACTCCAGGAGGGAGCACTTCCAGGAGTGAGAGATATGGTATAGTCTCGGATTGGGCCCACAAACCGTCCTCCAAACGTCGTAGATCCTGGATTTTGGACGATTCCTCCCAGTCGTCGTAGATATTAGGGGTAGACTCGGAGTGAGACCCCCGAGTAGTGTGCACACTTATAGACAAATCGCGAAGGATATTTGATTTGACATCAGAGCATGTCAAGGATGGGTTATATATGTATATATGTATATGTATTTGAGATTTTATGGAGAACAGTTTTGGGCTGAGACCCACGTGTATTGGATTTGGGCTGAGACCCTGTGTTTCATGATTTGAAAGAAGACTCGTTCTGGGTTTCCTTATTTTGGATTTTAGGCCGAGGCCCAATGAATGTTTTGAGAAATGGTTTTGAATGCATGCATGCTTTTTAGTGAAGGGCATAAATGTCTTTTTATGAAAATGTTTTTATAAATTCTTTGTTTTGTTCATTCACATCTTTGATAATTTTAATGTCCTTCAGGTTGATCACGGATAGGGGCTGTAGTAGAGACCGAGACATCACATTCCTCCTCCGGATCCTGACGCGCTCTAGAAGCCCCAAGTGGGCTGAAGCGGGAATTTTCCTTAGTCTGATACTTCATGTCAGACTGGATCAGGCACGTCCTACGTTAATCCCGGGGGATTTGGGACGGGTCCTGACTGTTCCCGTCTGACAAATATCCAAAATACTGAGACTACCCTCGAAGCTCGTCAAATAAGGGACACTCAAATTGATCTTCTAGTGATACCTCTGCCTCACGTTCAGACCTGATTTTCGTGTAACGACCTAGATGGTCATTAAAAATACGAAAATGTGTGAGTGGACACAAAAATAACTGTTATGTTTATCGAGAAAAATGAAATTCACCCTCCATTTCTAAAAGAGCATACAAGGTATAAATTTAAAGAATTGAATTTCAAATTAAATGATACTTTCCTAAAAATTTAGTTGGAAAGTCGCGTAAGCACAAATATCCGCAAATCAAACAATATAAGTAATTCAATTCATACGAAAATATCACATCACAAGTAGCCATAACTAAGTACAACCAACCAATCTATTAACCAAATTACATAGGTAACCTCAGAAACTGCACTAGACACCATCCGAGTCAAGTTTGGGAATTGCACGTAGCACCATCCAGACTGTTATAATATCCTCAAAAACCATGCATAGAATCATCTGAGCCATGTCCGGGAACTTTACTCACGCACCATTTGGACATGACTGAGAATTCATCACATTCCAGTCTCACAACCTCAGGATCTGTGGAGCCGAGCTCCAGATGTCTGAGCATTATCCATATTTGAGGATATGTTATCATAGTCAAACAATTCACAAACTATGAAATCTCATTTAACATAGTCCTTGACTCTGAAATCAAGTCAAAAGTACATCCCAACTCCGGGTCTGAGCCCAAAACGCAATTATACAAACATCATAAAATGTGTACTCCAAAATCAATCAATCAATTCTTGAAAAATCATCAAAAATCATTTAAATAATCATCATCAAACCACAACAAAGTAGATCATATAATAAAGAGATTAAAATGTTTAAATATGGATGCATAATGATTTATTAAAATAAAAGTCCACTCACTCAGCGTTCTTATAGATGAATTCTGAGCCGTGTGCTCTTCTCTAACCTCTGGGAACTTTACCGCAAGTTAAAATCACTATTAACGGCCACTAATGCTCCTAATCAACTTAATTTTTTAGGATTTAAAAACACATTTAAAACCTAAGCATAACACTTCAGACAGTTGTAACTATGTCGAAATCATGTCCTATCAATTTGAAATCCGTGCTAATAGGTTTGTAACATCGAATACATGAAAAACCATGTTGGTTGGAATTCGAGGCGGTGAGCCACATGCCCCTACGCGCCTCAGATGGCCTTTGCACATGGGCCTCACTCGCCTACGCAAGGGTCATCCCCTACCTCTAGACGGGTCATCCCCTATCTCTGGACGGGTCAGCCCCATAGGTCTACGCGTAGGACCTAACCCAGTCTTCAATTCTTCATTTTTCATCCTTTTTATTCCCTTCCATGTCCAATATTTTCTTAGTATGTCCAGAAGAAGTTCTATGATCTCAAAACCAAAGAAACTTACCACAAGTTTCGACAAAACCTTCCATTTTTTTTATCGACGTTGCACCTCCCTGTCTAGGTGATTCCAGTGCCCAAAATTTTGAACTAATGGCTCATTAAGTCGTAGTGACATATAGGTACTGTTGATAAGCTTGGTTTCAAGCTTCCATGTCGAAAGCTCAACGACAACTTTCAAAACTTCATGGATTTCCTTCCCGGGTTCCTCTCATCCTTTCCTTTTTCCTTTTCTTCTTCTTCCTCTCTTTCCCTCTCTATCTCTTACTTCCCCCCCACCCCCCCCCCCCCCCCCCCCCCCCCCCCCCCCTCCCCCTTTCCTCTTCTATTGTCTTCATAGTTTTGGGCTCATGGGTTTTTTTTCTCAAAAAACACATACACACCATCATAAAGATATATATAATTACAATATTAGTAATTCGGTGGGGAGAGGGTAAAGGATAAAACATATCTCATTTTCAAGGAAAAATATCTTACTTGTGAAATGACCAAACTGTTCGTAGTAACAAAATTACCAAAATGCCCCTAGACCATTTAAGCATGTAACAAAACTCACTCGATTTCCAATTTTAACATGCCACTTATCTACCGACTCAAAATGTCGAGATCTACGTAACGGTCCTCACGAATAGTGAAAAAAGTGACTGAGGCAAAAAGTCAACCTTTGACCTATGAGGACAAAACCGCCCATTTACACACAACTTTTCACAATTTCATTTCTCGAATTTTCGGATCGTTACAAAAAGCCATGCAATGCATATAAAACATATGTAGCCCACATTTCACTAAAATCTCCGATTATAAAAACATTTGGAAAAACCAAAACATGGACACAAAACCATAAATCAAATCGTAACTAATCCTCATTATACTGGTCTCTATCAACTGAAGACCTTGTACTACATGTAGACGACCCCATGAGCTGGTAGAAACACATTCCATAATGCCAGTCCAGGAAAAAAAAAACGTAATATCTTCATACTATGTGTAGACAGCTTCAGGATCTGCAGAGCCGAGCTCCAGATGTCCGAGAAACCTCAGGAACTTACAACGTCCTGCAATATCCGAGTCACATCTTCGGAACCTGCGACGTTTGGGTGGCCACCCCAGAATTTGGGTATAACATCCAGAAGATTTCCAAATAATATCTTTATTCTTAGGATCTACAAAGTTGCGCACTAATTGTCTGAGAGCAAACCTTCTACCTTAGGATCTACGAAGCCAAGCTCCGAACGTCTTAGTACTAATTATGTCTCACCAGGATGGTCAATCGTGGAAAACAGTCAAAATAATAAGTCCAAAACATTGCTTCAAAATATATCTTTGACTCCAATTCCTAATCAAAACATTTAAACCGAGGCTTGAGCCCAAAACAACGTTTTCAAAAAATCCGTAAAAACCTACGTCTAGAGAACCGTTTTCCTAAAAAATTATTCAAAATCCCAATGTTCATCGCATAAAAATAATCGTCCATGATAATTTTTCAAAATCAAAACGTTTCACAAATAACAACTACATGTTCAGATGATTTTTATGCATGCAAAATCCGTTGTAAAGCATAGTCCGCTCACTATACAACCAACAATCACACTTCAAGTTGTACCAACTAGTGGAATCCCTAGAACAACGTCACCTGGATCACTCTGATACCAAATTGATAAGGCCTACCCCAGAAAATATCACAAAAATTGTCTGATACACTAATTGAAGTTCCGAAAGTACCCTAGGACTTGACTTCTAGTACGAAAATACGTTAGACGAGAGATATAACCAACAAAAGTTGCTTTCTAGGGATCATCACCCACACCAACCTAGTGACCCTAGAGGCAAGGCAAACTTAGTTTAATAACCCTAACCTCAGTTGTAATTCATGGCAAGAACAATATCTCAAATAGCCGGTAATTTTCTCAGCCAGATTAGTTGGAAACTCATAGATTTTGTTGACTCTGTCAGAGTCTTCAATCGATATCCCGACTCACACCAAAATCTTGATTCGGTATCTGACTCACCTGGAGTCCAATCTGATGTTCCGACTCGTCTGGAGTCCTAATCCAATATCCCGACTCATCTATAGTCCTAAATGGACAACCTAACGTACCCGACTTGAGTGGTAGATTATACATATTCTGAAGTATCCGCCAGCAATACATTTTATCTCAGGATTAAACTCAAGATGTATCACTAACATAATAATTCTCAAGTATAAAATGTAGCCAGGCTCTAGAGCTAGCCCGTGACCTCGTTTAGGACATAAGCATACAACCTAAGATTTTCAAGTAACACAAACAAAAATTCAATTCACAATATAATCATCACACCATTCAATACATTGCAACCATAAATATAAGTGTAGGGTATGAAAGCAACTCCCATCAGATCGAGGAGAACTCACTTTACCAAGTGCATCGATACACGTACTTCAAGGCACTTAACCTCGGAAGTCACCACGAGTTCCAACTTGGTTCATGAGGCTCACCGATTTCCATTATCAAGGTATCTCACAATTAAGTAATTAATAGTAATACATGACAAAATAATAATACACAAACAAGGAAATCCATTTTGAAAACTCAAGTTCCTTATCCTTAAAATTACACAACTTCGGATGTCCGAAACTAACACGAAATGAATTCTGATGAACTCCAAACCCCCATCATCGGATCTAGAACTTTGGAACGTCGAAACCTTCAAAACCCAACTTATCAGAGGTTGGGGAAGGCCTCCATGGGCCTCACACACCACTCTCTCGCCAACCCCCTCCTAGTCGCGATTGGGGCCACGCGCTCCTAGCCTCGCATCGGCCAGCCTTACCAATGCTGGCCAGAATATGCCATAGTTGGCTAAAACTCAAGATCCTTCAATTCTCAACCAAAACTTACAATCCATACATCTAAATCCATCTACTTGTTGAAAGAATCACAAATATGAGGTCCAAATCGACCGTCATTACCTAAGATGGTTGAAAATTGCCTTGAAAGGCGCAAAGACCTATTCATTCTCGTTGTCATCATGCCGTCTACAGGTCCTCTATGAGTCCAAAGCTGGTACGCCCTAGGTCATTGTCGAACGACGACTCCTTTCCCACCATTCGACCGCCCTTGCGGGTCGACAGAGAGGAGAAAGAGATATCCCCAATCTGACCAATTCGGGAGGAGAGAGCAAGTGTCGAGATTTAACAATTCAATTTTCCAAAATGACTCGTCCGGGTCATTACAATTTTGAATTTTGTGTCAACACAATTGTAAAATATTTTTTATTTTAAGAATCGAGTTCGCCACTTGTGGAACCCAAAATCACCGGAAGAATGTGAAGCTCTCACGTGACCCATAATTCCCGAAATGACCAAATTGTCCCCGGTAATGATACTTAAAGCCCAAGCATAGAACATGGCCCAAGCCCACAACGCTTATATAGCCCTAACATTGGGTCCAAACGGGAATGACACGTGGAAGCCTCTCCACCCTCAATCTGTGTAACACGTGTCAACAAGCAAATTGAGCAGCATTTGTCCCACATCGAAACTATGAAAATTGAACATCCCACTCACCCCTATATAAGGAGAACACATTTCCCAATAAAAGGAATTCTCTTCAACGATACTTAAGCTCTTGAGATTTCTATTTCGAAGCTGACTTAAGCATTGGAGCTTTCTTGGTAGAACACCCCCCCGGGTCTCGATCATTGAACGAATGATAACTTATTGTTTGCTTGTTTGCAGGGATCCTTGAGTCTTTTAAGTTTAAAAGACGAATTCAGCTTCAATAATTGGTGCTTTCATTGAGAGCTTGAAGATATTCAAGAAGAAGCTCTCATAATCGTTCATCATTCATCGTTCATAACATTGTTCGAAGATCTTGAACGTGTTCATCGTTGGACAATAACTTTCCATTCAAGATTCTCTGGACGAGCATGGCTAGGGTTTGACGATCCGTTCGTTCAGCCGGAGAAGGTGTTTCAGCCTCAACTGCTCAGACAAGGAATGAAGCTCGCATAGAGACTCCAGAGGAACGCCCAATCCGTCCCCGACGTGTGTCCATAGAAGCACCCATGGAGCCGTAAGGAAGGATGTCAACCTTCAACTTCGGAGCGTTTCCACCTCCAACAAACCCAGTGCCTACGCTAGGGGAAGGAACTTCAACTTTGTAGCAAAAAAGCGGGCGTATGGTGGGAGGAGCATCAAGGCAGAGTCTACCCACTGCGAACATGAATTTGCGGGACTTCCTGGATGGACGCCACGACATCTCAGGGAGGAGCCATCACCAACCCCCTTAGGAAAACCTGGCTCAACAGGTGGAAAGGTTGAGCAACCAAGTTCAACTTCAGTCAGAGCTTTTGCAGCGACTCCTGGCGAAAAGAACAGCTCAAGGGCCAGAGAGACATTCCACCTCGCGTGGAAGACAGGAGAATGTTCCAAGGTGTAAGGGGAATGAAGCGGTTTGATGCCGAACAATGTCTCGGGACACCTAGCTAGGTGACTCTAGTGAGGAAAGTCACACTTGTAGATAAAAAAGTCAACAGTGCCCAAGGCCATCAGTACTTGAGCCGCTCGGAAGTAGGGTCGGGACAGCTTTACGGGAGAAACGCTCATATGGGAGTAAAAGGGAACATCAGACTCACCAGAAAACTCCAAGACGATCTACCCATGGCAGTAAGGGGGAGGACGAGGCTTACTCACCTACGCTACCTCAGAGGTCAAGGGGAGAGGCTCAAGAAGGTTCCCGGGGGATAGTGCATAATGACTCACTGCCTCAGGGAGGTGTGCTGCGAGCTAATGACGTTAAAAGGATGTTTGATCGACACCTTCGTATTCAATGAGATGGTGATCTAGAGGATGATCTACGTCGTCAAATTCAGTTGTCCACACCCTTCGTGAGGGATATTGAGGAGGCGTCATTCCCTCAATGGTTTGCGACGCCAAACTTCAATCCGTTCAAAGGAAATTCTGACCCGGTGAAGCACATAGACTACCACCGGGGAGTTATGGTCCCCCACATACACAATGATGCACTCATGTGCGGCAATGGCATTCAAACAAGGGTTTTCCCGGGACAGTCAGCTCTATGGAGACATTGTCATGAGCAATGCACAAAGTCTCACCAAGATGCTCTCTCTAGTAGAGCTTCATGCATGCTGGGAGGATGAAAAAAATGCTACTTCATGCATGCTGGGAGGATGAAAAGAGTGATACTTCATGCATGTTGGGAGGATGAAAAGAGTGATACACATGCGCTAGATCATACCGAGACGAGCGAGAAAGCCTCCAAACCGACATCACCGTGCAAAGAGGATGTTAGTGGCAAACTTTCCTATGGGGGGTTTAATAAGCGCAAGGCGAACCAAAATCCAAATGACTCAACCAACGAGAAGCCTAAATTGCAATTCTCAATACCAGTCCACCAGATTCATAAAAAGATCAAGGACGAGACTTGGTTCAAAAAACCAGGACCCGTCAAGGGTGATCAGGAGAAAGCTGATAAAACCAAATGGTGCGTCTTTCATGAATGTTATGGGCACAATATCAGCACATGTATATCTTTTGAAAGATATCTCCAAAATTTCATGAAGGAGGGACATTGCACAGACTACATCAAGAAGAAGACTGCAGATTACATGGAGAACAAAGAACCTAAGGAGCCAGTGTCAAAAGTGATCCGCATCAACTAGTTGCATGTCAAAATTAGAGAGATATAGAAGTCTATGAAGCTTTCAATTTTTCTTTTCCAGTTGCCTTCTAAATTCTAGTAGCGTGCATTTGAATTATCAATAAGATTGAAAAATTGTTCTGAATTCATACCAACATGTTTGTACAATTTTCAAAACTTATACCCTCTAGCATCAAAGCCTTCGATATCGAAGCATCTAAGCCTTCGCCCTGCAAAGCATCTAAGCCTTTGCCATGCGAGACATCCCAGCCTTCGCCATGCGAAGCATCCAAGCCTTCGGTATGCGAAGCATCCAAGCCTTCGCCCTGCGAAGCATCCAAGCCTTCGCCCTACGAAGCATCCATGCCTTCGCCATGCAAAGCATCCATGCCTTCACCATGCGAAGCATCCAAGCCTTCGCCCTGCGAAGCATCCAATCCTTCGCCATACGAAGCATCCAAGCCTTCGCCCTGCGAAGCATCCAAGCCTTCGCCCTACAAAAAATCCAAGCCTTCTCCCTGCGATGCATCCAAGCCTTCGCCCTGCCAAACATCTAAGCCTTTGCACTGCGAGGCATCCAATCCTTTGCTATGCGAAGCATCCAAGACTTCGATGTAACGACCCAAACCTTGATTATTATTATTTTATTGCGAAATGATTATTTTGCCCCTAAAGGGGGGAAACTTTAACTTTTGACCCGAGAAATAATTAGGACTTTGACCCATGGCTATGACGTAGATCGGGACGTCATGAATCCGTAGACAGGCGGCACGTTGAAATTGGACTTCGTATGAAAAAGTTATGGCCACGGAAGCATTTTAGTGAAATTTACGAACCGAGAACAAAACGTAAAATAATAATTAAATATTCAAATCTGTGCAAATCCCTAGACTTAATATGAGCCGTCGGATGAGTGACAAGTGTCACTCATCCTAGAGATTACTATTCCAATAAAGTTGGGCCTATGCTTATTGGTTAATTTAAAATATTAAATTCTCCCTCATTGAACCCTAGCCCTTCATTTTCCTGCCCAAACTGATCTGGGTCGTTCATTTCTTCTTCCCTTTTCCTTTTAATCTGCACGGCTCATCTCTCTCACACAACACACACATTTGCTCACCTTGAAGAACACACCCAACCGGTCTCTCTTTGTACAAACACTAGCCGACCAGCCACCACTCTTGCCACCAGACGACGACCACCTCCATCTCCATCGTCAACCACTACCCCATCTCTCTTCTCTCTGTCTAAAAACACAGCAGAAACTCCCAGACCTGAGACGGACTTACAGATCCAGAAAACCCGAACCACCTACACTCATCTTCTTGACTCGAACTAGGATCAGGATAGGACTGTGAGGACCCCAGGAAGACGGTGAGGCAGTCGACACGGCCTACGACGGCGACACGGCGGAGGTAAACCGTGAAACCCGAGAAAGCCCAATTTTTTCCTAAGTGTCGAATGAACCCTTTTAACGTCTGGGTTTCATTTCTTTTGTTTGGGATTTGTTCTAGGGACGGTGATGAGTCGAAGGAAACTGGTTTCAACGTTGAAAACTGACGAGATTGCCAGAGAAGACGACTGGAGCAACCGTGAGATTCTTCGAGTTCTAGGTTTTAGGCGGTCGTTGAGCAGCGAGGACTGTGTGTGAGTGGTCTATTTGATTTCTAAAAGGATTGCATGCATAAACTATTTTACTATTCCATGTTATGATTTAGATGGGGCTATTATGGGTACTATATAGGAATGCTTATTACATATTATGATGTTTTGGGCATGAGACCCGTCTGGATTATATATGGAATGTTTTCAGGGATGTCCGGGGGACACAAGTTAACTATACTATTATTGTGATGTACTTTCCTACCTTTCTATCTTGTCTCCTGCATGGTGGGTCGTTGGTTTGGATGGACCCTGGAGTAGTCACGGGGTAGTGATTGAGTGGAGTTGACCCCCGTTGGGTTGCTTACTCTCAAGAAGGCATGTTAGTATACCTCAGGCAGTGACCGGGATACCAGGCACTGGTGGACCTAGGGGAGTGTCGGGCTTGAGAACCTGAGTGGCAATGCGTAGCCTTAGAACCGTGGCATCATTATTAGGCATCTGGGATGCCGAGGTTGGGTTTTACAGTGCACTAGTATGTTGGGTTTTCCCTTTTGATTATTATATGATTCCATGATTATGATTCTATTATGATACTATGGTTATTTCAATGCATGCAAGATTTGGAAAACGGAGAGGTAAACCTTATGATTTACTTTATTATTAAATTGATTTATAAACTGTTTATTTTCGGCCCACTCACTCTTTAAATGTTTTACTGAGCCCTCCAGGCCGTGACACGGGATTAGAGGAGGATCCGGAGAACGAGGCTTAGTCTAGTTCACTGTGCACCTGTACACCCCTAGTGGGTAGGTTGAGCAGCAAATAATGTACCCTGACTATTGTGCTCATGTTTTGTATTGTATCATCATTTATCTGGTAGCTTATTACTCTGAACTATGTTGTTGAACGTTATTTGGTTAATTTGAAGTATTTTGTTTTCGAATAAGGGTACTTTTGGTATGTTTGGAGTCGTTGTCAGATGGAAGTGGGACACGTCCGCGGGTGGTCCTAGTGGGATTGGGACGGGTCCTGTCATTCGCCCTACGAAGCATCCAAGCCTTTGCCCTGCCAGGCATCCAATCCTTCGCCATGCGAAGCATCCAAGCCTTCGCCCTGTGAAGCATCTAAGCCTTCGCCATGCGAAGCATCCAAGCCTTCGCCCTGCGAAGCATCCAAGCTTTCGCCCTACGAAGCATCCTTGCCTTCGCCCTGCGAGGCCCAAGCCTTCGTCCTGCGAAGCATCCAAGCCTTCTCCCTGTGAAACATCCAAGCCCTCGTCGTGCGAGGTATCTAAGCCTTCGCCATGCGAAGCATCTAAACCTTCGCCATGCGAAGCACCCAAGCCTTCGTCTTGCGAAGCACTCAAAGTCTTCACCTTACGAAGCACTCAAAGTCTTCGCCTTGCGAAGTACTCAAAGCCTTCCGCCAGGAAGCACTCAACGCCTTCAACTAGGAAGCACTCAATGTGACGACCCGGACATTCAAAAAGGGAAAAGTTGGAAACTTCGGGGAAAATGACGATTTTGCCCCTGGAATCAGGCAAAAAGTTGACTTTTTATTCGAGCGGTCAAACGGACTTTGACCGATGACCGTGACGTAGTTCGGGACGTCACGAGTTCATAGACAGGTGGCACGCCCAATTTCGACATTCGAGGAGAAAGTTATGACGTGCGGAAGGTGGTAAAAGGGGCCGAAAGTTGACTTTTTGATCGGGACATTGTTTGGACTTTCCGAGAATACCGTTGGGTAGATATCGGGACGCTGAATCCGTAGACAGGTGGCATGCGTCAATCGGAGTCCGAACGAGAAACTTATGAGTCTAGAACTATGAGGGGTATTTTGGTAATTTATGTTAGTAAGGGTAAAATGGTAATTTGCTGCAGTATGGATAAGTTTGTAATTAATCTGGTGAGTCAATTAATTTTGATGAGGATTGATTATGTGGTGACATCTGTCACCATTAGAGGAAGATTAGTGGCTAAATGCCTAATACGAACAAACCAAAACCGCCCATTCCCCTTTGAAATTGTTTCGATCAAATTGATCGGTGAAGAAGGCTAGGTGATGCAATCTGAGATGGGAAGAGGAAACAGAGAGAAAAACGAGTAGAATAGAAGGGATAATTGAAGGAAATCAAACCATAAACCCGAGAACAAACCCGAAAACCCCTTTAAGAAAACTTGGATCGAATTTGATGTTGTGCGTGTTTTTGAGTGAAATTGAGGTTGCAGTTAGCTCTCTGGGAGTGAGACGAGTCGAACTGGGTCAAGAACAAAGGAAATTGGGATCGTTTGGCCTTAGAACAGTGAGGGGGATAACTTCGGATTTGTAAGCTTGAGTCGAATGGATTGGAGGTCGAGAATGATGAAATTGATCTCGTAAACATGTTTCCCAGTGTTCCACGATGTTTCCCAATGAATCAATTACGCGAATTTGATGGGAATTGGTTCAATTCGATGATGAACAGACATGGCGGACTTCAGAGATTTCGAGCTTGGGTTGAGGAATTGGGGGCTAATTCGTGTGCAATTGACTTCGAAATCATCTTTATCATGAACCTACGATGCTATACGACTCATTAATTGAAGGGTTTGGCTGCTGGTTTGAAGAACCTATTAGTATAATCGATTGAAGAAATGGACTAGAAATGTGCAGGAATGGACCGGGTTACCTCGCGGGTCGCAGGACCCGTTTACCAGTCATTCGGGTCGAGAAGACAACAGTGACGGTTACTGTAGCAAGGCGCGTGGCAACCACGCGCAGCCACTCACGGCGGCGCGTGGGGGCGCGTGAGGGGGAATCCGGAGGTGAGTTCAACATGAAACTTGTCCTATTTAATGTAACGAACATATTTGGTTTTGGTTGCGAGTCGATCGGACGCCGTCTCGATAAGGTTTCGAGGGTCCGAAGGTTTATGTTACGTATTAACTTAATATTAAATTCCCGGAAAATTATGATAAATTTATATAATGATAATTAGGTCCCTAGTGACCTTGAGTGATGATTTTGGACAGGATTCGGAATTCCTGGCAAGTGTCGGAAATTACGGAAACGCGTGCAGCGCGGGAAACGAGCAATTGGACGGTGTGTGAGTGGACGTTTGTTTTATAAATTGATATGCATGCATAGTTAAATGTTTTACATGATTGATTGCATTGATTGGTTTGCAATGATGTTATGATTTGTTTGGATGATTATTCATGATTTAATGATTATTTTAATCGGTGATTCGGGCACGTTTTACGAGAAATGTGTAAATGATATTGTGGACTAGGCCCGGAGTCAAAATGATTTCAACATGGATATTTTGATAAATTAATGAGTTAAGAATGATTTCTGGATTATTATAATGTTTTCTATATGATTTTATGGTTTTACGGATTTACGTGTAAAGGATATGCGGGCTTGAGTCCCGATTGGTAATGATTTGACTTGGATTGGGTCATGGACGTGACTGACATGTTTTGGGATAAGATCCCGGATGGTTTTCATTGTGATTATGATTGTGACTATGGATACCCAGACGGTCGAAGCTAGGGGTGTTCCCAGACGACCGGAGCTCGGGGATATGATATGATTGTGATTGTTCCCAGGCAGCCGGAGCTAGGGGTGTTCCCAGGCGGCTGGTACTCGGGGTGGTAAGTTTTCCCAGATAGCCGGAGCTCGGGGTGTTCCCAGACGGCTAATGCTCGGGGTTATGGCCTAGTACGGATGTGATTATGTTATGGCTTATGCACTTGTGAATAGTGCGGATTGAGTAATTGTTTATGACCTTGTGCATGGTACTGTTTGATGATGATTATGATTATAATGGCGTACTGGTATTAAGTGCGAGTTCTAGTCCGTGTGGCCAGGTGACTATGTTTTCATGTGTTTGGCCTGAGAGCCGGAAGTTTGACTTATTATATGGTTTGGCTGGAAAGCCGGTGATTGTCATTCATATATTTTTCCTATGCATGCAAGGTTTGATAAACTGGAGGGTAAATGATGTCTTTTAAAATGTGTTTTAACGAATATATTTTTGTCTACTCACACTTTTCTGTTTTGATGACCCTCCAGGCCGTGGCACAACGTTCGGGGCTGATCTCGAGGCGGAGGCATGAGCGGCAGTTATCCCTGGTTTGACAGGTGCTGAAGGGTACTTTCGGGACTTCAGTTGACTTGTCAGACGGGAGCAGGACCGGGCACGGTTATCGAGGTCCAATTGGGACGGGTCCTGTCACTCAACGACTTCCGTTAGGAAGCAGCCCAAGTCTTCCTCCTAGAAGCACTTTGAGTCTTCCACCAGGAAGCACTTCAGACCTTCTTTTAAAAAGAAAAATCCATTCCATGAAGGCAACACAAAAAAAAAAATTGTTCATCAAGTTAGCAAAAATCCAATGTTGGATGCCCATGACTACAACGGGGGCATCTAATGCATGTGTTAGTTTGCAATTGAATCAAAACGGTTAGCAGAATTTTGCAAAGGGACTAGACGCTGCGATCTCAAAATTCTTCATACGAACTGTATTCATTTACTCATTTGAAGGATGGTTGGCTAATCACATCTCGATTTCTCAAACCAGTTATTCAGTACAAGAATGTAAAAAAAATAATCAATGTACACAAATGATGTAACTACAGATGAAAATCTTCAAAGCCCATGGTTCTTCGAAAACTCTGCCCATTCTTCTGAAAGTAGGGACATGTCGTCGAATGGTGACTCGTCAGTTTCAAGAACATCGTTTTTCTTAGCTTCCCCATTAAGCCCAAGTTCATGCTCAGGCTCCATATCCAGTTCAAGCTCTAGCTCTTTTGTGGTAATCCCAATCCAACTCTCCATACCCAACTTTTGCGCTTTATCTTCCTTAAAGCACACAGTTGTTGGGGCATTTAATGACAGCAAGCTGCTAGCTCTAAAATTTTGGATTTCAACATCTAACTGTCTGACTTTCTCTTTGGAATCATGCAAGCGTCCACACACCAAGCTTTTTTATCTGCCAGGCACCACGTGCATGGTCATTGGAAGTATGCCTCGTGCAACACTTTGAACTCCAACGAGGCATTGCCTTACATTCTGATATGCATTGATCTTCGTGTGTCAGTCCCTTCTATCTTCCAAGCACCACATGCATGGTCCTCTTCCAAGCTTTCTTCCTTCAATTACGCAATGATGTACACTATCTGGAGCCTCACATGGGGCATGATCGATCCTCCATCTTTATGCTCCACCTTGTAGCCACCCCATTTCGAGCTCAGCAAGGCCTAGAATTTCAAGTCTCCAGAAGGTCCTCCGCTGGTCAAACAACTCCTCGCGAAGCTTCATTCACTTCATTGCTCCACATCCACTTCGCCTCGCGTCATGGGATACCTTGCCTCACCGTGCACTGTGGCACATATCCTCTTGCATTACGACATGCCTAACTTCAAGTCATGGGTTGCCTCACCTCTTGTGGATGAAATGTAAGACCCGTGTCCTTGAGGGAACGGTGAACAATCCCACATTCCTGCGAGGGGGAATGGTCTGGGAAGGGAATGGTGGTGTGCCTTAAAGGTGTAGGCACACACCTATGTAGCATGAGGCCTTTTGGGAGCTCAGTGGCTTTGGGGGGGATTGGAACCCCAAAGTTAAGTGACAGGACTCGTCCCAACTGGACCTCGATAACCGTGCCTGGTCATGCTCCCGTCTGACAGTCAACTGAAGTCCCGAAAGTACCCTTCAGCACCTGTCAGACCAGGGATAACTGTACTGATTTCTGCTCATGCCTCCGCCTCGAGATCAGCCCCGAACGTTGTGCCACGGCCTGGAGGGTCATCAAAAACAAAGGTGTGAGTGGACAAAAATAATATCATGTAAAACACATTTGAAACACGTCTGTTACCCTGCAGTTTATCAAACCATGCATGCATAGGGAAAAACATATGAATCATTTAATTCATTTTATAAAATCAATTCACCATATAATAAAGCATATAACTCGGGAATTACACATCCGAGGATCCTCTGGGAATTACACATCCAGAGTCGGCATCCAATGCTGGGAATTACACATCCAGCCTCACCGGGAATTACACATCCGGTCTCACCGGGAATTACACATCCGGTCCCTCCAGGAATTACACATCTGGAGTCCCTCCAGGAATTACACATTTGGAGTCATCAAACATCAAAACACAATCAAAATCATTAATTTAAATCAAGTATCCAAACCATATAAAAAACCATTATCACGGAGCCTCATGCCCAAATCTCATTTCTCGTCAGTCCGTAAAATCAATAAATAATTCAATACCCGCAATTCAGTAAAATCATATCCGAAAACATCACAAATCCATCAAATCAATTTCCCAACTCAGAATCCAAGCCAAAACCAATCACAAATCCCAGGCCTTCGCCCAAAACAGTCATTTCACATTTTCTCGAAAAACGTGCCCGAAGCACCAATTAAAATAATCATTAAATCTCAAAATAATCATATCAAATCATTGCAATTCAAATCATGTCATAAATCATATAAAACATTTAACTATGCATGCATATCAATTTATAAAACAAACGTCCACTCACACACCGTCCAACTACTCGTTTCCCGCGCTGCACGCGTTTCCGTAATTTCCGATACGATCCAGGAATCCCGAATCCTGTTCAAAATCATTACTCAGGGTCACTAAGGACTCAATTTACATCATACTAATTTCTCGTAATTTTTCGGGAATTTAATATTAATTTAATACGCAACATAAACCTTCGGACCCTCGAAACATTATCGAGACGGCGTCCGATCGACTCGCAACCAACACCAAAAATGTTCGTTACATCAATTAGGACAAGTTTCATGTTGAACTCACCTCGGGATTCCCCCTCACGCGCCCCCACGCGCCGCCGTGAGTGGCTGCGCGTGGGTGCCACGCACCTGCTACAGTACCATGAACAGTTACCGTCCCAACCCGAATGACTGGTAAACGGGTCCTGCGACCCGCGAGGTAACCCGGTCCATTCCTGCACATTTCTAGTCCATTTCTTCAGTTGATTACACTAATAGGATCGTATTCATGTGTATTGAAGATCTGTAATGTCAATTGCGTCATTAATTACCTCCATCTACTCGATCAAAGCTCACGGGTTCGAAGTCCGTTCATCATCGAGTTCCTCAAACCGGCATCCAATCCTTCAATTAATGATTCATATAGCGTCGTAGGCTCATGATAAAGATAATTTCGAAGTCAATTGCACACGAATTGGCCCCCAATTACTCAAGCCAAGCTCGAAAATCTCCGAAGTCCGCCATGTCCGTTCTAGGTCCAAACGACCCCAATTTCCTTTGTTCTTCATCCAGTTCGACTCGTTTTAATCTTAGGGAGCTAAAGGTAACATCAATTTCACTCAAAACCCCCCAAGACATCGAATTCGATCCTAGCTTCCTCATAGGTATTTTTCGGGTTTTTCTGGGTTAGATTCATTGTTTTAAGCCTCAATCCTCTCTGTTTCATTCTCTTTGCTTCCCTCCTCAATCTCACAAATTCAATTTGGATTGTGGCTGCTGCTGGTGAGATCGATCAAGAGACATGGTCTCTGTTTCTCTTTGTTATGCAATGTTTATATTGGTTTTCTTAAACAATTATCCATTCAATGTATTTAATTAATCAAATGCCACTAATCTCACACATGTGGGGGCAAGTGTCACTACCTAAGCCATCCTCATCTAATTTAGCTGAATCACCAGTTTAATTCATACAATTATCCCAGCTGCAGAAATTACCATTTTACCCTTGTCACAACAATTTACCAAAATGCCCCTCATCGTTTTAGACTCATAAGTTTCTCGTTCGGACTCCGATTGACGCATGCCGCCTATCTACGGATTCAGCGTCCCGAGACCTACCCAACGGTATTCCCGGAAAGTCCAAAGAATGTCCCGATCAAAAAGTCAACTTTCGGCCCTTTTTTCCAACTTCCGCACGTCATAACTTTCTCCTCGAATATCGGAATTGGACGTGCCACCTGTCTATAAACTCGTGACGTCCCGTACTACGTCACGGTCATCGGTCAAATTCCGTTAGACCGCTCAAATCAAAAGTCAACTTTTCGCCTAATTCCAGGGGCAAAATCGTCATTTTCCCCAAAGTTTCCAATTTTTTCCTTTTTCTAATTTCCGGGTCATTACAACCTTCCCTCCTTAAAGAATTTTGCCCCCGAAATTCAAACAACCTCTCCAGCAACAATTATGGAGACTCAAGTCACAGCCAATTCAATACCTCGGGTTTCCACATGAACCCTCACTCTTTCTATCTTTCCCGGCTCATCCGGAGCCCATATCGCACAACATGACTCATTTTGAGTCCTCACATAAGTCGTGACCCCTATTGGGTCCCAAGTTAATGTCGCGACTCCTCTCGAGTCCCACATTAACAAGTACGAACATCAATGCCACCACTGGCATATCCGGTCACCTAGCACATATCCCTAGGTGAACCACATCCTATTCAGGATTCCCCACATACACTAAACCAAGTCCCGGACTCCCTCGGAGTCCTATTACCCGCTATCCTCGGGTCAAGTTATCCTGGGCCTAACATGCCCACCATAGATCGTATCGTTATCGTAACCAATCATCCGGACCAATACAAGTCCGACACAATCATAACACGTGATACAATACTCGACCCCCAATCCAGGGCCCAAATCACGTCTGGGATGTCTGACACCCTCATAGCTCGTCTCATCACCAGGCCGCGCACAGGGCTCGCATCTCGAAGGCATGGCAGATCCGTAACCAAATGCTCTGATACCAATTTGACAGGACCCGTCCCAACTGGACCTCGATAACCATGCCTGGTCCTGCTCCCGTCTGACAAGTCAACTGAAGTCCCGAAAGTACCCTTCAGCACCTGTTAGACCAGGGATAACTGTACTGATTTCTGCTCATGCCTCCGCCTCGAGATCAGCCCCGAACGTTGTGCCACGGCCTGGAGGGTCATCAAAAACAAAGGTGTGAGTGGACAAAAATAATATCATGTAAAACACATTTGAAACACGTCCGTTACCCTCCAGTTTATCAAACCATGCATGCATAGGGAAAAACATATGAATCATTTAATTCATTTTATAAAATCAGTTCACCATATAATAAAGCATATAACTCGGGAATTACACATCCGAGGATCCTCTGGGAATTACACATCCGGAGTCGGCATCCAATGCTGGGAATTACACATCCAGCCTCACCGAGAATTACACATCCGGGAATTACACATCCGGTCCCTCCAGGAATTACACATCTGGAGTCCCTCCAGGAATTACACATCTGGAGTCCCTCCAGGAATTACACATTTGGAGTCATCAAACATCAAAACACAATCAAAATCATTAATTTAAATCAAGTATCAAAACCATATCAAAAACCATTATCACGGAACCTCATGCCCAAATCTCATTTCTCGTTAGTCCGTAAAATCAATAAATAATTCAATACCCGCAATTCAGTAAAATCATATCCGAAAACATCACAAATCAATCAAATCAATTTCCCAACTCAGAATCCAAGCCAAAACCAATCACAAATCCCAGGCCTTCGCCCAAAACAGTCATTTCACATTTTCTCGAAAAACGTGCCCGAAGCACCAATTAAAATAATCATTAAATCTCAAAATAATCATATCAAATCATTGCAATTCAAATCATGTCATAAATCATATAAAACATTTAACTATGCATGCATATCAATTTATAAAACAAACGTCCACTCACACACCGTCCAACTACTCGTTTCCCGCGCTGCACGCGTTTCCGTAATTTCCGATACGAGCCAGGAATCCCGAATCCTGTTCAAAATCATTACTCAGGGTCACTAAGGACTCAATTTACATCATACTAATTTCTCATAATTTTTCGGGAATTTAATATTAATTTAATACGCAACATAAACCTTCGGACCCTCGAAACATTATCGAGACGGCGTCCGATCGACTCGCAACCAACACCAAAAATGTTCGTTACATCAATTAGGACAAGTTTCATGTTGAACTCACCTCGGGATTCCCCCTCACGCGCCCCCACGCGCCGCCGTGAGTGGCTGCGCGTGGGTGCCACGCGCCTGCTACAGTACCACGAACAGTTACCATCCCAACCCGAATGACTGGTAAACGGGTCCTGCGACCCGCGAGGTAACCCGGTCCATTCCTGCACATTTCTAGTCCATTTCTTCAGTTGATTACACTAATAGGATCGTATTCATGTGTATTGAAGATCTGTAATGTCAATTGCGTCATTAATTACCTCCATCTACTCGATCAAAGCTCACGGGTTCGAAGTCCGTTCATCGTCGAGTTCCTCAAACCGGCATCCAATCCTTCAATTAATGATTCATATAGCGTCGTAGGCTCATGATAAAGATAATTTCGAAGTCAATTGCACACGAATTGGCCCCCAATTACTCAACCCAAGATCGAAAATCTCCGAAGTCCGCCATGTCCATTCTAGGTCCAAACGACCCCAATTTCCTTTGTTCTTCATCCAGTTCGACTCGTTTTAATCTTAGGGAGCTAAAGGTAACATCAATTTCACTCAAAAACCCCCAAGACATCGAATTCGATTCTAGCTTCCTCATAGGTATTTTTCGGGTTTTTCTGGGTTAGATTCACTGTTTTAAGCCTCAATCCTCTCCGTTTCATTCTCTTTGCTTCCCTCCTCAATCTCACAAATTCAATTTGGATTGTGGCTGCTGCTGGTGAGATCGATCAAGAGACATGGTCTCTGTTTCTCTTTGTTATGCAATGTTTATATTGGTTTTCTTAAACAATTATCCATTCAATGTATTTAATTAATCAAATGCCACTAATCTCACACATGTGGGGGCAAGTGTCACTACCTAAGCCATCCTCATCTAATTTAGCTGAATCACCAGTTTAATTCATACAATTATCCCAGCTGCAGAAATTACCATTTTACCCTTGTCACAACAATTTACCAAAATGCCCCTCATCGTTTTAGACTCATAAGTTTCTCGTTCGGACTCCGATTGACGCATGCCACCTGTCTACGGATTCAGCGTCCCGAGACCTACCCAACGGTATTCCCAGAAAGTCCAAAGAATGTCCCGATCAAAAAGTCAACTTTCGGCCCCTTTTTCCAACTTCCGCACGTCATAACTTTCTCCTCGAATATCGGAATTGGACGTGCCACCTGTCTATAAACTCGTGACGTCCCGTATTACGTCACGGTCATCGGTCAAATTCCGTTAGACCGCTCAAATTAAAAGTCAACTTTTTGCCTAATTCCAGGGGCAAAATCGTCATTTTCCCCAAAGTTTCCAATTTTTCCTTTTTCTAATTTCCGGGTCATTACATTAAGCGAGTTGAGGCTGGTGCAATTCCAGATGGGTGACCCCCTGGGAAGTTGCACCGTGAGCTCCCGAAAACAAAACCGTGAGGGCGAGGCCCGAAGCGGACAATATCGTGCTAGATGAATCGGGACTTGACAGAAGAGGGTCGGGTCTTGACAATTTGGTATCAGAGCCAGACCCCAACCGGGAAGTGTACCAGCGAGGACGCTGGGCTTTAAGGGGGGTGGATTGTAAGACTCGTGTCCTTGAGGGAACGGTGAACAATCCCACATTCCTGCGAGGGGGAATGGTCTGGGAAGGGAATGGTGGTGTGCCTTAAAGGTGTAGGCACACACCTATCTAGCATGAGGCCTTTTGGGAGCTCAGTGGCTTTGGGGGGGATTGGAAACCCAAAGTTAAGCGAGTTGAGGCTGGTGAAATTCCAGATGGGTGACCCCCTGGGAAGTTGCACCGTGAGCTCCCGAAAACAAAACCGTGAGGGCGAGGCCCAAAGCGGACAATATCGTGCTAGATGAATCGGGACCTGACAGATGAGGGTCGGGTCCTGACATGAAAAGTCTAGACAGGTCATGGTGCACTCATCTCCCCATGTGTTGAAATCTTCTATCCACCAAGCACCAAGTGAATGGTCACTGGGAAGAACACTTCATATCGTTTAGACGCATCACCTCCTGCTCCAACCTTGCCTTATGTTTTGGCACATCATGTAACACCCCGGACATTCGAGGATTTTAATATTTCAATTTAATGGGTGAATTGACGCTTTTACCCTTGTGATTGGTATGGCCAAATTATTGACTTTTGATTGGTGAATTAAATGGACTTTGACCTATGACCGTGACGTAGTTCGGGACGTCACGAGCTCATAGACAGGTGGCACGTCCAATTCGGACGATTAGGGAAAAAGTTATGACTATCGGAAGTGCAGGGGCATTACCGTAAGTTGGACTTCACGGGCGAAAATGTTGACTTTTTGTTTGACAATTAATTTTCACGCGACTCAAGGACCGATGGGTAGGTCTCGACGTCCTGAGTCCGTAGACAGGCGGCACGCCAAAATCGGACTTCGTATGGCTGAGTTACGGGTCTAGGAAGTGAGGGGTATTTTGGTAATTATTGAACCAGGGGCATTTTGGTCTTTTTGCCCTGGTTACTGTAGCAGGCCGCGGGGGACATGGGCGGCACCACCATGTGCGGTGGTTCAATCGTGCAATTGGTTGTGCAATTGTGTGCTGGAAAGTTGGGAGTGTCTGGTGCTTTAGACCGTGGTCTGTTGCATCCACCGTGCACGACCCTATTATTAATTCAAGTTCGAAGCTTTTCGGGGGACATTTTTCAGTGGACAATTGGACACCCACGAGCTTCTGGGACGGCTTGAAATTAATTAAAACTGATTATATAGTGTGTGAGCTTCACTCTGGTATTGAAAGGACTGAAAATAAGGGTGGAACCAGAGAGAAACCATTTCGGGAATTTTTGGAGGGAAATCGGGTTTTTGATTTCTACGGTGTGTTGAGCCAATCTAATCGTAGAGTAAGCTTTCTGGGAGCATTTGGAACACAACCATATCAAAATCGAAGGCAACCAGCCACGGGTGAGCTGGGACGGTGACTGCCGTGTTTAGAGGAATTTCAGTGGTTTGGACGGCTACTTCCAGGTGAGTGTTGATTCAATTGAGTGTGTTTTCCAATTCGTTGTGATACTATGATGCTTCACGAAAGGTTAATTTGATTTCGGTTTAGAAACCAGTGAGTTGGGGTGATCAACCCGTTTGGATGATCACGGGTCGAAGGGCCGTTTGAGGATTCGATTTGGCAAATTAATCACCCAGAACTTAAATTGAATGTTTAACTAACATGTTAGGATCAAATTGGATTGAAATCGAGTAGGAATTGATGGGTAATTAACCGGGTCAAGCCGCGGGTGGCAGGCCCGAATTACAGACAAACGGGTGAAGGTGCTGACACTGTAGCTACAGTGTCAGGCGCGTGACTTTCACGCGCAGCCACTTTGGGCGGCGCGTGAGGGTGCATTGGGGCTTATCTCCGATCACGATCAACATGACTTTTATCCCTCTCATCATTCCAAACATTTTTGGTGAAGTAACCATGTTGATCTGAGATAGTTTTTGATGGGTCAGTTTAGGGCCGGTTGCCTCGGGGAACGTGTCGACGGATTTCCCGAGCCGGGTTCTATTTCAGACTTTGTGGTTAAACATTTTAGACTTATAGTGACCCTTACATGTGATTTGGACTGACAAGAATTGTACGATACTCCCGATACAAGTTCGTACGCGCAGGTTCACCGCGGGATCGTACAGTGAGTGGGCCATTTTCTTAAACCCTTGCGTGCATAAATGTTTTCTGGTTTATTATACTTATTCACATGCTAAAACAACAATGGTTTTGATGATATGAAAAATATGGTTATGGCACGTTTCACGGTATTTGGGCTTGAGACCCGTCTGATGAAACTTAATGATTGGTTCGGATTTTATCTATGTATATATATGCTTTGCATGTGGATATCAATAAAATGTATTTGGTACTGCACTGTATAGATCCTTTCATATTATATTGTCTCCTCCGGCGAGGTACCCCGGAGAGGTCACGGACGTCTAGTACGTCCAGCGTCTATGACGCTAAGCATCAGGTGATGCTGTACCCGAACGGGATTCGGGGATTTAACTCGGAAATTGAGACCCGAGTGGCACGCGTAGCCTTATTATTATTGTGACCTTATTAGGCGTCAAGAACGTCAAACATCAGGTGATGTCGGGATTGGAGTGTATAGTGCAGCAACTAAAATTATACTTATGGTTTTATTACATGCCTTATGGTTCATATTATATGGTTTATGATTTTAAATAATGATGCATGCATGTTTGGAAAATGGAGGGGTAAATTATATGTTTTACTTATCAAATGGTTTTATAAACTTGAGTTCGGTCCACTCACCCTTAATGTTTTTGGTAACCCCTTCAGGTCACGATACTGAGGTAGAGGAGGAACCTGAGGCTGAGGCATAGATCTACTTCTGCGTACCTGAACCCCTGTTGGGTGGTTTGCCCGCAGGTTTTATTTTAGAGTCGTGCTCGCAACTTGTAATTTTGGAATTCATCCCTTGTCTGACATCTGTTTAATTCGGATTTGATGTATGACTTTAATTTAGTTATTTATGCAATTGATGTTTTGAGGTTAAAATTGGTATGAATTATTGGGTGTCAGACGTGAGCAGGGCACGTCCCCTTGTGATCCCTGTGGGATCGGGGCGGGTCCTGTCACATCAAGCCTTGGATGAAGAACATCTCACATCACACTTGAAGCATGCTTCTTTTTGTAGTTACACCATGTCTCACTTCGCAGTTGTAAACATGCTCCGCCTTGTATTCTGTTGTGCCTCGCCTTGCTACACCTCGCCATGCACTTGTAGCATGCTTCGTCTCGTAGCAGTTGTAAACGTGCCCCGCCTTTCATCCTGCTGCACCTCGCCTTGCTATGCCTCACACTGCACCATAGCATGACCCTCATTGCAGCATAGTGTGCCTTGCTCCGAAGCAGGAACACACCTCGCCTTGTGACACGCCTCACTTCGAACGATGGAACTCTTTGACTTTCCCTGTTAAAAGCCTTGATGATTCATGACATATTGCTCCCAATGCGTCGAGCTCTTCAATCCGCGAAGCACCAATGCCTTCGACATGCGAAGCACCTAAGCCTTCACCTTGTGAAGCACCAAAGACTTCGCCCCTGCGAAGCACCCAAAGCCTACGCCCCTATGAAGCATCCAAAACTTTGCCCTACGAAGCATCAAGGTCTTTCTCTGGGAAACACCACAGGCATTTCCTTCTAGAAACAATCAAAGCCTTTTCTCTAGAAAGCCTGCAAAACCTTGCTCTCAGAAGCACATCAAGCTCTTCCACCTGGAAGCATTTCAAGCCTTCCTCCAGGAAGCAATCCAAGTCTTCATCCTAGAAGCAATCTAGACCCTATCCGGGAATCGCCCTAGGCGAATTGGAGTCATGAAGCTCTCAGCAGATGCTCATGGCTGCAATGGGGGCATGTGACAAACCTACAAGATCAGAGGCTAATTCAAACAAATAAAAAGTTTGTAGAGGAAGCTTTACACAAGAATGATGCAAGAGAAGACGAAGTCCTACTCCAAACAAGATTTTCCAGGACTATCAAAAACATACTTCCCTTAGGATTCCCTGAATTCCTAAGCGAAGTGGGGGCATTTGTAGAACGCAAAATCACCGGAAGAATGTGAAGTTATCACGTGACCCATAATTCCCGAAGTGACCAAATTGCCCCCTGCAATAATACTTAAAGCCCAAGCATCGAACATGGCCTAAGCCCACAAGGCTTACATAGCCCTAACATTGGGCCCAAATGGGAATGACACGTGGAAGCCTTTCCACCCTCGATCTGTGTAACACGTGTCAGCACGCAAATTGAGCAACATTTGTCCCACATCGAAACTATGGAAATTGATCATCCCACTCATCCTTATATAAGGGGAACACATTTCCCAATGAAGGAAATTATGTTCAATGCTACTTATGTCAGGACCGGTCCCAAATCCCCCGAGATTAACGTGGGACCCGCCTGATCCCGTCTGACACGAAGTGTCAAACCAGGGAAAATTCCATCTCTAGCCCTCGTCGGGGCTATCAAAGTGCGTCAGGATCGTAGGAGGAGGGGAGTGATGTCTCGTCTCTGCTACAGCCCGCATCCGCAATCAACCTGAAGGGCATTAAAACACGAAAACTGTGAGTGGACAAAATAAACTTTTCATTTAAAAACCTTTTTGCATAAAGACATTTATGCCCTTCATTAAAATCATATGCATGCATTCACACCATTTATCAAACGTTCATAAAAACCACTGTCAAACATTTACAAAACCTTTCAAGGGTTCATGCTCGCCCCATAAACCGTCATGACCCATAAATCCAATTGGGTCCTCGACCCGAAATCAGAACTCAAAAACCTTCAACCATAACATGTGGGAACTCAGCCCAAATCACATCACATGGGTCTCAGCCCAAAACTATTCTCAGTGAAATACTAAAACATAGAATACGGGGTCTCCGCCCCAAAATAACCTTTCCATAAAACCTCATACGTATCAATATACGTATAACCCACCCACGGCTCTTCCTAGAAGATGCCAACTAGGGGCACACAGCCCCTAGGGAACACATCCCCGAAATAGTCACAATGACATCATATCTATCTAGTGTGCACACTACTCGGGGTCTCACTCCGAGTCTTCTCCCAGGAATCTCCATCTGGGAGGCTCAATCTCTGGATCTAGTCCGAGCTTTCTCTCTGGATCTAGTCAACACATCTCTCCAGAATCTGGTCCGGGACCACAACAATATAAGTAACCACCACTCCTGGAACGGGATCCTTATGGGATACCCACTCTGGTCTGTGGATCGTGAATCTCTAGGTCGACCCTAGAGGAGACCATATAATAAATATGGAGGGTTCATATCTTTTCAAATACTTTCTTTCTTTCTCAAATACATTTCTCAACTGGGTCTCATACCCGATTCATTTCAACAGGATTCCTCGAATCCTATTCAAATCACTTTCACAGGCCTCGGCCTAAATCCTCAGTTCAATAGGGTCTCATGTCGCATACTCATTTCATAAACTGAACTGGGACTCAAGCCCGATGTTACAATCAACTGGGCATCATGCCCGATACCACGACTAATTGGGCCCTAAGCTCGAACCCATAAAACAACTGGGCCTCAAGCCCGATAATACAGCCAAAGGGGCCTCCAGCCCGATATTACAACCAAATAGGCCTCAAGCCCGAACTCATAAACCAACGGGACCCTCGGTCCGATTGTATAACTTAAATGGACCATAGGTCCGATTCCTCGTCAATTCAAATGGACTCCAAGTCCGATAGTTTGTAAATAAAATGGGTCTTGTGCCCGATTTCATATTTATAAATTCAAAATTCATTTATTAAAACCTCGTTGAAAACCTAGAACGTATATGCATCGTATAAAACCGGAAATCTCGAAATACGTGCAAATACGTAAATCCTAGGCTACCACAAACAAATGCACTCATGCCATCACAAAATATATTCTAAAACAATTATAAAACATTTATGCATGCATCGAATTCATAAAGCAAGTCCACTCACAGACCGTCCAAAGCCGCGCCTCGATACGCGTGTCATAATCGTCTCCCTGGTCAAACGTCGTCTCCGGGATTCCCGAACCTGTCCAAATTCATTTAGAGGGTTACTAATAGTCTCATTAACCTCTCATTGAAGTCCCATAATTTTCCCGATTTCTAACCATTTTTAAAGCCGATCCTAAACCTTCGGACAGCCCGAACTATATCGAAACGATGTCTGATTGACACGAAACCAATCCCAAAATATTCGTTACATCGAATAGATGATTTCACATGTTGGAACCACCCCCAAAAACCCACTCACGTACCCGCACGCGCCCCTAGAAGTGGCCTGCACGTGGGCCCACACGCCGGCACTGTAGATCACCCCTAACCTCGCGACGGCCGGTTCAGACCAGCCAGTCCAGTCCGTTTCCTACAACTGGACCGGCGTGACAGGTCCAGGCCCCTACCCTCTTCATTTTTCGTCCGTTTTGATCCTAATCAACCCTAAAAATCCCATTTTAATGTTTCCTACCCAATCTAATTAACAAAACTAACCAAATCTCTCCTAACCTATGGTTCCAAAATGAACCTCACGGTTCAAAGTTTCTAAAGTTTACCCACGGCTTCACAGCCGTCCAATAACTCCCAAAACCTTCCTAACACCGTCCTACTAACCTATTTAACAAAAGAAAATCGTCCAAAAAAACCCATAATATCCAAATCGAAATAAAAACGAAAATGAGCCTAACCGTGAAGTTTGGTTCGAGTTCAAGGCCGTCGTCCACGGCGACGTCGTTCCTGGATGGAAACCACCTTCCTTAATCCTATTCTCACTCTCTGGTCCTCACATGCTTGATCAAATGGGGTTTGGATTGGATTGGTTTGGGTGGAGGTGAGATTGGTTTAGACGGGTTTGGTTACACGAACAAGGAAATGGGGATGATATGCATGAATGTGTTTGGCTGGGCAATGGATGGGTGACACTTGTCACCCATCCATTGGCTATCTAAAAAGCGGGGCCCACTAAAGACAAAACTTCACTTTTCGTCTCGTAAAACGTGTCGTCGTAAATAGTTCCTCGAAACTTCCGTGAACCATAACTTCGCAGTCGAACGTCTGAATTCGACGTGTAGCCTGTCTACGGATTCGTATCGTCCCGGTCTACGTAACGGTCCTTGGCCCTTAGCCATTGGACATCCCGGGTCAAAAGTCAACTTTTGGCCCAAATTACCAAAATGCCCTTGAACTTCCAAACGTCATAACTTCTTCCTCGGACGTCGGAATCGAGCGTGCCACCTGTCTATAAGCTCGTGACGTCACGAAATACATCACAGTCATCAGCCAAAGTCCATTTGACTGCCTGAATGAAAATTCAACGATTCGCCCATTCTAGGGGCAAAATCGTCATTTCGCCCGAACGTCCGCTAATCATCGTCTAATCTCCGATTAGTCTTCGATTAGAGAGGCTAATCCGTCACTAATTCGGGACGGGTCGTCACAACTTAAACTCTTGAGATTTCTCTTTCAAAGCTGACTTAAGCATTTGAGCGTTCTTGGTCAAACACCCCCCGGGTCTCGATCATTGAACGAACGATAGCTTACTGTTTGCTTATTTGTAGGGATCCTTAAGTCTTTTGAGTTTAAAGGACGAATTCAGTTTCAACACCACTTTCATAAACTCAAAAAAGTGTGCCTTTCATTCTTCTTTTTTATTGTCAAAAAGGTTACCCTTGAAATTTTGATTCTATTAGAATCGGGGTGGCATTTCGTAAATTTTAGACAGTTAAGGTAACTTCCTACTCTTTAAAAAAAAATAAAGTTAATACCTCATTTAAAATTTCTTATGTGGTAAATCAATAATTAACTTCTTTTCTTTATTATTATGTACTTGCGCTAAAACTAATGTAAGAGTTTAGATGATATTTCAACAAATATCTCATCAATATATTAGTTCTTTTTTGGCCAATTAATTATGACGCTGTATTTACAATAAGTCATTCTAAAAGGACCCTAGCTTATATTTTCTTTCTGAAAACCCCGTAGTTGAACTAATGTACAATGCTAACCACTGGAAAACCAAGTATTTATACATATGCCGTTATAAAATAACTATTGTAATTAGGAGTGGGCACAAATCCGTTAAAACTATTAATCAATCCGCGTCATACCGTTATTTATCTAACCGTTTAGGTTTGACTAGATAAAAGTCAAACGGTTTGAAAATCCATTTGGATTTGGATTTGAATTTTCATTTTGAAAATCCGTTAAATCCAAACCATATCGTTAAAGAATATATTAATTTTTAAATCTGTTATTAATACAAAAATAAACATAATATAATGAATTAACAGCAACTATGAACTTTCTGCTATGTTATATATATACATATATATATATATAACTAAAAGCATCAAGTATACTATTTAGATCATTGTTTCTGCTATGATATGTAAGACAAGTGCAGATAGTGAACTATCTGTGTTGTTGTTGTGATATATATATATATATATATATACATGTGGTAATGAACCATCATTGCATCTTCTAACACAAACACTCAATCTCGTACCCCAACACTCCATAAGTCACCTCCGAAAAGTGCAGATAGTGAGGCTAAGTCACAAAGCCCAAGCCTTTTAGGACAAGTTTCAAAATTGCCTCAAGTCCCAGTTCTGACCTATAGTTAACATACAAACTATCGAGAAACTTAATTAATAGATGTCCAAACTTTGTATTCTTATTTTTTTTTCTATGCATAAATGGTTTTAAACTGTTATCGATCCCAACCAAATTGTTAGTAAGAATTTGAATCGAAATAGTTTTATTTCTAATTTTAGTAAATTCAAACCGTATCGAACCGTTAAGATTTTAATGGTTTGGATTTGAATATTACCAATATCTGCATCGAACCGCACCGTGCTCACCCCTAATTGTAATTGTACGTAATGTTGGGTCTCTCATAGTAGTGTCAAGATTAGCCCAAATTGGAACTCTCTTCACAATTATTATTGTTTGTTAGATACCTATTCTTCATGACTATTTTCTATATAAATCAATTTCATATTTGATAAATATTAAAATTAAATTGGACCTTTAGCATTCTAGAACGCACTTTAATTATTATTCAAAATATTTTGATTGAAACAAAGAAAACAAAATAAAGAAAAATCAGATTTGATAAATATTAAAATTAAATTAGATTATTATTATCCAAAATGTATTGCAATTTCAAGCACAATGCAACTCCAAAACTGCTCTAAAACTTACTGCAAGTTTATTCAAAATATTATGAAAGACAAAAAAACACAAAATAAAGAAAAACATTAAAAAATGATAAATATTAAAATGGTCCATTATTGTTTTAAAATGCACTGCAAAATTCTTCATATATATAGGAAAAAATAAGCACACGATTCATGAATCCCCATTTTCCAAGGCAGCAATGAAGAAGAAAGTGAAAACGAGTATAAAATACTAGAGGAAGAACAAGCATTGGCAAGCATATCTTGATCCTCTTGGGTACGAGATGCTCCTTAACATCCTTCATGACACTGCTCGCTCCAAAAATGTTAATTCGGAAATAAATATGTGCCTAGAGATCCGATAATATTTGGGTTGGAATAAACTTGCAATGAAGGTGGTCGCCAGCGTATGAAACCGCATGGTGGCGCATGGAGGAGTTTTCTGGTCATGGGCCAGCGCGTGGGATTGGTTTCTAACCCACGACAACGCATATCATAGGTTTTGGTGGATTTTAGAGCTGTTTTTGACGGTTTTGGGTCCGTTTGAGGTTGTTTTAGGGATCGTTCTTAAAGTTACAAGTTAGTTTAGGACTCTTTAAGGACACATGAGTACTGCAGGTGACATGACCCTCCCCGTAATCCCCTCGATTCATGTGAGAGGACTTGCTCCAATTTGACACAAACACTGTGAAATGACCAAAGTACCCTCAATCCAAAATAGACATACTTACTCCGTGTCAGACAAGGGATATCTACCGCAACCTACTTGGAATAACCAGAGTGCGTCGACTCACGTGATACCTTAGCCTCCTTACAGTCACGTCCGCGATCAATCTAGAGGTTACCAAAAACCAATGAAAGCTGTGAGTAGACAAAAATAAAGCCTTTGACAAACCATTTCTTGTGAGGTTCTCAAGTAAATCCCTCCACTTGAAACTAGACACTTTTTATCTTTTCATATGTATATTTCTAATGCTCAATCTCACAAAGTTCACAATTTAAACAAGTCTTTAAAAATAAATCCTAATTGAATACCTCAAAATTTATTTTGACATTTTTAATAACATTAAAAGTCTTAATTAAATCCAACACGACTTTTCAAAATTCTTTTAAAATGTTTGAACTAAATACATCTATATTTTTAAATTCTTTTAAAATATTTAAATTTTCTAATTGAATACATCCTCATATGACTCCTTCACATGAACCGAGAATCGTTAGCTTGAGAACCTGAAACTTGAGAATTGTTTTGGGAATTTGAGAATAGAGGTCAAGGGTGATGGCGGTGATCAAGGGCACTTGGGTTTAGAGAAGTAGGTCTGTAACCTATTTGAAAAAAGTCTATTTTACCTTAAGTTATTTAGTCACGTGCATTTTTCTCAAGGATTCCGCATGAGCTTTTAACAGAAGGATAAACTGAGCTATTATATCAAAATTCAGGGACAGGATGTGACAACCCGGAAATTCGAAAAAGGAAAATTTGGAAAATTGGAAAGAAATGACGATTTTACCTTTGGTTATGGAGGGTCAAAAGTTGACTTTTTGTTTGGGATGCCTTTTGGACTTTTGGCCATGATATTTAGGTAGATCTCGAGACGCTGAGTCCGTAGACAGGTGGCATGCGTCGATCAGAGTTCAGACGTGAAAGCTACGGGTCTAGAACTATGAGGGGCATTTATGTAATTATGCACGGAAGGGAAAATTGGCCTTTTTGCCTATTTGATGACTCATCAGAGGGATTAGCAGCAATTGGACACCTGTCCCTCGCTGATTTGGATGAGGATTTGTCACCTGGTGACATCTGTCACCATAAATGAAGGATTGGTGGCATGAATGCCTAGTAATTGTTTTAAAACACCAAATAGTTTTGTTGAGCGAGGAAAAATAGAGAGAGATGAAGGATGATCGATCAATTGGCAGGGAAGAAGGGGAGACGAAATTGAGAGAATAGGGAGAAAGAAGGGAGGAAGTCGAGTGAAAACAAGGAAAGAAATGAAAGGACTTAACCCCTAAACCCGAAGACCCAAACCCGTGGAAGCTTAAATCTTCCAAAATTCGAGATGAACGTTATAGGCCGTGATGCTTCAAATTGAGGTTCAATTTAGTCTTATGGAATCATTTCAACCAGGACCAGATTAAATGTGAAGGGAATTGAGGTCATTTTGGCCTAGAACAGAAAGGGTGTGAGCTTTGGATATTTGAGTTTCAGTTTGAGTACTTGGAAGGATTGAAGGTTGTAATTGGCCTTGGAAACATGTTTAGAAGTATCCCACCAAGCTTCTTGAGGGATCAATTGCAAGAAAACAATCGAGTTTAGACGAAATTGAATGGTGAATAGTAACTGTAACAATGTGGAAATTGGGAGATTGAGTTCGACGGTTTAAAGGTAAGTTTTTGTGTAATTAAGATTACAGGACCTCAATTAGAGTTATAACGATGCTATAGGATGAAATAATTGTGTAAATCGACCATGAATTGAACAGGATTGAAACGGGTCGTGTCGCGGGCTAACGACTTGAGTTGCAGGCGATCGACTGGAGAAGATGAACAGTACCGGGTACTATAGCAGACGAGTGGACTCCACGTGCAGCCGCTTGCGGTGGCGCGTGGGGACGCGTGAGTGGGATTCTCGAGGTGAGGTCAACATGACTTTTATTCTATGCAATGTAACGAACATTTTAACGTTAGTTTCGAGTCGATCGGACACCGTTTCAATATTGTTTCAAGGGTCCAAAGACTTATGTTACGTTTTTAATTCATAATTAATTCCCGGAAAATTATGAGAAATTAATATGATATTAATTGAGTCATTAGTGACCCTTAATGATGATTTTGGACAAAATTCATGATTCCTGGAAAATATCAGAAATTACGGAAAAACATGTAGCTCAAAATCGAGCGGTTTGGACGGTGTGTGAGTGGACGTTTGTTTTATAAACTGTTATGCATGCATAGTTAAATGTTTTATATGATTGACTGCATGATTTGGTTTGCAATGATGTCATGGTGATTTGGCATGATTAATTGTGATTAATGATTATTTTAATCGATTTTTTGGGCACATTTTACGAAGAATGTGCAAATAATATTTTGGGCTAGGCCCGTCAAAAAGGTTCAAAAAGGATATTTTGACTTAGTTGGTGAGTCAAGGATGATTTCTGGATTATTTTAATGTTTTCTACTGAGATTTTACGGATTTACGTGTAAATGGCTTTTGTGCTTGAGACCCTGTCGGAAATGATTTTGACTTGATTTGAAGTTAAGGATTTGATTGAAATGTTTTGGGATGTAATCCCGGGATGGTTTTCATTGTGGTTGTGATTGTGGATTGTGTTTGTGATTGTGGACATTGGTACATGTCTGAATTATGCAAGTGCAGTTCCTGGATGTGACTCAGATGTTGCGTGAGTGCAGTCCCCGAGTATGTGGTACGTCTAGATGGTGCGTGTGCAGTTCCCAACATGACTCGGATGTTACGTGAGTGCAGTTCCCGAGTTGGCATACGCGTAGTGCGGATGTGATTGTGTGATTGATTGTGCACTTGTGAGTAGTATTGTTTGATGTTGATTCTTTGCGTATTGGTAATGAGTACGGGTTTTGGTCTTTGTGGCCAGGTTAGTGTTTTCATGTGATTTGGCTGGAAAGCCGATGATGGTTATTCATATGTTTTACTCTATGCATGCATGGTTTGATAAACTAGAGGGGAAAATAGTCAATTTGAAATGTATTTTCAAAGGATATTATTTTTGTCCACTCACACCTTTTCTGTTTTGATGACCCTACAGGCTGTGGCACGACGTTCGGGGTTGATCGAGAGGCGGGGGGCATGAGCGGAAATCAATGTAGTTATCCCTTGTCTGACAGGTGATGATGGGTAGTTTCAGGACTTTAGTTGACTTGTCAGACAGGAGTAGGACCGGACACAGTTATCAAAATCCAGTTGGGACGGGTCATGTCACAAGAGAAACTAATATTAAAATTTAAGAACGATTATTAAAATTATGGCAAATTTTGGGGATTGTTGTTCCAACTTAACCTATTTTAAGTGAAGTTAAAAAATACTCATATTTCGTTGGTAATCTTCCAAAATAAATTACATAAATTAAGTTTAAGGAGATTTGCGCCTCATATATACCGAGTACAAATTAGAAATGCAGTATGAAAGTCAAGGTCTCCTATCTTCAACTAAATCCAAGTCCCATTTCCCAACCCTTTAAATTTGCCCTTTTATTTGGCAACCAAATCCAGTGCTTGAACCACCAACGTTTACTTGTTCTTGGTGCTGACAACGTCAGCCCCACAAATAGATGTTCTACTTACTCTTTCCACGATGAAACATTTTTGTAGTTGTGTGAATATAATTTGATTAAACTAGTTGCAAACCACATTTTAATACCTCACCAACTAAGTTTATGAGTAGCACACTCTCGTCAAACAAAATACAACAAAAAAACACGCATTTTAATAAAATGCAACATCTCGTTAACCATTCAGGTTATCAGTTTGATAAACATTTTTAATAATTTAGCAAAGAAATCCATTTAATTACATACTTGGACTGACATATAAATAAAATCTATAAAAATTTTAATATACCTAAATATATGTATATATATAAGAACTTATATAATTAAGTATATATAAAAATGTACACGTAAATTCACTTAGACGCTTAATTATTGTGCGATGCGATTTCTCACCTTCAAACTCCTAAGATTGTCTAAATAAATTAAGGGATCGTCGTTTTGAAGAGTATCTAATTGACAGATACGTAGCACAGCGTTCGAAGTCATATTCCGTTTTTTATTTGTACTAGCCAAAATTTTGTAGTCTCGAAAATCCCAACTCCCAAGGGTGGATTTGGCCTACCTTGGTCCACCCCAAATTTAAGCGATTAGGGAGGGGGCGCGTTCCGTTTTCATTGTGTAAGCGGCGACTCACGGAATTCGGAATTTTAAAAAGCAAACCAAAACATACCATAGTACATGTACAAAAAACTAAGCAAAATTCACTGTTTCTTCCACAATTTGCTTCATTACTTTCTCACACCAACTTCATTTCCTCATTTCTCTGTGCTTTTTTCCCTCCAACTATTTTCATTTCACTCGCCATAATCGGATTCTCTTCATCCTTCATCTTGTGCAAGTTTTACTTGTTTTTCTTCGTTCTTCATCAACCAGCCCATGTAACTGTTTCTCTGCCTGTACAGGTAATATCCAAAGCACTGCGTCTAATACTTCGGTTTGATTTTTCTTTTTCTTTTGCTTTTTGCTGTTTTTCTGTTCAATTTGTGTTGTTTTTATTTTCTTGGCCATGATCTGTTGTGGGTTTTTCTTGAATCTCTGTTTGGTTTCCGAGAAAATTAGTTTGAGTTGACTAGAAGGAATGAAAAATGGAACTTGCGTTAAGCAGGTGCCACGAACTTGCATTGGCTGAATGGGTTTTTGGTTTATGATATGCCGTACTTTCTTTTGCTGGTTTTCTAAGCAACCAAACAGAGCATTGCTGAGTTTATGGTTGACCCAATTTTGTTTTTATATTTTATTATATCCATGAATTTGATTGGGTTCTCAGTTTAGTTTGATTTGGTTGAATGGGAAACAGATCAAGTGATCTCTTTCATTAGATTGAACTAAACATAGACTTCACCTGCATCTAACTCAGTTCTGTAGATTTTTTATATTATTTTCCCACATTAATGAAGCTTTTATTTGGATAGAAACTGATGGTTTCTTTCTATTTATTATATTTATTTAATATTTTTTTCCAATTTTCCAAAAATATTAATAATAACTGTTATTTTCTCGTGCTACTGTTACGAGGCTTTTAATGTATACACTGGGAAATGCAAGTCTGTTTTGTCCACTTTCTCCATCCCTCTCTATCGGAACAGAGTCTAGTAAATATTGAAGAGGGAGGGAGGGAATATCGTATTTTAAATTTATGTCTTTTCTCCTTGAATACCAGATTGTTCTTTTACAATTGGAGTTATTTTAGTGTGACTAAACAGATTGTTCAAAATTGACCTCACAACTTTCAGGTTTCATAAGTTTGATAGTTTAACATTCTATGAACTTGTGGCACTTTCCTTTTTGTTTAATTACTTACTCGTATCTAAGATTTCTAATTCTTCAGGTATATCAATGGCTTGGATAAGTGACTAAAAGTTGATTTTGTAATTGTGGAGATGAAAGGAGAGCCAGTTGGGCTGATCATTGGGATATCAATAGGTGTGGTGATTGGAGTGCTTTTGGCAATTTCTGGATTCTTCTGCATTAGGTACCACAGGAGGCGATTGCAGATTGGGAACAGCAGTTCTCGGAGGACCGCAAATATTCCTATTCGTACTAATGGTGCTGACTCTTGCACTATATTGTCAGACTCAACCATTGGTCCAGATTCACCTGTAAAATCTGGACGGAATGGTACATCCTTCTGGCTTGAAGGATTTAAGAAGAGTAGCATGGTCTCCATGTCTGGAATACCGGAGTACTCTTATAAGTAATGTGTCCACAAAACCTAGTCCTCTTATGCAGCTTACTTCTTGATTTGCTAATGTCTCTTTGTCTTATCCTTTCTCACATGTGATGAAAATGTTCGGTAAAACTAAGTCAGAACTCTGCATCTATAGATTCGAAGTTGTATTAGAATTGGCGGTTTTGATTGCGTGCACGCATTTCTTGTCCGCTATGGTAATATATCAATCATGTTTACGCGAAATATTTGGCATTCTATTTTTAAAGCTTAGTTATAATTTGAGTTGAATAACTGATAATGGCTAAATTCGGAGCCTGCATGGTTGATAGAAACCAACTGAAGTACTTTTCATAAACATATAGAGTGTCAGATGATTAGTCTACAAGAATATGCTGGGTAGCTTGGACGCTGTCAGGATTTAACTCTAATTACTTTGTGATGTTAATTAATAGGCTTTTGACCCTGAGTGGCAGAGGAAAGGGTCCTCTGATATGCACATTTACATAAACACTTTGGTAATATTTTTCTTAAAACTTTCATGCGAGATGCCCAATTCCATTATAAAGCATTATATTTCTTTCTACTTAAGTCTTAACTGCCTCTTATTGTTTTGTGGAATTCACATTGACCTTTTATATCTTATTCTTTCTTAAAGGAGGCAGCTTATTTTTATGCACATGAGTTCTTGATATCTTTTCCCAACTGGTTTATTCATTTAATTTCTTAATGGGACTCATACAGGGATCTGCAAAAAGCAACTTGTAACTTTACAACATTGATAGGACAAGGTGCTTTTGGTCCTGTGTACAAAGCTCAGATGTCAACAGGTGAGATTGTTGCTGTTAAAGTGCTTGCAACTGATTCTAAGCAAGGGGAGAAAGAGTTCCACACAGAGGTATTGATTGTTTAATGGTTATTATTTTATCAGTTTTAGGGTCCCAACAGCAGTCGATGAGTAATACCATAAATTTTTTGGAAATCTTTGTTAATGTATGGGGGTAGATGAAATATATATATATATAATCCATCCTATCCGAATAAAAAAAAAAATAAAGGGCAGTTTCATTATGGTGGTATACAAGCCGTCTGTTCTGGAACTTCCAGTTCCAATCGAAGCATATTGATCCGTAAATGGATTTTTATGTATAGCCACTTCAGTTGTGCTCATTATATATATGTAAGTTAGTAGACTTGCAGATATATTCAGGAAGTTTTTGGCTAATATTGATATTCCAAATACTTCCAGAATTTTGCAAACTATACATGCTTTAAACTTTAGCCAATTCATTTCATTCTTATAGAAATATATTTTTATTTTCCTCTTGCTAATTGCACCACTGAGATTTCTTTTTTAATGTCATGTAATACTTTGCCTTTTAAAGTGAAATATATGATCCAGGTTGCTTCATCAATTATAGTACAACTTATTTTATTTTATTTTATTTTATTAACCTTCAGGTTAATCTGTTGGGAAGGTTGCATCACAGAAACCTCGTGAACTTAATTGGATATTGTGCTGAAAGAAGCCAACATATGCTTATATATTTCTACATGAGTAAAGGCAGCTTGGCCTCTCATTTATACAGTAAGATTGCTATGAACTTCATATATGCTTTTAAGATTGCTATGAACTTCATATATGCTTCTTTTGATGTAATATTTTGGATTTATTATGCAAGTTGATGTTTGTTTTGATGGATACTAGACTGACTTATTCTTATTCCGTTTACATTCTTGTAACGACTTCTGTGAAGTGCTAACCTTGCAAGTATTATCTAGAAAAGAGATGTTAACCTATATCTTGGTGCATTAAGCTTACATATAAATCGAGGGAAAAAGAAAATTAAATCTTGAAAGAAAGTTTTATTTTCATATGCATATATAAGATATTTAATAGAGGATAGCATGATTTTTTTTTTATGCAGGTGAAAATAATGAGTCATTGAGCTGGGATCTGAGGGTTTTGATAGCTCTCGATGTAGCAAGGGGCTTGGAGTATCTTCATGATGGAGTAAGTAAATCTTACTGTCGACACAGTGAATTGTTTCTAGACAGGGCATACCTTTTCATGTGTTTATGCTGAAGGTTTTTATTAATTGTTTTTTAATTTAATTCTTCAGGCAGTTCCTCCTGTCATACACCGTGATATTAAATCTTCCAATATTTTGTTGGACCACTCCATGAGAGCTCGGGTAAGTCTTTTATTAATCAGTTATTATTTCCAAGAGCAGGTTCCAAAGGTATATCACTCTCCGTCAAGGGGAGTTTTTGATTTTCTTTTTTTCCAACTGTAGAAGGAACTCTTGCATTTTGGGTTACATATTTGCTTAATATATATTCAAAACAATAAACGGTTAGGCTGCCAATTAAGAAATTAAAGAGGGTTATGCTGGATCACACAGGTAGCTGATTTTGGACTTTCAAGGGAAGAAATGGTGGACAAACATGCAGCTAATATTAGGGGAACTTTTGGATATCTTGATCCTGAGTATATATCTACAAGGAATTTCACCAAGAAAAGTGACGTTTACAGCTTTGGAGTTTTGCTCTTTGAACTTGTAGCTGGCAGGAATCCTCAACAGGGTCTCATGGAGTATGTTGAGCTTGTAAGACCTCTCTCTCTACTATCAAAGATCATCAGGCATTTGTTATGGCAGCTTTCCTCCATTACACTTGCATAATTTGCTTTGGGTCATTATCTACTGTCTGCTATAATGAATTAACGATAACATAGTGGAGTGCATGAAAGTGAGATGTGAAAAGAAATAGCTCAACATACTTTTGCTTGGCTAGGCTAGGGTGTATATAAATTTATACATATAAAAAGAAATACATATGCACAGATAATCGAAGTAACGCGGTTTATTTGCATATCTTCGAAATATAGGCAGCGATGAACACAGAGGGAAAAGTTGGGTGGGAGGAAATTGTGGATTCTCGTCTTAATGGGAATTTCAACATGCAAGAACTCAACGAAGTGGCAGCTCTTGCCTATAAATGTGTCAACCGTACCCCCAAGAAACGGCCTTCCATGAGAGACATAGTGCAAGTGCTATCTAGGATGCTCAAGATGAGGCACAGCAAGAAGCACATGAAATCCTTGTCATCCGTAACAGATGAAGCTGCAATTGACGTGAACCAATCGGAAACCAAAATCCAAATGGCTGAACACCACAGAGAGGAGTCTGTGGACAGCATGGCTGATACCTATGAAGTATAGGCAACGGTGGTGGGTTTTTTCATTTGTTCATATTTTTTTTTTGTCCAAAAGAATTTTCTTGGTTTTTTGGGTTTGCTTTTTGATACACATGTGCAGTCTTTTGATGGTCCAGAATAGCAGATTTCTTCAGAATAGCAGATTTCTTTTAGTTCTGATTTCTACTGGAGTGACACAGGGTTAAGTTTAGCATTGAACTTTGTAACTACAGATAGCATTTTTTTTTCCTTTCATTCTCCTTGTTTTGATTAGCAGGCAGATTTCTAGATTTGTACACAGTACTTAAGCAATGGAAATGAAAGGAAAATTACCACGTTATGAACTTATTTGCTATTATTTGAAGTGTTCTATATTTCATTATTTCTTGTATGGGAAACAAAACTCATAATGCTAAGGGGATTGCTAATCTCTTTTACACATTGAGCCATCCTCAACATGTGTTGAAGCTGAATTCGTCCTTTAAACTCAAAAGACTCAAGGATCCCTGCAAACAAGCAAAACAGTAAGCTATCGTTCGTTCAATGATCGAGACCAGGGGGGTGTTCGACCAAGAACGCTCCAATGTTTAAGTCAGCTTCGAAAGAGAAATCTCAAGAGCTTAAGTAGCGTTGAACAGAATTACCTTTATTGAGAAATGTGTTCCCTTTATATAGGGGGTGAGTGAGATGCTCAATTTCCATAGTTCCGATGTGGGACAAATGCTCCTTGATTTGTGCGCTAACACGTGTTACACATATCGAGGGTGAGAGGCTTCCACATATCATCCCGGTTTGGGCCCAATATTTGGGCTATATAAGCATTGTGGGCTTGAGCCATGTTCGGTGCTTGGACTTTAAGTATTATTGCCAGGGGCAATTTGGTCATTTTGGGAATTATGGGCCACGTGGTAGCTCCACATTCTTCCGGTGATTTTGGGTTCCACAAATGCCCCACATCGCTTAGGAATTCAAGGAATTCTAAGGGATGTAATTTGTATTGTGGTCCCGATAAATTATATATGGGAGTTGGACTCCGCTTGATCTTCAATTTCATTGTACTTGAGAGTCTCTGATGTCGCAGTAAGCTCCACGCTTGTTCGAGAGACTTTTGAATATTTCTTCAATTGTTGAGCTTTACATTTTTGCACATTCGGAGAGCTGTATGAGTCCAATTGTAGCAATTTAAGTGGTGTTAAGCTCTATTTTCAGAGACGGTCATTTCAATATGCGTCAAGGCGCACTTCTGGTGAGACCTAGTAGGCTTGCATTGTGGGAGCAAGGTGGCTCGCGTAGTCAAAATCTGTTATGTGGGAAGTATACAGACTTCGAGGGACCTGAAAAATTCAAGTCCTGACCGAGGCGAGGCAGGGGAAGAAATTTGAAGTCCAACAGATGGACAAAATTTCATCCTTTGATCGAGGCGAGGCATGGTTCAACTACAAAACGAGACATACTGCAAAGCAAGAAGATACGTTCCAAAGTGCATAGTGAGGCAAGGTATCCCATGACGCGAGGAGAAGTGCATGTGGTGCCATAAAGTGAATGAAGCGTCTCGAAGAGTTTTTTGGCTGACAGTGGACCTTCTAGTGACCTAACATTCTAGGTCCTGTTGAGCTCAAAATGGAGTGGCTACAAGGTGGAGCATAAAGACGGATGATCGATCATGCCCCCTGTGAAGCTCCAGATGGTGTACGCCACTACGTAATTGAAGAAAGAAAGCTTGTAGGTGGACCATGCATATGGTACTTTGAACATGGGAGGGCCTGACACACGAGGATCAAGGTAAGACATAATGTAAGGCAATGCCTAGTTGGAGTTCAAAGTGTTGCACTAGGCATACTTCCAATGACCATGCATGTGGTGTCTGGCAGATAGAAGAGCTCAGTGTGTTTACGAACTTGTCATCTTCAAGTGCAGGTGAAGCCAACATCGAAGATTTTAGCAAAAAAGACAAGGAGTCTCATCACCTAGTATGGGGCATGTCACAACCCAACATAAGGCCTGTTCTAGCTGTGCAGACGCTTACATGATTCCAAAGAGGAAGTCAAACAGTTGGATGTTGAAATCAAAAAATTGAGCGATGGGTGCTTGCTACCCTCACATGCCCCCACAACTTTGTGTTTTTAAGGAAAATGAAGCTCAAAAGTTGGATATGGAAAGCCGGAGCGGGATCACCACCAAAGAGCTGGAGCTTGAACTAGAGATGGAGCCTGAACTGGAGCCTGAGTTAGAGGCTAAGAAAACAGATGTTCCTGAAGCCGACGAGTCTCCTGAAGACGTTTCTCTACTTTCAGCAGAAGAATGGGCAGAGTTTTGAAGGACCATGGGCTTTGAAGACTTGCAATTGCATCTACTTCATCTTTGTATGTTGATTATCGCATTTGCATTTTTGTATTGAATAACTGGTTTGTGCGATCGAGATGTGATTAGCCAAACACCCTTCAAATCAATAAATGAAAACCATAGTTATGAGAAATTATGAGCTCCCGTATCTTTGTCTAATTATACTAACTGCCTTGATGTATCCAAACTTGTTTGTTCATCAAATGCCCCCCGTTGTAGCCATGGGCGTTCAATGTTGGGGTTTAACTAACTTTGTTATCATTCACATTGGTGTTACCTTCAAGGAAGGGCTTGTACTTCTTAAGAGAAGGCTTGAAGTGCTTCCATGAGGAAGACTTAGGGTGCTTCCAAGAGGAAGGCTTAGGGTGCTTCCAAAAGGAAGTCTTGAGGTGCTTCCTGAAGGAAGGCTTCAAATGCGTCCTAGTGGAGGGCTTCAAGTGCTTCCTAGTGGAAGGCTTTGTGTGCTCCCCGGAGGAAGTCTTAAGTGCTTCTTGGAAGAAGACTTTAGATGCTTCTTGGAGGAAGGCTTGAGTGCTTCTCGGAAGAAGGCTTTGGATGCTTCCCGGAGGAAGGCTGTGAGTGCTGCGCAAAGCGAAGACTTGTATGCTTTGCATGGCGAAGGCTTGGGTGTTTCGCAGGGCGAAGGCTTGGGTGCTTCGCAGGGCGAAGGCTTGGGTGCTTCGCAGGGCGAAAGCTTGGGTGCTTCGCAGGGCGAAGGCATAGGTGCTTCGCAGGGCGAAGGCTTAGATGCTTCCTGGAGGAAGGCTTGAGTGCTTCTCGAAAGAAGGCTTTAGATGCTTCCTGGAGGAAGGTTTGAGTGCTTCTCAGAAGAAGGCTTTGGATGCTTCCCGGAGGAAGGCTGTGAGTGCTTCACAAAGCGAAGACTTTGTATGCTTCGCATGGCGAAGGCTTGGGTGCTTCGCAGGGCGAAGGCTTGGGTGCTTCGCAGGACGAAGGCTTGGGTGCTTCGCAGGGCGAAGGCTTAGGTGCTTCGCGGAAGGCTTAGATGCTTCGCAGGACGAAGGCTTTGGATGCTTCGATGACGAAGGCTTTGATGCTCGAGGGCATAAGTTTTGAGAATTGCACAAACTTTTTGGTATGAATTCAAAATAACTTTTCAATCTTATTGATAATTCAAATGCACGATACTTGAATTTAAAAGGCAAATTGAAAAGAAAAATTAAAAACTTCATAGACTTCTATGTCTCTCTAACTTTGACATGCAGCTAGTTGATACGGATCACTTTTGATACTGGCTCCTTAGGCTCTTTGTTCTCCATGTGATCTGCAGTCCTCTTCTTGATGTAGTCTGTGCAATGTCCCTCATTCATGAGATTTTGGAGATATCTTTCAAAAGATATAAATGTGCTAATATTGTGCCCATAACATTCATGATAGGCGCACCATTTTGTTTTATCAGCTTTCTCCTGATCGCCCTTGACGGGTCCTGGGTTTTTGAACCAAGTCTTATCCTTGATCTCATTTTGAATCTGGTGGACTGATATTGAGAACTGCACTTTAGGCTTCTCGATGGTTGAGTCTTTAGGAGTTTGGTTTGCCTTACGCTTGTTGAACCCCCCATGTGAAAATTTGCCACTAACGTCCTCTTTGCGTTGTGGTGTCGATGCGGAGGCTTTCTCGCTTGTCTCAGCATGATCTAGCGCATGTGCAGCACCCTTTTCATCCTCCCAGCATGCATGTCGCTCAGCTAGAGTGAGCATCTTGGTGAGACTTCGTGCATTACCCATGACAATGTCTCCGTAGAGCTGGTCGCCCCGAGGGAGTCCTTGTTTAAATGCCATCGCTGCAACAAGGTCGATGCATCCGACAATTCGAGACTTCTCCTCGCAAAATCTTCGTATGTATTGTCGTAGAGTCTCTTTTGCTCTCTTTCGGACAGAGAAAAGATGGTCATCCTTCACCTCGATTGTCCGAAGTTGTGCGTACTCCTTCACAAATGCTAGAGCCAACTCTTCAAAGGATGCAATAGACCTCCTGGGGAGATGATTGAACCAAGTCATGGCTTGGCCTTGAAGAGAAGCTTGAAAAAATTTGCACATGAGCGCATCGTTATGCCTGTGGGGGACCATGACTCCCCGGTAATAATCTATGTGCTTTACCGGGTCGAAGCCTCCTTTGAATGGAGTGAAGTTTGGCGTTGCAAACCTTTGGGGGAATGACTCCTCCTCAATTTCCCTTACAAAAGGCGTTGAGAGCTGTATCTGGCGACGTAGGTCGTCCTCTAGATCACCATCTCGTTGAGCACGAAGATGTCTGTCCAACATTCTTTGAACATCATTAGCCCGCAACGCACCTTGCTGAGGCGGTGAGTCATTTCGTGCTAATCGCCGAGAACCTCCTTGAGCTTCTCTCCTTGATCTCTGGGATCGTGTTGAGGAGTAGGCCTCATCTTCCCTCTCACTGCCATGGGCAGATCGTCTTGGGTCTTTGTGTTGAGCCTGAGGTTGCCCCCTACTTTCATGTGAGCGCTGTGAGCGCTCCACCCGTGAAGTTGCCCCAATCCTACTTCCTAGCCGCTCATGTGCTGATGGCCTTAGGCGCTGTGGGCTCTTTTCTCGGCGAGCATGACTTTCTTCACCGGAGTCGCTTAGCGAAGTGTCTCGTGACATTATTCGGCAGTGGACCGGTTCTTTCCCAGGTCGCCTTGGAGCACTCTCTTGTCTTCCTCGTGACGTGGAATGTCTGTCTAGCTCTTGGACTGGTCTTTCTGCCAGGAGTCGCTGTAAGAGCTCTGACTGAAGTTGGACTTGGCTGCTCAACCTATCTACTTACTGCGCCAAGTTGTCCTGGGGAGGTTGGTGGTGACTTCTCCCTGAGACGTCGTGTCGCCCATCCAGAAAGTCCCTTAGGTCCATATTTGTTGTGGGCTGATCACGTCGTGATGCACTTCCCATCAACTGCCTGCCTGCCTGTTGCAAAGACGAAGTTCTTTCCCCTAGCGCGGGCACTTGGTTAGCTGGTGAGGAGAATGCACCGAAGGTGAAGGTTGACCTCCCTCCTAGTGTCTCCATGGGTGCTTCTATGGACACCCGCCTGGGTCGAATTGGACGCTCCTCCGGTGTCTCTATGCGAGCCTCATTCCTCGTCTGAGAAGTTGAGGCAGAAACACCTTCTCCAGCTGAACGAACAGATTGTCGAACCCTAGCCATGCTTGATCAACGAATCTTGAATGGAAATTTGTCGAACGATGAACACGTTCAAGATCTTCGAATCAACATTAAGAACGATGATCGAAGTAGGATGAACGATGAACAATCATGAGAGCTTCTTCTTGAATATCTTCAAGCTCTCAATGAAAGCACCAATTGTTGAAGCTGAATTCGTCCTTTAAACTCAAAAGACTCAAGGATCCCTGCAAACAAGCAAAACAGTAAGCTATCGTTCGTTCAATGATCGAGACCCGGGGGGTGTTCGACCAAGAACGCTCCAATGCTTAAGTCAGCTTCGAAAGAGAAATCTCAAGAGCTTAAGTAGCGTTGAACAAAATTACCTTTATTGAGAAATGTGTTCCCTTTATATAGGGGGTGAGTGAGATGCTCAATTTCCATAGTTCCGATGTGGGACAAATGCTCCTTGATTTGTGCGCTAACACGTGTTACACAGATCGAGGGTGAGATGCTTCCACGTATCATCCCAGTTTGGGCCCAATATTTGGGCTATATAAGCATTGTGGGCTTGAGCCATGTTCGGTGCTTGGACTTTATGACAGGACCCATCCCAATCCCCCCGGGATTAGTGCGGGATGACCCTGCTCCCGTCTGACACGAAGTGTCAGACAAGGGATATTTCCGACCTTTACCCTCCTGGGCTATCAGAGTACGCCAGGATCCGGAGGAGGTATGTGATATCTCGGTCTCTGCTACAGTCCACAGCGTATCCAACCTGAAGGGTATTAAAAACAGAAAGACTGTGAGTGGAAAAAAATAAAGAATTTATAAAAACATTTCCTCAAAAACCTCTATACCTTCCACTAAAAAGCATGCATGTAACAACCCGTTCCGAGAATTTGGGGTTAGTAGAGTGATTAAGGTGTGATTAGTAAGGTTAATCAGGGGCTAGGTGGTCCCGAGGGGTCCGGGAACCTAGAATGACGATTTTGCCCCTGGGTCGGGCTGGCGAAATTAGGGGGGAAACGTTGACTTTTTATACGAACGGGTTTTGGTAAGTTGACCTAAGACCGTTAGATAGTTCTTGTTGTCCTGAGTTCGATGACAGGCGGCACGTATTCATCGGACTTACGAGGTGAAAGTTACGGGTCTAGGAAGTTTTGGTAAAACCGTAAAAATGTGTTAACCAGAAGCGTATTTTAGTCTTTTTGGGTTTATGGGGATTTGTGCAGAGAGAGAAGGAATGGACGGCTGGGAGTTAATCAGGTGAGATAAGGAGGGATGGGATGGTGACATGTGGCAAGTGTGTAGTGGGTTCTGGGGGATTCTACGGTGTGTGCACGGTCCTATTTTTGGAGTGTACCCGTGCCCGTGTTCGTGTTTGTGCGCAGAAGTAAACAGAAAACAGAGGGAGATCGTGAAGGAAATTGAGGGTGGTGGTGTGAGTGTTGATGAATTGTGAGTGTGTGAGGGTGATCAGAGAGTGAGAGGGAAGCAGTGAGAGAGGTTGACGGTGTGGTGGTTGTGTGTGAAGGTGTCAAGAGCTGCGAGGAAAACCAGGGGTAAAAGCAGGGAGGTTGTGAGGATTGTGGCGGTGACGGCCGTGTACGGGGTAATTGGGACCGTGGTGGTGTCGTGCGGGTTGCGAGGAGTCAGCCACTACCAGCAGAGCTCACGACGGCGACAGGTTGCAGGTAATTTCTATTGCCCCGTGTTCATGCTCTGTTTTGGCCGTGAACTTCAAGTCGGAAGTTGTGGCCTGAGAGGTTGAATCGAAGAGTCTAGGGGAGTTTAGGGAGTTAGTTGAGTCCAGGGCGTCCTTTGGTTGAGCTGCCGTGACGGGAGGTGCACGGTGGAGGTCGGTACGACGGAGGGACTCTGTGTGCCCTGTTTTCCCGTTTTGGTTCAAACCAAGAATCGTGATCCTAGAGACTGAGTCGAAAGTCTAGGCGAGTCGGGTTAGGTTCCTTGAGGTTCTAGGAACCGTTTGGTCTTGCCACCGTGAAGGGAGGTTACCTGGGTGGCCGGATCGTGAAACAGAGTTTGGGGAGGTTTGATTTCGAGCTTGAGACGACGGGTAGGAGGCTGTGTCGAGGTGATTGGAGGATGGGGATGCTTAGAGTAAGGTTGGACGAAGCTTTAGGTGAAGAAAGGGAAGGAAATCGTGCAGGTACGGCGGAGAACCGTTGACGCCGGTTCAGCTGTAGCCTACTGTGTTGAACCGGGTCGACGTGAGGTTGACGGTGGCACTGTAGCAGGCGCGTGAGGGCCACGCGCAGCCACTTTGGGCGGCGCGTGGAGGCGCGTGCGGCGGTTCTGGGAGAAACGGTCAACATAGTTTTTGGTCTAGGAGTTGTTGTGAGTTCAATGGAGTTGGTTTCGAGTCGATCGGAAGTCGTTTGAGTGTAGTTCCGCGAGGGTGAATGTGTAGGGTCCCGGGGTTTTAGATCTTTGGTCCGGGAATTTTTGAGGGCTTTTAGGTGAGTGTTCGTAGATGTGTTAGTGACGTAATTTGACGGTGTTTGACAGGATCGGGATTTCCCGAGGGAGCCGAGGAACGGGCTGGACGTTCGGGACGCGCGTAGGGCTCAGTACTGTGAGTGGACCCTTTTCCTTAAACTCGATCATGCATAACTGTTTTTATAAATGTATTTTATGGTTTTACTTATAAATCTATGTTTATTGAATATGAAATGATGATTTTATGTGTTTGCACGTTTTTCGAGAAAAAGACGGTTTTGGCACGTTTTTCGAGAAAATGTTGGTTTTCGGATTTTGATGCCACATTTGGGGATTTCCACTGATAAAGGTTTTCTAATAGTGATATACGGGTTATGAAATGTGATTTGTGATTACATGGGGTTTTGGTATGGAAATGGATATTTTCCGGATTTGGGTTCGGAATGACGGTTCTAGATGCCGGGAGAGCATCAGACCAGTGATTTCGGATTCGGGTTTGGATGAGGATTTGGTAAATGGTTTTCAAATGATTTTGGGATTGGATTTGCTGGATCTGGATATTGGGTTTAAAGACCCGGATATATGTGACGGGGGACCGGCCGGATTGGGTTTAAAGACCCGGATTGAGTTTAAAGACTCGGGAGTTTAAAGACTCGGATATATTGATATTTCCCCCGTAGGCCTTGAGTTTAAAGACTCGGGAGTTTAAAGACTCGGATATGATTAAGGCCTGGATTGAGTTTAAAGACTCGGGAGTTTAAAGACTCGGATAGGTCCAGCAGGTTTGATCGGGAAAATGATGTTTTGGTGATTATGGTTTTGATACCTATGCTATGGTTTCTTATGGTATTTTATAGTGTTTCTGTTTCTGATGATGTTTATAATGATTATTTTTATCAATGTGTTTATAACTGTTGGTTATGCATGTGGTTTCAAAACGGAGGGTTTAACTCAGTTTTCTTGTAAAATGGTTTTTGAACTTTTGTACTTTTGGTCCACTCACATTTTCTGTTTTAAATTGCCCTCCAGGTTGTGGAGCTAGAGCGGGGTCTTGACGTCGAGGCAGAGTCTGAGGCATAGAAGCGACGTGAGGGATCCTAGAAGAGTTTAAAATCTTCTGTGTGCGTGTACTTTCTCGGTTTTTATTTTCCTTGTAATGTAGTGCTATGCTCTGTAAACGATACGGATTTTGGGATATTTTGTAATTACTCCTGCGTTTGACTGGGTTCGAGTGAGTATTCCTTAGGTGTTGTGTCGGGGAGTCAGACGGGAGCGGGATTTACCTTGGGTTTCGGGGTGAAACCGGGGTGGGTCCTGACAATTGGTATCAGAGCATAGGTTTGTCGAGTTTGTGGGGTTTGTTGGTTTGTGAGGTTGTGTTTCAGTTGTTTGATTACTTCTATGCCTTTTTCAGCGTGCGGTTGACGATGCCTCCGAGACGTAGACCCTCTCCACAACCTGAAGAAGTAGCCAGAGAGACGGAGAGTGCTACGATTGAGCGAGCCCAGCGGCTCGGGGCTACTACTTTTAGTGGTGGGGCTGATCCTGAGGAAGCCCAGAGGTGGATTACTAGACTGGAGCGGATTTTTGCGGTGATGCATTGTCCGCCGGAGGAGCGAGTATTGTTGGCTGCATTTTTACTAGATGGTGCGGCGTACGAGTGGTGGTATACCCTCGAGTTGTCCGGTTGGGATGTTCACAGTGTGACCTGGGAGACGTTTAGGGAACGGTTTCTGGAGCAGTATTATCCTCGTTCTTTCCGGGATGTCAAGGTGGCAGAGTTTTTGCACCTCCAGCAGGGGAATTTGACAGTGGCAGAGTATGAACGGAAGTTTCAGATGTTGTCTCGGTTTGCTCCTGCCTTTGTGGCCACTGAAGCCGAGAAGTGTCGTAGGTTTGAGTTGGGTTTGCGAGGTGAGATTCGAGCCGTAGTGACAGCTGGATCTTTTGCTACCCTTCGAGATCTGTCGGACGCTGCGGTGCGAGTTGAGGCTAGTTTGCCGGTGCGACGCCGGGAACCTTCTATTCCTGGAGCTTCGAGCCAGCGGACACCGAAAAGAGGTAACTTCGGTGGATCGTCCTCGTCGGGCGATGATCGTTTTGGTAGGCCTGGTAGTGCCCAGAGTTCAGGATTTTGGGGTTATCGAGTACCGCCGACTCCGCAAGCGAGTGCGACGTCGGTAGCATCCACAGGGAGACCGAGTAGTGGACCCGGCTGGAATGTGTGTTTCTACTGCGGGGAGCGAGGTCATTTCCGACGTGAGTGTCCACTGTTGCCACAGGAAGGTGGTGTAGGCAGAGGAGTAGCGGAGTCTGGACAGAGTACCGCATCAGGGACAGCGGGCACTAGAGGAGGTGGTGGCACAGCCACGAGTAGTTCGAGGGGACGTGGTAGAGCGTCAGGATCTCAGGCTCGGGTGTTCTCGATGACTCGGCAGGAAGGTCAGTCGACACCAGATACGGAGACAGGTACTTGTTTTACTTTTGGTTGTTGGATCCCAGGGTAGAGTCTAGGAGTTCGCCTAGAGGACTAGGAGTGTACAGTAAGTTACGTAGCAGGTTGACGGGAAGGTATAGGAAAGGAGTGACTATAACTGATTGATCTGAGACTGTGGAAGGAGAGAACCCACAAGCTAGAGTTTGCCTTTAGGACTTTGTGGAGTTAGTCCGACTGTGGACGGACTAGTAGCCGAGGGAGATGGGTGGTTGTATACGAGGATGTACTCTATGATTTCTGTCGGGTATTGTGACATGAGGTATTGTATAATACCTTTGTTTTCTGTTCATAGAGTTTCCCTTGCGTACACCATGTAGTTGTTAATAGCTAGGGTTGGCTGTGGTAACAGTAGCTGGGGATGGAGTGAAATACCCAAGGTGGAGATGATAGACAGGAAACCTAGGAGAGGTTGTTCCTTAGGAGACCCTAGGTGTCGGGAACTAGCTGCGGAATTTCGGGGACGAAATTCTTTTTAGGTGGGTAGATTGTAACAACCCGTTCCGAGAATTTGGGGTTAGTAGAGTGATTAAGGTGTGATTAGTAAGGTTAATCAGGGGCTAGGTGGTCCCGAGGGGTCCGGGAACCTAGAATGACGATTTTGCCCCTGGGTCGGGCTGGCGAAATTAGGGGGGAAACGTTGACTTTTTATACGAACGGGTTTTGGTAAGTTGACCTAAGACCGTTAGATAGTTCTTGTTGTCCTGAGTTCGATGACAGGCGGCACGTATTCATCGGACTTACGAGGTGAAAGTTACGGGTCTAGGAAGTTTTGGTAAAACCGTAAAAATGTGTTAACCAGAAGGGTATTTTAGTCTTTTTGGGTTTATGGGGATTTGTGCAGAGAGAGAAGGAATGGACGGCTGGGAGTTAATCAGGTGAGATAAGGAGGGATGGGATGGTGACATGTGGCAAGTGTGTAGTGGGTTCTGGGGGATTCTACGGTGTGTGCACGGTCCTATTTTTGGAGTGTACCCGTGCCCGTGTTCGTGTTTGTGCGCAGAAGTAAACAGAAAACAGAGGGAGATCGTGAAGGAAATTGAGGGTGGTGGTGTGAGTGTTGATGAATTGTGAGTGTGTGAGGGTGATCAGAGAGTGAGAGGGAAGCAGTGAGAGAGGTTGACGGTGTGGTGGTTGTGTGTGAAGGTGTCAAGAGCTGCGAGGAAAACCAGGGGTAAAAGCAGGGAGGTTGTGAGGATTGTGGCGGTGACGGCCGTGTACGGGGTAATTGGGACCGTGGTGGTGTCGTGCGGGTTGCGAGGAGTCAGCCACTACCAGCAGAGCTCACGACGGCGACAGGTTGCAGGTAATTTCTATTGCCCCGTGTTCATGCTCTGTTTTGGCCGTGAACTTCAAGTCGGAAGTTGTGGCCTGAGAGGTTGAATCGAAGAGTCTAGGGGAGTTTAGGGAGTTAGTTGAGTCCAGGGCGTCCTTTGGTTGAGCTGCCGTGACGGGAGGTGCACGGTGGAGGTCGGTACGACGGAGGGACTCTGTGTGCCCTGTTTTCCCGTTTTGGTTCAAACCAAGAATCGTGATCCTAGAGACTGAGTCGAAAGTCTAGGCGAGTCGGGTTAGGTTCCTTGAGGTTCTAGGAACCGTTTGGTCTTGCCACCGTGAAGGGAGGTTACCTGGGTGGCCGGATCGTGAAACAGAGTTTGGGGAGGTTTGATTTCGAGCTTGAGACGACGGGTAGGAGGCTGTGTCGAGGTGATTGGAGGATGGGGATGCTTAGAGTAAGGTTGGACGAAGCTTTAGGTGAAGAAAGGGAAGGAAATCGTGCAGGTACGGCGGAGAACCGTTGACGCCGGTTCAGCTGTAGCCTACTGTGTTGAACCGGGTCGACGTGAGGTTGACGGTGGCACTGTAGCAGGCGCGTGAGGGCCACGCGCAGCCACTTTGGGCGGCGCGTGGAGGCGCGTGCGGCGGTTCTGGGAGAAACGGTCAACATAGTTTTTGGTCTAGGAGTTGTTGTGAGTTCAATGGAGTTGGTTTCGAGTCGATCGGAAGTCGTTTGAGTGTAGTTCCGCGAGGGTGAATGTGTAGGGTCCCGGGGTTTTAGATCTTTGGTCCGGGAATTTTTGAGGGCTTTTAGGTGAGTGTTCGTAGATGTGTTAGTGACGTAATTTGACGGTGTTTGACAGGATCGGGATTTCCCGAGGGAGCCGAGGAACGGGCTGGACGTTCGGGACGCGCGTAGGGCTCAGTACTGTGAGTGGACCCTTTTCCTTAAACTCGATCATGCATAACTGTTTTTATAAATGTATTTTATGGTTTTACTTATAAATCTATGTTTATTGAATATGAAATGATGATTTTATGTGTTTGCACGTTTTTCGAGAAAAAGACGGTTTTGGCACGTTTTTCGAGAAAATGTTGGTTTTCGGATTTTGATGCCACATTTGGGGATTTCCACTGATAAAGGTTTTCTAATAGTGATATACGGGTTATGAAATGTGATTTGTGATTACATGGGGTTTTGGTATGGAAATGGATATTTTCCGGATTTGGGTTCGGAATGACGGTTCTAGATGCCGGGAGAGCATCAGACCAGTGATTTCGGATTCGGGTTTGGATGAGGATTTGGTAAATGGTTTTCAAATGATTTTGGGATTGGATTTGCTGGATCTGGATATTGGGTTTAAAGACCCGGATATATGTGACGGGGGACCGGCCGGATTGGGTTTAAAGACCCGGATTGAGTTTAAAGACTCGGGAGTTTAAAGACTCGGATATATTGATATTTCCCCCGTAGGCCTTGAGTTTAAAGACTCGGGAGTTTAAAGACTCGGATATGATTAAGGCCTGGATTGAGTTTAAAGACTCGGGAGTTTAAAGACTCGGATAGGTCCAGCAGGTTTGATCGGGAAAATGATGTTTTGGTGATTATGGTTTTGATACCTATGCTATGGTTTCTTATGGTATTTTATAGTGTTTCTGTTTCTGATGATGTTTATAATGATTATTTTTATCAATGTGTTTATAACTGTTGGTTATGCATGTGGTTTCAAAACGGAGGGTTTAACTCGGTTTTCTTGTAAAATGGTTTTTGAACTTTTGTACTTTTGGTCCACTCACATTTTCTGTTTTAAATTGCCCTCCAGGTTGTGGAGCTAGAGCGGGGTCTTGACGTCGAGGCAGAGTCTGAGGCATAGAAGCGACGTGAGGGATCCTAGAAGAGTTTAAAATCTTCTGTGTGCGTGTACTTTCTCGGTTTTTATTTTCCTTGTAATGTAGTGCTATGCTCTGTAAACGATACGGATTTTGGGATATTTTGTAATTACTCCTGCGTTTGACTGGGTTCGAGTGAGTATTCCTTAGGTGTTGTGTCGGGGAGTCAGACGGGAGCGGGATTTACCTTGGGTTTCGGGGTGAAACCGGGGTGGGTCCTGACAATGCATGCATAGTAAAACCCTTTATTCAAACACATATGTTAAAACATCCATAATTAGGGTCACAGCCCCAATTTCGGTAAATACGAGTCACACGGGCTCCTGCCCAAAACCATTTATAGAAAACCATAACACAATGAACATATGTGGGGTCTCAGCCCAAATCCATTTATCATCATAAAACATAATTTCCCAAACCAATTTAAATCATGTTTATCCCTTATATTCATATCCAGAACCTGTCACGGTAAAATAGAGCTACACGTGTGCTAACCGGGGTCTCAAACCCAAGTCTCTCCAGGGTCCACCCAAGTCAATGTCCGTAGATCAATGACCCTTCGTGGAGGTAACGAACCATGCCCATCCTGAGAGTAAGGAACCCAACTGGGGGGCGACTCCACTCAGTCAGTGCTCCGTGACTACTTCGGGATCCACCCAGGACAACGACCCTCCCCGGAGGAGACAATCATATATAAAGGATGGAATATGAAAAACCTTTTGAAATCATTCTTTAAATCTTTTAAGGATTCATGTCCGGCCCCCATAAGCCGTCATAATCCATAAAATCCTTTCCGAGGGTTCATGTCGGTTCCCATAAACCGTCATGACCCGTAAATCCATTTCAAGGGTGCATGCCGGTTCCCATAAACCGTCATGAACCATAAAAACCAATTGTAACACATAACTGGGCGCTAGGCCCGAATCCACATAGAAACTGGACCTCAAGTCCGATTCGTAAACCAACTGGGCCTCCGGCCCGATTCCGTAAAACAAATGGGTCTCGAACCCGAGTTTACCTTTTCGAATCCAAAACCATTTCATGAAATCATATCCAAAATCCTAGGTATGGAAAATCAGTGTAAAAGCGAAAAATCTCGATTTACGCACAAGCACGTAAATCTCCTCGAAATACGTGAAACCATAAAATTTACAAATATCCAAATCAAACTCATCAAATCACATTCATAATCCATTTGGAAATCCAAAACCATTTCATTCAGACTAATAAAGACGTACGGCCCCGTATAGGCACTGTATAGGGCCGAAACCTCGAAATACGTGCATATACGTAACCACACATCCAAATGCACTCATGGCATCACAAACAAGTATTTAAAACATATAATAAACATTTATGCATGCACCAATTTAGAAAACAAGGTCCACTCACAGACCGTCCGAAGCCGCGTCTCGATACGCGTGCCATACGGCTCCCCGAGCCGATCACCATCACCGGGACTTCCAAACCTGTCCAAATTAATTTAGAGGGTTACTAAATACTTATATAACCCCTCACTAAAGCCCCGTAATTTTCCGAAATTTCTAACTATTTTTAAAATCGATCCTAAACCTTCCGATGCCTCGAAACATATCGAGACGGTGTCCGATTGACACGAAACCAGTCCCAAAATGTTCGTTACATCGAATAGATGATTTCACATGTTGGAACCTTGCCAAAATTCCTCCCCACGCGCCCACACGCGCCGCCTGAAGTGGCTGCGCGTGGGCTTCACGCGCCAGTGAACAGTTCATCCTCTTCCTTCGATCGAACCGGTCCGGCTGGTTCACTCTGTACAATCCGGTCCAGCTGGACCGGCCCTCCTACTCCTTCATTTTCGGTCCTTTTTCTTCCTAATCGATTCTAAACTTCCTAATATGATCCTAGGAACATGTTTGGATGATCAAAACAATGAAAAACCCAAAGAACCCGAGGTTTGATTTTTGAACCTCACGGTTCAGTTTTTCCATTTTCCCTTCCATGGCTTCCCAGCCGTTAAACCCAATAAAAACCTTCATATTAAGTCCCTAGCAACCTATTTAGTTCAAACCAATCATCCAAATCGACCCATAACAACAAAAACATGATTTTGGGTTCAAAAACCAAAACCGAGCCATACCTCGGCTTCGGTCTCCGCCGTGTACGGTGGCTTCCTCTTGGCCGGCCACCATCATCCTCAGTCCTTCCCTCACATCTGGTCTCAGTCCTGGTCGAAATGGGGTTGGGTTGGCTGGGTTTGGGTTGCACAAAGATGGAGAGAAAAGGGTGAGCTCGGGTGGGTTTGTGTGTGTGTGTTTGAAATGGGAAAAAGGAAATGGTTTGCACGGTGCATGAAGGAATATGGTGTCCATTGGATGGGTGACACTTGTCACTCATCCACTGGGCATCAAGACAAATATATGTGCCCACTAGAGTCCAAGAGTGAACCCGTTTCGTAATTCGTGCAATAGTACTTCGAAACTTCCTTGAACCGTAACTTCGCTGTCGAACGTCCGAATTCGACGTGCCGCCTGTCTACGGATTCGTATCGTTCTTATCTACGTAACGGTCTTTGGCCCTCGGCCATTGGACCTCTCGGTCAAAAAGTCAACATTTGCCCCTTTTTAACTAAAATTACCAAAATGCCCCTAAACTTCCGAACGTCATAACTTCCTCCTCGAACGTCGGAATTGAACGTGCCACCTGTCTATGAACTCGTGACGTCATGAATTACGTCACGGTCATCGGTCAAAGTCCATTTGACCGCCCGATCAAAAAGTCAACGTTTTGCCACCACCAAGGGCAAAACGGTCATTTCGCATCGTTCGTCCGATTTCGCTCTACTAATAACGGATTAGCCTCACTAATCGTGATTAGTCACTAATCTAATCATGGAATTTGGGACGGGTCGTTACACTTTAAGTATTATTTCCAGGGGCAATTTGGTCATTTTGGGAATTATGGGCCACGTGGTAGCTCCACATTCTTTCGGTGATTTTGGGTTCCACAACATGCAATGCTACTTATACTATATTAGGTCACGTTTGGTATGTAGAATTGGATCACAGGTGTGTATTGTAGTAGCATGTACACAAATATGGCCCACGAATAATTGAAAGCAATAGTATTAGAAATTTAGCATTTAGCACTTAAAAAAACCCACTAAAAATTTCACCAATTTCTCTCTTAGCTCTATTTTGTCATATAAAATTGATGTAGATGTGTTTGTTCAAAGTTTGGAGCGCATGGATAAACGAACATGATCTAAAAAAAAGGTGTTTTTTCGCTAATATAATCAAAATAATGATGTAGTTATTTAATTTTGCATATAAAGTCATGCGATAATTTTTTATTTTTTTGGGCTAAAAATGAACTTGGAAGGATAGTAAAATTAAATTAGATCGTATAATTTGTTATTCAAAATTTGGTATAAAAGCTTGTTACATTTTTCAATGTGGATATAAATAATAGTTATGGTTAAGTAAGTATAATTCAATTAATTTTAACGTTAAACTTATGAATAATTAATTTTAAATTTGAATTTTAATGATATAATTATATCAAAAATTTCCAAAAATTCCATTTATAATAATAATAATAATAAAAATAGAAGGGGTATGGCCGTATGTATGGGTGTGGCTACGTGGGGACCCAATACCAGATGCAATTGGGTCTGAAAAGCAATTATTGTCCACAGAATGGGGTCTTATTTTCGGTTTCTTCATTTGTTGCCAAAGTCCAAGTCCTACCCATTATAAAAGAAAACAGCTACGTCGTCGTTTTGACCTCAATCTTATTGCAACTTTACACCATCTTCCGCTCTGTCCTGAATTATCCATTTCTCACTCCCAGGCAATCACACGCAAGCAACGAAAATGGCAGCCATGGCTGCACTTCAGAGCTCCATGACCTCTCTTTCTCTATCGTCTAACTCCTTTCTGGGTCATCGTCCCTTAATCCCAACTCATTACCCTGTTCCGGTACGATTTCCTTTTCTCCATCAATTCTCATATCAAATTTCATATATTTTGTTGCTCTTAATGCACATTGTCAAACTTTGGAAATTCAAACTTGGTTTGTTGCTGTGTATTACTATTTGGGTTATTTTCTTGTAACACCGAAATGGGTCTTACTTAATTGGGCTAGTTCTTTGTTCTGGAGGCTTGTTCAAATTGAAGTAATTTTCCCTTTCTTTGTGAAATTGAATTACTTTACTAATAAGTGAAATGGATTTTTTAAGAATAGGACAAGTGAAAAGGAAATAGATAATGTTTGAAACTCTGAATGGGGTATTGTGCAGTTTGAAGGGGCTGTTGATTTGGTTTATGGTACTGACCGTGTTGGATTCCTTGCTCAAAACTTTCCAAGTGGGTCTTGCAGACTTGAATTATGTTGTTGGAAAATGAATAAAACTAGATGAAGGAAGTTATTGAGATTTTAATGGTGAACAAGGTAGCCAGTATACACTTTTGAATTTGTTATGTATTGTATTATATTTAGAAGTAGGTGTTTTAAGTATTTTGCTTCTCAGTGAACTTTGCTGCATGAACTGCATGCTATTGTTAATACTTAGGAATGACAATTTGCTAATTTCTTAGTCAAAGATTTTTTTTTTCAAGTGAAAATATTATTAGTGGATGGTTTTGTCTATAAATAATTGACATACGACAAAATTGTATGAGGGGAATGTTTATCTGGACTGAACTTTTGAGCTTTCTGATTAATGATGATTTGGCTTCATTTTGTGATGTTACACTCCGGACTGACCATGGCACACATATCAGTTATTCTACGAGATTGTTTTTATTTGTTTTCGGGGTTTTTGTGTTTAACTTCTCCAGGAGATGGGCTATGGTTAAGTTTTAATGACTTGTTTAAACGCTACTAGTAAGTTCGTTGTAAAAAATCAGATGTGTTGTTTTCCCGAGCCCATAATTCTGCATTCAATTGTCTAATTTATTCATCTTTCCTGTCATCTGAGAGAAGCAAAATTTTACACCATAAAAGTGATGTATGCCATTCTTGTTGTTGTTTGAGTTTGAATTACTCTGATCAGTTGGAGGAAAAAGAAGGATCGTTTCATAACGGTATATCTGTTGGTTTTGTGTGCAGGCAAAGTTAACAGGAAAGCCTTGTCTCATTGTAGTGAAGGTTAGTCTCATAACTGCTATCTTAATATATCTGCCTATTTCACTAGGTTCTTTTATTTTATAGAATCAGAAAATGTTAAGTGTATAGACAAAAAAAGAAAGATACATAGAACTGAAAAAGCAAAAGAGAAATATTGTAATAGAATTGTTAACTAACTAGTTTCTAGAAAGTAATTATTCTGCTCGTTTGTAATAGTATGTTTTGAATCTTCTAGTTGCAATTTGACTTATAATTTTCACCGAAATTTACCACTAAATGGCATATGCCAGGTATCAAGCTATCTGGTTTTAACAGAAGGCTTGCGTGGGATGGAGAAGTGCATATCTTGATTTTTTTTTCTAAACCAAGAAAAATTTATTTCATTTTCATGGAACTCTTCACATTGTTTAGCCGCGTTTTCTTTTGAAACATCTATTTTGGTATATGGGAACTAATGTAGCTTATTGAGTCTGATCATCTCCTAAAATGTTTGCTTTTCTCATCCTCTCATAGCTCAAGCGGTGGGAGCGGAAGGAATGCAAGCCAAACAGCCTTCCTGTTTTACACAAAATGCACGTTAAGGTTGGAGATACGGTGAAAATCATATCTGGACACGACAAGGGCAAAACTGGAGAAATAACAAAAATCTTTAAGCACAATAGCACCGTGATAGTTAAAGACATAAACTTGAAGACAAAGCATGTGAAGAGCAGGGAAGAGGGTGAACCAGGACAGATACTTAAGGTTAGGTTTCTTTCTTTAACTTTTCGAGTCATCAATTTATCAGTTCTTGTTTACTAGTTTGAGTCAATTGCAATAAACATTTGAAATTTTATATCCCAGATAGAAGGAGCTGTCCACAGTTCTAATGTGATGCTTTACTCGAAAGAAAAGAATGTAGCAAGCCGGGTGGGCCATAAAATTCTGGAAAATGGGCAACGAGTTCGGTACCTTATTAAAACTGGTGAGATAATAGATAATGCGGAGAACTGGAAGAAACTGAAGGAAGAAAAGAAGAAAACTGAAGAAGCTGTGACTGCTGCATAAGGAACCAGTTCTTGCCTGAATATTGTTGTAGTTTAGACCCTCTAGATGCAGTGACATCATTTTGTTGTTTGTATTGGTTTTATACATAGTTAAGTGCCCTTTTGACTGATGCACGAGCAAAAGGCCAATATAAGTTATCTTATGTTGTTGATGCAAATATTTAATGGGTCTTTTCTTTAAATCTTCGTTGTGCTTGCAGTCGAAGTGAAGGGCAACATTTTGAATGGATTGGAGAATGCGGTATGTGGGAATTTGTTGTGCTTGCAATTTGTTGGGTTGGGAGGTTGGGACCCAACCAAAAAGATGGACTGGAAATTCAAAAGATTTTTTACACCATGAACTCATATATAAGTTTCATTTTGCACTCTTTAAGTTTTTTATTCTTCCGTCCTCTCACCTCTTTCTTCTTTCGTCCTCTTCCTACCTTGTTCATGATCTTCATCTACGTTCTTTCTCCAGATTTTATTCTCATAAATAATAATTTTGATAGGTTTGAAATTCACAGGTTTGATAATGAAAATACATCAAGTTGTGTACAGCCAATCTGATAGCTCTTCCAAATTTCTCTCTTTATTTTCCAAATTTTGTTCCAATTTTTCCACAATTTTCTTCTTTTCCAATTAATTCTCAACAGATTCTTATCTTTTCTTCCTATTGCCATTATTGGTCCTTTCAAGTTTTGTACGTATTCGAAATTATCAAAGCAATCATCAAAATCAGACGATGAACCAAAAAAATAAAAAATTATGAACTTCAAAATTTACCCCATCTTTATGAAGTTATGGCCTTGGGAACCATATGGGAACTTCAATTTTTACCTCAAGGCCGTAACTTTATTGCCTTTCTGATCAATCTCTCTGTAACCTGTTGCACATGGTTCCCATAGTCCATACATTGCTCCGTTCTCTTGCACTTAAGCTTCCAAGCACGACCCAATTGTAAAATCACAACGAAAATCAACAATTTTACAGATAAGTTTATAAAACTGCTTGAATTCTGAGAGCCTCTGAAGGTGAGACACCGGAGATCTATCAGCCGCAGCAGGGCCGGCCAAGGGGCAAAAGGGACACAAATCTTGGGCTCAAAATAATATAGGGCCCAAAATTGTGCTCAAAATTATTAATATGTTATATAAAAATAAATAAACAAAACAAGGAAAATAATAAGCAATATATGAATTTGATATTGGTGCAAACTCTTAAATATTGAAACTCTTATTTAAAGAACGGCTTCACAACCATAAGGTTCCTAGGGACTTCTTAAGTCTATTCAAACTCACAGAACACTTCGACTCGACCTCAAACTCCACGACTTTACGTTTGAACCAAAACGGAAAAACGGAGGAAACAGTAATTCACCGTCGTTCCAGCCTCCGCCGTGCTCCTCTGGGTTCACAGAGTTGTCCTCAGCTGTCAGGACCCACCCCAGTTTCACCCCGAAAACCGAGGTAAACCCTGCTCCCGTCTGACACCCCGAACACAACACCAACAAAAACTACTAAAGTAACACAGTCAGACGCAGGAGAAACTATATAAAACATTCTGAAGTCAAAGTGTTATAGAGCATAGTACTCAATACAAAAGAAAGAAAACCGATAAACAATGTACACGCACAACGGAAAATCTAAACATTCCGGGGTCACTCTATGCCTCCGACAATGCCTCGATGTCAGAACCCAGCGCTAGCTCCACAACCTGGAGGGCAATTTAAAACAGAAGGTGTGAGTGGACCATAAATAATAACATATTTTTCGAAAACCATTTCATAATAAAACCAGGGTTTTAGCCTTCCGTTTTGAAAACCACATGCATAACCCAATTGCTGAAAACAATTATAATCACGTGAAGATCATTATAAAAACATTTACAGAATCATTATAAAAAAAGTCATAGGAATCATATCATAAGCATCATAAAACCGTAACACAAAACATAAATACCAAGCCATCATTATCCGATCAAACCTGCTGGACCTATCAGAGTCTTTAAACTCAATCCAGGCCTCATAATATCCGAGTCTTTAAACTCCCGAGTCTTTAAACTCAATAGGCCTATGGGGGAAATATCAATATATCCGAGTCTTTAAACTCTCGAGTCTTTAAACTCAATCCGGATCTTTAAACCCAATCTGGGTCCGTCCCCCGTCAATCACAATATCCAGGTCTTTAAACCCAATAACCAGATCTAGCAAATCCAATCAAAACCATTTGAAAACCATTTCTCAATCCACATCCAAACCCGAATCCGAAATCACTGGTCTGATGCCCTTCCGGCATCCAGAACCGTCATTCCGAACCCAAATCCAGAAATTCACTTTTCAACTTTAAAACCAAATCTCGTTTCCGAAATCCGATTTCAAAACCGAAAATCTCTTTAATCACCAAATCATGTTTCAAAATCTCTTTATATTCATTTGAATCACTTCTTCTTTGAAATCCCAAAATCATAGCATCATATTCAGAAATCACACTTTTCTCGTAAAACGTGCCAAATACGAACTTTCTCGAAAAACATGTAATTATGTAAAACTAACATCACATAGTCTACAATCATGAAATCACATATAAAACCATAAAAAAGTAATTAAAAGCAGTTATGCATGCTCAGTTATAGATAAGGGGTCCACTCATAGTTACCGGCACGTCATTCGCGCCCCGTACGTCCCATACGTTCCTCAGCTTCCTCGGGAAATCCTGATCCTGTCACAAGTCACCAAAGTACGTCACTAACACGTCTACGAAGGTTCACCTAATTTTCCCCAAAATCCCCCGGGTCTTAAACGTAACGAACCGGAACCTTAAACCTTCACCTTCGCGGAACTAACTTCAAACGATGTCCGAACAACCCGAAACCAATTCCAATAGACTCGTTATAACTCCTAGACCAAAAACTCAGTTGACACCTTCCTCATAAACCACCGCACGCGCCCCCATGCGCCTTCCAAAGTGGCTGCGCATGGGCCTCACGCGCCTGCCACAGTGTCATCGTCTACATCGGGTCGACCGGTTGACTGTACTGAACCGGCGTTCTCGGTTCTCCGCCGTCCCGTCTCCGTTTTCCTTCCTTTCTTTACCATCTTCACCGTCTAGCCCTAAGCAATTCATTCCCCTCACTCAAACACCTCGACACAGCCCCTACATCATCGTCCCTAACTCGAATTAAAACCTAAACTGTCCCCTGTTTCACACTCCGGCCAACCAGGTAACCCCCCATCACAACAACCACCCTAGGCGACTCCTAGGACTTCACTGAAGCTCACCCAACTCACCAAATCTCTCGACTCACACTCAAAACCCACGACTTCCCGTTTAAAATTTACGGCAAAATAGAGTACTTACAAAGGGAGAAGAAATTACCTGTACACCGATCACCACCGTGAACTCAGCCGTGAGGACACAACTCCTCCAGTCCACCTCCAGCCTCTGAACACCTCCACCAGCCTCGATTGGCCCCGTACACGGCAGCACCACCACTCGAACTCCTCTCTGTTTTTCTGGTTTCCCCGTGAGCTCACATCACACACACACACTCTAATACCTCACCTCCCAACCTTCTCACTGTCTCCCTCTCAATCTCTGATCACTCCTCACTCACCAAACACACCAACACTCACGATCCACGCCCAACTCCTCTCAATTTCTCAGTCTCTGTTCTCCCTTCCCTTCGAACACTCACACACGGTTACACGACCACAATGCCCAAATAATTGGACCGTGTTCCCTAGAACCAACCAGACCCTGAACACGTGTCACAATCCTCCCCATTCTCTCACAAGTGGCTCAATCTCAGCCATCCACTTGTCCCAATCTGTTGCACAAATCCCCATGTGCAAAAGACCAAAATACCCTTCCTTTTAAGCCAAAATTACCATTTTGCCACTACCTTCCTAAACCCGTAACTCACACATCCTAACTCCGATGACTACGTGCCGCCTGTCGTTGAATTCAGGACGAAGAGATCTACCTAACTGTCCTCGGTCAACGTGTCAAAAACCGATCGTACGAAAAGTCAACTATTCCCCTATTTTAGCCAAATTACGAAAGTGCCCTCAACCTTCCGAACATCATAACTTCCTCCTCGGATGTCGGAATCGGGCGTGACACCTGTCTACGGATTCGTGACGTCCCGAACTACGTCACATTCATCGGTCAAAGTCCATTTGACCGCCCGAACTAAAATTCAACAATTTGCCCCAGTTAGGGGCAAAATCGTCATTCTATCTTAACGAACCTATCGTAACTAACTAACCACCGATTAAGCTCACTAATCTCATCTTAAACACGGTCTTAACCCTACTTCCTGGGACGGGTCGTTACATCAGCCGTCCTTACCTCCCATCGACTCTGCTTGGATCAATTGATCACTTATGGTTGCACCACACCCTCGACACCTCTCTGTTTTCCTGAGAAACTCACACCCTCCTCACACTCTCACTCGACTTCTCAATTCCTCTCAACACCTTCCCTGCACTCTCAGCCTTCCCCTGATCACACTCACACACTCAAGGACTCACACCTTCCTGCAATTCGATCAATTTTCCTCTCAAACTCAGTCTCTGTTTCTCTCAAGCACGACTCACACACAACCCGTTTAATTAAACCGTGCAATTGCCTAGAACCCACTAGACACAGGGCACGTGTCCAAATCCTATGGTCCCAACTCAAAAATATCCAATAGGTACTGTACACTTGTCCCAATCTGATTTGCACAATTCCCAATGTGCAAAAAGACCAAAATACCCCTACTTGTTCAATTTATGGTTTTACCCTTCGTCGTTTTAGACCCGTATCTCACTCGTCCTACGTCTGAGGAAGACATGCCGCCTGTCGTTGTACTCAGGACGACGAGATCTACCTAACAGTCCTCGGTCTACGTGTAAAAACGGTGTCGTGCGAAAAGTCAACTTTTTCCCTTCGTTTAACCAAATTACGGTAATACCCTCAACCTTTCGAACTTCATAACTTCCTCCTCGGATGTCGGAATTGGGCGTGCCACCTGTCTACGGACTCTTGACATCCTAAACCACGTCACGGTCATCGGTCAATGCCCAATTGACCGCCCGAACTAAAAGTCAACTTTGTGCCCAAACTTGGGGCAAAATCGTCATTCTACGCCGAACGTCCAAAGTAACCCACTAACCACCGATTAACTCAGCTAATCCGTCAGTAATCACTTCACTAATCCCGACTTCCCGGACGGGTCGTTACACCATCAATGGTAGGTCTCAAGGCCAAGCCTATCCGACTCGTCTCCACGTCCAGAACCTTTCCCTATGAACCGAAGTCATCCTTAGACACTAAATCAGAACTTGCCATTTTGAATTGAAACAGGGGATTGCATGAGTTCTCATCCTTACCTCATCGTCGTACACCGCCATGATCGCCATCAACTTTTTCCTAGCTTTTCCTTCACTTCTTATTCACAAACTATGGGCAGAAAATCACATTTGAGGGTGAGGGTGATTGGATGGAAGCAGTGCACGGTGCTCTGTTTCGTGTTGTGTCGCGGATTCTGGGCCACCGTCCATGACGGCTTATCATGGTGGCACCACCCAACTCCTCATCTCCCTCTCTGTTTCATTCCTAGGTTATTGGAAACTGGTAAAGATCGAAGGAATTGGGTTTCACAGTCTTACCCACACCTTGTTCTCTGTTTTACAACTGTTTAACCCAATTAAACCCATTCCTTTTAATTTGGACGTGAGGCGGCTAGGAGAGTTCCACAGCCTTCTAGGATGGGACATGTGTCCCAAATCTGGTAGGCACAGATTCCAACACAAGCCAAGTGTCACAAATCCTCTAGGCACAATTCTTAATGCAGCAAATGACCATTTTACCCTTTTCTCTACAATTTACCATTTTGACCCTAAGGCATTTAGACCAAAATCTGAACTGTCTGAAGTCCGATGACAGCGTGCCGCCTGTATAATTGGTTTGACTTATGGTTTTGGGCTAAGGCCCTAATGGTTTCATTTTTGATAACTGGTTTTCGAATGCATGCATGCTTTTTAGTGAAGGGCATAAATGTCTCTTTTATGAAATGAGTTTTATTAAAATTATTTGTTTTGTCCACTCAGAGCTTTTCGTGGTTTTAATGCCCTTCAGGTTGATCGTGGATGCGGGCTGTAGCGGAGACCAAGACATCACACTCCTCCTTGGGATCCTTGCGTACTCTGGAAGCCCGATAGCGCTAAAGTCGGAACTATCCCTTGTCTGACACTTCGTGTCATACGGAATCAGGCGCGTCCCGCGTTAATCCCCGGAGGGGGGGGGGGGGGGGGTGACAGGACCCACCCCGATTATCGCCTCGATAATCGGGAAGCATCCTGCTCCCGTCTGACAATCGAATCCAAAAGACCGGAAAACTAATCAATATTACAACACACCCATTGTCAGACCAGGGAGATTAAACGATTACAACCGACCGGACGTCAAGTCCACAGTTTCACAGAGCATAATATTACAAAACAAGTTAAAGAAACAAATCCTACTCTGTGAACTAACTACTCCGCAACGGAAAACTTTATGCCTCCGCCTCTGCCTCGGCGCTTGCCCCCGCACTTGTACCACGACCTAGAGGGAATTTAAAACAACAAAGTGTGAGTGGACCGAAACATAAGTTTTACAGGAAAAACAGTTTTTCCGAAATCGGGTTCGCCCTCCAGTTTTGTAACACTCATGCATAACCAAATATTCAAATTTTGCATATTAACTTTTGAAAACTCTTTTTCCGAAACACATGAAAAACGTTACAAAGGATCGCCATAATTCATGTAAAAACCATTTAATAATGCCAGGTTTCAGGAACCGTCATTTTGAACGTTAATTGCACAAATCAAGTAAAACGTGAATCAATAACCACAATTATGCCGTTGGATCCATCCGAGTCTTTAAACTTACGAGTCTTTAAACTTAATTCGGGTCTTTAAACCCAATTTTCGGGCCCGCCCCCGTCATCAACATACCGGGTCTTTAAACCCAAAACCAGATCCAACCATTAACCGGGTCTTTAAACCCAAAACCGTTTTTAAACACAACAAACCAGGATTCATCACAAACCGTTTTCCAACATTATTCCGAAAACATTTCTCATCATAACAGGACTTATGTCCGAATTCACATGCAAATTCCAACACATGCAATTTCCAAAAATTACTTCACAATGTGATCAAACATCATAAATCCGAAACATGCATATTCATATCCAGGAACTTCATCAAGATCATCACGCATGCATAAGCAAAAACCGTAATCTTGAAATGCGTGAAATACGATAAATATCTCGAAAAATGTGGAACCATGTAAAACCGATATATCATATCACCATCATAAAATCATAGGTAAAACCGAGAGATAAATAAGCAAAATAGTCATGCATGCCCAATTTAGAAATCAAAAGGTCCACTCACGGTTTTAGGACGCGTCAATCGCGTCCCGCGCGCTCCTCCGTAGCTTCGGAAATGTTCGGGCCTGTAAAAATGTACAAGAAGGGTTACAAACATCCTCAAATAGCTCGTAGGATTTTTCCTAATTTTCCCGGATTTTTCGGCGAAATAAACCTTAAGGTCCTAAACTTCCAAGCTCCCGAAACTATCCCGAATGACTCCCGAACAATTCGAACTCTAAAGGTAAAATGTTAATTACACTGAAAGGATCAATTTCCATGTTGACTGTGATCGGAGATGACATCGCACGCGCCGTCACGCGCCGCCCAAAGTGGCTGCGCGTGAAGGCCACGCGCCAAGCTACAGTGTCATCGTTCCTACCCGGATAGCCTGATAAACGGGTCTGTCACCCGCGACACAACCCGACCAGTTTAAGTTCAATTCTCAAGAAATTCCTCCCGTTTTCAATCCTATTACCTTCTCTAACTCATTAATTCCAGGTCTGTACTAATTATTAACCTCGACTGTCCCTAAACCGTTTCAACCCAGACTTGAACAGCCGAACGGGTCGTCACCCAAAACTCACCCAAACTAACTCCATTCTCAAATTAATTTTACCAGTAGATTAAGGGAACTTAGACGAACACAATGGCACTAACAATTTAGCTCGCCGTTACCTGGAAGTCGTCGTCCTCAGCACTGGTTTTCCCCTGAAACTGAGACTCAGGTTCCCGGCCAAACTGTCCTCCTCCTCCTTCAATTCTTGCACGGTTGTGCTCGAAGTGGCCCCAGAAGTCTAACACGGCTTTTGGTTTCGATCAACAGGCTCCAGAAATTGAATGGGATTTTTCCCTCCAACTGGTTCCTCCCTGAACAGCACTTGGGTTGTAGGGCCAACAGTGGTCGTCCTCACCTAAATCTTGCACCAACGTGATCCTTTCACTCCCAGAAGTCCCTCAGTGTCCTTAGTTTGGCCTAAAAAACGTAGGAATTGAACCCTGAAACTTCCCCCCAAAAACCCGAAAATGTTTCCTCACGGCTCCTCTCACAGTTCCTCACACTCTCAGCTCCCAAACTGAACCAAAATGACCTCCCCACATCCTCTAACTCAGTTAATCGAACGCAGTGAGACGACAACCCGTGAGAATCCCTCAGCTGGTCACTGCGCAGTTGCCTCCCGCAAACAGACCCCAAGAACAAATTAAAAACCTCTCCCGTGCATTCTGTTTCAGCCCAGACACGCATGGATGCTTCCCACAATCTCAAAATTCATAAACTAAACCCACTCACCAGTCCACTTAGCCATAAACAATTGCGCGCACAAAGCTCCACGGCCGCACTCTGTTTTTCACGGTGGTGCTACAGTAACCGCCGTGAAAATGACCAAAATGACCCTCTGTGCAATAATTACCAAATTGCCCTCCAGCTTCCGTGACCCATAACTCGGTCATCCGACGTCCGTTTCATGCGTGCCGCCTGTCGTTGTTCTCAGGGCGTCGAGACGAACATAACGGTCTTCGAGTCAAATGCATAACAATTGTCAAACAAAAAGTCAACTTTTCCCCTTAATAACGCCCAATTACGATAATGCCCCTGAATTTCCGAACATCATAACTTTCACCTTGTTCGTCCGAATCGAACGTGCCACCTGTCTATGAACTCTTGACGTCCCGAACTACGTCACGGTCATCACTCCACGTCCGTTCGACCTCCCAATCAAAAAGTCAACAATTTGACCACACAAATCACAGGGGTAAAAACGTCATTTTATTCAATATTTTACAAAATTACATTTTCAGAACGTCCGGGGCGTTACAATCTTCCCCCCTTAAGAAATTTCGTCCCGAAATTTCAAGGAAACAAGTAGGGGAACTGTTCTCGCATCTGTGCCTCGAGTTCCCATGTGGCTTCCTCCACACTCTGGTTCCTCCAGAGAACTTTTACCAGAGGAACGGTCTTCCGACGTATTACTTTATCCTTTCGATCCAAAATCTGCACCGGCTGTTCCTCAAAGCTCAAGTCATCTCGAAGTTCAATGGCTGCTCCTCCAGTACATGAGATGCGTCGAACACGTATTTCCGCAACATTGACACATGAAAAACATCATGGACCTTCGACAGCTCTGGCGGTAGTGCCAACCTGTAGGCCACCGGGCCAATCCTCTCGGTAATCTCATAAGGTCCGATATAACGAGGGCTCAACTTCCCTCGCCTGCCGAATCTCACCACACCCTTCCAAGGGGACAATTTCAGAAATACCCGATCTCCGACCGCAAACTCAAGATCTCGAATCCGATGGTCCACATAGCTCTTTTGTCTGTCTTGGGCTGCCTTGAGCCGATCCCTTATGAGTTTGACCTTCTCGGTCGTCTGTTCCACCAATTCGGATTTAGTCAGCTTCCTTTCACCTACGTCCGTCCAACACAACGGAGTTCTGCATTGCCGTCCGTACAAGGCTTCGTACGGAGCCATCCCAATGCTCGCCTGATAGCTGTTGTTGTAGGAAAATTCCATCAAGGCTAGGTGTGACTCCCAAGTGTCCAGAAATTGAAAAACGTAAGCTCGCATCATATCCTCCAAAGTCTGGATGGTCCGCTCAGACTGGCCGTCAGTCTGAGGATGAAATGCAGTACTGAAACGAAGTTTCGTCCCAAATGCTTCCTGCAGACTCTGCCAAAATCGAGAAGTAAACCTCGGGTCTCGGTCAGAAACTATTGATTCCGGAGTACCGTGCAAACGGATGATCTCAACAATAAACAACTGGGCCAACTGTGTCATCCTGAAGTTCTCTCGTACTGGCAAGAAATGAGCTGATTTCGTAAGCCTGTCCACAATCACCCAAACTCCATCGTGACCTCTGGGTGTCCTAGGAAGTCCAAACACGAAATCCATCGTTAGGTGATCCCACTTCCATTCCGGGATAGGTAGGGGTTGCAAGGCTCCATAAGGTCGTTGTCTCTCAGCCTTCACTTGCTGGCAAATCAGACACCTGCTGACAAATTCGGTAATCTCCCGTTTCATTCCCGGCCACCAGTAGTGCTCTCGCAAGGTACGATACATCTTGGTCCCACCAGGATGCATCGCGTAGGCCGAACTATGAGCTTCGTCCAGGATCTCCTTCTTCAGTGCCTCAACGTCGGGCACACACAACCGTCCTTCTTTTAGCAAAGCTCCATCCTCCCTGACTGTAAAATCTAGCCGTTCACCGGCTTCCACTTCAATCCGAAGTACACATGAGACAGGATCTTGAGATTGAACCTCAACGATCCGATCGACCAGAAGTGGTCTCACATGAAAATTAGCCAGCAAGACACCTTGGCCATCCAAACCCAAATCAATGCTATTCTTACGGAGTTCAACCAAAAGTGGTAAATGAACCGTCCGTAGATGTGCCACAGAATGCGTTGACTTCCGGCTTAGAGCATCAGCCACCACATTGGCTTTTCCCGGGTGGTACTCAATCGTGCAATCATAATCCTTAATTAGCTTTAGCCACCGTCGTTGCCTCACATTTAACTCCTTCTGAGTGAACAAGTACTTCAGGCTTTTGTGATCCGTGAACATTCTGCAAGTCGCACCATACATGTGATGTCTCCAGATTTTTAACGCATGCACAACAGCAGCTAACTCCAAGTCGTGCGTCGGATAGTTGCGCTCATGCGGTTTCAACTGGCGCGAAGCATAGGCGATCACTTTCCCATGCTGCATTAGCACACATCCCAAACCCTGTAAGGATGCATCACTGTACACCTCAAATTCCCCACTATCGTCTGGAAGGGTCAGTATGGGAGCAGATGTCAACCTTTCCTTTAGCTCCCGAAAACTACGCGCACAATCGTCATCCCACTCAAACTTGACTCCCTTCCGCGTCAGTCGCGTCAACGGGGCAGCAATGGTAGAGAAACCCTCTACGAACCTCCTGTAGTAACCAGCCAAACCCAAGAAACTTCTAACTTCAGTGACGGTCCTCGGTTGTTCCCACTTCGCCACTGCCTCAATTTTCTGAGTATCCGCACTGATCCCGTCAGTTGAGATCACATGTCCCAAGAAACTCACGCTCGTCAACCAAAACTGACATTTGCTGAGCTTCGCATACAACTGGTTTTCCCTCAAGGTACCTAGCACCATCCTTAAGTGCTCCCCGTGCGCTTCCGCACTCCTCGAGTAGACTAGGATATCATCAATGAACACGATGACAAAATGATCCAAGTATGGCTGCAACACTCGGTTCATCAAATCCATAAATGCTGCGGGTGCGTTGGTCAAACCAAACGGCATCACAAGGAACTCATAATGACCATAACGGGTCCTAAAAGCTGTCTTGGGTACATCCTCATCCTTAACCCGCAATTGATGATACCCAGAACGTAGATCAATTTTGGAGAAGTACTGCGCTCCTCGCAGTTGATCGAACAAATCATCGATCCGAGGCAACGGGTATTTGTTCCTGACTGTTACTTTATTCAGTTGCCTATAATCGATGCAGAGTCTCAAACTCCCATCCTTTTTCTTCACAAACAACACCGGGGCTCCCCATGGGGATACACTCGGTCGAATAAACCCCATCTCAAGTAATTCTTGTAATTGCGCCTTCAGTTCTTTCAACTCGGCCGGCGCCATACGATACGGAGTCTGAGAGATAGGTTGCGTACCTGGAACCAGATCAACAGTGAACTCGACATCTCGATGCGGTGGCAATCACGATAGATCCTCCGGAAAGACATCCGGGAACTCCCGTACTATCGGTATATCCTCCACCCTCAATGGTGCAGCTCGTGAATCCATCACCTGAGCTAAGTATCCCTGGCACCCTTTCCTCAACAACTTACTTGCCTTCAGGGCTGATATCACTCCGACAGGAGTGGCTCGCTGGATTCCCTGAAAAGTGGTTTCCGGTAATCCCGGGCTCCGAAAAGTAACCTTCTTATCGACACATTCGATAGAAGCACGATGGAGCGTCAACCAGTCCATTCCCAAAATGACATCAAAGTCGTGCAAATCCAAGAGTATCAAATCTGCCATCAGACCAACATCACCTACCATTACGGGACACTCCCGCAACACTTGATTTACCACAAATACATCTCCCGTGGGTGTACTCACACCCAAGTCACAGTCCAAGGCGGACACCTCTCTACCCGCCAACAACTCACAGTCCCGTGATATAAATGAATGAGTAGCTCCGGGATCAATTAAAGCACAAACATCATGCCCAAAGATCGTGAGTGTACCTGTCACAACACCAGGCGCTGCCCTGGCCTCCTGCTGCGTAACAGCAAAAACTCGGGCCTGTGGTCCAGCTGCTCGCCCACGGCCCCGGCCCCTCTGTCCATTAGCCGCTCCAGTACCACCTCCTCGAGTACTCCCAGTCCCAGAAACTGCAGCTGTGCTCCGTCCCTTCTCTGCTCCACCCCGACCTGCGCCACCACCTTGTGGCAAGGATGGACACTCCCTCCGATAGTGGCCCCGCTCTCCACAGAAGAAACAGATAACACTGGAAGCATCTCGAACAAAACCACCACCCTGCCGTCCCGTGGAAGTAACAGAAGTCGCGCTCGCCTGCGGAGCAGTCTGCGCCCTAGGCGCTCGGAATCCGGAACCCTGATAGTTACCAGGCCTGCCATAACGATCATTGCCTGCGGATGAGGCTCCATTATAACGTCCCTTCTTCGGGGCTCTCTGACCATATGATCCAGGATATGAACGCTCTCGACGTTGCCCACCACCAGAGTACTGTGGACGTGTCGGGAGACTAGCCTCAACCCGCACCGCGGCATCAGACAACTCCCTGAGAGTAGCAAAAGCTCCGGCCGTCACAATGGCCCGTATCTCACCCCGTAGGCCAAGCTCAAACCTACGACATTTCTCAGCCTCAGTAGATACAAAGGTAGGAGCAAAACGAGCTAGCATCTGAAATTTTTGTTCATACTCAGCTACGGACATGCTCCCCTGCTGGAGCTGCAGAAACTCGGTCTCCCTAGCATCACAGAATGAACGGGGATAATACTGATCCAGAAACCGTTCACGAAAGGTCTCCCAAGCCACTATACGGGCATCCCAGCCCTACAACTCCAGAGTATACCACCACTCATAAGCAGATCCATCAAGTAGAAATGTGGCCAACACCACACGCTCCTCAGAAGGACAGTGCATCACAGTAAAAATCCGCTCAATCCGAGAAATCCAACGGTGAGCATCCTCGGGATCCGCTCCACCACTAAACACCGTAGCCCCAAGACGATGGGCTCGCTCGATCGAAGCGCTCTCGGCATCGCCATCAGGTCGTGGAGGGGGTTCGCGTCGCGGAGGCATGGCCGGTCGTCCTTCTCTGAAAGAGGCATAAGTTAGTACAATAATCAAGGCACACCCTAGTGCCGGACACGAATCGTAAACCTAGGCTCTGATACCAATTGACAGGACCCACCCCGATTATCGCCTCGATAATCGGGAAGCATCCTGCTCCCGTCTGACAATCGAATCCAAAAGACCGGAAAACTAATCAATATTACAACACACCCATTGTCAGACCAGGGAGATTAAACGATTACAACCGACCGGACGTCAAGTCCACAGTTTCACAGAGCATAATATTACAAAACAAGTTAAAGAAACAAATCCTACTCTGTGAACTAACTACTCCGCAACGGAAAACTTTATGCCTCCGCCTCTGCCTCGGCGCTTGCCCGCACTTATACCACGACCTAGAGGGAATTTAAAACAACAAAGTGTGAGTGGACCGAAACATAAGTTTTACAGGAAAAACAGTTTTTCCGAAATCGGGTTCGCCCTCCAGTTTTGTAACACGCATGCATAACCAAATATTCAAATTTTGCATATTAACTTTTGAAAACTCTTTTTCCGAAACACATGAAAAACGTTACAAAGGATCGCCATAATTCATGTAAAAACCATTTAATAATGCCAGGTTTCAGGAACCGTCATTTTGAACGTTAATTGCACAAATCAAGTAAAACGTGAATCAATAACCACAATTATGCCGTTGGATCCATCCGAGTCTTTAAACTCAATATTAGGCCTTCCCGGGATATCAACGAGTCTTTAAACTCAAAACATGATTAATAGGCCTCGGGGGTATCATAATAATCGAGTCTTTAAACTCACGAGTCTTTAAACTCAATTCGGGTCTTTAAACCCAATTTTCGGGCCCGCCCCCGTCATCAACATACCGGGTCTTTAAACCCAAAACCAGATCCAACCATTAACCGGGTCTTTAAACCCAAAACCGTTTTTAAACACAACAAACCAGGATTCATCACAAACCGTTTTTCAACATTATTCCGAAAACATTTCTCATCATAACAGGACTTATGTCCGAATTCACATGCAAATTCCAACACATGCAATTTCCAAAAATTACTTCACAATGTGATCAAACATCATAAATCCGAAACATGCATATTCATATCCAGGTACTTCATCAAGATCATCACGCATGCATAAGCAAAAACCGTAATCTTGAAATGCGTGAAATACGATAAATATCTCGAAAAACGTGGAACCATGTAAAACCGATATATCATATCACCATCATAAAATCATAGGTAAAACCGAGAGATAAATAAGCAAAATAGTCATGCATGCCCAATTTAGAAATCAAAAGGTCCACTCACGGTTTTAGGACGCGTCAATCGCGTCCCGCGCGCTCCTCCGTAGCTTCGGAAATGTTCGGGCCTGTAAAAATGTACAAGAAGGGTTACAAACATCCTCAAATAGCTCGTAGGATTTTTCCTAATTTTCCCGGATTTTTCGGCGAAATAAACCTTAAGGTCCTAAACTTCCAAGCTCCCGAAACTATCCCGAATGACTCCCGAACAATTCGAACTCTAAAGGTAAAATGTTAATTACACTGAAAGGATCAATTTCCATGTTGACTGTGATCGGAGATGACATCGTACGCGCCGTCACGCGCCGGCCAAAGTGGCTGCGCGTGAAGGCCACGCGCCAAGCTACAGTGTCATCGTTCCTACCCGGATAGCCTGATAAACGGGTCTGTCACCCGCGACACAACCCGACCAGTTTAAGTTCAATTCTCAAGAAATTCCTCCCGTTTTCAATCCTATTACCTTCTCTAACTCATTAATTCCAGGTCTGTACTAATTATTAACCTCGACTGTCCCTAAACCGTTTCAACCCAGACTTGAACAGCCGAACGGGTCGTCACCCAAAACTCACCCAAACTAACTCCATTCTCAAATTAATTTCACCAGTAGATTAAGGGAACTTAGACGAACACAATGGCACTAACAATTTAGCTCGCCGTTACCTGGAAGTCGTCGTCCTCAACACTGGTTTTCCCCTGAAACTGAGACTCAGGTTCCCGGCCAAACTGTCCTCCTCCTCCTTCAATTCTTGCACGGTTGTGCTCGAAGTGGCCCCAGAAGTCTAACACGGCTTTTGGTTTCGATCAACAAGCTCCAGAAATTGAATGGGATTTTTCCCTCCAACTGGTTCCTCCCTGAACAGCACTTGGGTTCTAGGGCCAACAGTGGTCGTCCTCACCCAAATCTTGCACCAACGTGATCCTTTCACTCCCAGAAGTCCCTCAGTGTCCTTAGTTTGGCCCAAAAACCGTAGGAATTGAACCCTGAAACTTCCCCCCAAAAACCCGAAAATGTTTCCTCACGGCTCCTCTCACAGTTCCTCACACTCTCAGCTCCCAAACTGAACCAAAATGACCTCCCCACATCCTCTAACTCAGTTAATCGAACGCAGTGAGACGACAACCCGTGAGAATCCCTCAGCTGGTCACTGCGCAGTTGCCTCCCGCAAACAGACCCCAAGAACAAATTAAAAACCTCTCCCGTGCATTCTGTTTCAGCCCAGACACGCATGGATGCTTCCCACAATCTCAAAATTCATAAACTAAACCCACTCACCAGTCCACTTAGCCATAAACAATTGCGCGCACAAAGCTCCACGGCCGCACTCTGTTTTTCACGGTGGTGCTACAGTAACCGCCGTGAAAATGACCAAAATGCCCCTCTGTGCAATAATTACCAAATTGCCCTCCAGCTTCCGTGACCCATAACTCGGTCATCCGACGTCCGTTTCATGCGTGCCGTCTGTCGTTGTTCTCAGGGCGTCGAGACGAACATAACGGTCTTCGAGTCAAATGCATAACAATTGTCAAACAAAAAGTCAACTTTTCCCCTTAATAACGCCCAATTACGATAATGCCCCTGAACTTCCGAACATCATAACTTTCACCCTGTTCGTCCGAATCGAACGTGCCACCTGTCTATGAACTCGTGACGTCCCGAACTACGTCACAGTCATCACTCCACGTCCGTTCGACCTCCCAATCAAAAAGTCAACAATTTGACCACACAACTCACAGGGGTAAAAACGTCATTTTATTCAATATTTTACAAAATTACATTTTCAGAACGTCCGGGGCGTTACAGGGGGGGAGAGTGTAACACCCCAGAAATTCACAGATTGTAATATTGTAATTTAATGTATGAATTGACGATTTTACCCCTGTGGATTATGGCCAATTGTTGACTTTTTGGTTTATGGGTCAAATGGACTTCGACCAGTGACCGTGACGTAGTTCGGAACGTCACGAGTTCATAGACAGGTGGCACGTCCATTTCGGACGATCAGGGAAAAAGTTATGACTATCGGAAGTTCAGGGGCATTACCGTAATTTGGACGAGTTAGGGGAAAAAGTTGACTTTTTGTTGTACCGGGATTTTTCGCACGACCCGAAGACCGTTAGATTCGTCTCGATGCCCTGAGTACAACGACAGGCGGAACGCGTGAAACGGACATCGGATGACCGAGTTACGGGTCACGGAAGTTGGAGGGCATTTTGGTAATTTCTGCCCTGAGGGCATTTTGGTCTTTTGCATGGTTACTGTAGCAGCAACCGTGAAAACAGGGCACACGGCCATGCCGTGGTGTTTGTGGGCGTGCAATTGTTTAAACACTGAGTGGACGGATTGTGGGATTTGTTTATGCAATTTGAGACGTTGGGAGTGTGGTTGTGGTTGTTGCAGGCCACGGGAAGAATTAAAAACTTTGGTTGAGCTCTGTGTGCGGGAGGCAGAGTCCAGTGCGCCTGTAAGTGTCTCCCACGGGTGTTGGACCCCTTGATCGATAAACCGCGCAAGGGGAGTGAGTGACGGGTTCATTTTGGTGTCTGTTTGAGGCTGAGAGTTTGAGAGAGACGGGGAGAAACAGTGAAGAACAGTTTCGGGTCTTTGGGGGGAAATTTTCCGAATTCAATCTCTACGGGTTTTGGGGTCGATCTAAACACTGGGGAAGCTTTCTGGGAGTAGCAGAAACCTAACCGTGCAAGATTCGAAGAGTGTGATCGAGGAATTGCCCAGGAACCCAGGTTCCAGTTCTGAGAAAAACCGATTTGGAGGGAAAATCCAAGTTCAATTTCCACGGCCTTTTGGACGAAACCAATCACTGAGTGAGCTTTCTGGGAACATTTGGAACCTGTCCATATCGAAATCAACGACAACCAGCCACGGAGGAGCTGGGACAGTGACCGCCGTGTGCAGAGGAAATCACAGCGTTTGGACGACTACTTCCAGGTGACATTTCGTTCAATTGATGGTTCTATTTTGTTAGTATAGGTCCTAGTATGCTTATGTATAAATTAATTGGACAATGGTGATAGTTTGGAGGTGCTCTGAGGTTTGACCCGTGTAGCTATTCGGGTTTGGATAGGATGGTTGAAGGCTTGTCGAGTGGATTAGTGGACTGAGAACTGTAATTAAATGACTTTAGAACATGTTAGAATCAAGAAGGAAAGAAATTAAGTAGAAATAGACGGCTAATTAATCGGGTCACCCCGCGGGTCGCAGACCCAAATTACAGTAAATCGGGCAAGGACGGTGACACTGTAGCAGTGACACTGTAGCAGCGCGTGACTTTCACGCGCATCCACTTTGGGCGGCGCGTGAGGGCGCCTTGAGCACTATCTCGGATCACGGTCAACATGACTTTTAATCCTTTCATCATTTTGGATATTTTCTGTGAAATAACTATGTTGATCTGAGATAGTGAGGAAGGTCAGTTTAGGGCCGGATGTCTCGGGAAGCGTGTTGGCCGATTTTCCCGAACCGGTTTCTATTTTGGACTTTTTGAGGGTATTCTAAGGACCTTTAATGACACTTGTGTGTGATTGGAAATGACAGGGAACTTACGTTAATTCCGGAGACAAGTTCGTACGCGCGTTATTCGCAGCGGGAACGTACTGTGAGTGGGCCCGTTTTTATTAACTCTTGCATGCATAACCGTTTTCATTTCCGTATATCTAAATGTGTGCGTGAATCATTAATGGATTTTGATTATCTCGATTTACGGCTGTGACACGTTTTACGGTGTTGGGCTGAGGCCCGTTTTACGGAAAATGAATACTGTTTTATATTGTATATATATAGTTACATATACTTGTGGATACGATGACTATCTTGGGTACTGCACTGTATAATCCACCGTATGATACTGTCTCCTCCGGATGTGGTACCCCGGAGCGGTCACGGTGCATTGCCTGCGAGGGGTCATGCTACGGAGGTGCCGGACCGTAGGATGACTCAGGAGCAGGATTGCTATTATTGGACGTCTGGGACGTCGAGCGTCTGGGACGCTAGGCATCTGGGATGCCATAACCGAACTGGGTTCGGAGATTGGACTCGGGATTTGAGACCCCGGGTGGCACGCGTAGCCTTGGGACTGTGACCATTATTGGACGTCAGGGACGTCGGACATCTGGGATGTCAATATCGGTTGTGTATGGTGCAGTAGCTGGGTTTATATTACATTTCTGGCTTAATATGATGCTGTGATATATTACACGTATTTATGGTTTTTAAATACTGATGCATGCATGTTTTGGAAAACGGAGGGGTAAAGTATGTATTTTCCTTATTATACTGTTTTTACAAACCTGAGTTTCGGCCCACTCACCTTTCATGTTTTGGTAACCCCTCCAGGTCGTGTTGCTGAGGTTGGTGAGGACCCCGAGGCTGAGGCATAGATTTTGCACTGCGCACCTGAACCCCTGTCGGGTCGGATCACCCGCAGGATTTTTCCTTTCGTGTCGTGCTCGGATTTGTATTTTAAATTGTATCCCTTGTCTGACATCTGTTAAATTTGGACTATGTATGACTTTTTAATTCGGACATTTATGCATTTAATTTTTTAAGGCTAAAATCGGGATTTTCGGTTCGGGTGTCAGACGGGAGCAGGGCACGTCCCCTTGTGGTCCCCGGGGGATCGGGGCGGGTCCCTGTCAGAGAGGATTTGGGATGGGTCCTCACAGTAAACCACAATGGCTTTATTGAGGACATCCTGCAGCTTCATGACTAGAGAGCTTGTGAAGTTTACCATATGATTGGATTGTCCTTGTGAGGATGGTACAGAACCTAGCACTCTAGGACTAGGAATAGGAAAGGCACCTATGTACGGCTAAATCATGGAGGAGCATTGTACTGCTGCGGTTGATTGTAGCCTAAGTTATAATTGGGAGCATATCCATTATAAACATGATTGGGATTGTAGTTGTAGTGAGGATTATAACCACCATAACCTTGATTCTGATAGCCATTGGAATTGTCGTAGTAGCTGTTATATCAACCTTGATTGTTCATACCATGGAAGCCATTAAATCAACCTCTTTCACTATTGCTTTGACCATACCATTTAGAAGCTTGGTAGTTATTGTTCTGTTGCCAACCTAGTTCTGATTAGAGCTGGAGTCTTGCCACTGAGTCCCCTGAGAAGGTGGCACACTAGAGAGATTGAGATTCATGTGTAGTTTTGGTTGCAACCATAGCTATCAAGAGCGACGCAGTTTTGAAAGGGTAATCGAAACATGCCTTGCTCGAATGTGGGACTTGAAGGCTTGAAATTCAGTAGGAAGTCCATTCAAGGTGATCAAGATCACATACTTATTTGTAATGACAACACCATCATTGGCCAATTGTTATCTTGCTGACCTAATCTTGACAAGGTAGATGAGAATGTTTCCTGCAGAGTGAGCCATGCATCACGTGAAGTCTCACAGGTCATGATCTCTATGAAGGCTTCCTTAGAGATTGTTGCGATTAACATGTTAAGGATAGCATCGTCGATATCAATCCTTTTTTGAAAGGTTTCACTTGTACGTGGAGGAAAGATGCAAGAGCCATCAAGATATCCAAACAGACTGAAACCTTGCAATAATTTCTGAATCTTAATACTCTATGATATGTAATTTGGATCATCCAGCTTAGTAGATACAAAATCATTGGCATGCTTAAGTAAATCCATAGTAGAAAACATGATTCTAACAGTGTGTTTTGAACAATTCAAGATTTTCACAAAAAACTTCCAAGAAAACTGTCTGGAATCCAAAATCTTCACAATTTAGTTTTACAAGAAGAGGTCCTAGAAACACTTATCTTTAGAAGAAGAAGAAATCGAGGATTGAGAGCTCAAAATTGTGGTTGATCAGGATTGAAAGGATGACGAAATCTGTACCTTCAAGAAACACAACAATTTCCATCGATTTTCATCTTAACACCTTTCATAGTTAGCAGAGAGCGTGAGGATCTTAGCAGCATGCTTTTATAGTTGTGATACCATGATTGAATCCATGGTGATGAGTGAGGAGATTAGGCAGAGAGAAGAGGAAAGGTTAGACAAGAATTTAGGAGAAGAAACTAGAGAGAATTTGGAGCTTGATTTTCTGATATTTCATTAATACTTTCACACACAAACACACACACGCACACATTAGTACATTACACTTGGTTTCTTCCTTTTAAGTCGATCATATACAACGTAGCAATCCTAACTTCCTAACTGTATAACTAACTTAATAACTGTCCATTCGACAGCTGTGATAACAACTTAAGCATAACTAAGTACTCCTAACAGTAAACTAACAACTTCTTGTGTCATTCTTATCTCTAACAAAATGAAAAATAATAAATAATAGGAAAAGTTCCATGTGATTGAATTTCCTTCCTTTATAATTCAAGGCAGGTCAAAGCGAGGTGTCCCAATTCCCAAATCCAATGACGACGAGAAGCGCAAGTTGGCAAGTTTGACTTGACCTAATTCCCTGCTCAACTAATCTGGGCCACACATCATAATCCAATATTACAATTAGATGGATGGGCGACGTGGTTTACGCAAGATGTTACGTTTTCTTTATTTGAAAATATAATCACGTGTATGTAATAAATCGGCGGTGAGACATGGGAACGCACTCTCCCGAGTCCCGCACTCGGCACTCCCGCCTCTTTAATTTGGTCGGCCTCCCTTGCATTTCCCATGTGATACACAGCAATGGACTCATCCGCTAATTCTCATAGTTCGACCAATTTAATGAAAACGGCTTCTGGATTTTTCACCAACGACAATATATATATATATATATATATATTCGTTTTCAATTTATGATGGAGATTAGAAAATGCCAATTCCTTTTTCTGCCGCAAAGACCGAAAACGACTTGTTTGAAAGAACGAAAGAAAGAATGAACGAATATGAATCCATTATTATCCTTGGCCGGAGAATCGGAGATGTACGGGGTAAACACAAAACCATCCATTATATATACAGTACGTATTGCCATTTTGAAATTAAGGTGGATTTTTTTTTTTTTTTTTTTTTTTGCCTTTAGCCGGTTTTACTAAACCAACCAAACCGATTTGGGTTAGTTCAATGTTGATATTTTGACAAATGAAGACATTTCACTTTCTTATCCCCCAAGTTTTGGCGATAGAAGGTGAAAATCATTTTGAATTCCTTATTCGCAACATGATTTGCTGCATTATTAGCAAACCTTATAAATTTTTTATAGAGTATTTATAAAAGTTTAAATGTATTCAATTAGAATTTTTAGCGTGTTAGTAAAAATTTGAGGGTACTCAATCTATACTTTTATAGACATTTATAAAGTAATTAAAAATTGAAGTGCATTCAATCATGATATTTCATAAATCCATAAAAATTTAGGCGTATTAAAAATTACAAAATACTGTAGACTTCGTTAGAAGAGTTTTATAAGGTTTGACAAATATATTTAGTCCAATTTCGTTTTACAAAAGTGTATGATTTTTCTAACCTCCCCAATACCCACTCCATCGCAATGGCGGAGGGAATGCGTGATCGGCCCCTATCACTTATAATGTGCAACTTTTTTTTTTTTAATATAGGGAAGGAGGAGATTTTTGGAAATTATCCCTACAGTATATTATCGGAGTTCGAATTTGAGACGAATTGTCTACAACTCAATACTAGAACCAACTGATCTAAACTTACTTGACTTACAACTTATTATATATATTATAATATATTTTGTTAAGATAAATAATAAATTAATCCTATTTTAAGAAAGTATTTTTTCACATATTCATTTTTTTATTTAATATATCAAATTATTAATTATTGCATTTGTAGATTTTATATATATAACTTCTTATTTTTATGTAAAGAGTCACTAAAAATATGATATTATTTTTTTAGATTTTTACTTATTTTCATATTGTTATTTTGTTTTGAACCATTTTAACTGGCCTATGAGTTAGTTTATGTGTTAATTGAAAGGCCATTCATGAATTGAAATTCTTGCTACGCCACTGTCCTCTTGGATTTCTATAGAATTTATAAGCCTTACAAAATATTATTTGTAGTTTTTATATTTTTCAGTAGCCTCAATAAAATTCAAGTCTCCTGCCTATATTTATTATCATATATTATTTTTTATATAAATTATAAGTAATTAAATTATCCAAAATTTACATGAATTTATTTGTTGTAGCAAGATAAAAAAAATTAAAAATTAATAAAAAGAAAAAATATATATATTTCAAAGGCATTCATGATGCCCAACACCCCTAGCATCCGAATCCCATTGATCGTTAAAAGTTTTTATTTTTGTATTTATTTTTTGGGTCATAGAAATATTATTTTACTTTAATATTGTAAAAAAAATTTAGTAAAAAAATTCATGATTTGATTATAAATTCTTCAAAGAATTTATAAAACTCAAAATGACCCCGTAAAACTTTATCACATAACTTTATATAATTCCAATATTAACTCTCTAAAAGTTTATGAAAATCAATAAATATGTAAAACTCAAGAATTCACATTAACTTGACCACATTTAGTGACACATTTGATATAGAAATCAATGAATGTTGTTATTTTAACGAAGCTATCAATCTCATCCATATACAGATCCGCAAATCTATCAACATTTGCACATCGTCTATCCATTATACTTGCTTTCCCAAAATATAGTCATTGTAAGTGACTGAGTTAACATTGTCGTCTAATAGCCCGACAAGTGAATATCAAAAGTCGCTCGTCTGCTTATTATTCCAGTTTTGTGGTCTTATTTCATTCGAGAGTGCACATTCTTTGCTGTTCAGTTTGCAATCTACGAGCCAAAGTTTCGGTCAGTGGAAATTTTGACAGCATCTCCTTACAGTTCCCCAAATGCCAGACGTTGATATTATAAAGAAATACCTAGTATGTATTCAGAGAACATTGTAGGATGGAAACCGACCGAATTTTACACATTTGAAACTTTACCTTGTAGACCTCAAACTATACAACACATAATTACACACCTCAAACTGTCTAAATAAATGGACAATTCAAGTGTCAGTCAATCAACTCAATTCACTGACTCTCAAACGGTTCTAAGGTTTTTCTTTAAATTTAATTATACAATATTAATCAACCTAATTAACTTACTATAAACTGTTATTAAATTTAAACACATTTCACACCATCAAAATATATGAAAAAAAAATTCATCAACATTTTTCTATTTTCCTAATTTCCTAATACATTTTCCTAATTTTTCTAATTTTCTAACATATTTTCTAATTTCTTAATTTCCTAACATATTTTCTATTTTCCTAATTTTCTAATTTCTTAATTTTCTAACATATTTTTCTACTTTCCTAATTTCCCAACATTTTTTCTAATTTCCTATCACATTTTATATTTCATAATTCATAACATACTTTCTAATTTCATATTTTACTAATAAATCTTCTAATTTCCTATACTATTTATACACAAATAACCAAAAATTTCAACATATTTTTCAAAATAAAAACAATTTCAAAATCTCCAAAATTAAATACACATATTTGCATTGATGAGAAAATGAATTAATAATATTATTGGAGAATTAGTTTAGTGAAGATAAGATTTGAGAGAGAGAGAGAGAGAGAGAGCGAAGGTGAGTGAGAGAGAGAGAGAGAGAAAGAGCTCGGGAGAGAGAGAAAAAAAAAAGAGAGAGAAAAAAAAAAGAGAGAGAGAGAGAGGTGGAGAGGAAGAAGTGTGAATCGGTTGTCTAAAATGCTAATAAACTTTTGCCCAATGAAGTAATTCGTTGGGAAAAGTTTAATGGTTCGTTGGCTAAGGGTAAAATCTTGGCGCCAAAACGATTTCCTTCCCGCCAAATACCATACCCGGCGAATACCTCCATCAGGTAACCTCGGTCAATGTTTCACTTTACTTGACGAAGAAAATCTAAAATATTCATCGGGTTTTATAATGTTACCTGACGAGCATGATTTTTTCATTGGATAACATGAGGACTTCTAGAGCGCGAAATTCTTTTTTCGCACCATTAGTTTACCCGAAAATGTTATTATATTCGTCAGGCAATATTCATTTTAACGTCGAAATTTCCTTCATCGGACAAAGTCTCGTCGGGCCCCAAAAAGTTCCTTGTAGTGAACCTATATATGCATATATATATATATATATATTGATCAAGAGACACATATTTTTAAACTTTCTTTTGGACTTTTATATCGATTACTATCCAATGATCCTAAATAATTGGCGAATGTATTCTGGTATTGTTCGTCGGAGATTTGATTTATGATCACGACGGTGAGATTGCTTTTCCGGCGGAGACCTCTTCTGGGGGTTCATTCATTACCCTGAGCATGGCATTTGGAGAGAGAGTGTAGGATCTCCCTATTTTTCCTTCGCTCTTCTAAGGGGTGTAGTTTAGCTCCCCATCACCATTTTTGGCTGACATTGTGGTCGATGAGAGAGTGGTGTTGTGGTATGTCAGTTAGTGGGAACACTTACTCAGAATTCCCACATATAAAGCCAAATGGTTGTTGCGAAAATAGACCTAAAGGAAAGTGGTCTTTATTGGCTAGGGATCTTCTTATATTCGTCAAGAAACCCGCGAGACAGCAAGATGAGTAGTTGCCCCCAGTGGGGTACCAGCCTAATTGTAACGACCCGTCCCAAATTCCTAGATTAGATTAGTGACTAATCATGATTAGTGAGACTAATCGGTGATTAGTTAGGCGAAATCGGACGAACGATACGAAATGACCGTTTTGCCTATAATGGTGGCAAAACGTTGACTTTTCGATCGGGCAGTCAAATGGAATTTGACCGATGACCTGACGTAGTTCGTGACGTCATGAGTTCATAGCCAGGTGGCACGTTCAATTCCGACGTTCGAGGAGGAAGTTATGACGTTCGGAAGTTTAGGGGCATTTTGGTAATTTTGGTTAAAAAGGGGAAAATGTTGATTTTTTGACCAGGAGGTCCGAGGGCCGAGGGCCGAAGACCGTTACGTAGATAAGGACGATACGAATACATAGACAGGCGGCACGTCGAATTCGGACGTTCGACGGCGAAGTTACGGTTCACGGAAGTTCAAGTACACTATTGCACGAATTACGAAACGAACTAACTTTTGGACTCTAGTGGGGCCTAGATATTTATGGAGGCCCAATGGATGAGTGACAAGTGTCACCCATCCATTGCACAGCCCAGACATATTCATGCATCGACCATCCATTCCATTTCTTCATTCAAACACACACACCCCTCCCATTACCCGATCTCACCATTTCTCCATCTTTGTGCAACCCAAAACCCATCCCACCTTAACCCATGACCAGCCGTGAGGACCAGGGAGACTGAGGGAGCTGAGGTGGCCGGCCTGGAGGCCTGAACCGCCGCCCACGGCGGCGTGGAGGCAAGAACCCGTGCGGGTACCCGGTAAAACCCAAAACTCATTTAAATTCGATTTTGTTGTTATGGTTAGTATTATATGTTTAGGAAGTGGTCTATAGGTTGCTAGGGACATTTTAGGATGGTTTGGAGGGTGGTTCACGACGGAGGAAGGCTGGAAGGTGGCCGGGAAAAATAGGGGCCGTGGGGGGTGATTTCTAGGGATCGATTTAGGGGGGTTTTAGTCTGTTTTGTTGATTGGGTTAGATAGGAAATGAGAAAAGAGGAATTTAGGGATTAAAATGGAGGAAAAATGTAACAACCCGTCCCGAGAGTAGAGTAATTAAGGTGTGATTGGTGAGGTTAACCAGTGGTTAGGTGGTTCCGACAGGTCCGGGCGCCTAGCATGACGATTTTGCCCCTGGGTTGGGCAAAATAGTTGACTTTTAGTTCGGGTGGTCAAATGGGGGTTGACCAGTGACCAGGACGTAGTTTGGGACGTCACGAATCCATAGGCAGGTGGCACGCCTGATTCCGACATCCGAGGAGGAAGTTGTGATGTTCGGAAGGTCGAGGGCATAACCGTAAGTTGGGTAAAATAGGGGGCATAGTTGACTTTTTGGATAATCGAGTTTTGGTAGGTTGACCTAGGATGGTTAGGTAGCTTTCGACATCCTGAGTTCGATGACAGGCGGCACGTACTCATCGGACTTACGAGGTGAGAGTTACGGGTCTAGGAAGTTTTGGTAAAACCGTAAAAATGAGTAAAACAGGAGGGTATTTTGGTCTTTTTGGTTTTTGGGGATTTGTGCAGAGAGAAAGGAAATGGACGGCTGAGGTTGGGCCATGTGGGAGTGGGTGGATTGGATGGTGACACATGGCAGGGGGCTAGAGGATTCTGGGAGAATCCTGTGTGGTCTCAGCCCAAATAATTGGGGTGCACTCGAGCTTACCCGTGGCTGTTCTTCGAAAAACACAGAGAAACAGAGTGAGTTTGTGAGGAGGAATTGGGGAGTGATCGTGGCTGGTGATAAGTTCTGGTGAGTGAGGGAGGAACAAGAGACTGAAGGGAGGCTGGTGGTCGTGAATTGGTGATGCAATCGTGCACGGCGGCACGGCGGAGGTGCGGAGAAGGTTTGGGGGAAACAGGGAGCCTGAGAGTTCGAGGTGGTGGCTACGCTGTGAGGTGAGGCAAATCAAGGCGAGGGGAGGCTGAGGAGGTTGCAAGGAGTCCAACGAGCACCGTGGTAGGCAGCGGTGCGCACGGCGGAGCTGCAATCGAAAGGTAAGCTTCCTTGCTCTGTTTTCCCGTGAAAGTTCATTTGGAAAGTCGTGAGGTTTGGCTGAGAGTTGAGAGGATAGGAGGTCGGGGTGATGTTCAGGGAGGTCCTAGGAGTGGTTTGTGATGGTCGCCGTGACGGGGGCGTACACGGCGGAGCTCAGGCGAAGAGGAGTCTCTGTTACCCTGTTTCGGCCGTGAACTTCGAACCCAAAGTCGTGGACTTCTGGGGTGAGTCGAGGGTAACGGAGATTGGTTCTAAGTTCAGTAAAGCCTTAGGGATCGTCTGGTGTCGCCACCGTGACGGGAGGTGACCGGAGTAGAGGAATCGTGAAACAGGGGTTTGATGGCCGTCTGGTTCGAGCTTAAATCGACGATGACGGGACTGTGTCGAGGTTAGAGGAGTTAGGGAATGGATTCGTGGTGTTTGGACGAAGCTGCAGGAGAAGAAAGGGGATGAAATGGTGGCCGGACGACGGAGATTGAGTCTCGCCGGTCCAAGTTGCAGAGCCGGTTCAGCACAGTGCGTGGAGGTTGTTGACGGTGCACTGTAGCTGGCGCGTGAGGGCCACGCGCAGCCACTTTGGGCGGCGCGTGGGGGCGCGTACGGCGGCGGATGGGAAAGTGGTCAACATGGTTTTTGGTTCAGGAGTTCTGGTGAATTCAATGGAGTTGGTTTCGAGTCAATCGGACGTCGTTTGAGGTTAGTTCCGCGAGGGTGAAGGTTTAGGGTCCCGGGTTCTTACGTTTAGGATTCGGGGATTTTTTAGGGAATTTAGGTGAGTGTTTGTAGACGTATTAGTGACGTATTTTGACGGTGTTTGACAGGATCGGGATTTCCCGAGGAAGCCGAGGAACGGGCTGGACGTTCGGGACGCGAGTAGGGCTCAGTACTGTGAGTGGACCCTTTCTCTAAACTCGAGCATGCATAACTGTTTTCTATAATTGTTTTATGATTTTGACTATGACTCTATGATTATTAAATATGTTTTGGTTGGTTTTACATTGTTGCACGTTTTTCGAGAAAATACGATATTTGGCACGTTTTACGAGAAATGTCGATTTCTAAGGAAAATGCCATGGTTTTGGGATTTTTAAAGGATAACTAGTTTGATTGTTTACAAAGGGATTTTGCAACATGAATTGGGAATTAAATGAATTGGGTTTTAAAGCAGGAAAGTGGATTCCGGATTTGGGTTCGGAATGACGGTTCTGGATGCCGGAAAGGTATCAGACCAGTGATTTCGGATTCGGGTTTGGATGTAGATTGGTAATTGGATTTCAAATGGTTTTGGGATTGGATTGCTGGATCTGGATATTGGGTTTAAAGACCCGGATATATGTGACGGGGGACCGGCCGGATTGGGTTTAAAGACCCGGATTGAGTTTAAAGACTCGGGAGTTTAAAGACTCGGATATATTGATTTTCCCCCGTAGGCCTTGAGTTTAAAGACTCGGATATGATTAAGGCCTGGATTGAGTTTAAAGACTCGGGAGTTTAAAGACTCGGATAGGTCCAGCAGGTTTGATCGGGAAAATGCTGATGTGATGTTACGATTTCTGATATGGTTTTATGATTCACATGCTGTGATTTTTCTAACTGTTTTATAATGTTTCTGTTTTTATGATGCGGTTTATGGTAGATTGATTTATAACGTTGTTCATAAATATTGGTTATGCATGTGGTTTTCAAAACGGAGGGTTAAACTCGGTTTTCGTGTAAAATGGTTTTGAACTCTCATACTGTTTGGTCCACTCACACCTTCTGTTTTAAATTGCCCTCCAGGTTGTGGAGCTAGAGCGGGGTCTTGACGTCGAGGCAGTGTCCGAGGCATAGAAGCAACGTGAGGGATCCCAGAATAGCTTACAATCTTCCGTGTGCGTGTACTTTATCGGGTTTTAATTCTTTGTATTTTGTACTAGGTTCTGTAAACGATAACGTCGGAATATTTTGTTTAATTACTCCTGCGTCTGACTGGATTTGAGTGAGTTGTACTTGGGTGTTGCGTCGGAAGTCGGACGGGAGCGGGAGGTACCTCTGGTTTCGGGGTGGAATCGGGGTGGGTCCTGACAAAAAAGGACCGAAAATGAGGGAGTAGGAGGGCAGGACCGGTCACGCCGGTCCAGTTGGACCGGACTGCACAGTCGAACCGGCCGGACCGGTCTGTCGCAGGGAAGAAGACGCACTGTGCAGTGGCGCGTGAGGCCCACGCGCAGTGCACTCCCAGGGCACGTGAGGGCGCGTGGAAGGGAATATGGGGAAGGTACCAACATGTAATTTCATCTATTCGATGTAACGAACATTTTGGGACTGGTTTCGAGTCAATCAGACATCGTTTCTATAGTTTTCAGGGTGTCGGAAGGTTTAGGTTGGGTTTTAAAAATAGTTAGAAAATCGGGAAAATTATGAGACTTCAATGAGAGGTTAATGAGGCTATTAGTAACCCTCTAAATGAATTTAGACAGGTTTGGGAGTCCCAGTGATGGTGATCGGGTCGGGGAGCCGTATGGCACGCAAATCGAGGCGGCAGCTCGGACGGTCTGTGAGTGGACCTTGTTTTCTAAATTGGTGCATGCATAAATGTTTATTACATGTTTTATTACATGTTTGATGATGCCATGGGTGCATTTGTATGTGGTTACGCATAAGCACGTATTTCGAGGTTTCGGCCTTATAGGGTGCTTATACGGGTCTGTATTTCTTTATTGATTTAAATGATTTGGTTTTGGATTTCTAAAAGAATAAACTCGGGTATAAGACCCATTTGGTTTGGTCTCGGGCATATGACACTATTTACGACCTTCGGGTCTAAATCGTGGTCGCGACGGGTGCTATGTGCACGGCGATCGACGATTCGACGCTCGCCTCCGGATTGGGATGTGTTCCTTCTGGAGTGGTCACGATGCACGATTCGTGGTCGGGCAGCCTGGGGAGGCTCGACTTCGAAGTGCTGACGGTTCAGGATAGCGATCGGTGATGAGTGCACCATGATCTTGTGGTGGTCACGTCGGTTGATTCGTTCACAGCGGCATACCAGGATTGAGAGCGGTCCTGGATGGATGGTTGCACGCATCACTATGATCGGAGTCGTGACTGACCCTTAGATATCGGGCACGGTTCCCAGTTGAGTCATATGTTCGGGCACGAGACCCAGTTGTTTTACACTGATGATTTCGGGTCAGGGACCTTAGATGGATTTCCAAGTTCATGACGGTTTATGGGAACCAGCATGAACTTTGGAAAGGTCATTGTGGTTCATCACGGTTTATGGGAACCGGCATGAACCCTTGTCAGGTCATTATGGTTCATGACGGTTTATGGGAACCGGCATGAACTCTGTTTAATGGATGTTATGGATCATGACGATTCAGGGGAACCGGGCATGAATGTTTATGTTATGTATATATATGTTCATCTACCTTCCTTTACTTGTTCTATTATCTCCTCCGGGGAGGGTCGTTGGCCTGGGTGGACCCCGGAGTAGTCACGGAGCACCGACTGAGTGGAGTCACCCCCCAGTTGGGTTCCTTACTCTCAGGAAGGCTATGGTTACTATTACCTCGGGTAGGGTCAGTAGTCTACGGACATTGAACTTGACTTTGAGAAGACTCGGATTGAGACCTGGGTAGCACGCGCGTAGCTTTGGAAACCGTGACAGGATTGGTTGTGTGAGTTATATGTATATGTGATGTATGCTATGTAACAACCCGTACCTTCGGGAAGGGTAAAAAGGTAATGTTGTAAAATTTTGTGTAAATGGACGTTTTTGTCCTTGTGAATAGGAGACAAAAAGTTGACTTTTTAAATTACCGATTGGATGAGTGTTGACCCTTAACCGTGACGTAGGTTAGGATGTCACGAGTCCGTAGACAGGTGGCAGGTTCGATTTGGATAACCGGAGGGAAAGTTATGACGTTCGGAAGATTGGGGACATTACCGTAATTTTGAGTAAACGAGGAAAATGTTGACTTTTTGGAGGACTTGTGATTTTCATGTAGACCGAGGACCGTTAGATAGGTCTCGACGTCCTGAGTTCAACGACAGGCGGCACGCTGTCATCGGACGTCGGACGGAAAAGATACGGGTCTAGAACGTTCGAGGGCAAAACGGTAATTAATTGTACAAGGGGTATTTTGGTCATTTTCCCTCAGCCCAATCAGATAAGGGCAAGTGGCAGGGATATTTTGGGCTAACCTATGGCTGATGGACATGTGGGGGCACTGGATTGTTCCACAGGGTTCTAAAATGTGCACGGCCACATTTTGCACAATTAGAACCGTGCAACCCTTCGAAGAACACAGAAAACAGAGGGTGAGAGTTCGAGGAGAGCTTGATCGATTTTGTGCCAGGGGGAGTGAGGAGTGACTAGTGAGAGTGACAGAGAGACGAGGGTGAGGTGTTGATCGTGTTTTGGGACTGGAATCGTGCACGGCGGCGCGGTGGTGGTGCGGCGAATATTTGAGGAAAACAGGGAGGCCGTGAGTTCGTGGTGGTGGCTACGCCGTGTGGTGGCTCAAATCACGACCGTGGGACGTTCAGGAGGCTACAGGGAGTCCAACGAACACCATGGTACGCGGCGGCGCTTGCGGTGGAGACGGAATCGAAGGGTAAGCTTCTTTACTCTGTTTTCCCGTGCTTTTTCAATTCAAAAGTCGTGAGGGTAGGATGAGAATCGAAGGGAGTGGTGAGTGTAATGGTGTTCAGGGAGGTTCTAGGATTGGTGTGGGATGGTCGCCGTGACGGGGACGTACACGGCGGAGCCAGTCGACAGAGAGTACTCTGTACTCTGTTTTGGCCGTGGGTTCAAACGTCGAGTCGTGACGTTTGGGCACAAGTCGACGGTCAAGGTGAGTCGGGTTAGATGTAGAAGGACCTTAGGAACCGTCTGGTGTTGCCACCGTGACGGGGGATGGCCGGAGTGGCTGGATCGTGAAACAGGGGCCGTCTGTGTGTTTCTTTCGAGCTTCAGTTGTGAAGCTGAGTGGTGAATCGAACCAGGAAAGTGAGGGGAATGGATAGGTGGGAACTGGACGAAGCTTTAGGTGAAGAAAGGGAGAGGAATTGTGCAGGTACGGCGGAGAACCGCTGACGCCGGTTCAGTTTGCATACCACTGTGCTGAACCGGGTCTGCTCAAGGTTGAAGGGCACTGTAGCAGGCGCGTGAGGCCCACGCGCAGCCACTTTGGGCGGCGCGTGGAGAGGAATCCGGCCAAGCTTCCAACATGAGTTTGGTTCTAAATGTCCTAAGGAGTTTATTGGTATAGTTTTCGAGTTAACCGGACGGTGTTACGGAGTTGTTCGGGAATCCGGACGGTTTAGGGTCTAAGATTAAAATATTATTTAATTCCCGAAAAATTGGGGAAATTAGGATTAGGATCCTTGATGTATTTGTAACCCTATTTAGTGCATTCTGACAGGACGGGAGACACCCGAGACAGTCGAGGAGCGCACGGAGCGCGAGTGACTCGTTCTGAATTTGTGAGTGGACTCTTTCTTTCCTTCGAGCATGCCTAACTGTTTTATTGATGTTTTATGATCTTAAATATGTTTTATGCTTTTGAATGATGATTATATGTGATTGATGAGGTTGCACATTTTTCGAGACATTTCCGAGATTTTGCACGTTTTTTGAGAAAAAGCCGATTTTCGGATAGTGATGCCATACTTACAATTTCAACCTATAAATGTTTTCTGATAAGGATAAATGGGTTATGAAATATGATTTGTGCTTATGTGTGATTTCTGGGTATAAGAATGGATTTCCTGATTTGGGTTCGGAATGTCGATTCGAACTGCCGGAAGGGCTTCGAACCGGGGTTTCGAATTCGAGTTTGGCGATCTATTTCGAATTTGTTTACACTGGATATGGATTGGATTTGCTGGATCTGGATAATGGGTTTAAAGACCCGGATTGATATTGACGGGGGATGGGCCCGGATTGAGTTTAAAGACTCGGGAGTTTAAAGACTCGGATATGTTGATATTACCCCCATAGGCCTATTGAGTTTAAAGACTCGGGAGTTTAAAGACTCGGATTTCATTTAAGGCCTGATTGAGTTTAAAGATTCGGATAGGTCCAGCAGGTTTAATCGGAAATGATGATTTGATGCTGAAATATGATTTCTCTATCTGTTTTATAGTGTTTCTGTTTCTTATGGTATTTTATAGTGTATCTGTTTCTTATGAGATTATAGTGTTTCTGTTTCTTATGATGTTTCATGTTATGATTTTCTAGTACTTCGTTGGGCATGCCTGTTTTAAGAACGGAGGGAACACAAATTCTTATTTTTCCTTAACCTCGAGTTAGTGATAAACTGATTTTGCAACTTTGGTTATTCTAGTCCACTCACCCTTTTGGTTTTAAATTTTCCCTCCAGGTCGTGGTGATAGCGCTGGGGTGAACGTTGAGGCAGAAATCGAGGCATAGAGCTTCCGACGTCCTTCCGTTGCGAGACTAGTATTGTAGAACTTTTGTGCCCATCTTGTAGAACTATGCTCTGACTGGCTGTTGTGTATATGTTACTCCTTCGTCTGATAGTTATGCTTATAGTTGTGTGAAGGTTGTTTGTTTGTTTTTGATACTGTAAGTGTGATTGTCAGACGGGAGCAGGGTTCGTCCCGGGTATCGAGGCCATATTTGGGACGGGTCCTGACATGCTATATATGATATATGATGTGTGTTTACACAGGTTTTGGGCAGTGACCCGTGTGGTTAGTTTCTTATGATTTGGGTTGAGTCCCTTATGGATTTAGGCAGTGGCCCGTGTACTTGATTTCATTTTGGTTTTTCTGGATAAATGGTTTTCGAAGGCATGCGTGCTTTTTAGTGAAGGGTACAAATGTCTTCTCGTTAAAATGTTTTTATAAATTCTTGTTTTGTCCACTCACAGCTTTTAATGTTTTGACTGCCCTTTAGGTTGACATCGGATGTGGACTGTAGCAGAGACCGAGATATCACATACCTCTTCCGGATCCTGGCGTACTCTGATAGCCCGGGAAGGCAAAGGTCGGAAATATCCCTTGTCTGACACTTCGTGTCAGACGGGAGCATGGTCATCCCGCACTAATCCCGGGGGGATTGGGATGGGTCCTGTGAACGTGGTATCAGAGCATAGGATTGCTCATAAGATGCTTATCAGAGCGGGGTTGTCTCTATTCGAGCAACTGTGGAGCTCTTGGAATGTACGCAGGTTGAGGATGTGATATCTCAATGGGCTGCAGTTCGTGGTCAATCTGATAGTGGGGTGCCGGTACGGTAGTTAGTAGGACTGTATCGTGAAATGTCTTGGTTCGACATTTGATGCCGGGGTTGCCATAGTTCTGTCAAGGTTGGCAATGTGGGACCCTATGGAAGGATTAACGTAGAAGTACGTTAGAGTTGTGATCATGTGACGGTTAGTTGGGATCGTCTTTCACAATGTCGGAGGATCGGTTTCGACGACTAGTTGGGAGTTGCGATTATTCGATGTTCAGATCTTGTTGTGTTCGGTGGCTGTGCTCTTGGGAGCAGCCAGATTCGTGGAATCTTAGTTAGACTTACGGTATGATTGGATTGACGTCCTTACGATGTCAAGACTGCGGGGTCGGTCAGATTGTCGATTTTACTGCAGTTCGCAGTTGGGTTCCGAGGAACTCTACGTGTAAATGTGGAATCCCAAGTTTGGGATACGGGATAGTTTGTACGATCGATTGATTCCGTTGGACGCGAATCTCGATTGTGATGTCTGGTAGTTGGGTCTGCACGAGGCTGTGGCAGACACTACTACCGAGGATGGTTGTCATTACGGTTGTTGGGAATCGGTGACGTTCAGGTGACATTTCTTTTTCTCGTATGGGTTGTCAGGGTGGTTGTGCCCAGAGTTATCGGGTACGACGGAGATAGAGTTTCTCTAATACGAGTTGAGGTACGAGGTCGTCGCTCGGTATGAGCGGAGATCCAGGGTTGTCAGTTTTGCACATGGTGTGCCGATACTGATGCTGGTTGTGTGTACCGATAGTATTGTGGGCTGGCGTTGGTAGTAGCGCTGGTGCCAGTGATCATGATGACGATGAGTTACGGATCGGGATGTGACATCCGTCGTGATGGACATATGTTCGGTATCTGTGGTCCCAGAGTGGATCTCATATAGAGTTAAATTGGTTAGGGGACACGTGGTTGATGTCCAAGTGTGTTGTTTCCAATCTTGTTGGAATTTCGGAATCGCGAGAGGTTGCGATTGAGGTGACGAGTGGAATGCGGGTTTTCCGCATTGATAATGAGTATTTCGGAGTTAAGTGAATGAGATTTCTCATTTTCTGCTTGGTGGCAAAAGATGTTGGGTTACATGACGTGGTGAATGCAACGAGTTTTGGTTGCATTCACGTAGGTTGAGTTTTGATGTCATCGTGTTGGATCATCTCTGGTTTTTCCTGGGTGGAATGACAAGGATCGATACGAGGTAATCAGTGAGAATCCACAGTCTCGGCGTGTCTCGTCGTTGACGAATCTATTTAGATGTGGGAATTGGTTTAGGACTTTGGGTATCGTTATGGATCTGGATCGTGATCTTGATGATTCAGATTGGTGGAGAGTTTATCACTCTTACTGGGATGTTTGAGTGGAGCATGATGGGACTGAACTTCTTTTCGAGGTAAATCCTGTATGGTATATTACTCAGGTGAGTAGTTTTTCGACGTGGTCAGATTTGTTTAGCTTTGGATGTACGTATATTATGATTTGCTTCCCTATGAAGTCAATCGATGGTAATGTGGTAATCAGTTGAATAGGTAACCGAAAGGTTCAGTTTTGGTACGTCTCGATAGACGTGAACAATATTTCGGGTTTTGGAATCAGATTTCTAGATGACGATTCAGGATTTGATTTTGGAACTTGAAAGAGGATTTCTGGATTTGGGTTTTGGAATCGGATTCTGGGTGACGATTCAGGATTTGATTCTAGAGCTGACTGTGGATTTTATTTTATGGATTTGGGTTCGGAATGGTTATTCCAAATGCTAGCTTATGGAATAATGATTTCAGATTCGAATTTGGACATGGTTATGGATATGAATTCTGGGTTTGGATTCGGGATTTCTTAGGAAATTGATTTGAATTCGGATTTGGAAATTGATAATGGGTCGGAGTGTTGATCTGTCTGGTATGGGATTGGACAGATGGACTCCATTATTAAAACGTGATTGGCTACAACCTAGATGGTTGTAGGCTGATTGGGGGATAGATGTACGTACCTTGTACGTAGTCCGAGGTATGATACCGGGTAGACTTGTGGTGCCTGGTGACGGTATATAGGTTATACCTGTAGTAGGTTGGTGAGCGTGTTGGTAGTCGGCTTAGTTCCAATACCATTGGATTAGTTGAGGTCGTGAACTGGACATTGGATACTGTGCATTGGGTCATAGTATTTCTGGTGGGTCCAGTTACACACAGGTCAAGTGTTTTGGGGTAGTGTATACCCAGGTTGAGTAAGTTGGTGGTTAGTATAACCACGGGTGAGTATAGTGTTAGTTTTTGACTGATGGCTGTCAAGTGGTGATAGTTTGTCGGAGGTGTCAACGTAGATCGTTGAGTGCGGTTTGGTGACTCCCAGTGGGAGTAGACATCAGGATAGTTTGGTGATTGAGGAAGGAACCTTCGAGTGTTTGTGTCAGTGACTTGGTAGATTTGACAAGTGGTGTCAATTCAGAACGTATGGCTACTATCATTCGACGTGGTCGAATGTAGTTGATACGACGAGAGTGTTAGTGGTACGTCTTGTGCAGAAGAGTAAGTATTGTTCTGGTTAGTGGGTGTACTAGCATACACGTGTTTCGAGGTTGATTTTACTTTCCACGAGGTGGTTGTGAAATCAGGATAGTTGGAGTTTCAAGAACAAAACTAAATTAAGGAGGGAAGAACGATTGGAATTAGGTCGATTGGAATTTCGAGGACGAAATTAATTAAGGAGGGAAGGTTGTAACGACCCTTCCCAAATTCCTAGATTAGATTAGTGACTAATCACTATTAGTGAGGCTAATCGGTGATTAGTTGGGCGAAATCGGACGAATGATGCGAAATGACCGTTTTGCCCCTAATGGTGGCAAAACGTTGACTTTTCAATCGGGTGGTCAAATGGACTTTTGCCGATGACCGTGACGTAGTTCGTGATGTCATGAGTTCATAGCCAAGTGGCACGTTCAATTCCGACGTTCAAGGAGGAAGTTATGACGTTCAGAAGTTTAGGGGCATTTTGGTAATTTTGGTTAAAAAAGGGCAAATGTTGACTTTTTGACCAGGAGGTCCGATGGCCGAGGGTCGAAGACCGTTACGTAGATAAGGACGATACGAATCCATAGACAGGCGGCACTTCGAATTCAGACGTTCGACGACGAAGTTACGGTTCACGAAAGTTCAAGTACACTATTGCACGAATTACGAAACGAACTAACTTTTGGACTCTAGTGGGGCCCAGATATTTATGGAGGCCCAATGGATGAGTGACAAGTGTCACCCATCCATTGTACAGCCCAGACATATTCATGCATCGACCAACCATTCCATTTCTTCATTCAAACACACACACCCTTCCCATTACCCGATCTCACCATTTCTCCATCTTTGTGCAACCCAAAACCCATCCCACCTTAACCCATGACCAGTCGTGAGGACCAGGGAGACTGAGGGAGCTGAGGTGGCCGGCTTGGAGGCCTGAACCGCCGCCCACGGCGGCGTGGAGGCAAGAACCCGTGCGGGTACCCGGTAAAACCCAAAACTCATTTAAATTCGATTTTGTTGTTATGGTTAGTATTAGATGTTTAGGAAGTGGTCTATAGGTTACTATGGACATTTTAGGATGGTTTGGAGGGTGGTTCATGACGGAGGAAGGCTAGAAGGTGGCCGGGAAAAACAGGGGCCCTGGGGGGTGATTTCTAGGGATCGATTTAGGGGGGTTTTAGTCGGTTTTGTTGATTGGGTTAGATAGGAAATGAGAAAAGAGGAATTTTGGGATTAAAATGGAGGAAAACATACCGAAAATGAGCGAGTAGGAAGGCCGGACCGGTCACGCCGGTCCAGCTGGATCGGACTGCACAGTCGAACCGACCGGACCGGTCTGTCGCAGGGAAGAACACGCACTGTGCAGTGGCGCGTGAGGCCCACGCGCAGTGCACTCCCAGGGCGAGTGAGGGCGCGTGGCAGGGAATCTGGGGAAGGTTCCAACATGTAATTTCATCTATTCAATGTAATGAACATTTTGGGACTGGTTACGAGTCAATCGGACATCATTTCGATAGTTTTCGGGGCGTCGGAAGGTTTATGTTCGGTTTTAAAAATAGTTAGAAAATCGGGAAAATTATGGGACTTCAATGAGAGGTTAATGAGGCTATTAGTAACCCTCTAAATGAATTTAGACAAGTTTGGGAGGCCCGGTGATGGTGATCGGCTCGGGGAGCCGTATGGCACGCAAATCGAGGCGGCAGCTCGGACGGTCTGTGAGTGGACCTTGTTTTCTAAATTGGTGCATGCATAAATGTTTATTATATGTTTTATTACATGTTTGATGATGCCATGGGTGCATTTGTATGTGGTTACGTATAAGCACGTATTTCGAGATTTCGGCCTTATACGGTGCTTATACGGGTCTGTATTTCTTTATTGATTTAAATGATTTGGTTTTGGATTTCTAAAAGAATAAACTCGGGTATAAGACCCATTTGGTTTGGTCTCGGGCATATGACACTATTTATGACCTTCGGGTCTAAATCGTGGTCGCGACGGATGCTATGTGCACGACGATTGACTATCGACGATTCGACGCTCGCCTCTGGATTAGGATGTGTTCCTTCCGGAGAGGTCACGATGCACGATTCTTAGTCGGGCAGCCTGGGGAGGCACGACTTCAAAGTGCTGACGGTTTAGGATAGTGATCGGTGATGAGTGCACCATGATCTTGTGGTGGTCACGTCGGTTGATTCGTTCACGGCGACATACCAGGATTGAGAACGGTCCTGGATGGATGGTTGCATGCATCACTATGATCGGAGTCGTGACTGACCCTTAGATATCGGGCACGGTGCCCAGTTGAGTAATATGTTCGGGCACGAGACCCAGTTATTTTACACTGATGATTTCGGGTTAGGGATCTTAGATGGATTTCTAAGTTCATGACGGTTTTTGGGAACCGGCATGAACTTTGGAAAGGGCATTGTGGTTCATGACGGTTTATGGGAACCGGCATGAACCCTTTTCAGGTCATTATGGTTCATGACGGTTTATGGGAACCGGCATGAACCCTGTTTAATGGATGTTATGGATCATGACGGTTCAGGGGAACCGGGTATGAATGTTTATGTTATGTATATATATGTTCATCTACCTTCCTTTACTTGTTCTATTATCTCCTCCGGGGAGGGTCGTTGGCCTGGGTGGACCCCGGAGTAGTCACGGAGCACCGACTGAGTGGAGTCACCCCCCAGTTGGGTTCCTTACTCTCAAGAAGGCTATGGTTACTATTACCTCGGGTAGGGTCAGTAGTCTACGGACATTGACCTTGACTTTGAGAAGACTCGGATTGAGACCTGGGTAGCACGCACGTAGCTTTGGAAACCGTGACAGGATTGGTTGTGTGGATTATATGTATATGTGATGTATGCTATATATGATATATGATGTGTGTTTACACAGGTTTTGGGCAGTGGCCCGTGTGGTTAGTTTCTTATGATTTGGGCTGAGTCCCTTATGGATTTGGGCAGTGGCCCGTGTACTTGATTTCATTTTGGTTTTTCTGGATAAATGGTTTTCGAATGCATGCATGCTTTTTAGTGAAGGGTACAAATGTCTTCTCCTTAAAATGTTTTTATAAATTTTTGTTTTGTCCACTCACAGCTTTTAATGTTTTGACTGCCATTCAGGTTGACATCGGATGTGGACTGTAGTAGAGGCCGAGATATCACATACCTCCTCCGGATCCTGGCGTACTCTGATAGCCCGGGAGGGAAAAGGTCGGAAATATCCCTTGTCTGACACTTCATGTCAGACGGGAGCAGGGTCATCCCGCACTAATCCCGGGGGGATTGGGATGGGTCCTGTCACTAATGGACTCCGATGCGTAAGTTAATAAGCAGAGAAAAATCTGACACGGTTTAAGTAGTGTAAGACTTAATAAACAGTAGTTAATTACCTTTTTATGGGGAAGTGTGCCCCATATTTTTAGTGGCAGTAAATGTGACGGTTGGAACCCTAAAGAAGTAACACCCAACTACTCATTAGGATGTTTCCACATATCCTAGAGCATTGAATGGACAATAGTGATTTGTTTGGAAAATATAGTAATGACAAGACGCAACCCGGAAAACACCATATACAAAATACTCGGGTCCTACTCCCATCTGACAGGTAATCCAAAATACCAAAAGCACCCTGGAAACCCTGTTGGATAAGGGATACATGTATACTCGTGAGTTTATGCCTTCGCTCTAAAAGTAGTCTCAGTTCCCGTGCAATGGCCTTGGAGGGGTTCAAAACTAAGAAAAATGCGTGAGTGGACGAAAATAAAAGTTTCAAAAACATAGTTTGAAAATATACTAATTTCCATATGCGTTATAAAACTATGCATGCAACAGAGTAGTTCTCAAATTTTGAAAAAACAACTAGAAACCAAGTAAATCCAGAATACGTATAATTACTAGAAAGCATAACCATATAGAACTGTATGAGAATACCAACATCTGCATGAACATTACTAAGTAGCTTTACCAAATCAACATCATAACCTGACAAACCCATCCCCGATGCCTGTCAAATCATCATGTCACAAAGCCACTCGGGGTTGCAACATCCGAGGACCCACCCAGGGATACAACATTTGGGTGTCCAATCACACATCATACTGCACTACCGGTAGGCCCGTCATCAACATATAACCATTCGGGGACTGTGGAGCCTGGCTCGACATCCGAGTGGCCACCTAGAGATACATCGTCCGGGTGTCAACCACACAACTCAAACACTCAGGGATATAACGTCCAAGTGGTCGTCCAAGTATACAACATTTGGACGTCAATCTCATACCATAACCATTTGGGGATACAACATCTGAATGCCTGCCTAGGGATACATCATCTAGGCGTCCCTTAGCAATCCGGTATCTCGAGGAGGGTTTCTACATCACATCACATATATATCATACCAAAATCCAAAGTATCCAAAATTATATAATCAAAACATGTATAAACTCCATTTCCATAAATCAAACCAAATTTAAAAACTCGAATCATAATGCAAACCTTAGGCCTAAGCCCCATACACAAATAATCAAAAACCTTGTAAAGCAAACCATGTAAATAATCCGTAAAGTCATGTCAAAATTCCAATTTATCAATCATCATCAAATCAAATAAGCATGACACAATGAGTACAAATACAATAACTTCCATGTTGGACGCACCAATCTTCATCGTCTTCAACCTAGGGTCTCGACCCGGTTTCTTACAACCGGATCGTGTGGACCCGTGACATAGACCCGTTAATATCTTCCTTGTTTCACATCTATTCTTCATGTGTCCTTCACCAATTTTTTTCTTATCAATCACATAAACAAGCGAATGGTATCTAAATTAAGAAAAACACATTAAAAATCAAAATTCCAAACCTCACCTTTCGACCATGGATACTAGTTTCCTGCCACGACTATCCCAAGATCAAGCCCTCACTAACTTGAACCAAGAACGATCACAGAGACGCCAGAAATACACGGGGTTGCTCATACTAGTTTCCCTTCCATTTTTCCTCGCGGTTTTCACACAATTCTCCTCCTCTAACCTTCCTTTTTTACTTCTCCTCCATCTCTCCATCAATTTCTGGCTTTCTCCCTCTCATCTCCCTTTGTTTTTCTCTCGACTCACCCTTATCCATGGCTTCGACAATGTTCCACTGAAAACCAATCCAGCATACACACACGTTTATAGGCAGGGAGATAGTCGGTGGAGGGAGAAAATATCAGAAATATCTAGAGCTGGACATCTGTCCAAATCCAACTGGTTCTCACTGCCGAAATGACCATTTTACCCTTAATGCTAAAATTATGAAAATGCCCCTAAGGGTTTTTGACCTGTCTCGAAACTATTCGACTTCCGATTTTAGCTTGCCACCTATCTATAGACTCAGAATCTCGAGACTTTCGTATAGATCTTTTCGGAATCCCCAAACGATGTCTCAAATAAAAAGTCAACTTTTTAACTTTTTCAAGGGCAAAACCGCATTTTTACCCAATTTTTCCAGATTTGCTTTTCCTAGAGGGTCTAGGTCATTACAAGTAATATTGTGTCGTTGGGAAGGCTAGCATGCTGGATGGTGCCAACCACAATGGTTGGTGTTACTGATAGGAGGCTTATGGAAGGGAGCCAACAAGGGGGAACTCGATCGACATTGTCTTGTCGTTGGTTAGTAATGACTTGTCATTGATGATTCGGGTCTTTCTCCTGGTGGTCGGTTGTAATGGTGTAAACTAATTATATACATTTTTTTAAGCAAAACTTTTAGATTGCAAAAATTATGGAGTGCATATATCATGTGACATCACATAATTGAGAGTAATGCATATGTGTGTGTTTGGCTTAGAGCCAGCGGCCACGTACATCCAAGTTCCAACTCATCATGTATTTCATTTCTTATTTGCAATCATAACACTCGCATAGTCGCATACTAGTAATAGGATGGAAGTGGAACCTTACTGCTGGACTTTAGTAGGAGAGGTAGGTTGTCAACTTTTGGATTCTACCGTAGGTTGCAAAATCAACTTCAATTTCACTTTTTAACCAGAAAAGAAATACTATATTTTATTATATATTTTTCCTCAACCTTATCCCAAGATTGTTTAGCAATGGAAATATCTCATATTAATTTGGAATAAATTCCTACAACCTGCATATTGCAAAGCATGCTCTTTCCATCGACAAGACGACGGTGTGTGGATGACGGAAGGTCCTTTGTGGTTTAACTATTTTGCTTGGATTGAATTAATTCTTGATTTGGTTTGTATGTTTTTTTTGTGTGTTAATTTTTTTTCTTTGATCAGAGTTAATAATTCTATTAAGTTTTTAATGAGATCACAATATTTTACTCTTTATAATTCTTATTTCATCAATAAAAATGCTTTCCACTTCGGTTTGGCTAATAATTCATATGAAAATATCTTTAACCTCTTCGTATGGTACCGGAGGAATGCCGTTTTTTTTTTTTTTATCGGAGGAGGAATGCCGTTAGGGGAATAGAATTAGAGCAATCTTTTTGTTATTTTGGGTAAATTAGAACACTTTCCTTTTTGGTCTGATTTTCCTTTTTGGTCTTTATGAAAGGAAAGAACTGATAAGTGGGCACCACGTCAGGTCAACGAGTCAAAGCAAATAAGATTTATATTCCACGTGGCAGCGTGTATGTTTTATTAGTGTCACTGCTTGCGTGACCTCTTTTGGATTTTTTTCTTTTGTTGAATAATTAATTACCATGTATTTTGTCAAATACACATGAATCGCTTAATGAATCAAATTCTTGTTTAATTAGTTAAGCTTCCGCGCACACTGTTGTCGGGTGGGTAGTCAAGTGTCAACGCATTCGTCACGTTTAGGTCACGTGATCGTCACCGGTCAAACAAGCTTGAGCAAAATGTCCTAAATTGGAATTTTACAATTGCACCAGTCATGACGTAGTTGAGACTAAGACTAGTCCACACGTGGAACGGGCGTACTCCCTTTCAGCACAACTTGTAGATGAAGAAAAAACGAGCAACAAACGCACTATGCTTGCATGACGCCTCTAATCTCATTATGTAAAAAATTTGCGCTCGATTTTGTACACGAGCGTTACACTCGTGATATTCTGTCTTAGCTGCAAGTCCAGTGTGCTTGTGATATTCTGTTTTAGCTGCACCTCAACAGTGTCTCACTTGCGGATAAGAAGCGCGTTTTGGTGACTTTCAACAAGCCCAAAAGCCCATAGACAAAATCAAAGCCGCATAGATAGAAATCAAAGGAGAGAGCAAAAGCCAGGAATGTTCTGTTGTTCAAACACTGGAACGTGTGGTCGGCGCTAGCAGGTCACCTTTTTCCCCTGCTTTTACAGTAAATAATTAAATTAATAAAAACCTCTCAATCGCTGTTAACATTTTCGTCTAATTAATTTCGCAGTTAACATTTCGTCTACTTAATTTCGCAGTTAACGTCACTGTACTTCCGTACAAACTTGACGTCAAAGCCGCTCTCTTTCTCACTATTTTCCTTTTTTTTTTCTTTTTTTTTTTTCAAAATCAGAACGCTCGCTATCTTCCTTTGGTCCTTGCTATATAAACCATCCAACCTGCCCTCCATTTTCTTCCGAACGCTCCAAAATAAAGAGCCTCCCGCAGCTTCGAAAACAGAGTCGTGCACAATAGCTTACCCACCACCAAAAGCTTCCAGCCTACGCCGGAGATCAACAAGACCCTGAATATAAAAGCAGAAAGCACAGGTATGTATTCATTTATGTTTTCAGCTTACAGATGGTTCTGTGTTTGAATTGATTGTTTTGCAGTACGGTTTGTTAAGTTTTGTTTGGTTGCTGAGAAAGTTGGGTGGAATCTGAATTCTTTTCAACTTTTGTGTTGCGTGTTTATTTCGGGGTTTCTGGAAATGAATTTTGTGTTAATTGGTGACACACAAGAGTGGTGGTGGTTGGGGGGTTGTGGTTATTAGTTAATTGGTGAGACATTGAGTGAGGAAAAGCTCGGGTTTTTGTGCTTTCATCTTGTTTCTGTCTCTTTATCGGCAAACAAACAGATGGGCAAGTGACTTTTGTGATTTCAATTTCTGGGTTTTGCACAGTTAGTTTAACTGGTTATGGTTTAAGGGTGTTTGGAGAGTAATTTAAATTCCCATGGGAAATTACATCTAATTTACGCAATTGGAGGTCTTAGCCTCCTTTCAGGTCCCTTTGTAAATGGGTAGGTGGTCAGGTGGCCTTATAGTGGAAAAAAGTGTCCAGAATTTCAAATACCTGGAATTCTTAGTTGGGGCATATGACCTACAGAAGCATAGAGCAATAATTGCAGAGCTTAGAAACTTCAAAACAATTTTTTTTTTGTTGATTTGATAAAAAATTTATGCAAGAACGTTTGTATTTTGGTGATAATTTCTGCTCTACTAGATTTGGATATATGAAGTTTATTTGGTTTTAATCTCTAGTTAATGAGCTTTTTTCTGAATCAATATTGCAGGTTTATTTTATTATCTGGAAAGTTCATAACATTGGCTTATATTAGAAAAGTGAAAATCCAAAAAAAAAATTAGAAGAGTGAAAAGCTGCCAACAATTGTTTCTGGAAAAAGTACTAAGGCTGATCTTTCATTGTTATACTATCGGATTTCTTGTCACATGGAATAGCTGATGCCAACCTCATAGCATGGACTCACAGCAGCATTTTGGATTTGGTGTAACTGGTGCAAAGTTTTCATATACAGCTCCACATCCTACTGTTCCATCTTTACCGAAAAGGTTACTTGGGTCATTGCAACTTGATATAGGGAATTCACCAAATTCACCATTTCTGACTCACTTTGATTCTGATACCCCTACACTGAGTGATAGCCAGGAGCAACACAGCTCCACAGAGAATCTTTCAGGAGTTAGCCCTTTCGGTAACTCTTCATTTGAAACAAACAGTTGCATTCATCGGTTAAGCTTAAGCCCTTCTGTGGACCGTCTTCGAGACAGTCTGCAGCTCTATTCTAGCAGAGCTGTCTTGCAGGATGCAAATAGCGGCCGCAATATAAAACAAACGTTGCAGGAATTGGAGAGTGCTTTAATGGGGCCTGACGATGAAGAAATCACAACTCCAAACACTTCTTCAGGAGAAAGTAGCGGGCGACAGAAGCAAAGGTCCATGTCATGGATCCAAGAGCAAAGCTCCCATGTAGTTCAACGGCAGACATCCTTTGTTTCTAGGCAAAGGCAATTGGGTGAAGTCCAGATTGAGAAGCGATACAAAGTGGTAGATGAAGCTCCTCTAAAGAGTTTACCAGCTGGAAATCTGAATGAATTGCTAATTGCTTGTGCTGGAGCTCTCTCTGACAACAACATGGATGTTTTTAAAACTTTGATTGAAAAAGCTAGAGGGGCTGTGTCTATTAGCGGAGAACCAATCCAGCGACTTGGGGCTTACTTGGTAGAAGGGCTGGTAGCAAGGAAGGAGGCATCAGGTGCCAATATTTACCATGCCCTTCGGTGTAGGGAGCCTGAAAGTAATGACTTGCTTTCGTACATGCATATTCTGTATGAGATATGCCCCTACTTGAAATTTGGTTACATGGCAGCTAATGGGGCCATTGCTGAAGCATGCAGAAACGAGGATCGTATCCACATTATAGACTTCCAGATTGCTCAAGGAACCCAGTGGGTTACTCTCCTTCAAGCACTTGCTGCAAGACCTAGTGGGGCTCCTCATGTCCGGATTACAGGTATCGATGATCCCGTTTCTAAATATGCCCGCGGAGATGGATTGGAGGCAGTAGGGAGGCGGTTGAAAGCTATTTCTGAGAAATTTAACATCCCGGTTAAATTTCATGGATTGCCAGTTTTTGCACCTGATGTCACACGAGTCATGCTTGATGTCAGACCCGGAGAGGCTCTGGCTGTGAACTTTCCCCTGCAGCTTCATCACACACCCGATGAGAGCGTTGATGAGAACAATCCGAGGGACGGGCTGCTGAGAATAGTGAAGTCACTAAATCCGAAGGTGACCACTTTAGTGGAGCAAGAGTCAAACACAAACACAACCCCTTTCTTCAATAGGTTTGTGGAAACTCTAGAATACTACTTGGCAATGTTCGAGTCTATTGACGTGACCCTGCCAAGGAACAACAAGGAGAGGATCAACGTGGAACAGCATTGTTTGGCAAGAGATATCGTGAATGTCATTGCCTGCGAAGGAAAGGAAAGGGTCGAACGCCACGAGCTATTTGGGAAGTGGAAGTCTAGATTGACAATGGCAGGGTTTCGGCAGTACCCATTGAGCTCATATGTGAACTCCGTCATAAGGAGTCTGCTGAGGTGTTACTCGGATCATTATACACTGGTGGAGAAGGACGGGGCAATGCTGCTGGGATGGAAGGACAGGAACTTGGTATCAGCTTCTGCCTGGCATTGAGTGTAGAAAAAAAACAAAGATACACATCAGGTAGCATTCGAAATAACGAATTTGCAATTTTTTGGTTGAATTAGATTCATGATGATAGCACTTAGCACAGCCCTATGGTTTAGTTGAAGGATGATCAGTATGGTGTTGGCCATTGTATATTTTCAGTGATTTTGTTGATCATTGTTATGCTTAGGATGGCTGACATTTGTATGCTGTTGATGCAGAAGACGATCCCATACCAACTTCGATGTTCTTTATACATATTCTGTTTCTGTTCTTTTGTTCCTTTGTTGGAGTTGTATGTGTGATTATGAAGTAGGATTTTTTGGGCTTGTTGATCTTCTTGTTGCTGCTCTTTTTCTTAAACATCCTCAGTAATTCATATTTGATGCTACATCCATCTTTAGCTTTCAAAACATCTATTGCCAGAGTAATAATCATGTACAGAAATTACTGTTTTTGCAAATGCTGCTACTATTGCTAGAGTTTTCTTCTTACGGAGTATAATTTCGAGTAGCATTTTGGTAAAAAGAGAAGTGAATATGTGATTAAACCCACTCTTTTTCATAGTATTTGGGTTGGAAGCTGGAACTTGGAAGCGTCTGAGAATGCCCCTAAGCATAGGCCACAACTGCCCTATCTCTCACGTACGTAAGGTAAGCTTGTTTACAAAAGTCCAGGTCCTTGTCCTTCCACCACCTGAAATTGAATCAACGCGACATTGGTACGATGGTTATTTGTGGTTTAAATCTGAATCGATTACTTTGCGGGTTCAAATTCAAATAAATTCGCTGGGCCCAATTGGAAGGGTGGATTAAGAATGACTTACGCGGTTTAGTTAATCCGTTCTTTTGAATTTTCTAAAACTTATACATTTTCTCAATGAAATTTTATTTCAGCTAATTTCCCGCCCTACTTATTGGTAATGGCCAAAATCTCCTCTCCTTCAATAAAATTTACATTTCAATATTAATTGAGAAAAAATTATTCATAAAAAAAAAATCATATTTAGTGACCTATATGTGTCTTTTGGACGAAAATTGGATGAAATATTGATAAGGGGGTAAATGGGCTATCAAAAATAATGTAGAGGAAAACTTGACTTCAGAAGTCAAGTTATTTTAAATTCATGTTAAACTGTACTGAGATTTCAGAAGTAAAAAAATAAGGTCCAATTTTTAAGTGTTACATAAAATTAAATCCAGACTTGATAGGCGAAAAAAAATAAGGATTTGAAAGAAATCAAGTTTCTTTGTTCTCGTCTCTTGCCTCTGTTGCGGGTCCTATTCCGTCTCTTGTCGTTCAATTTAGTTGGTATGGTTTCTTGTAGTGATGACTGATGAGGCATTCTATATGGGATTTATCAATTTTCCTTCCAATTATTTCTCCACATTTCGTGAGTAGAATTAGAGTTGATTGGATAATTCTTCAAATTTAAATGTAAAAAAGTACGTAATATTATTGTAGGAAGATTAGAGAGGTGCATTCAATTTAGTTTTTAATGAGTTTTAAATAATTTTAATGGGAATTTTTTTTTTTTAATTTCAAGGAGTTTTCATATGAGTTTTGTATTATTTTTGTTATTGGTTTGTAATGATTTTAAAAGCTTTTGTTTTACTTCAAAGAGTTTTCATCAGACAAATTTATCAAACTATGGTATGAATTTTCTATCCTCTTGTCATTGCAACTCATCACTGCATACTATAAATTACAATTCTTCAAAATCATCTATTCAAATTTATAATTTAATCTTTGATTCTTATGAGACAACTTTGATTTATATATTTTATTGATGAAGATTGAATGAGTGCGAAGATTACAGGTGAAAAAAATGGCCAATCAATATTGATTAGATGGAATTATTAAACTTTCAATATTGATTAGATGGAATTGCAATTTGAGCCATTTCCATCAATGTCGTACATCGAGAAGTCGTCTTTCAGATTCTCTAGCGCCTCCGCCCAAGGCCAACGTCGTTCTTGTTGAGCTCCACGAACTCCTTACACTTACTTCTTCCACCGGAAAATAACATGGCAATTAAAGATATGAACCATGAAAGAATTCACGCATTAAAAAAACTAAACAGAACCTCTGTACGAAAGTTATTACAGTAGATGGAAGATAGATAATAATGAGTAGAAATTGTATATAGCAGAAACGAGCTACTAAACACTAGCCTCCAAATCTGAAAAATCAAGAGCAAGAATGATATTTCACAAACAAAAACAATATAGTCACGAACGTGGAACCATAAATTACTGAAAAATTGTTGAGCTGTTATTAGGCTCATAAACTATATAATGTTCAAATTCCTTCCAGTAATGATATTAACGACTCACAGATACACACACATTAAATAATATATTTACTAACGGAATATATTAATTAATCGGGTTAAAATCTCAATAATATTAATATTCTCTCATAAAATTAATTGTCATCATTATTCTTAATAATAAACAATTAATATCATTATTCATAATAATGGGCAATTATTATTCACTTAATAATACATTGTTATTAATATTAAATTATTAAATAATATTTTTTATTAAAAAGATTTATTTATTAATTATAATATCAACCGACCAATCAAAACACTTTGTGACTCCCAAGGCTTCCCTATAAATAAAGGAGCTCATTTCACTTTCAATGTGACTCGTTCTTTGCTTTTGAAGTATTTTTTTTATTTCTCTTTCAATGCGTACTTAAGTATCTGATTGTTCTTGGTTGAACAACCCTATGGGGCATCAACCTTAACTTCGATTGTCTCTTCTATTTGTAATAATTGTGAAGATTTTTTTCAGGCGAGTACGATTTCTGTTTCAATAATTGGTGCTTTTATTGAGAGTCAAATTGAGAAATTCTCAAAAAGAGCTCTCAAGTTCATTCATCATTTATCAACTTTGTTCATCATTCATCAACTTTGTTCATCGTTCGCCATACTTCGTTTGTCATTCATTGACTCTGTTAAAAGTTCTTGAACTTTGTTCATCATTCATCAAGCTTTCCTTTCAATCCTCACTATTCAGTATGGTTAGAATACAAAGATCCATTTGATTAGCTGAAGCTGGTGTTTTAGACTCTATAGCTTAGATTAGGAGCGGAGCACACACACTGTGATTTCAGAAGAGCATTCAAGCTTTCGCCCCGCGAAGTGTCCATTGAGAGTCGAATTGAGAAATCCTCAAGTAGTGATCTCTAGTTCGTTCGTCGTTTATCAACTTTGCTCGTTGTTTTTGAACTTCGCTCATCGTTCTTAATGTGGCAAGAAAATGACGATTAGTTTGTTCATATGAGTTTCTGTTTCTACAACTTAGGTTGGGGTGGAACAACTGTATCATTTTCCTTGCGGGCACACCAAGTGATGATATCGGTATCTATCAGGACACAGGGACCGACTTCTATTGTTGGCCTTAGAACCTTTTCTATCCCGCTGCCTGTATCCGGAGTGGTAACTTCCCTGCCTTTGCCCCATGAAGCCTCAATGCCTTCGCCTCACGAAGCATCTAAGCCTTCACCCCACAAAGCATCCAAGTCTTCGCCCCGCAAAGCGTCCAAGCCTTCCTTTGAGAAGCACTCTAACCTTTTGTTTAGGAAGTAATCTGAGTCTTCCTCTAGGAAGAAATCCAAGACTTCTACCGAGAAGCAATCAAAGCCTTCATCCAGGAAACACTCAAAGCTTTCCTCCAAGAAGCACTTCAAGCTTTCCTCCTAGAAGCACTCCATGCCTTCCTTCTAGAAGCACTTCAACTCTTTCTCTTGGCAGCACTCCAAGCCTTCCTCCTGGAAGCAATTCACGTCTTCTTCCTAGAAGCACTCCAAGCTTTACTTTAAGAAGCGATTCAAGCCTTCATCAAAGAACTGTAACGCCTCAGAAACTCAAAGATTGTAAATTTGTAAAATAATGTATGAAATGACGTTTTTACCCTTGTAAATAGTGAGGTCAAAGTTGAATTTTTACGTGATACTTGTTTTTCACGAACTTCAAGGACCATTAGGTAGGTCTCGATTCCCTGAGTTCGTAGACAAGCGGCACGCTGAAATCGAACTTCGGACGAATAAGTTATGATTCTAAAAAGAGGAAGGGTATTTTGGTAATTGTGTGAATGAAGGGTAAAATGGTAATTTGGATGGTGAAATTTGAAATCAACCGTAGTGGATTGTTAACTCAGTTTTTTAACTAATTAAGTGACAATTGACACTAAGAAAGGATGGATTAGTGGCTGGTTGGGCTGAGTGGAAGCATAGGTGTTGGTTGTGCTGGTTGTAGAACAGAGCACTATGCTATTTTGTATTTGTTTTGGGTCAAGTGTGAAAAACAAAGACAGTGAGAGACGGGGAGCTTCAAACACTCTGTTGTGAGGGACTGAGAGAAAATAGAGAAGTTAGAGTAAATTGAGAGATCGAGTTTGAGAGGAAAACCGAGAACCAGAGAGGAGAAGAAGCCAAAATTGAAAAATTGAGAAAATGGAGGGAAAATTTGAAGTTTAATTTGTTAGTTAGGAGGAGCCAAACAGAGATTAAAAACAGTCTTCTGGACTCACTTCGACTTCAACCACACAAAAATCGAAGGAGTTTGATCGTGTTTTGGCCAAGAACAGAAGTTCCAATTTCTGGAAAAATTCGAGGTTGAGTACGACTACCTACAGGTAAGGATTTGTGCAATTGATTATTGTAGAATGTTCATTTAAGTCTTAAGATGCTTCTGTATCAATTAATTGGAAAACTAAATCGATTTGAGTGAGATTCAAAATTTAAAACTGTTTGTTTGATCATTAGAGAAATGTTGGATTAAGAGCTTGATGTGTGTAATTAATGATGGAGAACTTAAATTAAGATAGAATGGAAGGATTTCGGTGGAAGAATTGAAAGAAATAAGTGGGTATTGAAGGAGTTTGAACCGGGTCGTGTTGCGGGTTCGTGACCTATTTAGGAGAGAGTCAGGTGAAGGAGACGACACTGTAGCATTACTGTGCAGGGCGCGTGGTTTTCACGCGCAGCAACTTTGGCCGGCGCGTGAGCCAGTATCTCTGGTCACGGTCAACATGTGATGTTATCCTTTCAATGTAACGAATATTTTGAGACAAGTTTCGAGTCAATCGAACGTTGTTTTGGGATAATTTTGAGTGTTCGAAGGTTTAGGATTTTAATTTAATTACATTGAAAAATCCCGAAAAATTGGGGAAATTAATGTAAGCTTAATGAAAGTATTTGTGACCCAAATTGTGATCTTTGACAGGCCAGAACATTCTTGAGGCAGTCGAGGAGCGTACGGGACGCGATTGACGCGTTCGAACTTCGTGAGTGGACTTTTGATTTCTAACCGAGCATGCATAACTGTTTTTACTCACTTGTTTTATGTTTCTATATATGATTTTATGTTTATAATTATGACATTCCTGCTTTACGTGATTGCACTTGTTCGATGTGATTTATCGCATTTTACGTATTTCGAGACTATGGTTTCTCCTATGCTTTGATGATGGCTTGATAAGTGATTTTATATGATTTGTGCGTATCACGTTTTAATGATGTTTTTATTATGATTTGGGATTTGAACGTGGAATTCGGACATAAGTCCTATTTCGGTAAAATGTGATTTCGGATTAGTTTTGGAATTTGAATTCCGATGGATTCTGGACTTTCTGTGAATTACATATGGTTTTGAGTTTAAAGATCCGGTACTATTGCTAGATCTGGTTTTGGGTTTAGAGACCCGGTTAATTGATGATGGGGGAAGGCCTTTGATTGAGATCTGTTGAGTTTAAAGACTCGGTTATTGTGATGTCCCCCGAGGCCTATTGATTGTGTTTTGAGTTTAAAGACTCGTTGATATCCGGGAAGGCCTGATACATGAGTTTAAAGACTCGGATAGATCCAGCAGATTTTATTCGTTGAGGTTACATTTGGTTTTACATGATTTTATAGTTATCTTCTGTACAGTTTCTATACGGTTCATATAAGTGTTTTCGGATACTTAGTTATGCATGCGTGTTTTGAAAATAGAGGGTGAACCCTGATTTCATTAAAACTGTTTTCCATAACCATTTGTTTTAGTCCACTCACACTTTTCTGTTTTAATACCCTCCAGGTCGTGGTACGAGTTTTGGGGGCTAACGCCGACGTAGAGGCAGAGGCATAAAGTTTTCCTGTTGCGGTGTAGTTAGCTCACAGAGTAGGGTTTTATCCTTATCTTGTTTTGTAACTATGCTCTGTGATACTGTTGACTTGTTGTACAGTTGGTTGTATCATACGTTCTCCCTAGTCTGACAATGTATGTGGTGTAATTATTGTGTGGTTATTTTGGTTGTTTGTGTTCATTGTCAGACGGGAGCATGATTTTTCTCGGTTTGGTAGGCTTGGCAGTTTTCAGAGTTCCAGATTCAGAGTACCCAGAGTACAGCCGACTCCGCAGGCGAGTGCGACCTCAGTTGCTTCCACAGGAAGACAGAGTGGTGGATTTAGTCGAGATGTTTCTAATGCTATCTGTTTCTTCTGTGGAGAGCCGGACCACTGCCGGTGAGAGTGTCCATCTTTACTACCGGGTGGTGGCGCAGGTCGGGGTGCAGTAGAGCAAGGTCATAGTGCAGTTTCAGTTTCTGGGACAGCGAATACTAGAGAAGGTGTTGGAGTTACCAGTGGACAGAGGGGTCGTGGGTGATCATCAGGACCACAGGCCCGAGTTTTTGCGGTTACACAGTAGGAGGCCTGGGCAGCACCTGGTGTTGTGACAGGTATGCTTACAATCGTTGGACATGATGTATGTGCTTTGATAGATCCCAGAGCTACCCATTTTTTATATCACGGAGTTGTGGTCTGTTAGCGGATAGAGAGGTGTCTGCACTGGGTTGTGACATGGGTGTGAGCACGCCCACGGAGGAGGTGTTTGTGTTAAATCAAGTGTTGAGAGAGTGTCCCGTGATGGTAGGGGACGTTGGGTTAGTAGCTGATTTGATACTCCTAGACTTGCATGATTCTGATGTTATTCTGTTGATGGATTGGTTGACATTACATCATGCTTCTATTGACTGTTTTGACAAGAAGGTAACTTTTTGGAGTCCAGGGTTACCTGAAACTACCTTTTAGGGAGTACAGCGAGCAATTCTTGTTAGGGTGATCTCAGCTTTAAAAGCAAGTAAGTTGTTGAGGAAAGGGTGTCAGGGATACTTGGCCCACGTGTTGGACACACGTGCTGCACCATTGAAGGTAGAGGATATTCCGATAGTGCGGGAGTTCCCAGATGTTTTTCCGGAGGATTTTTCGGGATTGCCACCCCACTTAGACATTGAGTTTACCATCGATCTTGTTCCAGGTACGCAACCCATTTCTCAGACTCCTTACCGTATGGCGCCAGTTGAGTTGAAGGAATTGAAGGCGCAGTTGCAAGAGTTGGTCGATATGGGGTTTATTCGGCCGAGTGTATCTCCTTGGGGAGCTCCAGTTTTGTTTATTCGGAAAAAGGATGGAAGCTTGAGGCTCTGCATTGATTATAGACAACTGAACAAGGTAAGCATCAGGAATAAATACCCCCTACCTCGGATCAATGACTTGTTTGATTAGCTGAGAGGAGCTCAATATTTTTCCAAGATCGATCTTCATTCTGGGTATCATCAATTGCGGGTTAAAGAAGAAGATAAACCCAAAACAGCCTTTAGAACCCGATATGGTCATTATGAGTTCCTAGTGATGTCGTTCGGTTTAACTAATGCACCAGCGGCATTTATGGGTTTGATGAACCGTGTGTTTCGTCCATACTTAGATCACTTTGTTATTGTATTCATTGATGACATTTTAGTCTACTCAAAGAGTGCGAAGGCGCACGAAAAGCACTTAAGGATGGTGCTTGGTACCTTAAGGAAGAATCAGTTGTATGCAAAGCTTAGTAAATGTCAATTTTGGTTGACTAGTGTTAGTTTCTTGGGGCATGTGATTTCGGCTGAAGGAATCAGCATAGATCCCCAAAAGATTGAAGCAGTAGCAAAGTGGGAACAGCCAAGGACAGTCACTGAGGTCAGAAGTTTCTTAGGGTTAGTTGGGTACTACATGCGTTTTGTGGAAGGATTTTCTACCATTGCTACCCCCATTGACATGGCTGACGAGGAAGGGAGTCAGATTTGTTTGGGATGAGGATTGTGAACAAAGTTTTTAGGAATTGAAGAAAAGGTTGACATCCACTCCTGTATTGACCCTTTCGGACGATAGTGGAGAATTTGAAGTGTACATCGATACATCCTTACAAGGATTGGGATGCGTGTTAATGCAACATGGGAAGGTAATTGCCTATGCCTCCCGCCAGTTGAAATCTCATGAACGCAACTATCTTGCCCATGATTTAGAACTAGCTGCAGTGGTACATGCCATTAAGATTTGGAGACATCATTTATATGGTGCGACCTGTAGGCTTTTTACCGATCATAAGAGTTTGAAGTACTTGCTTACACAGAAGGAATTAAATGTGAGGCAAAGACGATGGTTGGAGCTGATTAAGGATTATGACTGCACGATTGAGTACCATCCTAGAAAAGCTAATGTGGTAGTTGGTGCTTTGAGTCGGAAATCAACACATTCTGTGTCACACCTACGGATGACCCATTTACCCCTATTGGTTGAACTCCGTAGGACTAGCGTTAATTTGGGACTTGATAGCCAAGGTGTTTTGCTAGCTAGTTTCCAGGTGCGACCAATCCTAATTGACCAGATCATTGATGCTTAACTCCAAGATACTGTCTTGTGTATTCTTCGGATTGAAGTGGAAGCAGGAGAACGACAAGATTATACAGTCAGAGGTGATGGAGCCTTACTAAAGGAAGGACGGTTGTATGTGCCTGGAGACATAACATTAAAGAAAGAGATTTTGGATGAAGCCCATAGTTTGGCGTACGCTATGCATCCAGGTGGAACTAAAATGTATCGTACACTTCGAGAACATTATTGGTGGCCGGGTATGAAACGAGAAATCGCTGAGTATATCAGTAAGTGTTTGATTTTTCAGAAGGTAAAGGCTGAGAGGCAAAGACCCTATGGAGAATTGCAACCACTTCCTATCCCAGAATGGAAATGGGATCATATAACGATGGATTTTGTGTTGGGACTTCCTAGGACACCCAGAGGCCACGATGGAGTTTGGGTGATTGTGGATAGACTCACCAAGTCAGCGCATTTCTTACCTGTAAGGGAAGACTTTCAGATGACACAGTATGCCAGATTATTTATTAGTGAGATTATACAATTACATGGCACTTCTGCCTCTATCGTATCGGACCGAGATCCGCGATTTACATCCAGATTCTGGCAGAGTTTATAGGAAGCTTTTGGGATAAGATTGCATTTTAGTACAACATTCCACCCTCAGACAGATAGACAGTCGGAGCAAACCATCCAAACCTTGGAAGATATGATGAGAGCCTGTGTTTTGCAATTCCAAGGTACTTGGGAGTCACACTTACCATTGATGGAATTCGCTAATAACAATAGTTACCAAGCGAGTATTGGGATGGCGCCTTATGAAGCCTTGTATGGACGGCAGTGCAGAACTCCTTTGTGTTGGACTGACGTGGGTGAAAGGCAATTGACTAGATCTGAATTGGTGGAATTGACGACGGAGAAAGTTAGACTCATCAGAGATAGACTCAAGGCAGCCCATGATAGACAAAAGAGCTATGTGGACCGTCAGATTAGAGATCTTGAGTTCGTAGTCGAAGATTGGGTATTTCTGAGATTATCTCCTTGGAAAGGTATAGTACGGTTTGGCAAGCGAGGAAAATTGAGCCCCCGTTTTATCGGGCCATATGAGATTATTGAGAGAATTGACCAGGTTGCATACAGATTAGCAATACCTTCAGAATTTTCTAAGGTCCACAATGTATTCCACGTGTCGATGCTGCAGAAGTATGTGTATGATGCATCTCATGTACTAGAAGAGCAACCCATTGAACTCAGAGAAGACTTAAGCTTTGAAGAACAGCCCGTACAGATTTTGGATAAAAAAGATAAGGTACTTTGTCGAAAGACTATTCCCCTAGTAAAGGTTCTCTAGAGAAATCAGAATGTGGAGGAGGCCACATGGGAACCCGAGACACAGATGCGAGAGTAGTATCCGTACTTGTTTCCCTAAAATTTCGAGATGAAATTTCTTAAAGGGGGGACGTTGTAACGCCCCGGAAACTCAAAGATTGTAAATTTGTAAAATAATGTATGAAATGACGTTTTTACCCTTGTAAATAATGAGGTCAAAGTTGACTTTTTACGTGATACATGTTTTTCACGAACTTCAAGGACCCTTAGGTAGGTCTCGATTCCCTGAGTCCGTAGACAGGCGGCACGCTGAAATCGGACCTCGGACGAATAAGTTATGATTCTAGAAAGAGGAAGGGCATTTTGGTAATTGTGTGAAGGAAGGGTAAAATGGTAATTTGGATGGTGAAATTTGAAATCAGCCTTAGTGGATTGTTAAATCAGTTTTTTAACTAAGTAAGTGACAATTTTCTCTAATAAATGATGGATTAGTGGCTGGTTGGGCTGAGTGGAAGCACAAGTGTTGGTTGTGCTGGTTGTAGAACAGAGCACTATGCTATTTTGTATTTGTTTTGGGTCAAGTGTGAAAAACAGAGACAGTGAGAGATGGGGAGCTTCAAACACATTGTTGTGAGGGACTGAGAGAAAACAGAGAAGTTAGAGTGAATTGAGAGATCGAGTTTGAGAGGAAAACCGAGAACAAGAGAGGAGAAGAAGCCGAAATCGTAAAAATTGAGAAAATGGAGGGAAAATTCCAAGTTTAATTTGTGAGTTGAGATGAGCCAAACGGAGATTAAAAACAGTCTTCTGGACTCACTTCGACTTCAACCACACAAAAATCGAAGGAGTTTGATCGTGTTTTGGCCAAGAACAGAAGTTCCAATTTCTGGAAAAATTCGAGGTTGAGTACGACTACCTACAGGTAAGGATTTGTGCAATTGATTATTGTAGAATGTTCATTTAAGTCTTAAGATGCTTCTGTATCAATTAATTGGAAAACTAAATCGATTTGAGTGAGATTCAAAATTTAAAACTGTTTGTTTGATCATTAGAGAAATGTTGGATTAAGAGCTTGATGTGTGTAATTAATGATGGAGAACTTAAATTAAGATAGAATGGAAGGATTTCGGTGGAAGAATTGAAAGAAATAAGTGGGTATTGAAGGAGTTTGAACCGGGTTGTGTTGCGGGTTCGTGACCTATTTAGCAGAGAGTCGGGTGAAGGAGACGACACTGTAGCATTACTGTGCAAGGCGCGTGGCTTTCACACGCAGCCACTTTGGCCGGTGCGTGAGCCAGTATCTCCAGTCACTGTCAACATGTGATTTTATCCTTTCAATGTAACGAACATTTTGAGACAAGTTTCGAGTCAATCGGACGTCGTTTCGGTATAGTTTTGATTGTTCGAAGGTTTAGGATTTTAATTTAATTACGTTGAAAAATCCCAAAAAATTGGGGAAATTAATGTAAGCTTAATGAAAGTATTTGTGACCCAAATTGTGATCTTTGACAGGCCAGAACATTCCTGAGGTAGCCGAGGAGCGTACGGGACGCGATTGATGCGTTCGAACTTCGTGGGTGGACTTTTGATTTCTAACCGAGCATGCATAACTGTTTTTACTCACTTGTTTTATGTTTCTATATATAATTTTATGTTTATAATTATGACATTCCTGCTTTACGTGATTGCACTTGTTCGATGTGATTTATCACATTTTAAGTATTTCGAGACTTTGGTTTCTCCTATGCTTTGATGATGGCTTGATAAGTGATTTTATATGATTTGTGTGTATCACGTTTTAATGATGTTTTGATTATGATTTGGGATTTGAACGTGGAATTCGGACATAAGTCCTGTTTCGATAAAATGTGATTTCGAATTGGTTTTGGAATTTGAATTCCGATGGTTTCTGGACTTTCTATGAATTACATATGGTTTTGGGTTTATATACCCGGTACTATTGCTGGATCTGGTTTTGGGTTTAAAGATCCGGTTAATTGATGACGGGGGAGGGCCCTTGATTGAGATCTGTTGAGTTTAAAGACTCGGTTATTGTGATGTCCCCCGAGGCCTATTGATTGTGTTTTGAGTTTAAAGACTCCTTGATATCCCGGGAAGACCTGATACATGAGTTTAAAGACTCGGATAGATCCAACAAAACAGATTTTATCCGTTGAGGTTACATTCGGTTTTACATGATTTTATAGTTATCTTCTGTATGGTTTTCATACGGTTCATATAAGTGTTTTCGGATACTTAGTTATGCATGCGTGTTTTGAAAATGGTGGGTGAACCCTGATTTCATTAAAATTGTTTTCCATAACCATTTGTTTTAGTCCACACACATTTTTCTATTTTAATACCCTCCAGGTCGTGGTACGAGTTTTGGGGGCTAACGCCGACGTAGAGGCAGAGGCATAAAGTTTTCCGGTTGCGGTGTAGTTAGCTCACATAGTAGGGTTTTATCCTTATCTTGTTTTGTAACTATGCTCTGTGATACTGTTGACTTGTTGTACAGTTGGTTGTATCATACATTCTGCCTAGTCTGACAATGTATATGGTGTAATTATTGTGTGGTTATTTTGGTTGTTTGTGTTTGTTGTCAGACGGGAGCAAGATTCTTCCCGGTTATCGAGGCGATAATCGGGGTGGGTCCTGTCAAGAACACTCAAAGCCTTCCTCTAGGAAGAAATCCAAACCTTCCTCCAAGAAGCAATCAAAGTGTTCCTTCGGAAAAAAATCCAAGCATTTCCTTGCGAAACAATCAAAACCTTCCTCCATGAAGCACTCAAAGCCTTCCTCCATAAAGCACTCAAAGCCTTCCTCCATGAAGCACTTCAAGCATCCCTCCTATGTCAGGACCCATCCCAAATTCCCCCCGGGATTAACGCACGACGCGCCTAATCCTATCTGACACGAAGTGTCAGACAAGGGAAAATTCCGACTTTAGCCCGGGATTTGGGACGGGTCCTTACATCCTAGAAGAACTTCAAGCCTTCTTCCTATAAGCACTCCAAGTCTCCCTCCAAGAATTGCTTTAAGCCTTTTTTTGAAAGCTCTTTTTTGAAGGTAATACAAAGCCCTTCTTTGGGAGGCAAAGTGAAGTCTTTCTCCAAAAGGCAACTGGAGTCAAAAGCTTTCAGTGGATGCTCATAACACTACAACCAAGAAGTCCCTTTCTTCAATAATAAAAATTGGAAAACGAAAGTTCCAAAACTTAGAAAAAATCTCAAGGAATACTAAGTCAAAGGGAACAATTGGAAAAAAGATTTCAATGCACGATATGTCACTTCATGACTCACTGCAATTTTTCTACAAGTAATTTCACCCTCAAATTTCCCATGGAAACCTCAAGTTTCTGCAATTTTTGAAGGAGCAAAGTCTTCAATTTGATGTGAAGTTTGTGGGAATGCAACATAGAATATGGTTTGAATCAAATTTTCAAGTTCCTCTCTCATTAAAATGAAAAATTGGGGTAATAGCTTTAGCTCCTCTAACTATGACATTACTAGGCTTCACGAAGATAATTTCGACATCATCCTGAATAACGGTTGCATCTTTAGTACTCTATGTCAACATGCCACTCGTTTTGAGATCAAAGACTATTCCTTATTTCTTGTAGCGGAGATAGCATGGAAAGTTTCAATAGGTGTGTCAGTTTCTCAAATAGAACATCCTGTTCTCTTCCTTCAAACTAGCTAGAATAATGAAGAGTGACATCACAAGCTTCACATAGGACATGTCCAATCCTCGATTATCGAGTCCCACCTTGGTGCCACCATACTTCAAGTTCAGTGAGGACTTCAAGATCAACTCTCATCCAATGTTGGAGAAAATTTCACCCCAAGCAGGAAGAGATCGAACTCCACGTTATCACAAGTGGAACCTCACACAATGCCAAGTCTAATGCATGTCTAACTCATAAAAGCACACTGACGACACCCGTTACAAGGCCGAGGTCAACCGAAAACCATTCTTCCAGCAAGGACATAAGTAGACAAGTCAGACAGTTCTTGTCAACTTCTTAGTTATCCTAACAAGGACATGACTGGATAAACCAGATAGTCTTTGCTTAGTACTACTCAGTTTTTCCAAGAAACAACATTTTTGCATGTCTTGTCTCCAACTCACCCATCTTGTTCTCCGATGTGTGAATTCTACAAGTAAGCCAAGTTGCACACGCATGGGAAGGAATAGAATCACTGAGCCAAGTCAGAAGCCACTAGCTGTCAAACTGAAGGATTGACAAGAAGACAAAAAATGACAACTAGAACCCACATATGCTAAAAGCCTATATAATTCCATTGCTCGTACCACCAGCTGCCAAACCGTAAGACTAACAAGCAGACACCATTGACAACTATAGCCTACATGCGCTGGAGTTAAAAGCCGTTAGCTACCAATTCGAATGGCAGATAGGCAGATATCATATGACAGTAAGGATCCATATGCGCCGACAACCTCCATAAATCCAGCCACACATGGCAAGAGAGTACAAAATCCACTGACATCAGCCCTCACATTACTAATGTCATGTAATGACCCGGTAATTCGAGGAATATAAGATTTGGAAAAATTAACTTGAAATGATAATTTTGACCTTGGAATGGTCGAACGTGGGATTTTTGACTCGAGTATCTGTTGGAAGTTCTGTAAAGTCCATTACGAAGGTCTCAGTGTACTGAGCTCGTAGAGAGGAGGTAGACTAGACGTTGATTGGTTTCGATAAGAGCCAAAGATAGTTAGGGGTATTTTGGTAATTTTTCTTTGAGGGGGACATTTTGGTCTTTTCAATTGAGAGATATCTTGATATGTGTAGAAAAACCTAGCACCTTCCCCCCATTTTCTTTCCACCGACTTACATATATATATATATATATGTATGAAGTGTGGGTTTGGGTTGCTTCGGTGGGTAATAATTGAAAAGGAGAAAACCACCCCAATCAACTAACCCATGAGGAAATTGAGAGGAAACTAGATATATGGGGGGAGAGAACTAGAAAAGTTCAAGGGAAGAACAAAAGTGGAAGAAAGAAAGGGCTAGATCTATGAGGAACACTGAAGAAGATGATGGAATAGTGAAGGGAGGAATAATGAACCGTGAAGTCATCATTTTGCGTTCTTAGTTTTAAGCCCAGAACATGGGATATAACCTGTTGTGTTTTCCCTTGGGGATCAGATGATCATTTTGTGGTAGGGAAGATTTGGGACGTAGGAACTGGCTTGAAAATGACTAGGAAGCCATCACCAAAGTTCATGGAGTCAGGCCTAGTTATCTAGGTAATATTTTTTGGTTTACTCATCATAGATCTCCTCTTGGTATTCTTTATATGAAGTTGAACGTTTAAATCATGTAAAATGGTGAAGAAAAACTGGAGTTCAAATCGGGTCAGGGTCACTGGGTCGGGTAACCTGGTTGTAGGAAAACGAGCCAGACGAAGGTTCATGATAATGAGCAGTGTAGCACATGAGTTTCACATTAAGTGGAGACTTTAGGCACGTGGGGGCACATGGTAGCCTCCCTCGAAATGTGATCAACACGAATTTTGATGTAGTTGACGTTACGAATAAAAAAATACTGTTTTTGAGATGATCAAGTATTGTCTCGATGCAGTTTCGACTATCTGAAGGTTTAGGAGTTGTTTTAAATTCGTTTAAAAATACCGAAAAATTGAGGGAAAAATATGAGTTACTTGGGCTAGTTAATGACCTTAAAATTGAATTATGACAGGTGGGAAAGGTTTCGAGAATTACAGAAATGCGTGCGAATTGGTATCAGACTGCATGACTGAGTGTGAGTGGACTTTAACTCTTAAGCATGCATATTTACATGTTATACATGGCTTTCTATATGAATTTGGTGATGTTGGTATTATTATGGTTTTATATGAGTTTTTTGGTGATTTTACAAAAGTTGTTTTAGTATACGTATTACGAAGAATTTGCATATTTGACATTCTGGCTTTATACTAGATTTTGGATTTGGGTTTTAGGATCGATATGAATTCCTTACATGGTTTGGTAATATTTGATTTATTAGGATTTGCACATGAGTTTTGATGATTTTCTGGGTTATTTTGATGGCATGTTTTACGAGCTTTTAGTATATGTTGTGGTTTGGGCTTTGGCCTAGATTTCGAGACATGATTTTGGGTTAAAAATTGATATGAGTTATAAATATGAGTTTTCTCGTTGTTTGTGATTTCTGGATATATGTGGATTGTTTTGTTGATGAAACCCTCCTCGGGATGCCGATTTGGATGGTCAGTCTCAAAAGTCGAGATAAAGCTCCATATTCCTGAGACTTGTATTGTAATTAGCAGTCTCATATGTCGAATTAAAGCTCAATATTCTTGAGACTGGTATTGTGATTGGACCGTGACTCACACATTGAGTTGGGCTCTGTTTTTTAAGCTAGTCCACACTCGGACGTCAAGCTAGGCTCTGTTTTCCAAGTGGTTTGGCCTACCGGTAGCACATTGATGATATGATGATTTGGTATGAAAGTATTAAGGATAGGTTGACTCTGTGTGACTATGTTTATGATGTTTGGTGTGGTTTTATGTGGACTATTTTTTTGGTATTACTGGATTTTTACTGTTTGCACGTACTTCGAGATTTTGGTTGATTATTTGTTTTATCGAGTTTTCATGATTTACTTTATGCATGCATAGTCTTTGTAAAACGGAGGGTAATTACTTATGTTTTGAAACTTTGTTTTTAAAATATTCTTTTATGGCCACTTACATGTTTTCTTGGTTTTGAAACTCTTTAGGGTCATTGCATGGGAATCGAGGTTGCTCGAGAGGTGGAAGCATGAGTGGACTAGAGTACAAGTGTCCATTGTCTGACGAGTGTTAGGGGAAATTTTGGTAGTTTGGATTACTCGCCAGACGGGAGTAGGGCCCGAGTGTGACTATCGGGTCCTGTCAACTCGGTATCAGAGGTTAGGTTCTGAGATGTGCTTGAGATTATCATATCTCTGAGATGTGAGCCTCATGCACGACATGGTAATAAGACGAGTATAGGAGCCTCGGGGTAGTTTAGGGCTAGATATTACATGGTTGTGTGTTATAGGGGTTGCTCATGTGATTCACCTGGACTGGCTCGAAGTGTTATATGTGTAGTATGAAAGTATGTTCCCTCGATGTGTGATATTAGATTGGATTGCCAGTGTGAATACTGTATGTTACGTACTGATAAGGGAAACAGTTGTATGACCTTGGACAATAAGTTAAACTTCTAGTAATTGTTTCTATGGTGAACCTGAGTGTGCTAACGAATACATTTCTTAGTTGGAGTAAGGTTTAAGACCTGCAAAGGCCTTATGTCGGATCCAACTCATGTGTAGTGATGTTTGGTTAACACTTAGTATTGTTATGGATTACAATTATTGAACTAGAAATCTAATAGGTTGAATATAAGTTGAGGTATTGGGACGTTTGAGTTGTGGAATTAGGGCTCAAGTAGAACCGAAATGTAGTTTAGATACTCGAATGGGTTCGGAGTGGAACCCGAGGTGTTGTTACAGGACCGATAATTCTTGTTGTTGAGGACATAAATAAGATTGTATATTAATTGCAGGCAGTTCGGAAAGAGTGATAAGTACAAGGTGAATACTCCCTACCTTGGATAAACGAATTGTTGAAGTAACTGAGGAAGGTTAGAACTTTCAGAAATCGAACTATGAATTAAATACCATAAGTTGGGTAAGGAGGTGACCCTTTAGTTGAGATAAGGTAATTGTGAGTTCTTAGTGATATTATTTGGTTTAATTATATCCGGGCAATATCATAGATTTATAAGGGTATGAACTGCTAGTTGATGGATCATTATCAAGACTGGCGTGGTGATCCATTAGAGGCAATGGAAGTTGGGAGGTCTTGTTGATCCATAAACATGGAAGATGAAAATGGAAGTTTGGACCTTGGGTAAATTGAAGGAAATAAAAACCCAAAAATCCAATGGTTCACTAATTGGATATTGAGTTACAAACGGAATTGCGTCGTATTTTAAGGCCCGAGTACATGGTTACTTGAGTAGTTTATAAAGAGTGTATGGATGTTATTGAGGACGACCATGAGGTTGTTGTCTAGGTTCCCTGATACTAAGAGCCATAAAGATTGCTTTAAGGTGAGTAATGGTTAATAACTTGTGATGTGAGACTTGATTGTTTGTTTAGTTATTTTCATTGTATGTTTATATGCCTATTACATTGTGGAGGTTTGGAGATAAATGGGTTGTTATGTATGTAACCACTATGTCAGACGATCCTACATACGACTTGGAATTGGTAACAAAGGCTAACGTATTTATTCACCCGGAGAATCTTAAGGATCTAGATTCGAAACGACAAGGTTGGGTAGAAATTGTGAGTGTATCAGTGAATATTGTCTAAAGAAAATGTCTAGAGTGAGTAATACTTGAACACCTGGGAAAGTCTATGTTTTAACTTACTTGGTATTTTGGGAAGAACTAGGAAGTATCATCACTCACGAGGAACGTTATTGCTAGCAAGAATTGAAGAAGACATAGTGGGTAGTGAATTATTATGATGTGCCAGTAGGCAAATACTTAAGGGGGAAAAGTTAAGTGAAATTTGGGCAGATGTTTTTTTTTTATCTTTGAATACTTATCGGGCCTGCTTAATGGTAGCATTTGTACTTCCATTTCTATGAACTCTGATAAGTTATGACAAGGTCTGAGGACTGCGGCTGGATTTATAAGTAGTCTCACTCTTACTGATAAGAGAAAAGTTTCATATGATATAATAGGCAAACGGCTGAGTGATGGGACTAAGACTGTATGAAATTGGAGAAACTGTATGTCTTTAATTCTGAAAATTGGTTATGAACTTAAAATTAAGGGAATAGGTACTTTAGGACCTTTTGAAGGCCTTGTATTCCACTAAAGAGTGAATGTTAATGGTAATACCTTATTTGGGAAGTCAGTGGTGTCATGGAAAGGGATATGGGATTCCGACTTGAAAAAGGTCAAAAGTGAGAACTGTAGTTCGGAAGAAAGCTGGAAAGTGAAATATGGAAGTCAACCATAAGTAATGAATAGGAGTTCGGAAGGAACTCTAGTTATGGTTGCAAGCCTAAATTTGGTTATGTTCATGTTGGTGATAAGTTAAAGTTTTACACAAATTGAACATGAATACTCCGTGGTACATCGTGGTCATGATGTTCGAGGTTAATTCCGATTTGGCTGACCTATTGACTTAGTTCAAGCATGAGGTTTATATAAGTTAATTCATAATTTGTGCTCACCATTAGAGTAATATGTCTCCTTAATGGTCAAGTTTAGGTAACCCCATGCGATTATTGTCTTGGATAATAGCCTATGCACATTGCTAGTATACATGGGTCATTACTCGAGTTGAGATTTGATTTAGTGTGGTTATAGGGCTTATATATCAAGAATTGGTTAAGTAAATTGATGATTTATATTTTGGTATGTCGGGTATGTGTGTTACGTAATTTGTGTTGACCTATTGTTTATGGATTGGGAAAAGTGAGGCCCAATTTAGTTGAGAAAGTACTTATAATTGACAAGGTTTCTCGTTCCATAATCAATGATAATGCAATTTTAAGTGGGATTGGGTGTTGTGTGCATTCTATCCTAGGAGATATCTAAGTTATTGAGATCGTGACGAATGAGATTCGGGATACCAGTTAAGGTATAAACGAGAGTAGATCCGAGATATGGCTCGGGCGATACCGAGGATGCTAATGTGATATATTTAGATCACAAGTAATTCTGGAGTTGCTTATGTCTAAGTAAGTTACATTTTAGAAATCCTTTGTGAAAGGAAATTAATGAATTAAATCATTTTGAAGCAACTCAGTTGTTCAATTTGAATATGGAAGTTTAGACTGAAATTGTTTTCAAACCGAGAACCTATTGGTGTGTTTGGTGTAACTGTAAAGAAACCGAACTGATCAAAATTTCAAGGACAAAATTTCTTTTAGGAGAGGAGGAAGGGGGGGGGGGGGGGGGGGGGGGTTTGGGTTGTAACTACCCAATAATTTGAGGAATATAAAATTTGGAAAAATTAAATTGAAATAACAATTTTGCCCTTAGAATGGCTAAACATTGACTTTTTGACCCGGGTATCTGTTGGACGTTTTGGAAAAGACTATTACGAAGGTCTCAGTGTCCTGAGATTGTAGACAGAAAGTAGACTAAAATCGGAGGTCGATTGGTTTTGATACGGCCAAAGATAGTTAGGGATATTTTTCTAATTTGTCGTTGAAGGTCATTTTAGTCTTTTACTTGAGAGATATCTTGATATGTCTAGAAAAACCTAGAAACTTCCCTCATTTTTCTTTTGGCCAACATATATATATATATATATATCTATATAGACATATATATGAAGTGTGGATTTGAGTGGTTTCCGTGGGTAGGAACAACAAAGGAGAAAAACCACCCCAATCAAGTAACCCGTGAGGAAACTAAGAGGATACCAGAGAGATGACGTCATCAGATGATGTCATCATGTCAGGTCTGACATATCAGACTAACACGTGTCAGATGTCAAAAAGGACCTCACTACTGACGTCAGCGTTGAATTTGACCGTTGATCGCTGACGTCAGCGTTGACTTTTTGGTCAACATTGACTGCACATTTGACCCGCGTGTGGGGTCGTGTGGGCAAAAATTTTGAGGTGGGACTAGAACCATACTAAAGTTTTCGACAATACGAATCAAACGGTGGTGGTCTTGAGTCGATCGAAGGTCGTTAGGTTGGTCAAATTGAGATTTAAAGCCTAGAGAAGCGTGTCCGGGACACGTTGACTTTTCCGAGAAATATTGGGGGTTCTTGATATGGACTTGTATAGGTTATTAGTAACCTTTGAGTATGTTTTGGACAGGTCTGGATGACCCAGAGAGGTCGGATTAGCTCATAGAGGATTATGGCATGCGTATCGAGGCGCAGCTTGTACGGTCTGTGAGTGAACTTTGTTTTATGAATATGATGCATGCATAAATGTTTTATATTTGTTTATGAACATGATTTTAGATGCCATGAGTGCATGTGATTTGAATATGAATTGTTTGGAATTTTCGGAGGAAAATGCGTTATTGCACGTAGTTTGAGATTTCCGTTTTATATGATGTTTGGGCTTCGGCCGAGTGTACTACGTACTTGTATTTTATGTGATTCTGAAGGTTCACAGAGATGCGTGAAACCAAGGAATTGATTTACAGTTTTGGAGGATTTCACGGAGATGCGTGAAATCGAGATTGGGCACGAGTCCCAGTTTAACGATGATTCAAAAGTAGTTTGAAAATGAGAAATGGTTTTCAGATTTGGAAATATCTTTCGGGCTTGTGACCCAGTTGATTTGAGGTTTGACTTAGAGTATAGTCAAACGTGAGATATGTTGGGCGGTGACCCAGTTATGAGTTTTATGAAAGATATTTCGGGCATGAGACTCAGTTGTGGATTTTATAGGATTCGAGGAATCCTAGGATATGATGTGTTGTAGGACACTGGATTTTCGGGCTGTGACCCATTTGGTGATGTTCCGTGCTTGAGGCCCTATTAATGATGGTATTCAGGTGAGTTCTTGATGATATGACGCTCGCCTCCGGACTGCGGATGTGTTCCTTTCGGAGAGGTCACGATGCATTGCCTGTTGTCGAGCAGCCGCAGGAAGCAATGACAGAGGGAGGCTTGACTTAGGAGTGTTGATGTTATCTTCTGAGATCGATCGACGATGTGTTCGTGATAATCTTGAGATGGTCGCGGCGAGTGATGTGTTCACGGTGACATGCTAGGATTATGAGTGGTCTTGAGCTATATGCACATGTGCTAGGATTAGAATCATGATTGACATTAAGGATGGGATGTGTTCCCACATGTTCTATGATTTGGGCTGAGGCTTCGTTCTAGTTTTCCTTGATTTGGTTTTGGGTTGCCCTATATGATTTGGTTTTGGGCTGAGACCCTACTAAGATTATGGCTTCGGTTGAGAAGCAATTTTCACTGTGTTTTGATTTGGGAAGCAATACGTCTTGCTTCCGAGAAAGTATTTGAAATAACTGTTTTATGATGCATGCATGCTTTTATGTGGAGGGTATTTAAATAGTGTTTTCGATAAATGATTTTAATAAACTGTTGTTTTATCCACTCACATCTTTTATGGTTTTTTTTAATACCCTTTAAGTTGATAGCGGATACGGACTGTAGCAGAGATCAAAACATCACATGCCACCACCGATCCTGGCGTACTTTAATGGACCCTGAGTTGGGAATGAGTTTATCCCTAGTTTGACACGCGGTGTCAAATTGGAGCATGCACATCCCAAGATAATTCAGGGGGATTAGGATGGGTCTTGTCAATATAACCAATTGTGTGTGCCCCTAGGTGTCAAAATATCATTTTGGGGCAATAAGGGAAGATTTTGCATGCAGAAACTCGCTGGAATAGGGTTGGGAAACCTTGACCGAAGGTCACGGATTCAGACCTTGTTATTGAGGTATGTTTTTGTCTTTTACTTATCTCAGATCTCTTCTTGGTATTCTTTAGATGAAGATAGACTTGAAATCACGTAAAATGATGAAGAAAAACAGGAGATTTGAATCGGGTCAGGATTGCCGGGTCGGGCAAATCGGGTTAGGGTCGTCGGGTCGGGCGAGCCGATTGCAAGAAAAGGGTTCAGACAAAGGTTGATGACAATGAACAATGTAGCGCATGATTTTCACACGTAGTGGAGACTTTAGGCACGTGGGGGCTTATGGTGGTCCCCCTAGAAATGTGTCAACATGAATTCTGATGGAATCGACGTTTCAAATCCAACGATACAATTTTTTAAATGATCGAGTATTGTCTCGGGGGAATTTTAACTGTCCGAAAGTTTAGGAGTTTTTTTTTTAAAAAAAAATCTCGAAAAATTGAGGGATTAAAATATTAGTTACCTGGGTTAGTTAATGGTCTTAAAAGTGAATTATGACAGGTGGGAAAGATTTAAGAAATTACAGAAAGGTGCGCAAATCAGTATTAGACTGTGTGGACCAAGTGTGAGTGGACTTTCTTTTCCCTATACTCTTATGCATGAATATTTACATGTTTTACATGGTTTACATGGTTTTCTATATGAATTTTGTGATGTTGTAACTATTATGGTTTTATATGGCTTTTTTGGTGATTTTACAAAAAAAGTTGTTTTAGTACTTATATTACGAGGAATTTGTATATTTCACATTTTGGCTTTATACTGGATTTTGGATTTGGGTTTTAGGATCGATCTGAATTCCCTACATGGTTTGGTGATATTTGATTGATTAGGATTTGCACATGAGTTTTGACGATTTTCGGGGTTATTTTGATGGCATGCTTTACGAGGATTTGGTATATGTTGTGGTTTGGGCTTTGGCTCAGATTTCGAGTAATGATTTTGGGTTACGAATTGATATGGGTGATAAATATGGGTTTTCTTGATGTTTGTAATTTCTTGATATATGTGGATTGTTGTGTTATGGAAACCTTCATCGGGATGCCAGTTTGGATGCTTAGTCTCGGACGTCGAGGTAAAACTCCGTATTCTCGAGACTGATATTGTGATGAGTAGTTTCAGACGTCGAGGTAAAGATATGTATTCCTGAGACTGGTATTGTTATTGGACCATGACTCAAACGTGGAGCTAGACTTTATTTCTTGAGCTAGTCCATACTCGGACGTTGAGTTAGGCTCTGTTTCACGAGTGGTTTGGCCTACCGGTAGCGCAGTGATGATATGATGATTTGATATTCAGGCAAGGGTAGGTTGACTCTGCATGACTATGATTATGATGTTTGACGTGGACTGGTTTTCTAGCATTGCTGGATTTCTATTGTTTGCACGTACTTCGAGGTTTTGGTTTATTATCCGTTTTATCAAGTTTCATGATTTATCTTATGCATTCGTAGTCATTGTAAAACGGAGGGTAATTACTTATGTTTTTCAAAACTATGTTTTTAAATATTTTTTTATGTCCACACGTTTTCTTGGTTTTGAAACCCTTCAAGGTCGTTGCATGAGAATCGAGGCGGCTCGAGAGGCGAAGGCATGAGTTGACGAGAGTACAAGTACCCTTGTCTGACGAGTTCTAGGGGCAATTTTGGTAGTTTGTGTTACTCGTCAGACGGGAACAGGGCTCAGGTGTGACTATCGAGGTATTTTTAGGGTCAAGTTTTGTCATATTAGTAGGAAAATATTCTCCGCACTAGTTGGCCATTACGCCAGACGAGGAAATGTGCTTACGCCAACTTGGCGTTGGCATTTGCATCACACCAACTCCCTCTAAGCGAGCTCGTCAAGTCTTTACTGGAAATATGCATTCAGACATCTTGAAATGATGTCTAAAAAAGTAAAGTGCACCACCTCCTATCATAGCAATCGGACTCCTAGAACTCCCATAATCGTTGTAATAGCGAAGTTGAAAAGAATATATATATATGTTATGTTATTATATACATATTTGTATATATTATATACACATGTGGTACAGATGGAAGAAAAAGTGCATAAGCAAGACAAGAACAAAGAAAAAGCCAAATGAAAAATTTCTCAACTTTTTCTTTTCTCTGGTCACGGTTATTCAGAAGCCATCCTAACATCTATCTCTCTCTCTCTCTCACTCCCACGGCCATTCAGCCTTAATTGCTCTTAGATTCAATGAAATGATGCAAGATATGATATTATGTTTGCCATATAACTTTGCTGGCAGCAACGTGCAAACAAACAAAATAAGAGATAAAAAGTCCTTGTAGCTCCGAGCTCCATTAGCCACAATGGAAAAGAGAAAAAAGAAAAAAGGCATAGGTTGCATACCAGCCATTGTTGGGAATTGTTGGGATGTGAGGATAAGAGTCCCACATCGGAAAAGAGGAAATAGAATGTGTGCCTTATATAGCCTTGGGCAACTCCCCCTATCACCAATTGGTTTTAGGGCCGAACTCCCGAGTCTATAGAATGGACGGAATCCCGATCTCTAACATGGTATCAGAGCTGGTTGGTCTCTGATCTTGCAACTGGGGCGTGACTTGAGGAAGAAGCTAACATGGCTGGTTCTGGAGTTGCTGGAGGGGAGCTACGGGCTCCTGTGTTCGATGGGAACAATTACGAATTCTGGAGCATAAAGATGAAGACAATTTTGAGGGCTCAGGATCTCTGGGAATATGTGGAGATAGGACTCAGTGAAGTCAAGAATGAAGCAGGTGCTATGATCAGTCAGCCAACAAGGACTGATTTCATTAAAGATGCTCGAGCCCTTGGACTGATTCAAACCTCTGTGGCAGACACAATCTTCTCCAAGATCAGAAATAAAGACAAAGCGAAGGGTGCTTGGGATCTGTTGAAGAGAGAGTACAGGGGAGATACCAAGGTAAGGGCTGTCAAACTTCAGTCCTTGAGAAGGGATTTTGAGTATACAAGAATGAAAGATAATGAATCTTTAAACTCATATCTGTCTAGACTATATGATGTGGTAAATCAAATGAAAACATATGGAGAAGACATCCCTGAAAAACGTCTAGCACAAAAAATACTTATAAGTTTGACAAAGTCCTATGATTCTATTGTTTCCATCATTGAAGAGACAAGAGATCTTGATAATATTGTAGTAGAAGACATAATGGCTTCTATTAGAGCCTTTAATCAAAGACTAGAAAGGCATGAAGCATAAAGTGTCAATGTGGACAAAGTTTTCTCTGCACAATCTGGGGGTTTCAGAGGACAGGGAAGTGAGCACCAGGGAAAATGGAAGAAAAATCAAAAGAGTTTCAAGAATTGGAAGGTCAATTCTGGGAAACCTAGTCACCAAAACACAGAAGCATGAAAGGCTGAGTCTAGCACTCCTAAGTGCAAGATCTGTGACAAAAGTCACTGGGGACACTGCTGGTTTAAAATGAAGAAATGCTTCAAATGTAACAGGTCTGGCCACTTAGCCAAAAACTGTTCTGAGAAACAGACTGAGGCAATTCCTAAACCAGAAGTTCATCAAGCTAGACTTATAGAGGAGAAGGACACTGTGATGTTCTATGCATGCAACTCAGCCTCAGTATCAAAAGATGTTGGTGACTGGTATGTTGATAGTGCATGCAGTAACCACATGACTTCACATGAGTCATTGTTGGTCAATGTTGACAAATCCCTAACAGCTAAAGTCAAAATGGGGACAGGAGAATTGGTACAAGCTATAGGCTTGGGCAACTCCCCCTATCACCAATTGGTTTTAGGGCCGAACTCTCGAGTCTATATAATGGCCGGAATCCCGATCTCTAACATGGTATCAGAGCGGGTTAACCCACGTGGATGGTTTAACCGCTACACGTGCCACACGTCGCCCATTCACTCGCCGCCACACGGATAGGGGGTGTAGTGATGAGGAAAAAAAAAAGAAGAGAAAAAGAAATGAGTTGAGTTGAGAGAGGATGTGGGACAATGGGCTCACATCATCACGTGTTGGCTGGAAGAGCCGCCACACGTGAGGGGGCGTGTTGGGATGTGAGGATAAGAGTCCCACATTGGAAAAGAGGAAATAGAATGTGTGCCTTATATAGCCTTGGGCAACTCCCCATATCGCCAATTAGTTTTAGGGCCGAACTCCCGAGTCTATAGAATGGCCGGAATCCCGATCTCTAACAGGAATAAGAAGAATTGCAGAGCCGAGTTCTCGCTCCCAGTCTCGACCTAGAATTCCACCAACAAATCGAGAACGACCAGCGTCATCTGGGGATGTCATCGACCCCATCATTGTAAGGGGGAGACGATCTACAAAACCCATCTCCTACTGAGAGTTATGGTCTGTATAGTGGATTTTTTAGCTTACATTTGGATGAAAAATCTGCACACACAAATAAAAAGGAAGGAAAGAAAAAATCTCTCTCACGGTTTGGTGGTGGTGTGAAAATTTCCCCACTCACCTAATATATGGAGCAAAGGGTGTGGTTGGATTTCTCATGAGGTTGGGTGTTGTTTTACTCTTCTTTGTTTGAAGGGTGGATAGAAAATAAGGATTTGAATCCCACAAAGATGGCGGAAAATTAGTGGCCAATGGGTGCGATTTTTTAAGAGTTTTCAGGTTGATTTTTGAAGAGTTTTCGGGTGGATTTCTTGAAGAGGTTTCAGGTTGATTTCTTGAAGAGGTTTCAAGTGGATTTCTTGAAGAGGTTTCGAGTGGAAGAAAGGAGTTTTTGCAAACTCAAAAAAAGTTACTTCCCCAATGTCCCAAGAGCTTTTTGCAATTAAAAAAAAATGTTTGATTGATAAAGTGAAAGTAAGTGGGAAGATACAACCAACTAGTGAGAGAAAGGAGTTTTTTCTTCCTCTTTGCTTGTAGCTGCGGCTGGAAAGAAATGTGGGTGTTGGGATTTTTTGCATTTTTGCATTTTTTTTTTCTTCCTTCTAGTCAAGTCACACCAACTTCACAAATACATTTATATTTATTGTATAAAAGCTACATCCAACTTACCCTCCCTCCTACTGCTAGCCTAGCCACACCTATGCATACACACTATATGTAACATATATATATATATATATATTAAAATATATGAGTATTATATTTGTGAAATTGAGACTGAAAAAAGAGGGAAGAATCATCAAATTCTCGGCCGGGTCGAATATGTAATCCAATTCTTGGCTGGATCGCATGACTATCAATTCAACTTGGAAAGATTCAGGTAGCTTAATTTGGAAAAATTTAGGTGGCTCAACAAGAAAGTTTTTAAATCAAAAAAGTGGAGGCCAAGTATGGCCAATTCGTGGGTAGGTTGAACCCTATAAATAGCCAAGGTGAAGAAGAGAAAGAGACATCAACATCAACACACAAACTTACCCTTGTCTTGCACCTCTTCAATTCTTAGACTGGATTTTTACATTCAAGTTCTAGTGTAGCCAAGTTCTTCATTTTGAAGAGTAAGTTCATTTTTCGGAACATCTTTAATTACTTCATTTTAAATTTAAATTCAAATTTATTTTTATTTGATCTTAGTTTCGATTCAAGTTTATTTCACTAGTGTTTATTTAATCGTTTTATTTAAATCGCTTTATTGCCTTAGCTTATTATCCTTGTCTTTAAATTTCATTATCGCTTTTCTTTTAAGTCTTAATTTATTGTGTTTCCATTCCATTTAATTTCCTTACGTATATTTATTTTCTTAGTTCAATTTAATTATTGCACTCACATTCATCATATCCCAAAATCTAATAAATATAAAAATATATAAGTTCGAAACCTAAACACTCTTGACTCCAAGGGATTGAAAGAAGCCAGACCAATAAGAGGTTCCTTACTTGGTTGCACAATTGTGAGGTTATGAGTTAACCTTAGAGGCGCACCCAAAATTTACAATTCTATTCAGACCATTTGGTGGCCGGGTGGTGGCACGCCTACGTATTTATTTGAAGAAGAACTAAAATTCCTTCTAACAACTTGATAAGTCAAAGCGAGGGAAACATATTTTGGCATGCCCAATGGGACACATTAGTTTTTGAATGTGTATGGTCATTGGCACTAGGGCGAATCCTAGCAATGACCAAGAAACTCAGCCCCCTATTTATTTGTCGGATAAAGGAGAAGGAATATGGCTAGAATACTCCCAATGTCGACCCAGCCATTTGGTATGCAAACTTTTGAAGCAGGCCATAATGGCCAATACAAATTGGGCGAACCTCGACCGTGACTACATACACTTTTTTAGTTGAGACTACTCGCAACCATTTAGAGCCGATCCTCCAGCCAAATCCACCAACGTCATTGGACTTCCAACAATTGATTCGAACATTGGAGGTAACAAATCAAGCAACTCACCACTTGCTTGACGAGCGTACTACCGAGATAAACAACCAATGACTGGATGTTCACAACCAGTTTGTTTAAGTGAATGATAGACTCGGCCAACAATTTGTCCAAAATAGACACTCAGCAGCTAGGGGACAAGAAGGTGCTGAAGCCGGGAATTTTGTAGCGAACGAGCAACCTAACAATAATCTAGTGGGTAACAACCAGGGTTTAAATATCCCAAATCACAATAATACCCCAAGTTGGAATAATTAGTTCGAGCCGACCGCGTGTCAAACTTTCCACTAAGCTCGACCACAGCGGCTGGGGGTTACTTTGTTGTCTTATACATAAGTGGTTGGGGAAACCATGGAGGGAAACATCAGAATGGTCATGAAAACAAACTCAACCAACAAAAGGCTCTCGACTGGGGCATGGTCAAGCAAATCATCTAAGAAGTAGTTCCTTTGGTTAGAAGAGTCAGCCGACCCATGTTCAATAGGCCGTATTCGCAACATTTTGACATTGAAGACTTTCCACGTGGATTTAGAGTTCCCAAATTCTCTCTTTTCTCGAGTGATGGACTTCAATCCACAGTGGAGCATGTAGGCCGATTCATGGCTCAATGCGTAGAAATAGCTCACAGTGAAGGTTTTATGCTGAGACACTTATCTAGTACTCTCACGGGGATTATGTTCACTTGTTATGTGAATCAACCGCAAAATTCCATCCAAAATTGGGTGACCATGGAGCAAGTCTTTTATGAGCAGTATTATCGACTCGAGCCGGAGGTGTCTATGGCCGACCTGGCCAAAATAAGGAAAAATTTAACTGAGTCAGCCCAAAAGCTCTTGGCTACGTTCAAGGTGGCAAGGACCAAGTGTATGGTCTCCATGCCAGAACATGAGTTTTTCAAGTTGACTCAGGGAGAACTTTCACTCGACCTTAGGAAAAAGTTTGAGGGAATAGAGTTTTGTGACGTATACGATCTCCTATGAAAGGTTGATCGATATGGAGGTCTTTTGAAGGAGGAGTAACAGAAGAATTGTTAGATTTGTCGGCCATCTTTATAAAGATGCATCCAAGCCGACCCCCGCTAAGACAACAGCGGTTCACTGATACGGAAAAACTAAGTATTAAATTAACACTTATTGAAAACACATACAATTTAAATACCCTGTTTTTGTACATGTAGTATTGGTAAAAAGAAATTGTTCTAAACCGGGGATTGAGGGTACCTAAGCATGATTATTGTTTAATTGATTAACTAAGGGGTAATTGATTGTGTCTATTATCCTACGTGATTAACTATCCTAATATGATTTAATCTAACCTAATTTATCATACATGGTCAACTTATATTTTAAACCTAACCCATTCATAAATTATGCCAATTTCAAAACCTAAATTTCATAACCTTAGTTCTAAAAAATACAAACATATTATCTCAATTGCGTGCTTGGGAACTGCCCTATACATTTTTAATGGTCTAGACTCGGGAACTGCCATATATCTAATCATGCATTAAGCACAACATACAAGTATAACAAAAACCAAGATATTGAAATATATGGAAGATTATTGAAATTCATATAAAATATAAAATCAGAATTGTGTTAGAGATCAATTCATAAAAAACAATATTCAATAACAAAAGACAACCACAGGGTAAAGAGGCGGTGCTACACTTTTTCTTTTCGGGAACTTCCCTATGGATGCTAAGTGGTCTACACTCGTTGGTGAGATACTCGAGAACTGCCCTATATGTCACAGATGAAGGTGTAGAAGATAAAGTATGGTGTAATTGGTTTTTGCAAAAGAAATTTTGAAATAATGAAAAGGGAAAACTGGTTAAGTAAATTTTTGGTATTAGAATGGGCGACCCTTGAAAAATAATCAAAGCTAACAATTTATAGGCATAGGACAAGTCCATAGCTCAATTCCTAATAAAATAAGTAATGCAAATCCTAAAGAAAAAGGTAATTAAAATCCTGCTTAGAAAGAGAGAATAAATCCTAATTAAAAAGGTAATATAAAATCTAATTAAATCCTAAAAGATAAAGGAAATTTTATTTCCTTAATTTGCTTGGAAATCTATAGCTGCTTGCTGGACTCGCGAAAATAGAATGGATTGGCGTTGGGCTGATAAAGGTAATACGCTGGGCTTTGGTGGATAGTTGGGACTTGGGGCATTCTGAATTCGAAACACGCGCTGGACTTGAGTGAAAGCAGCTGAAGTTGGGCCGTGCTATTTGTGGAAGATCTGGACCGCAGCTGGACTGTTGGCCTGCTTGAAGAGATGCGCGCCAGGATAATTAGACGTCTGCTGGCTGGATTCGGCGGATGCAAACTGGGCCTGTACAGATGGACATTTTGCAATTTATTCGGTGGAAATTATGGGCTGGAGGATGCTTTATTGGGCTTGCGAGAATGGATTATGAGCTGATGGAATGCTGGGCTTGGATTGCTCGGTTTTATGGAGAAAAAGGGGACTTGCGGATGGTAAGAATTGCAATTAACAATTAATTGCTAGTTATTAATTTAATTATTAGTTTTGTAATTAGTTACTAATTAATCAGATCTAATAATTAATATAAGAAAAGAATAAAATGACATATAATGAATATAATTAAGATTCCATCAAAGTAAACATAAAGGAAATTGATATAAAAATATGATCAATTAAGTGCTTATCATTCAAGCAGTAGTGGTTGACAAAATGGAGCCGATCGATCAGTTGGAGGAAATTTCATCCGAGGTGGATGATGAATCGACCAAAGTGAATCTGGTCGAAATGTTTATTAATGGGCCGTATATATGTAAGACATTGTCAAAACCACCCAGGACTAACATTTGACATGGGCTCATGTCCCAAAATTTAGTAGTAGCTTTCAAAACGGGGTTGAGAATAAAACTTACACCTTTGACATATCTAAAGCCGAACAAATTTTTGACGAGCTTTGAAAAGAAAATCTTATAAGATTATCATTTGGACATGTTATTCCATCGATTAATGAATTGAAAAATAAAACTTATTATACATGGCACAATGTGTGGACTCATGGAACAAAAAAATTGTTTGATTTTTTGCAATGATGTGTAGGATTTGATTGAGTGGAAGGTCTTAAAATTTCATGAAAATAATCAAATGGGAGTTGATAAGAATCCGTTCCCATCCGCCCACGCCATATGGTGAAAGTCAATTTCCCTCGCCCAGACCAACCTAGGTGAAGGTTGGACTTAGGTGGTCGGACAAGGCAGCCGCTAAAAGGATGGCTAGGTAGGTTCAACCAGATCCTATGGCTAACGGAAAAGTGAAAATGTTCCTGAAGTCCCAAACAAAGGAAAAGCTTCCAAAGGCCAACTTTTTATGTGGCAGTTGTCAATGTGAGGTGGCATTAGATGTCCCACAATTGAGACCAAAGGAAATTGAGAAAAAATAGTTAGGTCAGACTGGTCGAAAGAGTTAGAGAAAATGGTGATTCTAAGTCCGACCGAGATTTATGGTCCCCACAGCCCAAGAGAGAAGTACGGATCTATGCCAAATAAACGGTCATTCCTAACCTACCAAGGTAGGCGTGAAACGTTGTATTTCCCACCCAGGTGGACCCATCATAATCCACTAGAGTATGAGGATATTTTGGGTGGCCTATTTCACCAAAATAAGAATTAGCATAGGAGCATTTTGACATGTTATTTCCATCGACCAATGAATTGAAAAATAAAACTTATTGTAAATAGCACAATGTGTGGACTCATGGAACTAACAATTTTTTGATTTTTTGCAATGATGTGTAAGATTTGATTGAGTGGAAGGTCTTAAAATTTCCCGAAAGGAATCAAATGGGAGTTGATAAGAATCCGTTCCCATCCACCCAAGCCAAATGGTAACTGTCAATTTCCCTCGCGCAGACCAACATAGGTGAAGGTTGTACTTAGGTGTGTCAGCTAAGGCAGCAGCTGAAAGGATGGCTAGAGAGGTTCAACCAGATCCTATGGTTAACAGAAAAGAGAAAATGTTCCCGAAGCCCCTAACAAAGGAAGAACTTCTAAATGCCAACTTTTTATGTGGCAGGTGTCAAAATGAGGTGACATTAGATGTCCCACATGACATGACCCATCCCAATCCCCCCAGGATTACCATGGGATATGTCATGCTCCCGTCTGACAAGAGGTGTCAGACAAGGGATAACCTGTTGCCATTGCCCAACCGGGATATGTCATGCTCCCGTCTGACAAGAGGTGTCAGACAAGGGATAACCTGTTGCCATTGCCCAACCGGGCTTCCAGAGTGCGTAAGGATCGATGGAGGAGGTGTATGATGTCCCAGTCTCTGCTGCAGTCGCATCCGGAATCAACCTGAAGGGCATTAAAAACAAAAGCTGTGAGTGGACGAAAATAAACAAGTTTGTTTAAAACCTTTATAAGACATTTATGCCCCCCCGTAAAAGCATATGCATGCACCAAAAACCAATTTTCACATATTTATTTAGAAATAACCATTAGGGCCTTAGCCCGGAAACCAAAGCATAGTTTCAAATTCCAAAAGTCAATCCAAGAGTTATTTCATAAATCCAGTAATATGAACCATAAGGCATATAATAAAACCATAACCATAATTTTAGCCACTGCACTATACACTGCAATCCGACATCCCTGATGTCTGACGTCCCTGATGTCTGACGTCCCTGACGTCTAATAAGGTCACAATCACAAGGCTACGCGTGCCACTCGGGTCTCAATTTCCGAGTTCAATCCCCGAACCACATTCGGGTACAGCATCCCCGATGCTTAGCGACATAGACACTGGACGTTCTAGACGTCCGTGACCTCTTCGGGGTACCTCATCCGGAGGAGACAGTATCATATGGAAGGATCTATACAGTGCAGTATCAAATACATTTTATTGATATCCACATGCAAAGCATATATATATACATAGATAAAATCCAAACCAATCTTTAAGTTTCATCAGACGGGTCTCAAGCCCAAATACCGCGAAACGTGCCATAAGCATAATTTCCATATCATCAAACCGTTATTTGTTTTTAGCATGTGAATATATATAAAATGTAAACCATAAAACATTTATTCAATTCCATTTTAGGGTCCCCGACCCGCAATCACATGTAGAAATCAACTGGGCCCCTGGCCCGATTTCATAAGTTAACTGGGCCCCTGGCCCGATTCACAAGTTAACTGGGCCCCTGGCCCGATTCACAAGTTAACTGGGCCCCTGGCCCGATTTTACTTTATCAAGTCCGTAACCGTTTCATGAAATCATATCCAACCACATTTATGGAAATCGGTGCAAATCCAGAAAACCTCGGTTTACGTGCAAATACGTAAATCACCTCGAAATGCGTGAAATCATTTAAATTCACCGATATCCAAAGTAAATCATTTAATCATAATTATAACAATCATGAAACAGTTATGCATGCATCGAATTTATAAAACCAATGTCCACTCACAGACCGTTTAACCGAGCGCCTCGATACGCGTGCCATAGGCCTTCCCGGGCCACACCACTATCACCGGGACTCCCAATCCTGTCCAAATCACATTAGAGGATCACTAACCTCATCATTAACATCCTATTCAAGTCCCGTAATTTTTCCGAATTTTTAAGTATTTTTAAACTGGATTTAAAACCTTCGGACATCCCGAACAATATCGAAACGGGATCCGATTGACACGAAACCAACGCCAAAATGTTCGTTACATTGAATAGGACCAAAGTCATGTTGGAAGTTTTCCCAAATTACCTTACACGCGCCCCCACGCGCCGGTTGAACTCCCTGCGCGTGAAACCCACGCGCCGGGTACTGTTCATCATCGTCCAGCCCGAATGTCTGTAAAACGGGTCGCCGTGACCCGCGGGCCAACCCGACTGGTTCTCAGTCATTCCTCGATCATTTTGGACGGGGTTTTCACCTACAAGATCGTCCAAGTTCAACCAAAAGTTCTGTGGAAACAAAAACCAGAAGTAACGTAAAGATTCTTACCTCTGAACTCAAACCCGAAGCCCAGAATTTTCCGATCGTCCTTCCTCCCGATTCCGGCCGCCTCGAGTCCCAAAATCACGTCCACAAGATTGTTTTATGTTCATAGAACACCGTAGGATCAAATCCAACGACCAACACCCATCCAAAACCTGATTACCATTTTTGGTTTCGAACCGGGTTACGGGCACCGCCGTCCCCGCCGTGCCCAGCTCACTTCGAGCTTCGAAACCTTGTCCCTTGTGCCTGTTTCTGACCCTAAGTCTCAAAAGAATCAAGAGAGAGCTCAGAAACACGACCAATGGTCAATCCTCCAAAACCTGGGCATAATTTCCTCTCGGGTAACACACCCGCCGTGGTCCGCCGTAGTCGCCGCCGTCGTCCTGCCGCCTCCCGCCGTTTCTCACAATCTCAGTGACTCACACTTGTGCACAGAGGAGATGTGTGAAGACCTGCTGCACGGTTCGAATGGTTGTGCACTCGGGTAAGCAAATATAGTATGAGGAGGGAAATGATAAAGAAAAATTGATGGTCCAGATTCAATCTCACCAATGAGATTAAGGGTCCAGATCACGCTTGGGAGTTTGAGATGAATGGCTGAGATCAAAAGGTGGGTTTTAATCTATTTAATTGCCTTAGTGGATCTAATCCAATCTAGCCAATGGATGAGTGACACTTGTCACTCATCCAGGTGTCCTCCAATCATAATATCAGAATAAAATATTGGACACGATTACCGAGACGCGAACCTCCCGATTTCACGTATCTGACCATAACTTCCTCGTACGAAGTCCGATTTCGGCGTGCCGCCTGTCTACGGACTCAGGGTATCGAGACCTTCCTCACCGTTCTTGGCCCTCGGCCATCGGACCACCGGATCAAAAAGTCAACATTTTCCCCCATTTCCTACCAATTACGAAAATGCCCCTGAATTTCCGAACATCATAACTTTCACTACGAACGTCGGAATCGAACGTGCCACCTGTCTATGAACTCGTGACATCCCGAACTACATCACGGTCATCGGTTAAAGTCCATTTGACCATCCGAAATAAAAGTCAACGTTTTACCCACGTCTAGGGGTAAAACGGTCATTTTGCACAATTCGTCCGAAATCACCCAACTAATCCAAGATTAGTAAATCACAATTAAATATTATTGAATCCCGATATTCGGGACGAGTCGTTACACCACAACTGAGGCCAAAGGAACTTGATAAAAAGATAGTCAGGTCAGACTAGTCGAAAGAGTTAGAGAAAATGGTGATTCTTAGTCCGACCAAGATTTATGGTCCCCACAGCCCAAGAGAGAAGTATGAATCTAGGCTAAATAAGCGGTCATTCCTAACCGACCAAGGTGGGCATGAAAAGTTGTGTTTCCCATCGAGATGGAACTATCATAAGACACTAAAGTATGAGAATATTTTGGCTGACCTATTTCACCAAAACAAGAATAAGCATAAGAGCATTTGGACATATTATTCCATCGACCAATGAATTAAAAAATAAAACTTATTGTAAATGACACAATGTGTGGACTCATGGAATTAGGCGTGGGCATATTGTCCCGAAATACTGAAACCATCCCGTCCTATATCATACCAAAGCGGAATAAATTGAATAGTAAAACCGAAAGGATGATCTGTACCGTACCGATACCGTACCTGTTTAAATCGGTATGTGATCGGTTTCGATGATACGAAATACCGTCCCATACCGAAATCGAACCGGTTTTAATTTTTTAAATTAATTAAAAATTAAATTAAATTCAACAATAAAGAACCCCCAATAATCGAGTAGCTAATGATGGATTTAATTGTATATTAATTTAGTTGATAGATTTAATTGTATACTAATTTAGTTGATAAATTTAATTGTATTTTAAGAGTTTTTTAGTTGATGGATTTAATAATTTGTTAGAGTTTTTTAGTTAATGTTGTTAATTTTAGTTGATGTATTGAGATTGATTAGGTTATGAATTTTCTATACATTTTGAGCAATATTTGTTGACCAACAAGAGTCCTAATTTCTCAATTTTATCAAAATATTGCTTTTAGACATTAAATCAAGTAATAAATAAATAAAATTATGAATTTTGCTTCAAAACCGAAACTGTACCGAACTTAATTGGTACGGTATGGTACGATATCAATTTTATATTTAGAAATACCATACCGTACCGAACCGGTTAAAAATATTTGGTACGGTTTCGATATCACCTTTATACCGAACCATACCGAACCATGCTCAGGGCTAAATGGAACTAACTATTGTTTGATTTTTTGCAATGATGTGTAGGATTTGATTGAGTGGAAGTCTTAAAATTTCCTGAAAAGAATCAAATGGGAGTTGATAAGAATCCGTTCCCATTCGCCCAAGTCAAATGGTGACAGTCAATTTCCTTCGCCCAGGCGAGCCTAGGTGAAGGTTGGACTTAGGTGGGTCAGCCTAGGCAGCAGCTAAAAGGATGGCTAGGGAGGTTTAACCAGATCCTATGGCTAACAAAAAAGAGAAAATGTTCCTGAAGCCCCCAACAAAGGAAAAGTTTCCAAAGACCAATTTTTTATGTGGCAGGTGTCAATGCAAGGTGGCAGTAGATGTCTCGCAATTGAGGCCAAAGGAACTTGAGAAAAAGATAGTCAGGTCAGACTAGTCGAAAAAGTTATAGAAAATGGTGATTCTAAGTCCGACCGACAATTATGGTCCCCACAGGCCAAGAGAGAAGTACAAACCTATGCCAAATAAGCGTTCATTCCTAACCTACCAAGGTAGGCATGAAAAGTTGTGTTTCCCACCGAGGTAGAACCATCATAAGCCACTAGAGTTTGAGGATATTTTGGGTGGCCTATTTCACCAAAACAAGAATAAGCATAAGAGCATTTGGGTGACCATAGGTGATGGAAAAAAGAGAACTTTCGACTATGTCGAAAAGCTTAGGCCATATGATGGCAGCAACAATAATACCTATAAATTTTCAGACACTAAAGATGGTCAGTGGTACCAAAGCCGGGGGCACGGCTTGCCACTAAAGCCTTTGATTAGGACTCACGTAAGGAGAGCTCAGAGGCAATTTTCCACCAACAACAAAGCTGATGACAAATGGACAGAGGAAAGCCAAGCTCAAGTGAACAGACTGGTCGCCCCTTAATGAGAAAATTAAAGAGAGAGGAGCTTGAGTTGGCTAAGGCTAACGTCATGGCCTCTTTGGAGGTAGTTTCTGCAGAAAAAGTCGAGATGCATATGAAATGGGTGAATAATTGAGTCCTTGTCATGGACGCCAATGAAAGGATTTTTGAGTTGGATTCTCACTTGACCAAGGATTTTAAAGCAGAGAACTCAAGAGAGGACCCTCACCAACCAATGGTTATGGAAGCAAAGATTAAGGCCAAGAAAGGGGCTAGCCAACCAAGAAGTCATAAGGTGGTATAAAGGAGGCAGTAGAGAGCTAGGGTTAAAAGATAAGTCTGGCAGCTAGGGTGCAAGCCAAGGCAAAAACTTACCAAGTTGTAAAGGGGGTCGAGAATGTCCTTAGGTCAGCTAGGGGCAAAGCTGACCCCATAGATAGCCAAATTATAGCCAAGAAAGCTGGGGGAAAAGACCAGTCACAGAAGGAAAACTCAAAGATAGAAAGTCACCAAGGCATGGTCGAAGAGGGGAGGGGGGTGTAAAGGACACCAAATCACCCAAAGTTGAGAAGAAGGCCGAGTTAATAGTTGAGGAAAAGGTTGTGGAGCAAGACTACCTAGGTAAGGTGGATTTGGGGGAGAGTGATGCACCTTTGGGTGAAGTTGAAGAAATGTATGACGAAGGCAATGAATACGACAAAGAGGAAGAATACATGGAAGATGAGGCCTTATAGAAGATGGAGGACGAAGTTCCAAAGATAAATGTGGCTGAAACAAAAGAGGTCGGGCAGGCGACCACAAAGACTTCTCAAGCCGAGGTCGTAGAGCCTAAAATGGATATGGCTCAAACCAAGAGAATGTGAAAAACCAATATTAAGAGGACCCATATGGCCAAAAATCTGTTAGTTTCATCCATATGGGCAGGTCGTGATAGAATGGTATCAGAGCTGGACCTCAACCGGAAGTGTGCCAGTGAGGATGTTGAGCCTCAAGGGCAGGTGGATTGTAAGACCCGTGTCTTGGGAAGAATAGTGAACAATCCCATATCGCTCGAGGAGGGAAAGTTGATGTGCCTTATATGTGTGGGCACATATCTATCTAGCGCGATGCCTTTTTGGAGCTCAATAGTTTTGAGTTTGGTTGCAACTCCAAAGTTAATTGAGTTTGGGCTGCTGCAATCCCAAGATAGGTGACCTACTGGGAAGTTGCGCGCGAGTTCCTAGAAACAAAACCGTGAGGCCTGGGACCAAAGAGGACAATATCGTGCTAAACGGATCGGATCGTGACAGAATGGTATCAGAGCTAGACCCCGATCGAAAGTGTGCCAGTGAGGATGTTGGGCCCTAAGGGGGTGGATTGTAAGACCCGTGTCTTGTAAAGAACGGTGAACAATCCCATATCGCTCAGGGAGGGAAAAATTAAGTTCCTTATGTGTGGGCACGTATCTATCTAGCATGAAGCCTTTTGGAAGTTCACTGGTTTTGGATTCCTTGGGAACTCCAAAGTTAAGAGAGTTTGGGCTAGTGAAATCCCAAGACGGGTGACCTACTTGGAATTTGCTCATGAGCTTCCGGGAACAAAATCGTCAGGGTTGGGCCCAAAACGGACAATATCCTGTTGGAGAAGGTTGGGTTGTGACAATTTGGCATCAGAGCCCAAACCCGGCCAGAATTGAGTGTGCTAGTGAGGACGCTGAGCCTCAAGAGGGGTGGATTGTAAGGGCCAGTGCCTTGGAGGCATGGTTAGCAATCCCACATCGCCTGGGATGATCTAAGGGATGTGCCTTATATGTGTGGGCACACATCTTTGTAGCGTGATGCCTTTTGGGTGCTAACTAGCTTTGAGTTTGGTTGCAACTCCAAAGTTAAGCGAGTTTGGGCTGGTGCAATCCCAAGATAGGTGTCCTACTAGGAAGTTGCACGCGCGTTCCTAGAAACAAAACCATGAGGCTTGGGCCCAAAGAGGACAATATCGTACTAGACGGATCGGGTCGTGACAAAATGGTATCAGAGCTGGTCCCCGACCGGAAGTGTGCAAATGAGGATGCTGGGCCCCAAGGGTATGGATTGTAAGTCCGGTGTCTTGGAAAGAACGGTGAACAATCCCACATCGCTCAGGGATGGAAAGATTAAGTGCCTTATGTGTGGGCACGTATCTATCTAGCATGAAGCCTCTTGGAAGCTCACTGGCTTTGGATTCCTTGGGAGCTCCAAAGTTAAGAGACTTTGGGCTAGTGCAATCCCAAGACGGGTGACCTACTTGGAAGTTTCTCGTGAGCTTCCGGGGACAAAACCGTGAGGGTTGGTTTAACGACCCGTCTTGAATATCAGGATTAAATATTAATTAATTATGGATTTAGAATGACTAATCGAAGATTAATTGAGTGAATTTGAACGGATGGTGTAAATGACCGTTTTGCCTCTAGATCTAGGTAAAATGTTGACTTTTGACTCGGGGAGTCAAACATACTTGGATCGAGGACTGTTACGTAGATTTGGACATTATGAGTATGTAGACAGGTGACACATCAAAATCGGAGATTTGACGATGAAGTTACGAGTCTAGAACGTTTTACAGCACTATTCACACAAACCGAGAAACTGACATGTGGCAGGTTTGGATTGGATTGGAAATTTGGGTGGACCAATCAGTGAGTGACACCAGTCCCTTATCTGATTGGCCCATTCCCCCATACGGTGGGATATTTTCCCTCACCATCATCGATCATTTCTTCATTTTTCTCCCAAAACCCGTGAGGGTCCTTAAACCGTGCAAACCCATCCAATACCAACCCTTCAATCCTCATTATCTGGGCTTAGTATGTGAACAAAAATGGGAGAGGGAAGTGAGACAATGTTGGTGGTGACCACGGTGGTGCACGGCGGCGACGGTAGGGCGAGTTTGCCGGGAAATTCCGTTTGAGTTCAAAAATGGTAAGTTGAGTTTTGGTGTTTGTTGAATGGTTTTGATGTTTGGAACGTGTTTTGGAGATTGCAAGGAAGCTAGTGGGCTTGGAACGGAGGCCAACGGTGGCCAGAGGCATGGAAACCGACGGGAGGAATGTTGGTCGGTTCGAAATTCGAATGGGAAGGTATGATCTTGGCTTGTTTTCTTGTTTTTGAAATCATAGGTTGATAGAATAGGACTAGACGAAGTTATAGGATTGAAAATGGATGAAAACGGACTGAAAACATGGATGATATGGGCTTGAACTGCTCACGCCGGTTCAGTTGCACCGGTAACACAGTCGTACCGAACCAGACCGGTTCAACGAGGTTGAAGATGATGAATAGTGTAGGTGCTTGAAGCCCACGCAGAGCGCCTTTAGGCAACGCGTGGGGGTGTATGGGACATTTCTAGGGGAAGTGTTCAACATATGAAATCATCCTTTCGATGTAACAAACATTTTTGGACTGGTTTCATGTTGATCGGGCACCATTTCGGGGTAGTTTTGGGTGTCCGAAGGTTTAAAGCCTATGTAAAATACGTTTAAAAATTCGGGAAAATTACGGGGATTTAATGAGAGGTTAATGAGGTAGTTAGTAACCATCTAGTATGGTTTGGAAGTCCCGGTGGTAGTGATGTGGCTCGGAAGGGCGTATGTCACGTGTATCGAGGCGACAACGTAGGACGGTCTAAGAGTGGACATTGTTTCCTAAACTGTGATGCATGCATAACGATTTTATATGTTTTATATATGTGATTTCTATGTTGATGATTATGGTATTGGTGATTTACATATTTGCACGTATTTTGAGATGATTTCCGTATTTGCATGTATATTGAGGTTTATGATTTTACTGTAATTTTATGTGCTTGTGGTTTCGGTGATGGTTTGATGAAATGGTTTTGGAATTGGAAAGATGAACTCGGGCATGAGACCCCTTTGTTTTGGAAACCCTCGGACTTAGAGTCTATTTGAGTAATATTATTGGGCAGGGCCCCAGTTGGTTTACGAAATCGGGCATGAGGCCCAATTGTGTTTAATGAATATCATTTCGGGTCGGGGACCCATAAATGGCTTTGGATAGGATTTGGATTTGAGTACTGCATCGGGCCGGGGGCCCAGTTCGTTTGCATGATCGAGCTAGATGCCCAGTTGATTAACGAAATCAAGCATGAGGCCTAGTTGTGTTTTATAAATGTGATTTCAAGTATGGGACCCTATGTTTCATAAACGTGATTTCGGGTCGGGGACCCTAAATGGATTTGAAATTGTGGATTTGTGATGGTCTTATGGAAATTCCAGGAAGTGCCCTTTGAGATGTTTTGAAATGGCTTTATAAAACTGTTTTCCATATACCATCTTGATACGAGGATATGTGGATGGTCTCCTCCAGGTGTATGGGACACTGGGGAAGTCACCATGCATTGCCTATGAGGGGTCACTGCACGGAGCTACCGAACCGTATAGTGACTCAGGAGCAGGATTGCTATGATTAGATGTTTGGGACGTCAGACATCTGGGATGTCAGATATATGGACCCGGAGAGACCCCGGGCAGCACGCATTGCTTTAACCGTGAGATATGACGTCTGGGACATCACGACACTAGGCATCTGGGATGCCGAGGATGGTTATTTGGCAAATATGAATTATTGGATTTAGGAAATGCTATTTTTGTGTTTATGGATTTGTGTTCATGGATTTGGGCAGTGGCCCACTTGGATATGGATTTACGGATTTTGGTATTTTATGATTTTGGGGTTGGGTTCCCACATATGTTTGGATTTACGGTTTTGGGCTAAGGCCCTAATGATTTGAGGAAGGAAATGACTTCAGTTTTACAAACGGGTTTTATCATATTTGATTTGATTGAGATAATTGGGTTTCGAATGCATGCATACGTTTTAGTGAAGGGAATAAATGTCTTTATGAAATGTGTTTTATTAAATTATTGATTTTCGTCCACTCACATTTTTAATGGTTTTAATGCCCTTCAGGTTAATCACAGATGCGGGCTGTAGTAGAGAACGAGACATCGTACTCCTCCACCGATCTTGGCGGGCTCTGGAAGCCCTAGTCGGGCTGAGGTTTTTAGTTATACCTTGTCTGACACTTCGTGTCAGACGGGAGCATGGCACATCCCACGATAATCCTGGGGGGGATTGGGATGGGTCGTGTCAAGTGGTATCAGAGCGAGGTTGTCACTATTCGAGCAAACCTTGTAGTTCTTGTGGTATGCGCAGGTCGAGGATGTGATGTCTCTACGTGGTTAGCCTGTTATCAACCTGATAGTTAGAATGCTAGTTTGATAGTTAGAGGGAATGAATTGTGGATAGAGTGTGATTGGCCGATACGCCGTGCGTCAGTATGATTCGACCCAAGTAGGGTTACTTTTGACAAATTGGCAGTTCGATGATTGTCCAACAGTTCAGTCATGTGATGTTAGATTGTTATACTGCTGGGAGCAGCTAGGTTCGGGGAACCCCAGTTGAGTTAATGGTAGGATTGGATTAACGTCCATACGATGTCAGGACCGCGGGGTCGATCAGATTGTGGATTATACTGCAGAGGGCAGTTGGGTTCAGAGGAACCCTAGGGTGTGATTGTGGAACCCTAAACTATGTTGGATGGTCAAGAAAGGCAAACCTTAGTTGTGATTGATGAATTGGAATTGTGAGTTCGTAGTTGTTGTGGATTGGACGACTTTCCGAAGTCGAGGTAGTTTGTCGGGTCGAACCCCAGATTATGACTGATGGATTAGAATTTGTGCTGTAGAGAACGACTAAGGTTGTGGATGACCAAGTGGACGACTCTAGTGAGTCTAGTCGAAACTATGGAGGTTAGTTGGCCCGACACGAATTGAAATGATGGGATTCAATCCATGAGTATGGTTATGAGATGATATATGGAATCCTGAGTTGGACCAAATAATAGTGTGATGTGTGGATGCGGATCTCGATAACGATGACTGTTGGCCGACAACCATGTGGAGATGGCTGGCTATCGAGGGTGATTGATGTAGTTATGATTGTTGAAACATTAAGGGACGTTCAGGGAATGTTCATTATCTTGCTTTGGTTTGTCAGAGTGGTGGTACCCATAGTTGAGGGGTAGGAGAGAGGCATAGTTCCTTTAACATGAGCGGAGGTACATGGTTGTTTCTCAGTATGAGCAACGACTCAGGGTTGTCTGATTCGTACACTGTGTGTCGGTGATTGTGATGACGATGAGCCACGAGTTGGGATGTGACTCTGTCGTGATGGGCATAAGTTTGGTATCTAAGATTCAGCAGTGGGTGAGTGATGGACTGGATGGGATCGAGCAGGGGTTGAGATATTTTGGGTTAAGTCCCAACAAGTATGAGATGACTAAGTGATGAATGAATGAAAGGATAAGAATGAGACACGAGGAGTTTTGGATGATGCAGTGGACGTCATGGAAATTAATGGATTCGGGGAGTTGTCGTCAACTCCGAAACTTGAGTGGTTATGTGTTTCTAGTCTCACGAGGAAGTACTAAGAATTTATTGAAATTGGAAGAAGCATAAGAGAATCAATGGTAGTGTTGATGTGAGATTGTGTGATTGTGAATAACATGGAAACCCGAGAGTTGAGCCTGTAAAGGTTGAGATGTGAGAACAAGTGTAACGCCCCGGAAATTCGGAAAATGTAATTTTGTAACATAATGAATAAATGACGTTTTTACCCTTATGAATAGTATGGTCAAAATGTTGACTTTTTGATTGGTGAGTCAAACAGACGTTGACCGATGACCGTGACGTAGTTCGGGACGTCACGAGTCCATAGACAGGCGGCACGCCCAATTCCGATGATCAGGGAAAAAGTTATGACGTTCGGAAGCCCAAGGGCATTTTCGTAATTTGGGCGAAAAGGGGGGAAAATGTTGACTTTTTGTTTGCCAACTAATTTTCACACGATTCGAAGACCGTTAGGTAGGTCTCGATGCCCTGAGTACAACGACAGGCGGCACATCGAAAACGGGGTTCGGATACAAACGTTACGGGTCACCGAAGCCTAGAGGCAAAATGGTAATTTGTCCAACCAGGGGCAAAATGGTCTTTTAACCTTGCACAGACAATGACACCTGTCCTTTGTCCTATTCTTCCCCCAGATTACACGGAGACCGGATTTCATGGAAAACACCATGATGTACCCTTTTGACATTTAACCCTAAATCATGACTAAAATCATCATTATGTTCAATTGGCCCGTGATAAACCCCAAACTCGTCGTCATTATGCAATTGAACGTCTAAGTAGGAGAACTGAGAGAGAGGGACTCGAGAGGTTCATAGAACTGAGAGAATTTTGCTTCGAAAATTCAGAAAAATTGGGGGAAAATCGAATTCGGATTTGGGAGCTAGGAGAAGAGCAATTGAGGATTTCATTAAGTTGCTAGGATCAAAACGAATAGCTTTGCAACAAAAACGAGAAGAAATCGTGTCGAATTGAGGAAGAACAGACGCTGCCATGGCTGCCAAAAATCGACCTTGAGTTCAGTCAGTTAGAGGTAAGGTTTTATGAAATTGATCTTGTAGAAATGTTACTTATACTCTCACAATGCTAACCACGTGAATTAATTGGAAAATCAGGCACGGAATCGTGAAACCCAATTAAGAGACCCGTCGAAATTCGATCGTGAGTCGTGAAGATTTGGACCTTAATTGAGGTAATTGAATTCATAGAACTGAAATGAAAATGGATTAGATGAGATCAGTTGAAAGAACGAATCGAGATAAGGTCGAATTGACTGAGATTGCATCGGATCCTATCGCGGGTATTTCAACCCGTTTATCAGTCAAACGGGCGAGAACGACGCACTGTAGCAGTACTATGCTAGGCGCGTGACGGCGCGTGGGGTGGTTTCTGGCAAAGTGTTCAACATGAAACTTGATGTTCTCGATGATACGAACCTTTCCGCGTTGGTTTCGGGTCAATCGGATATGGTTTCAGTGTAGTTCCGAGTACCCGACACGTTTAAATTATATTAAAATAATATTATAAAATTCCGACAGTTAGGGGATTCCTGTTTAAGGATTATATGATAGTCTAGTAACCGTAAATCACTTTGTTTGACAGGCTGGAATATTCCCGGGACTTCGGAGGAAAACGAACAGCTCGAGGCTGAGCAATCGAGACGGTGTGTGTGAGTGGACTTTTGTTTTCTAACCGTGATGCATGCATATATGATTTTAAATGCTTTATTATATGATTTGATATGCTGTGGCATGATTGGTATTTCAATCCGGTGATTTCTCGATTTTCTCGGTTTTATGATTATTATATTATTATATTTTGGCACGAGTTTCGAGAAATTACGAAATTTGGTAAAAATGATGTTTGGACTTGGTTTATGAATCCGGGATTGAAATTGATGTTTTTGGGCTAGGCCCGGATTGAAAATGATATTTGGACTCGGATTATGAGTCAGTGATTGATTTTATGGATTTACGTGATCGTGGCAACTCGAGTTTACGGTTGCACGGATTTGCGTGAAAATGGTATTTTGGGCTTGTGACCCAAGTAAATAGTGATTTTGACTCGGATTTGGAGTCACATGTGAATATGATTAAATTGATGATTTTGATTTATAAAATGAATCCTGGACACTGTTTAATGATGGTTTTGTGGAACTTGATTTGTGAAAGCTATGTCTCGGGCATAGGCCCTATTGAAATGTTTTGACTTGATTTGAGACATAAATGATTGTAAAATGAGATTATTGGTTTTTGGTGACCTGTTCCACATATACCATCCTCTGTGATTTGATAGTCTCCTCCAGATGTCGTAGATCCTGGAGTAGTCATGATCCACTGCCTGGAGATGAGTAGCTCCGAGGGAGGCTCACTCGCAGGAGCGTGGGGTTATGATGATATCCTCTAGACGTCGTTGATCCTAGAGTTGATATCCCCTCAGACGTCGTAGATCCTGGGGGATATACTCGGACGTGAGACACCGAGTTGCACGCGTTGCATTGATATCGTGACGGGTTATGTGGATAATGTGATTGGATATTGAGGATTGGTGGTATTATGATTTATTGATATCTGTGTCCAGAGACTTTAGAAAATGATGCTTTTTATCATAAATTGATTTCATATTATTACACATGTGTTTCTGTTATGCATGCATGTTTGTGAAAACTGGAGGGTAAGAAATGTGTTTTGGTAAATGTACTTATCAAACTTTATTTTTGTCCACTCACACCTTTACTGTTTTATGCACCCTCCAGGCCAGTGCACAGGTACGAGGGCTAGAAACGAGGCAAGCGAGGCAAATGAATAAACAGACCGTTGCGCACTCAGACACTCTACAGAGTAGGAATTTGACCCCTATCTGTAATAGTACCTATGCTTTGTATTTGACTAGTCAAACTTGTGACGTCATTGGTCTGTAAAACTTAACTATCCCTTGTCTGACAATGTGTTCGGGATTTGTTGTGTGATGTATGTATATAAGTGTGGTTACTTTCGGTAATTTTTAGTTATTGTCAGACGGGAGCAGGATTCATCACGACTATCGAGGGATAATCGGGATGAGTCTTGTCAACAAGATAGTAATGAATCACATCCTTTTGGATGTGCATAAATAGTTATAAACGGGCAGGCGGTCTAGGTGATTGATTGGTTGCGGACACGTGGTTGTCTGAGTGAGTTGAGGGTTTGGGAAGTCTAGTGGTTGGACTTGACATCTAGTTGGAAGCATGTCTATTTCCAACATGGTTGGAACTTCGGAATCAAGAGAAGTTGTGTTTGAGACGATGAGAAGGGTGTTTGATTCTGAATTAGGGATGGATGTCATGAAGTTGTCAACACATATTATTGGTTGGTGAAGGTGAACTTGTCATTTTTCTGCCCTGTAACCGATTATGTTGGGTGTCACCCGTACGGTGATCGTGTATTGGTTGGTGGACCAGTGATTGGTTTTGGGTCATCAGGAGGAGTTGGGTATTTCGAAGTTCGGTGAATGAGATTTCTCATTTTCTACTTGGCGGTAAACGATGTTGGGTTACATGGTGTGGTGAGTCTAGTGAGTTTGTGTTTACATTCACGTAGGATGAATTTTCATGTCATTGTCTTGGATCATCATTGATTTTCCCTAGGCGGGATGACAATGATCGATATGAGGTAATTGGAGAGGACCCATAGTCTAGATGTGTTCCATCGTTGAATGATCGGTTTAGATGTGAAAATGGTTGAGAAGCAATTCGGTAGGATGCGGATTCAATATGGGTGTAAGACCTTATGACCTGAATTTTGGTAGTTAGCTGAGTGAGAACATGTGTGGATCCTAGGTGGATCAGGATCGTGATGTTGTGGACATAGGGCATTGTGACGATCGAGGTTCGTGATGTTAATGATCGGGTGATGTTGTGATGGATTTGGATTGTGATCTTGATGATCAGGTTATGTAGTGGATCAAGATGGCGTGGATCGGGATGTCGTGCCCATGCTGGCAGACTTCGTCTTGTGGATTATGCTAAGTTAGGAGCAAAGGAGAATCGTTTTGTGAGACAGTTGAAGAATCTTTTTGAATAGAATGAAATGATTATCCAACCTCTGTCTTGGATATTTAGATATGGAAATGTTGGGTCGACTTCTTTTTGAAGTTAATCTGGTATGAGACGGTAGTTGAGTGAATTGTGGTGTACATGATCTATCTTGGATATTTGGATATGTGAATGATGGGATTGGGTTCCTTATGAAGTCAATCAAATATGATATAGTAATCGTAGGTAACCGATAGGTTCGGAGTTGGTGCATCTTGGTAGACGCGGGTGAGATTGGATGCCCATTTGGCATGAATGGGTACGCTTTGGTGGATATGATTCAGATTGGTATGTATGGAATAACGTGATTGGGAGTAAACATTGTAATGCTGGTCGGGTGACCATGGGACTCGTGATGGATGATGAGTTGGAGTATTTGATCTGTCTAGTACTGGACTAGACAGATTGACTTTAGAATTGAAGCGTGTTTAGCTACGAGCTATACAATAGGCTGGTTGTGGATGGATGTACGTACTGGGTACGTTGTGCGAGGATCGATACTGGACAGACCTGAGTGATGCTTGGTGACGGTATATAGGATGTACCAGTGGTATGTGGTTGAGCGTGTTAGTAGTCGGCTTAGTTATGATATCATCAAATTGGGTGAGAACGTGAACTGGACATTGGATATTGTGCGCTGGGCCATAGTGATTTTGACGGGTTCAGTGATTATATGAGCAGGTGACATTGGCTTGTATTTTTGTGGATATGGTTGTTTTAAATGTGTTTGTGTGTTGTGTAGTGTGGCCGAGAAGAGAGGGGTGTGCACTAACATTGGCTTGTATGTTTGTGGATATGGTTGTTTTAAATGTGTGTGTGTGTGTTGTGTTGTGTGGCCGAGAAGAAATGGGGAAAGAAAAACAAAGAGGGTGAGCTAGGGAAGAAGAAGAAAGAAGAATAAGAGAAGTGAGGTAGGAAGAACAAAGAGGAGAAAGGAGTGTGATGCGCTCAAACCCGAGAGAGAGAGAGAGATATATATATATATATATATATATATATATATATAGAGAGAGAGAGAGAGAGAGAGAGGGAGAGAGAGAGAAAGAAAGAGAGTACCTAAGAATGAAATAAAATGAGGAGCTTGGTTACTCCACGGCATTTTTAACCTAGACTCTTGAAAAAAGTTCACATACCTTCCCTATGAGGTCCTACAAGCCTAGTAAGTAGTTGACTCGAAGTGTTGGACGCTAAAACTACCCAGTCCGCAAGGGTGACGGATGACCGAAAGAGTGGGGGTCATGGATGAGTTGTGAAGTATGTTTCTTTGGTTTTGAATGTGTAGATCCATTTATGAGATAATTTAGAGAACAATGGATGAAAAAGAAATGAAAAATGTTGACAATCGACGAAGTTACAACCGAGTCAGATCATCGGGTCGGGTGACTCGAAACTAGTGAAATCGGGTGAGGAAGATGGTGAATAGTGATGGCGCGCAGGCACCAAGCATAGCCTCTTTGAGTGGCACGTGAGGGCACATGACATCGTGTTTCGAGATGTGACCATCATTTTTTTGAATTTTTTCGATGTTACAAACATTTTCGCGCATGTTTTGAGGCAATCGGACCCCATCTCGGTGTAATTTTGGGTGTCTAAAGTACGTAGTTAATTTTAAAAGTTAATATTTAATTCCCAAGAGTTAGGGTCCGTACAAGGAGGTTATATAAGGGTTTTTGGGGCTTTAGTGATTTGGAATTATGATTTTTGGACAGGAGACATATCCCCCAGAGTTAGGAAAGAGCATTTGAAACAAGAATAAACGGCAAAATCGAAATATGAGTGGACTTTTTTTTTATTAAAATATTATGCATACATATTTACATATTTTGAATGTTTTTCTATACAATTTTGGTGAAATTTAGTTGATAGTGATTTTCCTGTGATTTTACGAAAGTTAATTTCATTGCATGTTTTACGAATCTTTTTTTAGATTATGTTTCTGGATATTCTCTTAAATTGTGGATTCTGATTGAAATATGGTTATGTGTTATAAAAGTATATCTATCGGTGTTGGTGATGTGAAATGTTGTGATGTTGGATTGTTTATGAATTTTCGTATGATTTTTGAGTGATTTTATGCAAGTTATTTTATGGAACATTTTACGAGGCTTTATGCAAAAATATGTTGGTCGTAGGCCTGGTTACTAAAACATGGAGTTGGGTTTTGAAATTGATGTGTGTTACAAATATGTGATATCTCGATATTTGTGCATTGTGATGTGAATTCTTGTGTCTAAACAACCCTCATTGGGATGATTGTTGGTTGGTTGGTTGGTTAATCTCGAACGTCGAGTAGGGCTCCTTTACTTAAGACTGTGTGACACGATCAATCTCAATCCCCCCGGGATTATCGCGGGATGTACCATGCTCCGGTCTGACATGAAGTGTCAGAGAAGGGATAACTAAAAACCTCAGCCCGACCGGGGCTTCCAGAGTGCGTCAGGATCGGTGAAGGAGTACGATGTATCGGTCTCTGCTACAGCCCTCATCCGTGATCAACCTGAAGGGCATTAAAATCATTAAAAACTATGAGTGGACGAAAATCAATAGTTTAATAAAAACACATTTCATAAAGATATTTATGCCCTTCACTAAAAAGTATGCATGCATTCAAAAACTAGTAATCAAACCATTTACTTAAATAAACCATTATGGCCTTAGCCCAAAAACCGTAAATCCAAACATGTGTGGGAACTCAGCCCAAAACCATAGAATATCAAAATTCGTAAATCCAAATCCAAGTGAGCCACTGCCAAAATCCATAACCACATAAATACCATTTCAGTAAAATATATTTAAACCATCCTTGGCATCCCAGATGCCTATCGTCCCAGACACTTGACGTCCCAGACGTCATATCTCGGTCCAAGCTACGCGTGCTACCTGGGGTCTCAACCCGAGTCAATCTCTAACATCTCAGATGTTTGACGGCCCAAACGTCTAGCAATCCGGCTCCTGAGTCACTATACGGTTCACGCTCCGTGCAGTGACCCCTCGCAGGCAATGCGCCGTGACTACTCCAGCGTCCCAGAAGACTGGAGGAGACAATCCATAGATATAAGGATGGTATACGGAAAACATTTCATAAATCATCTCAAACCGTTCAAATGGGCCTATGCCCAGGATTTCCATAAAACCATCGAAATCCACCAATCCGATTTCTCAAATCCAAATCCATTTACCCAAATCCATTTATGAGTCCCCGACCTGAAATCACATTCATAAAACATAATTGGGTCTCATGTCCGATTCCGTAAACCAACTAGGCCCCTTGTCTGATAATATAAGTCAAATGTACTCCAAGTCCAAGGGTTTCCAAAACAAATAGGTCTCATGCTCGAGTTCATCTTTCCAATTTCAAAACCATTTCATCAAACCATCACCGAAACCACAAGCACGTAAACTAAGTAAAACCATAAACCTCTATATACGTGCAAATACGGAAATCATCTCGAAATATGTGCAAATATGTAAATCACCAATACCGCAGTCATCATCATAGAAATCATATATATAAAACATATAAAACAGTTATGTATGCATCACAGTTTAGAAAACAATGTCCACTCACAGACCGTCCTACGCAGCCCCTCGAAACGCATGCCATAAGCCCTTCCTACCCACATCACTATCACCGGGACTTCCAAACCTGTCCAAACCATACTAGAGGGTTACTAACTTCCTCATTAATCTCTCATTAAATCCCCGTAATTTTCTCGAATTTTTAAATGTATTTTACATAGGCTTTAAACCTTTGGACACCTAAAACTACAGCGAAACAGTGTCTGATCGACACGAAAGCAGTGGAGGAATGTTCACTCTATGAGCGGTCGTTATTTGGATAATTAATATAACGACCCGTCCCAAAATTTTGGAGATTAATTAAGAATTAATTATGGATTAGCGAGACTAATCGGGGATCAGTCGAGGATTATCGGACGTTCGGGGTGAAATTACGATTTTGCCCCTAAACGAGGGTAAAAAGTTAACTTTTGACCCTATAGGTCCAATGCACGAGGGCCAAGGACCATTACGTAGATCGTGTCGATACGAGTCCGTAGACAGGCGACACGTCAAAATTAGATATTTCGACAAAAAAGATATAGGTCACGAAAGTTCGAGGTACTATTTATAATAGCACATTTTACGAGGCAGTTAACTTTTACTTTTGTCTTGAGTGGGCCCTAGATATTTTGTGCAGGCCAAGGGATGAGTGAAAAGTGTCACTCATCCATTGCCCACCATTTTTACATACATGCATCATTCATCCGTTTTGTTCATTTATTCGAATCAAACCCGAAAGCCCCAAAATTTACCCTTCCCTTCATTTGATTCAGTTGAGGACAAGTGAGAGGATGAGACGATGACATCGAGAGGGTGACAGAACCACCGTGGACGGCGGTGGAGCCACGGGAAAAGGTAAAACCCGAGAACTCTTTTAAATTCAAATTTTAGATTTTTGAATTTGTACGTTTTGAGTGGGTCCTGGTGATTGGAGGATGTTTGTGGGAGTTGTACAAGCATGTGGCTATCAAAAACAGAGGCGGTGGAGGGTGGAACCGCCTTGATAGAGGCTGGAAAAAACTGGGAGTGGGGTTCAATTCGAATAGGTATGTTCTTGGCTTGGTTTCTCGTTCTTGGCTTGGTTTCTCGTTTTTGGGATGGTAGATCGATTAGGATGGGTTAGACGAAGCTTTAGGAAGAAAAACGAAAAAGAATGGCGGCTGGAATTGGGAGAACCAGTCTCGTTGGTCCAGTCGAACTGGATTTGCAGTGAATTGGATTCACAAGAGGATATGGATGACACTGTTCACTTGCGCGTGGGTTTCACGCGCAGTGGCTTTGGGCGGTGTGTGAGGGCGCGTGGGCCCTTATTTCGAGGCATGGACAACATGTAATTTTATCCTTTCAACGTAACGAACATTTTGGGACTGGTTTCGAATCAATCAGATACCGTTTTAGGGTAGTAATATGTTAAAAATCGCAGAAAATTGGGGGATTCAATGTTAGCCTATTTGATGTAGTTAGTGACACTCGGGTGTGGTTTGGATAGGTCCGGGAGTTCCGAAGATGGTGATTTAGTCCGAGGAGGTTTATGGCACGCGTATCGAGACCCAAATTGAGTTTAAAGTCTCGGGAGTTTAAAGACTCGGATATATTGATATTTCCCCCGTAGGCCTGTTGAGTTTAAAGGCTCGGGAGTTTAAAGACTCGGATTATTGAGGCCTGGTTATTGAGTTTAAAGACTCGGGAGTTTAAAGACTCGGATGATCCAGCAGGTTCGATGGATGGACATGTGGTTTCAATTGTGTTTTGGATTTCACTGAGAATTGATGAAAATGGTTTTCGATGGTTTTGGGCTGAGGCCCGGGATTTGAGGAAAAGGAAAAATGTGTTTGGTTTTTCTTATATGGTTTTATGACATGAAATTGATATGCATGCATTGGCTTTTAAAACGGAGGGTATAAATGTATGTGTTTTCTGATAACTGTTTTGAACTTAAACTTTATTTTTGTCAACTCACAGTATTTTCGTGTTTTCGATACCCTCCAGGTTGTTGCGGCGCGGGCTGTCGATCGAGAGAGTTGGAGACATCACACATACGTTCCACAGTAGACTCTGCGCACTCTGGGAGTTCGGAAGTTTTGGACGGTCGGATCGAGAATCCCTAGTCCGACTTACGTGTTACATGAAGGTTGGACGTCAGTTTAGCCTTCGTGTCATGCGTAAGTCACTAATCCTGGGGGATTAGGGGTGGACCCTGACATATTATATGTCTTAAAACTTATGGATCAACGTAGTTGACGTCGGATTCGGAGGTTTGGAAAATCCAACTGCAAAGTAGTAAGGGCAGTTGAAGAAGAGCAACAATAAAGAGATGCCAAGATTCTATATCCTCTAAGACTAGCCTTTGATGACACAGATATTATCGAGGATCATGGGAGTGACTATGGCAAAGGAAGCATAGGAAACTGTTCGATGGGAACAAAAAGATACGTTCAGTTGAACTACAAACTCTATGAAGAGAGACTTCAAATATATAAAAATGAAGGTTTCTGAGACTACTCAAGAGTATATGCAAGAGTAAAATAAATAGTGAATTAATTGAGAGCATACGATGAAAAATCATCGATGCTAAAGTTGTAGCAAAAAATACCTATTTGTGTGAGTGATACGTATGTTGCAATAGTAACGTTCATCCAAGAGTCGAAAAATATATTGACGCTTTCAGTGATAGGATTTATGGGATTTCTAAAAGCCTATCAAAAAAGCAGAGTAGGCGAGAAGAAAGTCAGTTGAGAGAGTCTTTTAATCGAAATTAAATTTAAAGTCTCGGAAATCTGAAGAAGGGAAAAAGAGAACAAAAGAAGAGTTTAGAGGAGAAGATGAACCCATAAAAAAGTGGAAAGTAAAAAGGAAAATGAAAGAGAAAATAATGAAAGGAAAACATATCTTCCGTGTCGGGAGTGGAAGAAGTCACCCAGAAAAAGAATGTTGGTTTCGAGGAAAGCCCAAATGTTGGAATTGTAGAAAATACTGGCACATAGAAAGAGATTATTGGCATAAGAAAAATTACTAGGCCATCTGTTCAGAAAAGAGAAAAATGAGAATATGTTATGCGCTCTTTAAATGTCAGTAAAGAAACAATCGAAATTAGTACATAGATACCAGCTGCTATAATCACATCGCAGGAGATCGAGAGCTTCATTAGCATAGAAGAGTCTATAAAAGGCAAATTAAAGATGAGACATGGCGTTGTGGTGGAGATGCACGGAAAATGTATGATCTTTATACAAATTGATGAAAGAACTAAACACATAAAAAATGTTTTATTAGTTCTTAACTTGAAGCATAATCTATGTTCAGAGTAAGTGCATCGCCTTCCATTGGTTATACCCATTGGGACGGATTTGGAAGCGTTTACCTCATTTCCCAAGCTTGAGTGGAAAAGGGCTCTCTCTCACGCCTTCGAGCAGAAAACACAGAATGCTAGCGGACTCCAGCTCCATGAATGAAACAACGGAAGTCTGAATCATCAAACAACGAGAGCGGAATAGTGATAGGACCCGCCTCAAAGATACCTTGAGAATCACGCTCAGTCCTGCTCCCTCCTGACAACAATCATAGGATACCTTCTCATCAGACAAGGGATATGCAGATTGACCTTTTCCTATGCCTCTGTCTCATGTTTAGCCCCAACCTCGGCCCGGAGGGTAACCAAAAAATAAGAAAAGTGTGAGTGGACAACAATTAATATTTTAAAAACTTCTTATCGAGAAAATAACATCTACCCTCTAGTTTTTAAAACATGTATGTATAGTATAAAACGTAAATAACCGAACAATCAAATTTCACATCAGCTGAACTAGTCATAAATCGAGGGACCACAAGATATAGAATATAAGAAAACCATCCATGTCCCACATTTCATGAAAATTAATATATATTAATATATGTAACTACCAATAACATATATCTAGGCTTGTATATTATTAATTAACATTAATACATATAATTAAAATTAATATTTATTAATATATGTAACTGCCAATACCATATATCTATATTAATATAAATATTCAATTTTTATCTATCTATATATATATATATATATTAACAAATACTGTGCTTGACGAAAACCAAAAAACAAACCTATGAACCTTGCTCGGTGAATGTGGGACATTTGCTAAGCTTGTATACACTTACTTGAAGGTCCTTCGCCGGACCAGCTTAAATATATATTATTAATTAACATTAATACATATAATTAACAATATATAATCAATTTTTATCTATATATAATTAACATTAATATTATATTAACAAACACAGTGTTTGACAAAAAACCCAAAAAAAAAAACTGTGAACCTTGCTTGGTGAATGTGGGACATTTGCTAGGCTTGTATACTCTTACTCGACTGTTCTTTGCCAGACCAACCTAAATATAGATAGTGAAAATGGTAAATAAAAGAACATGATTTATGCACCTTACTCGGCGAATGTAAAGATCCATCGGGCTAGATCCCATTACTTGATGGATGTTCGCCAAGCTAGCTTAATTGTATATTATTAATTAACACTAATACATATAATTAAAATTAATATATATATATATAACTAACAATAACATATATCTATATTAATATAAATAATCAATTTTTATCTATATATAATTAACATTAATATATATATATATATATATTAACAAATACTATGTTTGACAAAAAAAAATCTGTGAACTTTGCTCGGTGAATGTGGGACATTTGCTAGGCTTGTATACTCTTACTCGACGGTCCTTTGCCGGACCCGCCTAAATATATATATATATATATATATTATTAATTAAAATTAATACATATAATTAACAATAATATATATAATCAATTTTTATCTAAATATAATTAAAATTAATATATATATATATTAACAAATACTATGTTTGACAAAAACCAAAAGAAAAAACTGTGAACCTTGCTCGGTGAATGTGGGACATTTGCTAGGCTTGTATACTCTTACTCGACGGTCCTTTTTCGGACCAGCCTAAATATATATAGTGAAAATGGTAAGTAAAAGAACGTGATTTATACACCTTACTCGGCGAATGTATGGATCCGTCGGGTTAGATCCCCCTTGCTCAACAGATGTTCGACAGGCTAGCTTAATTCTATATTATTAATTAACATTAATACATATAATTAAAATTAATATATATTCATATATGTAACTAACAATAACATATATCTATATTGATATAAATAATCAATTTTTATCTATATATAATTAACATAAACATATATATATATATTAACAAATATTGTGTGTTGAATCAAAGATTGAACTCGTCGCGAAAAGTCCTCACAATTCCTGCAAACAGCAAACAATTAGCTATCGTTGCTTCGATCGATTTACCCGGGGGGTTGTTCGACTAAGAACACTCCGATGCTTAAGTTAGCTTTGAGAGAGGAAAAGGATATACTTCGAAACGAAGAATCAACGTACCTTGGAAGTGAAATGTGCCTTGCTATTTATAGAAAAATCTTGGGAGCCTTGGAGAGTTCTGATTGGTCGGTTTGAATATTTAATTAATAAATAATATATTATTATTAAATGAATAATATATTATTTTGATAATCATAATGATGGCTTATCATGATAGTAATGATATTTAGTGTATTTTAATATTAATATTAATTTATCGTTATTAAGAATAACGATAATTATCTCTCGGAGAGAATATCAATATTACGGAGGTTTTAACCCGGCCAAATAACGTATTTAACTGGTAAATAGATTATTTGATGTGCGGGTATTTTTCGAATGATCAGTGTTATTTTTGGGAATTACGGGACACGTGGTGGCTCCATAATTTTCGGATGATTCTGGGTTCCACAAATGCCCCCACATCGATTCGGTATTCAGGGAATCCGGAGGGATGTATTTTGCTTGGAATCTTATATTACCGGGTTTAGTGGTGTGCATCGGTCATAATGTGCAAAAATGACCATTTTGCCCCCCAAGCATGGAAAAATGTCGACTTTTGAGCCCGGGGGTCCAAAGGTCGTGGGTCAGAGACCGTTACGTAGGTCGAGTTAATACAAATTCATAGACAGGCGGCATGCCGAAATCGGAGATCAGACGCAAAAGTTATGGATCTACGAAGGCGAGGGGCATTTTCGTAATTTTTGCAAAGTAAGGGCAAAATGTTGACTTTTGACCCGGGAGGTCCGAAGGACAAGGGCCAAGGACCATTACGTAGGTCCAGTCGATACGAATCCATAGACAGGCGGCATGCCGAAATCGGAGATCGGACGCAAAAGTTATGGATCTACGAAGGCGAGGGGCATTTTCGTAATTTTCCGAGCGAAGGGCGAAATGTTGACTTTTGACCCGGGAGGTCCGAAGGACAAGGGCCAAGGACCATTACGTAAGTCCAGTCGATACGAATCCATAGACAGGCGGCATGCCGAAATCGGAGATCGGACGCAAAAGTTATGGATCTACGAAGGCGAGGGGCATTTTCGTAATTTTCCGAGCGAAGGGCGAAACGGTCTTTCAAACGAAAAGTGAATGCTGACTCAAACTACCAGCCAAACATGTCACTTTCCCTCTCACTTTTACACCTGATTTTAGGGATTAAATCTAGGGTTTAGAGACATTAAACCCTTAATTAGGGAAAAAACACTCAATTTGTCCATTTGTGTTATTGTTTAAATAACATATCAAATTAGCTGCGAGAATTAGCAATTGAGAGGTTGAATTAGATCAAATTAAACACGAGAGACAGAGGGTGCACTGATTTTGCAGATTTCGAAAATTTTGAGAATTTGTGAGGAGAATTCGAATTCGGATTCGCGAGCTCTAAGGATCAAAATTGAGACTCGATTGAGTCTTCTGAGATCATTTCGAATCGATTCACAACAAAAACGGAGAGAATTGGGGCTTCCCTGAGCAAGAACAGAAGCTCTGATTTTTGCTCGAAATCGAGCTTGAGTTCGAGCAGCTGGAGGTATAATTTTATGAAATTGATTATGCAAAAACTTTTGTTTCATTCTCACAATACTCTCTGTGTGATTTAATTTGAAAAACAGGGATGAATTGGACGAACCCGATCACGAAACCCGTTTGAGAGTTCATCGGGGATTTATCGGATTTTGGTTATAATTGAAGTTTTAAACGTTACAGAACCTAAATTTAAATGGTTTGGATGAAATCAGTTTAAATAACGGAAGAAAACAATGCCCAATTGAAGGAGAACAGATTGGGTCTCAACGCGGGTCTCCAACCCGTTTACCAGTCATTCGGGTAGAGGAGACGCACTGTAGCAGTTACTGTGCTACGCGCGTGGCTTCCACGCGCAGCCGCTTGCGGCGGCGCGTGAGGGTGCGTGGAGGCGTTTCCGGGGGGATTTTCAACAGGTGTTTTATTATTTTTGATGTAATGAACATTTTTTGTGTTGGGTCCGAGGCAAACTGACATTGTATCAATACTGTTTCGAGGGTCCGATGGTTTAGGTTATAACTTTAAATTTTTATTAAATTCCCGAAAAATTGTGGAAAATTGATATGATGTGTTTAGAGTCATTGGTGACCCTTTATGTTGTTTTTTGGGCAGGATTCGAAATTCCTAAAAAGCGTCAGAAATGACGGAATCGCGTGCAGTTTGGAAAATGAGTAGTTTGGATAGTGCGTGCTTGCATCGGTAGGCTGGCTCACACTCATTGTGACCCTTGCTAGTACCACAAATATGCTTGCTACGTGGTGAACGGAGTTTGGCTGAGCAGTTGACGGGGATTTGGTGGTGATTGAGTGCACTTGCAAACGTGACTAGTGAGCATTGGTAGGCTGGGTCACATCTGTTGTGACGTTTGCTAGTGAGCATTGGTAGGCTGGGTCACATCTGGGGTAAAGTTCGGCGTTGCGAACCTCTGGGGAAATGGCTCCTCCTCGATATCTCTTACAAAGGGTGTAGAGAGCTGTATTTGGCGGCGTAGATCGTCCTCTAGATCGCCACCTCGCTGAGTACGGAGGTGCTTGTCCAGTATCTTTTGAACATCATTAGCCCGTAATGTGCCGTGCTGAAGCGATGAATTCCGTTGTGACAGTCGTCGAGAACCTCCGTGGGCTTCTTCCCTCGATCTATGGGATCGTGTAGGGGAGTAGGCCTCATCTTCTCCCTCACTGTCGTGGACAGATCGCCTTAGGTTTTGGTATAGAGCCTGCGGTTGCCCCCTACTCCCATGTGAGTGCTGTGAGAGCTCTGCTCGTGAGGTTGCCCCAACCCTTCCTCCTAGTCGTTCACGTACTAACGGCTTTAGGCGTTGTGGGCTTTTCGCTTGACGAGCGTGACTTTCCTCTCCAGAGTCGCTAAGCGAAGTATCTCGTGACATTGTTTGGCAGCGGACTTGTTCTTTCCCAGGGCGTCTTTGGGTATTCTCCTGTCTGTGTTGCTCCTGGATTGGTCTCCCTGCGAGGATTTGCTGCAAGAGCTCCGATTGAAGTTGAACTTGGTTGCTCAACCTTTCAACTTGTTGCGCCAAGATGTCCTGGGGGGGTTGGGGGTGACCTCTCCCTGAGATGTCATGATTCCCATCCAGGAAGTCCCTTAGGACCATGTTTGCTGCAGGCTGCTCATGTCGTGATGTACTTCCCATCAATCTCCTGCCTGCCCGTTGTAGAGCCGAAGTTCCTTCCCCTGGCGGGGGTATTTGGCTGGCCGAAGAGGGGAAGGTTCCGAAGCTGAAGGTTGGTCTCCCTCCGAGTGTCTCAATGGGCGCTTCTATGGTCACACGCCTGGGTTGAGCTGGGCGCTTCTCCGGAGTCTCAATGTGAGTCTCATTCCTCGTATGAGCTGTTGAGGCAGAAACACCTTCTCTGGCTGACTGAACGGATCAACGAACCTTAGCCATGCTGATTTGAACAATGTCGATGAACGACGAACGAAGGGAGATGAACGATGAACAAATTCTTGATGAGTGATGAACAACGTTCAAAATCTTCGAATAATGTCAATGAACGACGAACGAAGAAAGATGAACGATGAACAAATGAGAGAGCTTCTTCTGAGTATAACTCAATAGCTCTCAATGAAAGCACCAATTGTTGAATCAAAGATTGAACTCGTCGCGAAAAGTCCTCACAATTCCTGCAAACAGCAAACAATTAGCTATCGTTGCTTCGATCGATTTACCCGGGGGGTTGTTCGACCAAGAACACTCCGATGCTTAAGTTAGCTTTGAGAGAGGAAAAGGATATACTTCGAAACGAAGAATCAACGTACCTTGGAAGTGAAATGTGCCTTGCTATTTATAGAAAAATCTTGGGAGTCTTGGAGAGTTCTAATTGGTCGGTTTGAATATTTAATTAATAAATAATATATTATTATTAAATGAATAATATATTATTTTGATAATCATAATGATGGCTTATCATGATAGTAATGATATTTAGTGTATTTTAATATTAATATTAATTTATCGTTATTAAGAATAACGATAATTATCTCTCGGAGAGAATATCAATATTACGAAGGTTTTAACCCGGCCAAATAACGTATTTAACTGGTAAATAGATTATTTGATGTGCGGGTATTTTTCGAATGATCAGTGTTATTTTTGGGAATTACGGGACACGTGGTGGCTCCATAATTTTCGGATGATTCTGGGTTCCACATTGTGTTTGACGAAAACCCAAAAAAAAACGAAAACCCAAAAAAAAAAAATTGTTAACCGAACTCGGTGAATGTGGGACATTTGCTAGGCTTGTATACTCTTACTCGAAGGTCCTTCGCCGGACCAGCCCAAATGTTGTGTTTGACCAAAAAAAAATGTGAACATTGCTCGGCGAATGTTGAACAATCGTCGAGCTCCACATTCGCAGGGCTTGTATACCTTTGCTCGACGGATATTCGGCGTGCCAGCTTAATTATATATATAATTAATTAATATCTATATATAATTAATATTAATATATTTTTAATTACTTTATAATTAACATTAAAATAATAATAATAGAAAAATGGAAAATAAATATGTTACATATAAATTGAAGGTTTTTCTAGACAACTGTTAATCAATGTCCGTTTCATTATCCTCCCCACCCAATCACCGTCGTCATCTGAGCTATGTGTACTAGTTGTTTCCTCAACGTCACTTTTAATTGATTCTAAGGTATCGAGATCAATAAAAATGCTATTAATCACAACTAATGGGTTGAGGTCGTCGATGCGTACTCCTTCCACGTTTCAGATGAGTGCCGAGAAATCCTTATAGTAAACGACTTCGTCATCTTCTGTATCTCCATCATCTTCACGATACCGGTCATTTAAGTTCCGTGTGTTTCTATACTTCACCATCTCAACTACTTTCCAACTAACACTAGTTTTGGATCATGTGTCAGGACCCACCCCGGTTTCACCCCGAACCCGAGGTAAATCCTGCTCCCGTCTGACTCCCCGACACAACACCCAAGTAAAACTCACTCAAAACATCCAAAACTCAGTCAGACGCAGGAGAAACTAGACAAAATATCCCGAAGTTAAAGTTTACAGAGCATAGTACGGAATACAAGGAAATAAAAACCGATAATAATTACACGCACGCGGAAAACATAAACCACTCCGGGATCCCTCACGTGACTTCTATGCCTCGGACACTGCCTCGACGTCAAGACCCCGCGCTAGCTCCACAACCTGGAGGGTAGTAAAAACAGAAGGTGTGAGTGGACCATAATAAAAGAAAAGTTCTAAAACCATTTATCAGAAAACCGAGTTTAACCCTCCGTTTTGAAACCACATGCATAACCCAGTTTATAAAACAGTTACAAACCAAATCACCATAACCCACATCATAAGAAACAGAAACACTATAAAACAATTGTAGATATCACAACATATGAATCATAAAACCTTATCAGAAACCATAAACATCAAATCATCATTTTCCGATCAAACCTGCTGGACCTATCCGAGTCTTTAAACTCCCGAGTCTTTAAACTCAATCTAGGCCTCAATAATATCCGAGTCTTTAAACTCAACAGGCCTACGAGGGAAATCAATATATCCGAGTCTTTAAACTCCCGAGTCTTTAAACTCAATCCGGGCCCATCCGCCGTCAAATCAATATCCGGGTCTTTAAACCCAATAACCAGATCCAGCAAATCCAATCAAAACCATTTGAAAACCATTTTCCATTTCCATATCCAAACCCGAATCCGAAATCACCGGTCCGAAGCCCTTCTGGCGTCCAGAACCGTCATTCCGAACCCAAATCCGGAATTCCACTTTTCAACTTTAAAACTAAATCTCGTTTCCCGAAATCCGATTCTAAAACCAAAAACCTTGATTATCAAAATCATGTTCCAAAATCCATTTATAATCGTTAGAAATCATTTATCATTTGAAGTCCCAAAACTATAACATTATAATCAGAAATTGACCTTTTATCGTAAAACGTACAAAATACCGTATTTTCTCGAAAAACGTGCAATTATGTAAAATCACATCATAAATCCAACAATCATGAAATCACATATATAAAACAAGGATAGAAAACAGTTATGCATGTTCGAATTTAGAGAAGGGGTCCACTCACAGTACCGTGCCCTCAATCGTGTCCCGAACGTCCAGCACGTTCCTCAGCTTCCTCGGGAACTCCCGATCCTGTTAACAACCACCGAATTACGTTACTAACACGTCCACGAGGATCCACCTAAATTCCCTTGAAAATTCCCGGGTCCTAATCGTAACGAACCGGAACCCTAAACCTTCACCCTAGCGGAACTAAACCCAAACGACGTCCGCACAACCCGAAACCACTTTCATTAGACTCGTTAGAACCGTTAGAACACAAACCATGTTGACACCTTCCCCTAGGACCGCCGCACGCGCCCCCACGCGCCACCCAAAGTGGCTGCGCGTGGCCTCACGCGCCAGCTACAGTACCATCTTCAACCTCGAACCACTGTGTTGAACCGGCTGCCGCAGGCTGAACCGGCGAGAACTGATCTCCGCCGTCCGGCCACCAATTCAACCCCTCTTTTCTCCCACAGCTGCGTCCAGACCTGCCCTATCTATTTCCGTACTCCGTTCACCTCGACACAGCCCCGTCCTCGTCAACTCAAGCTCGAAACCAGACGGCCCAAATCCCCTGTTTTCCTTCCCGGCCATCCAGCTCACCTCCACTCACGGTGGCTACACCAAACTCTTCCCTGGACCTCTCTAAGCCTAACCCAGCTAACCATAACCGTCGACTCACTCCTCAGTTTCATGATTCTCCGTTTGAAACCTCACGGCTAAAACAGAGCACACAAGCGCACTCCGTCGTGCTGGCCGCCACCGTGCACCACCCATCACGGCAGCACAACCGAATTACTCCTAGGACTCAACTAGATCCCCTAGACCACTCTAGACTCATCGATTCAACCTCCCAAGCCACAACTTTCACGTTGAACCTCAACGGGAAAACAGAGTATCGAAATGGGGATGAGGAAATTACCTGCCTCCAGTCGCCGCCGTGAGCTCCTCCGGGGCTGGTCGACTCCACGCAGCCCTCACGACACCACCGCGATCTCAGTTGTACCGTACACGGCTGCCACCGCCATGATTTCTCCACACTCTCTGATTGCCTCCTTGTTTCCCTCTGATTTTCCCGTGGCCCGCAGCTCCCACACACACACCCGCTGCACCCCTCAACCAACTCACCAGCTTCCCTTCGATCTCCCGTCCCTCACTCACTCACCAGAACTCATCAACTGCCACAATTACCCTTCAATTGTCCTTCGCAATCTCCCTCTGTTTCTCTCTGTGTCGAAGAACACGAATACACACACAGCACGGGTGCACCCCAATAATAGAACCGTGCACACACACTAGAATCCCCCAGAACCCACTACACATTTGCCACATGTCACCATCCCCTACTCTCTCTCACACACATGGCCCTATCTCAGCCCTTCATCTGCTTCTCTCTGCACAAATCCCCAGGTGCGAAAAGACCAAAATACCCTTCTGTTTAACTCAAAATTACGATTTTGCCACTAACTTTCTAGACCTGTAACTCCCACACCGTAAGTCCGATGCATACGTGCCGCCTGTCATCGAACTCAGGACGACGAGATCTATCTAACCATCCTAGGTCAACATCTCAAACCCCGATTATACAAAAAGTCAACTATTCCCCCTATTTTACCTAAATTACGGTTATGCCCTCAACTTTCCGAACATCACAACTTCCTCCTCGGATGTCGGAATCGGGCGTGCCACCTGCCTATGGATTCGTGACGTCCTAAACTACGTCTTGGTCACTGGTCAACACCCATTTGACCACCCGAACTAAAAATCAACTTTTTGCCTAAACTAGGGGCAAAATCGTCATTCTACGCTCACGGACCTATCAGGACCACCTAACCACCGATTAAGCTCACCAAAACCTATCTTAAGCACTCCACTAATCCCGGATCTCGGGACGGGTTGTTACAATCTACCCACCTAAATAGAACTTCGTCCCCGAAATTCCGCAGCTAGTCCCGACACCTAGGGTCTCATACCTGGTAATCAACACTAGGTCAACAACAACTTCTCCTGGGTTTCCTGTCTATCATCTCCACCTTGGGTATTTCACTCCAACTTCAGCTACTAGTTACCCTTCATGGTGTACGCAAGGGAAACTCTATGAACAGAAAACAAAGGTATTTTACAATACCTCATATGGAATACCCGAATAAATTCACAGAGCACATCCTCACGTACTACCCCACCTTCCCAAACCAACTCGGCTACCACGTCGGCCACTATCGGAATACATCTACAAAGTCCTAAAGGCAAACTCTAACTTGTGGGTTCTCTCCTTCAATAACCTCATATCGATCAGTTATAGTCACTCCTTCCTATACCTTCCGTCATCCTTCCACGGAACTCACTGTGACACTCCAAGTCCTCTAGGAAAACTCCTAGTCTTTACCCTGGGATCTAACAACCACACCTGGGTACAACACAACCAAAAGTAAGACAAGTACCTGTCCCTACATCTGGTGTCGACTGAACCTCCTGCTGAGTCATCGAAAACACTCGGGCCTGAGATCCCGACGCTCTACCACGTCCCCTCGAACTACTAGTGGCACCACCTCCTCCTCTAGTGCCTGCTGTCCCTGACGCTGTACTCTGTCCAGGCTCCGCTGCTCCTCGATCTACACCACCTTCCTGTGGCAACCGTGGACACTCACGTCGGAAATGACCTCGCTCCCCACAGTAAAAACACACATTCCAACCTGGTCCACTGCTCGGTCTCCCTGTAGACGCTACATACGTCGCACTCGCGTGCGGAGTCGGCTGTGCTCGGTAACCCCAAAATTCTGAACTCTGGAAACTACCAGGCCTACCAAAACGATCATCGCCCGACAACGACGCTCCACCGAAGTTACCTCTTTTCGGTGTCCACTAGCTCGAAGTTCCAGAGAAAGATGACTCCCGGCGTCTGTCAGGACCCGTCCCAACTATCACCTCGATACCCGGGACGAACCCTGTCAGACGAAGGAGTAAAATATATATATAACAGTCTGTCAGAGCATAGTTCTACAAAATGGGCACAAAAACCCTACAATGCTAGTCTTGCAACGGAAGAACGTCAAAAGCTCTATGCCTCGATATCTGCCTCAACGTTCACCCCAGCGCAATCACCACGACCTGGAGGGAAAATGTAAAACCAAAAGATGTGAGTGGACTAAAAGAAAATGAAAATTTGAAAACTGTTTATTCTCAAATCAACGCTAAGAAACGAGAACACTTTGCTCCCTCCGTTTTGGAAATCACATGCCTAACTCAGTAATTAAAATAATTCTAAACCAAGAAACATCATAAGCAACAGAAACACTATAAAATATCATAAGAAACAGATACACTGTAAAATACCATAAGAAACAGAAACACTATAAAACAGATATAGAAATCATAACATGAGCATCAAACCATCATTTCCGATCAAACCTGCTAGACCTATCCGAGTCTTTAAACTCAATCAGGCCTTAAATGAAATCCGAGTCTTTAAACACCCGAGTCTTTAAACTCAAAGGCCTATGGGGGAAATCATAATATCCGAGTCTTTAAACTCCCGAGTCTTTAAACTCAATCCGGGCCCGTCCCCCGTCAAATATATACGGGTCTTTAAACCCAATAACCAGATCCAGCAAATCCAATCCCAAAACCGTATGAAAACCACTTGAAATCCATATCCAAACTCGAATCCGAAATCCCCGGTTCGAAGCCTTTCCGGCGTTCAGAACCGTCATTCCGAACCCAAATTCGGAAATCCAGTCTTATACCCAGATCTCACACATAACCATAAATCATATTTCATAACCCATTGATCATCATCAGGAAACATTTATAGGTCAAATCGCAAATATGGCATCAAAATCCGAAAACCAGCTTTTTCTCGAAAAACGTGCAAAATCTCGGAAATGTCTAAAAAAACGTGCAAACATATCAACCACTTGTAATCATCATTTAAAAGCATAAAAACACTCGTAATATCATAAAACATCGAGAAAACAGTTAGGAATGCTCGAAAGAAAGGAAGAGTCCACTCACAATTCAGAACGAGTCACTCGCGCTCCGTGCGCTCCTCGACTGTCTCGGGTACCTCCCGTCCTGTCAATATGCACCAAAAAGGGTCATAAACACATCAAGGATCCTAACCCGAATTTTCCCAATTTTTCGGGAATTTATTAATATTTTAATCCTAAACTCTAAACCGTCCAGATTCCCGAACAACTCCGTAACATTGTCCGATTCACCCGAAAACCACACCAGTAAACTCCTTAGGAAAATTAGAACCAAATCCATGTTGGAAGCTTGGCCGGATTCCTCCCCACGCGCCTCCACGCGCCGCCCAAAGTGGCTGCGCGTGAGCCTCACGCGCCTGCTACAGTGCCACCGTCTTCCTCGATCGAACCCGGTTCACACCAGGGCTGCAACCCGGACCGGCGAGAGCCATTCTCCGCCGTCCGGCCACCATTTCACTTCCTTCCTTCACCCAAAGCTTCGTCCAGTCATAACGAACTCATCCCCCTCACTCTCTTGGTTCGACTCATCCCTCAGCTTCACGACTGAAGCTCGAAAGAAAACACAGACGATCCCCTGTTTTCCTTCCCGGCCGTCCAGTGCTTCCCCCCTCACGGTGGCGATTCCAACCTCTCCCTAGGACTTTACTGAGTCACTCCCAACTCACAGAAACCTTCGATTCACCCTTGAAGTCCACGACATTCCGTTTGAACTCACGGCCAAAACAGAGTACAGAGTACTCGCCGTCGTCTGAACTCCGCCGTGTACTCCCCCGTCACGGCGACCGTCACAACCCACTCCTAGGACCTCCCTAAACAACACTGTACTCACCAATCCCCTCGATTCACATCCTATCTTCACGACTTTCAAAATGAAACTCACGGGAAAAACAGAGGAAAAGGGCTTACCTTTCGATTCTGGCTCCGCCGTGCGCACCGCCGCGTGCCACGGTGCTCGTTGGACTCCCTTCAGTCACCTGAACCTCCTACCGCCTTGGTTTGGTCCACCACACGGCACAACAGCCGCCCCTGTCTCACAATCTCCCTGTTTTCCTCAGAACTCCTCCGCACCACCACCGTGCCGTCGTGCACGATTCCTCCACCAAAACACGATCACCAGTACAAACACTTCTCTCTGTCACTCTCACCAATCACTCCTCACTCCCCCTGGCACAGAATCGATCAATTTCTCCCAAAATCTCACCCTCTGTTTCTCTGTGTTCAAAGGCAAAGCACGGTTTGAACGTGCACAAAGTGTGGCCGTGCACACTTGAGAACGGCCTGGAACCATCCAGTGTCCCCCACGTGTCCAGCATCCATAGGTCAGCTCAAAATATCCCTGCCACTTGCCCTTATCTGATTGGGCTGAGGGAAATGACCAAAATGCCCCTCTTGCACAAATTACCATTTTACCCTCACACTTTCCAGACCCGTAAATATTTCATCCGACGTCCGATGACAGCGTGCCGCCTGTCGTTGTACTCAGGACGTCGAGACCTATCTAACGGTCCTCGGTCTACGTGAAAATTATAAGTCCATTCAAAAGTCAACATTTTCCTTGTTTAATCAAAATTACGGTAACGCTCCCAAACTTCCGAACGTCATAACTTTTTCTCCGATTGTCCGAATCGAACTTGCCACCTGTCTACGGACTCGTGACGTCCTATACTACGTCACGGTCAAGGGTCAACAGTCATCCCATCGGTAATTAAAAAAAAATCAACTTTTAGCCTACTATTCACAAGGGCAAAATCGTCCTTTATATACAAAAATCTTACAAAATTACATGTTTACCCTTCCCGAAGGTACGGGTTGTTACAATCTACCCCCCTAAAAAGAATTTCGTCCCCGAAATTCAATGAAACAAATAAGGGTACTGCTCGCGCATTAAGGCCTCGGGTTCCCAAGTAGCTTCTTCCACCTGATGATTCCTCCATAATACTTTAACTAAGGGAACCGTCTTCCTTCGTAAAACATTATCCTTCCGATCCAAGATCGCGACAGGTTGCTCTTCAAAACTCAGGTCTTCCCTCAGTTCAACTGGTTGTGCTTCCAAAACATGCGAATCATCTCGAATATACTTCCGAAGCACAGAAACATGGAAAACATTATGTACCTTGTCTAAATCTGCTGGTAAAGCCAATCGATATGCAACAGGACCAATCCGTTCCAAGATCTCATAAGGTCCAATGTAACGAGGACTCAACTTCCCTCGTCTGCCAAACCGTACAATTCCTTTCCAAGGAGATAATTTCAAGAAAACCCAATCGCCTACTGCAAACTCCAAATCTCTGATCCTACGGTCGGCATAACTCTTCTGTCGGTCCTGTGCTGCCTTCAATCGATCTCGAATCAGTGCCACTTTTTCTTGTGTAAGGTCCACCAATTCAGAAGTAGTCAATCTCCGCTCACCAACTTCAGTCCAACACAATGGAGTTCGACACTGTCGTCCGTATAACGCCTCATAAGGAGCCATCCCAATGCTCTCCTGATAACTGTTATTATAGGTGAACTCCATCAAAGGTAAATAAGACTCCCAAGTACCCTGAAACTGCAAGACACAAGCCCGCATCATGTCCTCGAGAATCTGAATAGTCCGCTCAGACTGTCCATCGGTCTGAGGATGAAAAGCAGTACTGAAATGCAGCTTTGTCCCAAACGCTTCCTGTAGGCTCTGCCAAAACCGGGAAGTGAATCTCGGATCTCTGTCAGATACTATCGACTCTGGAGTCCCATGCAGCCGAATAATCTCATCTATGAACAACTGTGCAAACTGCGCCAACCTGAAGTTCTCCCGTACTGGCAAGAAATGAGCAGACTTCGTAAGTCTATCCACAATAACCCACACACCATCGTGTCCTTTTGGTGTTCTGGGAAGCTTGAATACAAAATCCATAGTCAGGTGATCCCATTTCCACTCGGGAATCGGCAAAGGTTGCATTGCTCCATAAGGTCTCTGCCGCTCAGCTTTCACCTGCTGACAGATCAAGCATCTACTGACATACTCAACAATCTCACGTTTCATCCCCGACCACCAGTAATGCTCTCGAAGTGTACGATACATCTTGGTCCCACCAGGATGCATCGCATAAGCTGAACAGTGAGCCTCATCCAGTATCACTTTCTTCAATGTTTCATCCTCAAGTACGCACAACCGTCCAACTTTAACCAAGTCTCCATCTCCACGAATCTCAAAGTCCTGTCTCTCTCCAGCCTCGACCTCAATCCGAATGATGCCCAAAATGGGGTCCTCAAACTGAGCATCAATAACCTGATCAATCAAAATAGGTCGCATCTGGAAACCCGCTAGGAGTGCTCCCTGATCATCCACAGTCAACTCGACTCCCAACCTACGGAGCTCAACCAACAATGGTAATCGTACAGTCCTCAGATGCGACAAAGAACTAGCTGACTTCCTGCTCAAAGCATCGGCTACCACATTAGCCTTCCCGGGATGATAATCAATCGTACAGTCATAGTCCTTAAGCAACTCCAACCATCGGCGTTTTCTCAGATTCAATTCCTTCTGCGTGAACAAATACTTCAAGCTCTTGTGGTCCGTGAAAATCCTGCACCTCTCGCCGAACAAGTAATGCCGCCAAATCTTCAGTGCATGAACCACCGCTGCCAGTTCCAAATCATGTGTAGGGTAGTTCATCTCATGGGGTTTCAACTGCTGGGAAGCATAAGCAATCACTTTCCCGTGCTGCATCAAGACACAGCCCAAACCCTGCAAAGAAGCGTCACTGTACACCTCGAACTCCCCACTATCGTCTGGAAGGGCTAACACAGGAGCAGATGTCAGCCGCCTTTTAAGCTCCTGGAAACTCTGTTCACATTTGTCATCCCACTCAAATCGAACTCCTTTCCGAGTCAGCCGTGTCAATGGAGCTGCAAGAATAGAAAAGCCCTCAATAAAGCGCCGATAATAACCTGCCAAACCTAGAAAACTCCTGATCTCTGTCACCGTCTTGGGCTGTTCCCATTTTGCTACCGCCTCAACTTTCTGAGGATCCACTCTGATGCCCTCGGCCGAAATCACATTGCCAAGAAATCCAACACTGGTCAACCAGAACTGACACTTACTCAGCTTCGCATACAACTGATGCTCCCTCAGAGTCGTAAGCACGATTCGCAGATGTTCCTCATGCACCTTCGCACTCTTCGAATACACCAAAATGTCATCGATGAAGACAATCACAAAACGATCCAAATATGACCGGAACACTCGGTTCATAAGGTCCATAAAAGCTGCTGGGGCATTAGTCAATCCAAAAGGCATCACAACAAACTCATAGTGACCGTACCTGGTCCAGAAGGCTGTCTTGGGTACATCCTCCTCTTTAACCCTCAATTGATGATAACCGGAGCGAAGATCAATCTTCGAAAAGTACTGTGCTCCCTTCAATTGGTCAAACAAATCATCAATCTGGGGTAGGGGATACTTATTCTGAATAGTTACCTTATTCAGTTGTCTGTAATCCACACACAATCTCAATCCTCCGTCCTTTTTCTTGACAAACAATACCGGTGCTCCCCAAGGTGACATACTCGGTCGAATGAATCCCATATCGACCAACTCTTGCAACTGGGCCTTAAGTTCCCTCAATTCTGCAGGTGCCATACGGTAAGGAGTCTGTGAAATAGGCTGTGTACCTGGAAGAAGATCAATCGTAAACTCGATATCTCGGTGTGGGGGTAGTCCTGGCAACTCCTCGGGAAAAACATCGGGAAACTCCCGCACCATTGGTATGTCCTCCGCCCTCACTGGCGTAGTACGCGTATCCACCACATGAGCTATGTAACCCTGACACCCCTTACGTAACAACTTGCTAGCCTCAAGTGCCGATATAACTCCAGTAGGAACTGCACGCTGATCCCCCTGAAACGTAGTCTCTAATAATCCGGGACTCTGAAAAGTCACTCTCCTATCGAAACATTCGATAGAAGCATGATGTCTCGTCAACCAGTCCATACCCAAAATAACATCAAAGTCCCATAGATCCAATAGTAACAAATCTGCCATTAACTCAACCTCACCTACCATCACCGGACACTCTCTCAACACCTGAGTCACTACCAACACCTCCCCAGTAGGTGTACTCACCCCTAAAGCACAATCCAAAGTAGACACCTCCCTCTCCGTCACCAAACTACAACTCTGAGCTATAAATGAATGGGTAGCCCCGGGATCTATCAAAGCAAGAACAGTGTAACCAAGTATGGTGAGTATACCTGTCACCACTCCCGGTGCTGATCTGGCCTCCTGCTGAGTCATAGCAAAAACTCGCGCCTGAGGTCCCGATGACCTACCGCGCCCTCTGGAACTTCTCGTGGCACCTCCGCCACCCCTAGGGCCTGCTGCCCCTGACACTGAAGCAGTACTCCGCCCGGGTTCCGCTGCACCTCGGCCTGCTCCACCCTCCGGAGCTAACAATGGGCACTCCCTCCGGAAGTGTCCTCGCTCTCCGCAATAGTAGCAAGCATCCCTACTGGGTCCACCGGTATGCCTCCCAGTAGAAGCAACTGAAGTCGCACTCGCCTGAGGGGTCGGCTGTACCCTGGCTCCTCGAAATCCCGAGCCCTGAAAACTCCCTGATCGGCCATACCGGGCTCCACCAGCCGATGACGATCCACCAAAATTACCCCGCTTCGGGGGCCTCTGACTCGATACTCCTGGAAATGAATGCTCTCGGTGCCGCACACTGCCCGAGTACTGTGGTCTGGCCGGCAAACTGGCCTCCACCCTAACTGCAGCATCAGATAACTCCCGGAAAGTAGCAAATGAACTGGTTGTCACAATGGCTCTAATCTCTCCTCGAAGACCCAACTCAAACCGGCGGCACTTCTCCGCCTCGGTAGCCATAAAGGCAGGAGCAAATCGGGATAGCATCTGGAATCTCTGCTCATACTCAGCAACTGTCAAGTTCCCTTGCTTCAAGTGAAGAAATTCCGCCTCTTTAGCATCCCGAAAAGAGCGGGGATAGTACTGATCGAGAAACCGCTCCCGGAACGTCTCCAATGTCACGGTATGTGCATCCCAGCCGGACAACTCCAGCGTGTACCACCACTCATACGCGGCTCCATCTAGCAGAAAAGTAGCCAACAAGACCCTGTCCTCTGGAGGACAGTGCATCACCCCGAAAATACGCTCGAGTCGGGTGATCCATCGGTGAGCTTCCTCGGGATCTGCCCCACCGCTGAAAGTAGTAGCCCCAAGCCTCTGGGCTCTCTCGATCGAAGCACTCTCAGTCCCACTCGCCGCTTCATCTTCAGGTCGTGGAGGGGGTTCACGTCGCGGAGGCATGATCGATCGTACGCTGAAAGAGGTATAGAGTTAGTAAAACAACCTAGACCCAACACAAACCGACAAACCTATGCTCTGATACCAATTGTCAGGACCCGTCCCAACTATCACCTCGATACCCGGGACGAACCCTGCTCCCGTCTGGCAATCACACTTACAGTACCAAAACAACCTTAATACAACTATAAGTATAACTATCAGACGAAGGAGTAAAATATATATATAACAGTCCGTCAGAGCATAGTTCTACAAAATGGGCACAAAAACCCTACAATGCTAGTCTTGTAACGGAAGAACGTCAAAAGCTCTATGCCTCGATATCTGCCTCAACGTTCACCCCAGCGCAATCACCACGACCTGGAGGGAAAATGTAAAACCAAAAGATGTGAGTGGACTAAAAGAAAATGAAAATTTGAAAACTGTTTATTCTCAAATCAACGCTAAGAAACGAGAACACTTTGCTCCCTCCGTTTTGGAAATCACATGCCTAACTCAGTAATTAAAATAATTCTAAACCAAGAAACATCATAAGAAATAGAAACACTATAAAATATCATAAGAAACAGATACACTGTAAAATACCATAAGAAACAGAAACACTATAAAACAGATATAGAAATCATAACATGAGCATCAAACCATCATTTCCGATCAAACCTGCTGGACATATCCGAGTCTTTAAACTCAATCAGGCCTTAAATGAAATCCGAGTCTTTAAACTCCCGAGTCTTTAAACTCAAAGGCCTACAGGGGGAAATCATAATATCCGAGTCTTTAAACTCCCGAGTCTTTAAACTCAATTCGGGCCCGTCCCCCGTCAAATATATCCGGGTCTTTAAACCCAATAACCAGATCCAGAAAATCCAATCCCAAAACCGTTTGAAAACCACTTGAAATCCATATCCAAACTCGAATCCGAAATCCCTGGTTCGAAGCCTTTCCGGCGTTCAGAACCGTCATTCCGAACCCAAATTCGGAAATCCAGTCTTATACCCAGATCTCACACATAACCATAAATCATATTTCATAACCCATTGATCATCATCAGGAAACATTTATAGGTCAAATCGCAAATATGGCATCAAAATCCGAAAACCAGCCTTTTCTCGAAAAACGTGCAAAATCTCGGAAATGTCTAAAAAAACGTGCAAACATATCAACCACTTGTAATCATCATTTAAAAGCATAAAAACACTCGTAATATCATAAAACATCGAGAAAAAAGTTAGGCATGCTCGAAAGAAAGGAAGAGTCCACTCACAATTCAGAACGAGTCACTCGCGCTCCGTGCGCTCCTCGACTGTCTCGGGTACCTCCCGTCCTGTCAATATGCACCAAAAAGGTTCATAAACACATCAAGGATCCTAACCCGAATTTTCCCAATTTTTCAGGAATTTATTAATATTTTAATCCTAAACTCTAAACCGTCCGGATTCCCGAACAACTCCGTAACATCGTCCGATTCACCCGAAAACCACACCAGTAAACTCCTTAGGACAATTAGAACCAAATCCATGTTGGAAGCTTGGCCGGATTCCTCCCCACGCGCCTCCACGCGCCGCCCAAAGTGGCTGCGTGTGAGCCTCACGCGCCTGCTACAGTGCCACCGTCTTCCTCGATCGAACCCGGTTCGCACCAGGGCTGCAACCCGGACCGGCGAGAGCCATTCTCCGCCGTCCGGCCACCATTTCACTTCCTTCCTTCACCCAAAGCTTCGTCCAGTCACAACGAACTCATCCCCCTCACTCTCTTGGTTCGACTCATCCCTCAGCTTCACGACTGCAGCTCGAAAGAAAACACAGACGACCCCCTGTTTTCCTTCCCGGCCGTCCAGTGCTTCCCCCCTCACGGTGGCGATTCCAACCTCTCCCTAGGACTTTACTGAGTCACTCCCAACTCGCAGAAACCTTCGATTCACCCTTGAAGTCCACGACTTTCCGTTTGAGCTCACGGCCAAAACAGAGTACAGAGTACTCGCCGTCGTCTGAACTCTGCCGTGTACTCCCCCGTCACGGCGACCGTCACAACCCACTCCTAGGACCTCCCTAAACAACACTGTACTCACCAATCCCCTCGATTCGTATCCTATCTTCACGACTTTCAAAATGAAACTCACGGGAAAAACAGAGGAAAAGGGCTTACCTTTCGATTCAGGCTCCGCCGTGCGCACCGCCGCGTGGCACGGTGCTCGTTGGACTCCCTTCAGTCACCTGAACCTCTTACCGCCTTGGTTTGGTCCACCCCACAGCACAACAGCCGCCCCTGTCTCACAATCTCCCTGTTTTCCTCAGAACTCCGCTGCACCACCACCGTGCCGTCGTGCACGATTCCTCCACCAAAACACGATCACCAGTACAAACACTCCTCTCTGTCACTCTCACCAATCACTCTTCACTCCCCCTGGCACAGAATCGATCAATCTCTCCCAAAATCTCACCCTCTGTTTCTCTGTGTTCAAAGGCAAAGCACGGGTTGAACGTGCACAAAGTGTGGCCGTGCACACTTGAGAACGGCCTGGAACCATCCAGTGTCCCCCACGTGTCCAGCATCCATAGGTCAGCACAAAATATCCCTGCCACTTGCCCTTATCTGATTGGGCTGAGGGAAATGACCAAAATGCCCCTCTTGCACAAATTACCATTTTACCCTCACACTTTCCAAACCCGTAAATATTTCATCTGACGTCCGATGACAGCGTGCCGCCTGTCGTTGTACTCAGGACGTCGAGACCTATCTAACGGTCCTCGGTCTACGTGAAAATTATAAGTCCATTCAAAAGTCAACATTTTCCTCGTTTAATCAAAATTACGGTAACGCCCCCAAACTTCCGAACGTCATAACTTTTTCTCCGATTGTCCGAATCGAACCTGCCACCTGTCTACGGACTCGTGACGTCCTATACTACGTCACGGTCAAGGGTCAACAGTCATCCCATCGGTAATTCAAAAAAATAAACTTTTAGCCTACTATTCACAAGGGCAAAATCGTCCTTTATATACAAAAATCATACAAAATTACATGTTTACCCTTCCCGAAGGTACGGGTTGTTACAGCGTCGCACCGGCAAACTCGCCTCAACCCTCACCGCAGCATCCGACAAGTTTCGGAGGGTAGGAAACGATCCAGCCGTCAATATGGCTCGAATCTCGCCTCGCAGACCCAACTCAAACCTACGGCACTTCTCGGCTTCAGTGGCTACAAACGCAGGAGCAAACCGAGACAACATCTGGAACTTCCGTTCATACTCAGCTACACTCATATTCCCTTGTTGGAGCTGCAGAAACTCCGCCTCCTTGGCATCCCGAAAAGAACGAGGATAGTATTGTTCCAGAATCCGTTCCCTAAACGTCTCCCAAGTCACAATATGGGCATCCCAGCCAGACAACTCGAGGGTATACCACCACTCGTACGCCACACCATCCAGTAAAAACGTAGCCAGTAACACTCGCTCCTCCGGCGGGCAATGCATCACTGCAAAGATCCTCTCAAGTCTCGTGATCCACCTCTGAGCTTCCTCAGGATCAGCCCCGCCACTAAAAGTAGTAGCCCTGAGCCGCTGGGCTCGCTCAATAGTAGCACTCTCGGTCTCTCTTGCTACTTCGTCTTCAGGTCGTGGAGAGGGTCTACGTCTCGGAGGCATCGTCAACCGCACACTGAAAGAGGCATAGAAGTAATCAAACAACTAAAACACAACCTCACAAACCAACAATCCCCACAAACTCGACAAACCTATGCTCTGATACCAATTTTCAGGACCCACCCCGGTTTCACCCCGAACCCGAGGTAAATCCTGCTCCCGTCTGACTCCCCGACACAACACCCAAGTAAAACTCACTCAAAACATCCAAAACTCAGTCAGACGCAGGAGAAACTAGACAAAATATCCCGAAGTTAAAGTTTACAGAGCATAGTACGGAATACAAGGAAATAAAAACCAATAATAATTACACGTACGCGGAAAACTTAAACCACTCAGGGATCCCTCACGTGACTTCTATGCCTCGGACACTGCCTCGACGTCAAGACCCCGCGCTAGCTCCACAACCTGGAGGGCAGTAAAAAAAGAAGGTGTGAGTGGACCATAATAAAAGAAAAGTTCTAAAACCATTTATCAGAAAACCGAGTTTAACCCTCCGTTTTGAAACCACATGCATAACCCAGTTTATAAAACAGTTACAAACCAAATCACCATAACCCACATCATAAGAAACAGAAACACTATAAAACAATTGTAGAAATCACAACATATGAATCATAAAACCTTATCAGAAACCATAAACATCAAATCATCATTTTCCGATCAAACCTGCTGGACCTATCCGAGTCTTTAAACTCCCGAGTCTTTAAACTCAATCCAGGCCTCAATAATATCCGAGTCTTTAAACTACCGAGTCTTTAAACTCAACAGGCCTACGGGGGAAATCAATATATCCGAGTCTTTAAACTCCCGAGTCTTTAAACTCAATCCGGGCCCGTCCGCCGTCAAATCAATATCCGGGTCTTTAAACCCAATAACCAGATCCAGCAAATTCAATCAAAACCACTTGAAAACCATTTTCCATTTCCATATCCAAACCCGAATCCGAAATCACCGGTCCGAAGCCCTTCTGGCGTCCAGAACCGTCATTCCGAACCCAAATCCGGAATTCCACTTTTCAACTTTAAAACCAAATCTCGTTTCCCGAAATCCGATTCTAAAACCAAAAACCTTGATTATCAAAATCATGTTCCAAAATCCATTTATAATCGTTAGAAATCATTTATCATTTGAAGTCCCAAAACTATAACATTATAATCAGAAATTGACCTTTTATCGTAAAACGTGCCAAATACCGTATTTTCTCAAAAAACGTGCAATTATGTAAAATCACATCATAAATCCAACAATCATGAAATCACATATATAAAACAAGGATAGAAAACAGTTATACATGTTCGAATTTAGAGAAGGGGTCCAATCACAGTACCATGCCCTCAATCGCGTCCCGAACGTCCAGCATGTTCCTCAGCTTCCTCGGGAACTCCCGATCCTGTTAACAACCACCGAATTACGTTACTAACACGTCCACGAGGATCCACCTAAATTCCCTTGAAAATTCCCGGGTCCTAATCGTAACGAACCGGAACCCTAAACCTTCACTCTCGCGGAACTAAACTCAAACGACGTCCGCACAACCCGAAACCACTTTCATTAGACTCGTTAGAACCGTTAGAACACAAACCATGTTGACACCTTCCCCTAGGACCGCCGCACGTGCCCCCACACGCGGCCCAAAGTGGCTGCGCGTGGCCTCACGCGCCAGCTACAGTACCATCTTCAACCTCGAACCACTGTGTTGAACCGGCCGCCGCAGGCTGAACCGGCGAGAACTGATCTCCGCCGTCCGGCCACCAATTCAACCCCTCTTTTCTCCCACAGCTGCGTCCAGACCTGCCCTATCTATTTCCGTACTCCGTTCACCTCGACACAGCCCCGTCCTCGTCGACTCAAGCTCGAAACCAGACGGCCCAAATCCCCTGTTTTCCTTCCCGGCCATCCAGCTCACCTCCCCTCACGGTGGCTACACCAAACTCTTCCCTGGACCTCTCTAAGCCTAACCCAGCTAACCAGAACCGTCGACTCACTCCTCAATTTCACGATTCTCCGTTTGAAACCTCACGGCTAAAACAGAGCACACAAGCGCACTCCGTCGTGCCGGCCGCCACCGTGCACCACCCATCACGGCAGCACAACCGAATTACTCCTAGGACTCAACTAGATCCCTTAGACCACTCTAGACTCATCGATTCAACCTCCCAAGCCACAACTTCCACGTTGAACCTCAACGGGAAAACAGAGTATCGAAATGGGGATGAGGAAATTACCTGCCTCCAGTCGCCGCCGTGAGCTCCTCCGGGGCTGGTCGACTCCACGCAGCCCTCACGACACCACCGCGATCTCATTTGCACCGTACACGGCTGCCACCGCCATGATTTCTCCACACTCTCTGATTGCCTCCTTGTTTCCCTCTGATTTTCCCGTGGCCCGCAGCTCCCACACACACACCCGCTGCACCCCTCAACCAACTCACCAGCTTCCCTTCGATCTCCCGTCCCTCACTAACTCACCAGAACTCATCAACTGCCACAATTACCCTTCAATTGTCCTTCACAATCTCCCTCTGTTTCTCTCTGTGTCGAAGAACACGAACACACACACACAGCACGGGTGCACCCCAATAATAGAACCGTGCACACACACTAGAATCCCCCAGAACCCACTACACACTTGCCACATGTCACCATCCCCCAATCTCTCTCACACACATGGCCCTATCTCAGCCCTTCATCTGCTTCTCTCTGCACAAATCCCCAGGTGCGAAAAGACCAAAATACCCTTCTGTTTAACTCAAAATTACGGTTTTGCCACTAACTTTATAGACCCGTAACTCCCACACCGTAAGTCCGATGCATACGTGCCGCCTGTCATCGAACTCAGGACGACGAGATCTATCTAACCATACTAGGTCAACATCTCAAACCCCGATTATACAAAAAGTCAACTATTCCCCCTATTTTATCTAAATTACGGTTATGCCCTCAACCTTCCGAACATCACAACTTCCTCCTCGGATGTCGGAATCGGGCGTGCCACTTGCCTATGGATTCGTGACGTCCTAAACTACGTCCTGGTCACTGGTCAACACCCATTTGACCACCCGAACTAAAAATCAACTTTTTGCCCAAACTAGGGGCAAAATCGTCATTCTACGCTCACGGACCTATCAGGACCACCTAACCACCGATTAAGCTCACCAAAACCTATCTTAAACACTCCACTAATCCCGGCTCTCGGGACGGGTTGTTACATCATGCATGTAGAATACTTGTTTTCCTGTACTAGTTAGGATGTAGGGATCGCTCACACACCACTAGTTGTTTGTGTTGATAACGGCACATAAATGATCTTTAATAATCGTGCCTGGGATATAGAATCTAGAAAAATTGAGACCAATAAACTATCGTCTCAACAACTTTAGGCTCCAAATGGAATGAGTCAATGTAACAAAACGTGATAGTCGTGACTTTTCATGCTAGATAGGGTGCCACCATCAATGCTAACATTTCAGGAGATGTTGCATGCACAACCATCAGGAAATTTCACACTTTGCAACCCCTTAAGGATTTTTTTTCTTATTCTCTGGAGTAAATGTATAACCTGGATGAGCCTTGATGTATTTTCCATCCACAACTTTTGGCTACAAATGTCGCCGAATACCCATGTCATGCATACCCAGACGAGTTTTCTTGGTGTCTTTCGACTTGCCTCAATTGGTAAAATTGCTCCGACCAATACGGAAACCGAAAGAATATACTCTTTTTCATCCAACTTTATTCAACATTTTTTGGGCCTTTTGTGCCGAATGTTGGAATGCTGTTTAAGATGTCCAATATCTCATCCTGAAACCTCTCCCTTGGTCGTACTCGTAGCTTTGTTTTACCATCAAATGAGCCGGCCTGCATACGACATCGATGAACCAAGGGTAGAAATCTTATCGCGCCTAGATAACTTACCTTTTATGTGTGCCAAAATGCCGTTGTGTCTGGTCTACATGTCGGACAAGCAAGATAGCCCTTGATGCTCCATCCCGCCAATATACTGTATGCAAGAAAATCATTAATTGATAGGACCTGTCCCAATCCTCCTGGATTATCGTGGGACGTACCTGCTCCTATCTGACACCACGTGTCAGACCAGGGATAAACTCGTCACTCGCTCGAGGTCCATCAAAGTACTCTAGGATCATATGATGTCTCGATCTCTACTACAGCCTGCAACCACTATGTCAAGACCCGTCCCAATCCCGCAGGGATTAACGCGGGACGACCCTGATCCTGTCTGACACGAAGTGTCAGACAAGGGAAATTTTCAACCTTAGCCCTCTCGAGCTATCAGAGTATGCCAGGATCCGGAGGAGGTATGTGATATCTCGGTCTCTGCTACAGTCTGCACCGTATCCAACCTGAAGGGTATTGAAAACAGAAAGACTGTGAGTGGACAAAAAGTAATAAGTTTCCTAAACACATTTTATAATGACCTTTATACCCTTCACTAAAAAGCATGCATGCATAGTAAAACCATTTATCCAATCACATATGTTTAAACAACCATAATCATACGGACTCCTACCCAAATCATTTACAGAAAACCATAACATAGTAAACATATGTGGGATCTCAGCCCAAATCCATTTACATCATAAAACACAATTTCCCAAACCAATTGAAATCATGTTTATCCAATATATTTCATATCACCAAACCTGTCACGGTAATCTAGAGCTACGCGCGTCCTAACCGGGATCTCAAACCCAAATCTCTCCAGGGTCCACCCAGGTCAATGTCCGTAGATCAATGACCCTCCCTGGAGGTTGCGAACCATGCCCTTTTTGAGAGTAAGGAACCCAACTGGGGGGCGACTCACTCAGTCAGTGCTCTGTGACTACTTCGGGGTCCACCTAGGCCAACGACCCTCCCCGAGGAGACAATCATATATAAAGGATGGCATACGAAAAAACCTTTTGAAATCATTCTTTAAACCTTTCAAGGATTCATGCCCGGCCACCATAAGCCGTCATGAATCATAAAACCTTTCCAGGGTTCATGCCGGTTCCCATAAACCTCCATGAACCGTAAAAACCATTTATGGGTCCCTGGCCCGAAATCACAATCTTAAAACGTAACTGGGCCCTAAGCCCGAATCCACATACAAACTGAGCCTCAGGCCCGAATCTTAAACCAACTGGCCCTCGTGCCCGATATCGTAACTAAATGGGCCTCGTGCCCGATATAGTAAACCCAATGGGCCCCGTGCCCGATACGTAAGTCAACTGGGCTCCGAGCCTGATTCTTAAACCAACTAGACCTCCAGCCCGATACGTAAACCAACTGGGCCTCCGGCTCGATGCCTCATTAAATCAAATGGACCTAAAGTCGATATTTTCCCCCGTAGGCCTGTTGAGTTTAAAGACTCGGGAGTCTAAAGACTCGGGAGTTTAAAGACTCGGATATTATTGAGGCCTGGATTGAGTTTAAAGACTCGGGAGTTTAAAGACTCGGATAGGTCCAGCAGGTTTGATCGGAAAATGATGATTTGATATTCACGGTTTATGATACGGTTTTATGATGCTTATGCTATGATTTCTGTAACTATGTTTTATAGTGTTTTTGTTTTTATGATAAGGTTTATGTGAACTATAATTGTTTTAATAACTGGGTTATGCATGTGGTTTCAAAACGGAGGGCCAAAACCGGTTTTCTTATAAATGGTTTTGAAAACTTTTCTTTTATTCTGGTCCACTCACATTTTCTGTTTTAAATTGCCCTCCAGGTCGTGGAGCTAGAGCGGGGTTTCGGCGTCGAGGCAGCGTCTGAGGCATAGAAGTCACAAGAGGGATCCCAGAGTGGTTTAAACTTTTCCGTAGTGTGTGTACTCTGTGTATCGGTTTTTCCTTCTTTTGTATGTAGAACTATGCTCTGTAAAACTTGCCTTCGGGATGTGTTATAGTTTCTCCTGCGTCTGACTGTGTGTTTTAGTACCTTTTCGTGCGTGATTTGTAGCTTTTGTGTCGTGGTGTCAAACGGGAGCAGGATTTTCCTTGGTTTTCGGGGTAAAACCGGGGTGGGTCCTGACATTAGTGCTGAATCAAAATTGGAAAACAGGGGAACCATAGCTTACCTGTGCCTCTGCTCACCGCCGTGAGCTCCGCCGTGGGTCTCAGGGTCTCCAACACACTCCTCTGGTCCTCTGAACACCAACACAAACCTCAAACTCGAATGGCTTGATCGATTGCCCTCTCAGCCTTACACGGTAGTTCTCTGTTTCTCACTGTTTTTCCCCACCACTCACACACTCAGTACTTTCAATTCCTCTCAAACACGATCACATACTTCCTAAATCTTACTCAAACACAAAAGCATCTCTCAACACTCACACGATCACTCAAAAGGATCAATTATACCTCACTGTCTTCAGTCTCTGTTTTCCTAAGCACAACTCAAACTCAATACAACCAATTTAATTGCACCGTTCAAGTGGCTAGAAGCCACTGGAATGTGGCCAGGTGTCACACACCTGCCCTAAATATCCAATTAAATCATGTACACTCGTCCTCATCAGATTGGCACAATTTCCAAGGTGTAAAAAGACCAAAATACCCCTAAAGGGCAAATTTACCATTTTACCCCTCACCTTCCTAGACCAATATCTCGATCGTCCGACGTCCGATTAAAACATGTCGCCTGTCGTTGAACTCAGGACGACGAGATCTACCTAACGGTCCTCGGTCTACGTGTAAAAACCATATCGTACGAAAAGTTAACTTTTTCCCTTCGTTTACCCAAATGACGATAATGTCCTCAACCTTCCGAACATCATAACTTCCTCCTCAGATGTCGGAATCGGGCATGCCACCTGTCTACGAATTCGTGACGTCCCGAACTACGTCACGATCACCGGTCAATGCCCAATTGACCGCCCAAACTAAAAGTCAACTTTTTGCCCGAACCAAGGGCAAAATCGTCATTCTACACTAACGAGCCAAACGTAACCAACTAAACACCGATTAAGCTCACTAATTCGTTACTAATCACTTCCTTAATCCTGACTTCCGGGACGAGTCGTTACCTAATATGTCTTCATCTTGTTACTGAATAAGTCATAATCTTCTTCGGCAAAGATTGGAAGTTGCCCAGAACTTTGGCTTAATGTAGACATCATGGAGGGTTAAATTGAACCCAATACCCATACTTTATTATTGCTGATTGAACTAACTTTGAAACAACTTGCTCTTGATCGAACTAGCTCTAACATTTACTTTGAGACAACTTGTTCATAATCGAATCAACTGTAATACCACTAATCAATTATGGAGGCTCTAATACTAATGTTGATGATTCACTACAAGGAAAAAGCATTGGCCCGACAAAATTTTGCCCGAAAAACAAACAAATTGCCCGAAAAACAAACAATTTTCCACTAAAGGCATATTTGCCCGACGAACCGTTATATTCGGCAATGCTGTACGCGACGATCACATTCGTCGCTAAACTTCAGCGGGAAAGTGTTCATGAGTGGCGCCAAAAAAAACCTTTTCGCGCTACCTTTGCCTGACAAACAATTATATATCGTCGGGCAAAGCACAGCTGATGGTGACGAATTTCGTTGCCACTTGAATGTGGTCATTAATTTTTGTTGCCGACGAAATATTATACTTTGCCCGACGAACATATGTTTGTTGGGAAAAGTTTCATTCACTTAAAACATATGTTTCATCCCATTTTCTCTAGTTTTATCAGTTTACTCTCTCTCTCTCTCTCTCTCTCTCTCTCTCTCTCTCTCTCTCTCTCTCTTAACTCCATCATTACCTCATACCTACAATTCATTCTTATTTTTTTCCTCTCTAAGGCCAAAGTCCATTAAGAGGTATATGTTTTAGGAAATAGATTTCTTTGTAGTTTTGAACTTTTTGTTTATTTGAACTAATTATATGGTTGTTTGTTTAATTTGTAGGAAATCTGTGTTTGATTTAGAGGAACACTTGTAAAGAGGTATGCGTGTTTATTTCTAAGATAAGGTAACGGTGCGCGATGTTTCAACGATTCTAAAACTATTTTTGACGATCGGGCTGCTTTAAATCCTCAAAATCGTACTAATTTTGACGTGCATTGTCTATGCAGCTACTAATACAAATTGAACGGTGAAATCTTTGAAATTAAATTGTTTGAGTATCAACTGAACCAAAAGTTAGAAAATAGCATTGAAATTTCATAAAGTGTCTTACTACTTTGATGGATAAGCTTCATTTATGATTTCAATAATTAAAAAAATGAATTTGGCCAATGTAAACGTCCGATTTTATAATATATGCTCCTAGATCGCATACGTAAAAAATTAGCCAATTTGGAAATTATAAGATAAGGTAAAGGTGTGCGACGATTCAACGGTTCTAAAACTATTTTCGATGATCGGGTAGCTTTAAATCCTCAAAACCACAGGATTTTTTACGTGCATTTTCTATGCATCTAAAACTACAAATTAAACGGTGAGATCTTTGAAATTCAATCATTTGAATATCAATTGAACCAAAAGTTAGAAAATAACATTAAAATTTGATCAAGTGTTTAACCACTTTGATGAATAAGCTTCATTTATGATTTCAATAATTAAAAAAATGAATTTGACCAATCCAACCGTCCAATTTTATATTCTATGCTCTTAGATCGCCTACACAAAAAAGTAGCCAATTTGGAAAATATGAGATAAGGTAACAGCGAAAGATGATTCAACGGTTCTAAAACTATTTTCGATGATCGGGTGGCATTAAATCCTCAAAACCCCATGATTTTTTACGTTTATTTTCTATGCATCTAAAACTACAAATTGAACGGTGAGATCTTTGAAATTCAGGCATTTGAATATCAATTGAACCAAAAGTTAGAAAATAACATTGAAATTTGATCAAGTGTTTAGCCACTTTGATGAATAAGCTTCATTTATGATTTCAATAACATAAAAAATGAATTTGACCAATCCAACCGTCCACTTTTATATTATATGCTCCTAGATCGCCTACACAAAAAAGTAGCCAATTTGGAAATTATGAGATAAGGTAATAGTGAAAGACGATTCAATGGTTCTTAAATTATTTTCAACGATCGAGTGGCATTAAATCCTCAAAACCACAGGAGTTTTTACTTGCATTGTCTATGCACTAAAAATACAAATTGAACGGTGAGATCTTTGAAATTCAATCATTTGAATATCAATTGAACCAAAAGTTAGAAAATAACATTGAAATTTGATCAAGTGTTTAACCACTTTGATGAATAAGCTTCATTTATGATTTCAATAATTAAACAATATGAATTTGGCCAATCCAACCGTCCACTTTTATATTCTATGCTTCTAGATCGCCTACGCAAAAAAGTAGCCAATTTGGAAATTATGAGATAAGGTAACAGTGAAAGATGATTCAATGGTTCTAAAACTATTTTCGACGATCGGGTGGCTTTAAATCCTCAAAACCACATGATTTTCTATGTGAATTTTCTACACATCTAATAATATAAATTGAACGGTGAGATCTTTAAAATTCAATCGTTTGAATATCAATTGAACTAAAAGTTAGAAAATAACATTGAAATTTCATTAAGTGTTTAACCACTTTAATGAATGAGCTTCATTTACGATTTCAATAATTAAAAAAATGAATTTGGCCAATCTAACCGTCCACTTTAATATTCTATGTTCCTAGATCTCTTATACAAAAAATTAGCCAATTTCCAAAATTTGAGATAAAGTAATGGTGCGCGACGATTTAACGGTTCTAAAATTATTTTCGACGATCAGGCGGCTTTAAATCCTCAAAACCGCACGATTTTTAATGTGCGTTGTCTACGCAGAAAATATTATTAATTGAAAGGATGGATTTTTCAAATTCAGAAATATGATTGTCAACTGAAATAATTGGTCGAGGATTATTACAAAAAAAAAAAGTTCAAAAATTATTTCAAAAAATTGAAAATTAAAAATTAATGTATTTGCCTGAGGAACACTTTAGTAGCGCAAAAACCTCAATTTCGCGCACTTTTTTTTTTTTATAGAAAAAGTTAAAAAATGGCGCCCAAAAAAGCAAATGCCCGCTCACTAGATTTGCCCCACGAACATTTTTAAAATTGCCCGACGGACATGTTCGTTGGGCAAAGTCACGCCTAGAAAATTAAAGGACAGTAATCCCTTATTCTTTCTTCAAATGCCCAACAGCGCGCAGCTCCTTCTTCAACCAAGTTCTCTCCCTCCCCCTTAGACAGTAAGCCCTTCTTCCATTTTTCGGGCTCTCAAACAAATGGAGCTTGTGGATTGGCCTAGCTCTCTTTGTACCATATAGGTTTGAAGTTTTCAAAATCTAAAAGTGTAATTTTAAGCCCCAATTTGATAGGGTTTTCACACCAAGGCCTAAAATTGTTTTTTTGGTTTTGCAGTCATTTTGTTTTCTGCTCAATATTCAAGAAGGGCTTTGAGCAGAACATTCTATTTGGTTATCTCTCCACTCTCAAGTATCATCAAACAAAAATCGTCGGAGGGAGACAACGATTCAAGAGAGTAAGTCTCAGTTACCATCTTCTTTGATATGCATAATTTTACTTCAATTTGTTCATGTCCTTTGACGTTATTTGCATTTTGATAAAACCCATTTATTGAAATATAGATTGGTAGTCACTTGGATTGGCTGGGGTGAGATTTTGGGAAGCGAGTGACAAGCCAAGAATTGCACAGTAAATTGTCAGGTCAGAATTTTTCTTCTTTCAGTATGTTTTTCTATGGCATGTTAACTTCATTTTGGACAAGTCTTCATGTATTTCTTCGTTCAATTTTTTTTCTTCTAATGTTGTTACTTGGTATTAGATAACATTCATAAATCAGAAAGCCCAAAGTTTGTTTTAATTTCTGAAACAAGAAAAAATTATATGAAAATGAAATCTTTGTAAAAATTCGAGCTCATTTTGCCTAAAATTCCATCTATACTGACACTGCTTGATATTGGTGGCATGCCTATTTAACAACCAGGCATAAGGATTAGAATCTAGGGATTAAAGATTCGTTTTTTTAAGCTTTCTTAAATGTTTTCATTGCTTAATTGAAATTGTAGTTACGTAATTTAACGTCTTCTAAAAGGAATGGATCTAATCTTTGTGGCCAGATCAGACACCTATTATGAGATGGGAGAAAGTGTATTTTGGAAAATCTGATGTTATTAGTTGTTCTAGCTCTCTCCTGGTAAAGTTATACTGCGGTTCAAATTTGTGCTTAAGACTTGTGCAGATCATACATTCTCAGTGATAGGTGCAACCTTGTGTTACTGTCACACTGTGCAGGATCTCCTCACAATGTATCGTTTAAGTTAGTCCTAGAATTTTTCCACTTGATCGGAAAGAAAGTTCTGATCCTAGAATAGTTATATGAGTATGATATGCATTATTAGATGTTAAATGTATGACTGCGTGGCATTTTTGTGTAGTGCGAGTGAAAAATAAAGGTTTGTCTAGCCTTTGGTAACTTTCCCTCTCTTCTACCTTTGGAAACAATTTTATTCTTCTTTTTTTTTTAATTGTCAAACCTTCTTCAAATGCCATGGTTGTGCTCCAAGGAATTTGAAGAAGGCTGCAATAACCAAAAGAACTTAGTATACATTGTCATTAGCTGTGACCTATATGCGTCGATCTTTAAATGGCAAATACAACGAAAACTAGTCGCCTACAATGGTGTTGATCTCATCCGGGGATCCAACAACCATTTTACTAGATTGGAAATAGATTGGATTTGAAACTCTTAAAAAAAATTATGTTTATTTTGAAGGTGAAGTGAATAATAAATGTATCTATGAGGCCTCATTTTAACGGTGAAACTCTTGGAAAACATTATGTTTATTTTGTAGGTGTATATCAATATACAAATACTTTCATTGTTGGAAAATTATGAGGCCTTATTTTGAAGGTTCACTTAGAATTTCTAAGATCTCTGGGTAGGCTCGGCACTTTATGAGGAGTTGGAGGAGAGAAAGAAAGGAGAAATTATGAAATATATTGTGCTTGCTAATTATGGATTTAGATCTCAGTTTGTTTAATGCATGTTTTTAATTAAATTTAGTTTTTTGTTTTCGATTGTTTCAGTTTGTTGGTTTTTTGAGCTATGCGATTCCTTATGGTTGTTTAACTTATTATTAGGAGTGCTGATAAACTTTAAGCTTTGTCTTTACTTCCTGCATTACACTTAGTTGGAACTGAGATTGCTTGGGTTTTTTGCAGCTTATGTGTTCATGGGATCTTCTTTGACATTGATTTTAATTGCCTGCTTCTAAAATTGTTGAGGATTTGGTCTTAGCAAATTGTTAATTGTGAAATCGTTGCCATTCGTTGATTTTAATTGCATGCAGCCTTCTTCAAATGCCACAAGACACTAATTATATGGCTGAGTAATTCATGCCATATAAGTATTCTCTTGGGGACTCATGCCGATAGTCTGACAATGGTTTGATATGGATTTCCATCAACAAATGTCGAATATTTCTAGTTTGCTTGATGACCTGCTTAGTGCTACAGCATTACAAGTTGCTGTATGCTAATTTCTTTTCTTTGTCTTGAAGCTTCATGAACATGATTGGGCAACCTTCTCTTAGATAGTTTATCAGCTACTTTACATGTTGGTCTCATAATCTGAAATTCTAAATAATGAAAATTAGGGAATCTGTGGTCACATTTTAAGTTTTCTGGTATATTTATGTGTGAATCTATACATAATAGCTTGTTGCCGATGTCGTCACGTCCATTGCTTACACGTCGTGGCCGATCTGATGCCACTCCTGACCCTATTGAGGCGTCTCCACTGCCAACCTCTATAGCATCAATTGTTGAGTCCACTCAGGTCCCTATGAACAATACAAACTCTATGCACCTAGGACTGCGCTCCGCTTGTAGACGCCATAGTAAGAAACAGGGGGAACCATGTACAGACTCTGAGCCAACTGAGACTACATCAAGTGACATGCCCAATGGGAATGGAGTACTCCCCAATGGTAAGTCATGTATTGTCTTAATTATAATGAATATTATTTTCCATTACTTCATTTCTAGGAAATTATCGACTCATGCATGAAATGTCTTAAAAGTTCGCGGGGTCAACAAATGCTTGGCAACATAGCGAATCGCCCGTACAACGAAGGCAAAGATTCATGTGGTTTACATACCTCATTTGCGAAAAGCATCTGAAAAGATCCACAGCTTGGTGGCACATGACATAGGGGCGATCGTTCGAACTGATTGTAAGATGCAAGCATCCACTTTCAAAAAGCTGGATTCGGAATACAAGAGGCTATGTTGGGATCAGTTATCGGTAAGTATTTATTTGTTTTTTATATGTTCTTCATCATTTTTATTAATTTAAAAACTTTGTTATTTAATGCAGGTTAATTTTGAGTACAACTTGATGGACCCTGGCATCAATATGTACCTCACTGGCCTCTGGCAGAGCAGGTACATGGAATGGAAGAGAGAATTGAGTACATATTACAAGAGTTGGAGTACAGTTGCAGAAGCGACTGCGAATCCTCCTACTGAGTTGGCTAATGAACATCGTAGGGGAGAGTGGAATTGGTTGTGCACTCATTTTCAGACCCCTGAATTTGTGGTAAGTCTGTTTTAAGAATTATTTCATTGTTTTCAATCTAATATCCAATTTTCAGTTATTGATTCATTTTAAATATGAATAGAGACGGTCGACCGCCAACAAAAGAAATCGAAAGGAGAAGAAATGCAACCAGCAACCTCTTGCGTTTCGACACGAGGAGCGACGACATAATGGTTCGTTGTGGCCGTTTGAGGTCTGGGGGCAGGTTAACGCCGGCCACGGTAATGAGGTGGCTGATGAAATTAACGTACGTTTATTTTCTTTCTAATTAAAATTTCAATTTAATTTTCGTACTTTGTTTTCTAATTATAGTTTATTTGAGTTTTTTAGAGGGGGATACAGGTAGATAGGGAGCGTTTGCAGCCACAACTAGTGCAATAGCACCCTAAGGTCCCGTTGGAGCAATTGTTACCGGATCCCACTAGGTCAGTGGAAATCCTCGATGAAAGGCTAGGAAAGCGTCGTGGGACGATCATTCGAGGGGTGAGTAATGCTTTGATTTGTGAGCGTGGGAGTAGCTCATTGAGTTCTCAGGGAGCCAGCACACAAAACTCAACAACCTCTGAATCTCGAGCTGTTGATGATCGTTGTCAGTGTTTCTTCCAACTGATCACTAATGTGCTGGTTCAAAATAATTTGGTAGTTCCCCCAGAGGTGTTTCAGTTCGCTCAAATGCAGGGTATTCAGTTGCCTCAACAACCAGCCTCATATGCTGACCAGTTGCCTGCACAACCAGCTCCGCAACATGACCAGCCACCTCAACAACCAGCTCTGCATCCCGGTGAGTCACCACAGCAATCAACCTCGCAGTATGATCAGCCACCCGAGCAACCATCATTTCACCCTGACTAGCCGTCGAGCGTTTAGATTTATGTATTAATATGTTTGAGACTTATTAAATTTCTAGAACTATTTCTTTTTATTTTGTTTAAGACATTATTATGTTTAAGACTATTTATTATGTTTAAGACTTTTTATTATGTTTAAGACTTTTATGACTTTTGTAGAATTATTTCTTTTTATTATTTGAAGACTTTTATATCTTTTTTATTAATTTGAGAATTTTATTTTTTATTATTTAATTAGATGATAAATATATTAGTTTCATATGTTATTAAAATTTATATATTAATTTACAAAACCATTAAAACACAATTTCATCCAAAAAAAATTGTTTATTTGCCCAACGAATACAATGTTGGTCGGGTAAACATTAACCATACGAACCGATGTTCGTTGGGCAACAAAAACTCAGTTTTCAGCGAGCAACGAATTAGTCGCGACAATCTTTGTTTGTCGGGCCCCTGGTCACTTTTGCCCAACCTACACATTTTGTTTGTCGGGCAAAGGTTTGCCTCATAAGCTTGAGGCGACGACCTTTGCCCAACAAACATTCGTTACATCTATAGTTGCCCGACGAATTCATGAGGTGGCCCGATGAACACACATTTGTCGGGAAAATCCCTATTCCTTGTAATGATTTTGAGATTGTTTAGGTTAAGTTTACAAGTAAAACAGAGTTTAAGAAAGAATATTACAACAACACAATTTTATTGATTTGATAGAGAAATACAAGACTTTTGCTTAGGAAGACTAATATTAACTTCTCACTTAAAACATCCAATTACTTTACTCTATTGCAAATCTGAAGCTCAGATTACAGATATCTTCACAAAGCCACTTCCTAAAACTAGGTTCAACTATCTTCGAGGATTGCTTGGTGTGGTTCCAGTGAACAGCTTAGGAGGGACTGTTGATGACTAAGCTGTCCACGTGGAATAAATGACAGCAGGGCATCAAATTCTAGAAGGAGAGGTCAGATAAGTGTGTGTGAACTGGAAAGTGCAGCTCCAATAGATTAGAGAGAGGTGAGGCAAATTTGTAACTAACCTCTCATTAGATGCAGTGTGTGAGTGCATCTAACGTGTGTGGAGTGTGTGAGTGTACGAGTGAGGTGCATGTATACTCCTAAAATCAATTCAATGAAAACAACAGAGAAGATTCATAGTGAATTCAAGGCTAAAACCGTGTGAGGGCATTTTAGCAAACAGGTAGTGTGCATCAGTGAGAAGTGATCGCATTCACCATTCAAACATCATCATCTTCTTCCATTGATCAATAAAACGGTAAACCATTCAATCAAAATCTTCCTAGTCTAGTCACGAGCTAATCTCGATGCACATCTCATTCAGCTAGTGTGTGCAACCTTATGTTAGATTGAGTGAGATCCTTACCTGAGCTTGCGGCTGATTGCAACCATCTCCGAGTTTCAATAATCCTGGCCACTAATTAAGTTGCATTCTAGACAATTCTTAATATCATTTTATTATACAAACTTTCTTACTAGGTCTCTAATTGATCGACCTTCATTATCTAGAATTCTCTCAAGCAATTCTCTCAAGCCTTCAGGCCAATATCTGGGCTCTGTATGTATTCATATAGCATTTTGGGTTGTCTTGCCTTAGAGTTCTTTAAAATTTTGTAGCATCTTCTACATAAATATACATTATTTTCAACACGAGCTAATTAATGAATATAATCCGTTTTGTTTTCGTTTTTTGTTAGCAGCCAATTTATACATAACCGTCTTCAATTTACTTTTAACAAAAATAGTTCATTTTATTTTTGGTAATACAAAAATATTTCATTAACAAAAGAGAGATCGACTTAAAATGATGGAAAATAAACAATCGCTCTATTTGATGAGTAAATCCTGTGGACATTATTGTTATTTTCCTAAATTTATAATATATATATACACACACTCGATCCCCTCTCATTTTATCATCCCAACCCAATTTCGAACATGAATATTTAACCCACTGTTAATGCGCGCATGATGAATTGTTGATCCCATCAAAACATGAACGGCGTCGGCGAGAACGCGGGAATCGCTGGCGCAAATGAACCTCGCCTGAAAATCCAGTCCAACTCTAACCAATCAGTTTCAAATACAAAACCCAAACATAACTACCGAACACAAAGTAAATACGACGTGGTGGCCTCACACAATTAAGTTATTTACTATTTTACTATTTACGTACCCGTAATCTTCGCTGTGGCTGCGGACGTGAACTCCCTTCCGATCCTGACCGCTCTTTCTCTTCATGGCTCGCTCATCCCCAGCCGCCCGATCCACCACCAAGGCAACAACGTTGTCCTCAGAAATCGAGCTGAGTGACGGCCTCCAATCAGCGGAGTTCAGGGACGCCGGGGCGGACCTCCCGCGCTTTCGGCGCCTGCGTATTCGGCTTGAGGTCCATACGAGCGACCTCTCCTCCTCGGCCGTAGGAGGAGGGTGGCTGGTAGGTGCTGCAGGACGCACCGCCCCGCAGCATGAAACGAACTCCAACAAGAACTTCATACCGCGATTATATATTCAACAACGTCGACCTATATGTGTGCGTTATGTGATAATTGCGTGGCTTGGATTTGGAGTTATGGTTTAGGGATCTATACAATATTACAATTTGTCGGCGTTCATTTTCTTCTAGGATTCATGGTTTCGGGGTTTCAGGATTGAGAAATGGGTTGAGGAATAAATTTTGTTCCTGATTCTCTCGCATCTGGTTTTGGTGGGAGAGAGCACATGCTTTTATAATGTTGTTGGCATGTTGGGAGATGCGGATCAGTCTCAAGTCTTGGTCATGGTTTTGCGATGCTATTACAACAGTGCCCCTGGTTTTGATGATGTGGGGGTTGACACATTAATGGACCTGATTTCGTTATGTGCATAGTGAATCACTCCTTTTTTATTGCCCCAAAAAAATATTTTTCATTGTTTTTTAAAGGATTTATCATAAACAAAATAAATAATGGATCAATTACTGCTTTTTATCAATTGAAAATAACATCTTTTATTGCATAAAAAAAATTTCTAAAAAATAATTGGGGCCACTTGATATTGTTTGTTAGAGACGGTGGAAAGAGGACGTATAGAATATTTAATCAAAAAAAAAAAGAAAAAAAAGAAAAAAAAAAAAGAAAAAAAAAAGAGGACGTATAGAATACACAATGAACTCTGATGTGATCTGTGAATTTGTTATCCATGTGTGAGAGTGACCTAACTACAAAAACACGTTATTAGTTAATTTGTTTTGTATAGATGAGAAGACAATATGAAATGGTACATTACGATAAATGATGTTCTGAGTTTAAATTTGTTTTTTCCTTATACATATCTTCTACATATATGTCTCCCACCATCTTTTTTTCACTCTTGGCAAGTTCGCATCCGTCTAATTTCCATTTGTAACTACTTAATTACGTACAAAAAGTAAAAACAAAAGCCTCAAATTAAATGGTTATAAAGGGCCTAAGAGTTAAAACTAACAAGGATCAATCGTTTTATACTCAATTATGTACGCATAGTGATCAGGGGTGCACTAAAACGAATGTATGGGTCTTTTTGGTCCTAGGAATGTGTATTACCGTTCAGTCCGCACCTTCAATATGATTAGGACTCGTCAATTCATTCAGTAAACTGAGGATGGTATTTCGACTTCTGCAGCTCAAAGTTATAATGAAGTGCATATCGTGACTCTGGAGGAACACCAAAGTCATGGTATTTTGGCTTTTGCAGCTCAAACTTATCTATGGAGATGCAGGGACCGATTCCAACTTTTGGATTCGGAACCTTCCATATCCCAACAACGCCTGCACCTGCATTAGGAGAAGGAACAACCGCTTTTCAACAAACTGATGGGCAGTTGTTGGGAGAAGTTGATAAGTAGATTATTCAGCATCATTTTGATGAGGTTCTGTATCCGTTTACTTTTCTTTTGTTATGAATTATGTATTAAAATAGGAGAAAATAACCTTTCTTGTGAGCTTTGTTCAGAATGTCAATCTAGGGAAAAAATCAATGCTTATGCGAATGAAGGACACAATTCGAGCCAAAAGTGAGAAAAGACCCCAACCGAGGTTCTGTGCCAACACCTTGTCACTACCGCGTCATTGGACCCGTGCCATGACATTGAGACTCAGACGATGTCACTGGCCCTGTACCGTGTGCATGTGCCTAGTTGCTGCTCATGTTCCAACGAAGTACCCGAGACATGTCATTGGTGGCATGTCCTTGGTCGTGTTCCAGCTTTTGTTCCAGCACCAAGCCATGTTCCAGCACCAGGCCCTGTTCTGACACCATGTTCCAAGTCCCAATCCTGTGTTCTAGCGGTGTGCCAGTCTTGTTCCAGCGGTGTACCAGTCTTGTGCCAGCCCGTGTGCCAGTGACATGCCACCAACACTTGGCCCATGCCCAGTTTGTGCCCCAAAACCTTTAGCAATAAGGAGTCCTTGGTGAGTCCTTCAGTGACAAGGACTCTTGGACACGCCTTGAAGATTTCAACGATAATGAAAGTTCCCAAGTGTTTTGTCGTGATCACCAAGCAAGATCCCTATCTTTTAGCGATAGATTAGGTCACAGATTGGAGTCCGTGTGTCCACTAAGATATGAGCTAGGGCTTATCCTTTATTTAAGCCAAGAATTTTTTCATTCAAGGGGTTGTCGTTTTTCACCTCATACTGTCCCAAAGTTTTTCTAAATCCTAGAATTACTTTTACTTAGTTTCAATTCAAGTTTTTATACAAGGAGCTTGAAGGGTGGCTTGATTGTGTGTTGAAGTTCATCATTCCTTCTCTTTGTAACTTTGTATCTTCACTTTATTCCTCTTGTTATTCAATGTATTCCTTCGTTATGATTTCGTTTAATTCAGTCATAACTGAGTAGTTCCTTTAAGGATTGGGGCTATTTGAAGCCCTAATCATGTGTTGTTGCACTTAGACTTGTGATTGACTATCTTTATTGTGTGAATTGAATAAGTTTGACTACTGTTCTTAATGAGCTCAATTGGTGCTTGTAAGAGTAGTTACCTTATTTGTGTTTGAATTGTAGATGACATGTGTTAGGTTTGATCGTCATATCAATTTAGTAAGTGTAAGCATCAAGCTAGGAGGTGGACTCCTAGTGTAGATTGAACTCATGAAGCCTAGAACTATTATTACACCCTAGGTTAGTATGGTGTCATCAAATCCCCTTTGTGTGCAAAGTATCACCAAAATGTTGTGATAGATACTTTTAGAGGATATGCCCTGCCCAGAGTATACAAAGTAAGAGAGTATAATATGTGTCTATTGAGCATATGCTTTGCCTTAGGCATGGGCACGTAATTCATGTCACTAAGTAGGAATAGTCAATGAAGTCTAAGGAAGATGACAAGTGGTTAGGGTAAATGGTTAGCCTTGGTTCGACCTTTTAAAAGTAATCAATCAACTTAGTAATCTACTTTACTTACAACTCAAGCAATCACTAACTGAACCCCCATTGTCTTTGCCTTTTACCTAAGTCACTTCGATCCAAACTGTTGGACACCTCTTGAGGAAGTCCCTGTAGGATCAACCTTTGATGTGCCACTACACTCTTCACACGACTTGTGCACTTGCAAATTATTACACTTAGAGAATTTGTCTTACATAACTATTGTGTGGATAAAATATCTATCAAAAGCTTCACTGCAAAGTCAGCCCAATGCAAATAGTGATCAGAGAGAATTCCTGGATGGACGCCATGACATATTAGGACAAGATCAAGCACAATAGGGACTTGATGCAGACTACTAGTTCCTAAGGTGTAGATCTCGACGTAATACACACCAGACGTGAACACCCAGGAGTCAACCTCCTCAAGAAAACTTATGTTAATAGGTTGAAAGGTTGAGAAACCAAGTCCAAGTGCAGTCGGAGCTTCTGCAATGGTTCTTAGCTAAACGAACAACCCTAAAGCCTAGGAGATATTCAATATCACATGGAGGGCAAGATGACGTTCCAAGATGCCATGGAAAAGAAACAGTCTGATGTCAAACGATGTCTCATGACATATTGAGTATAAAATCACACTCACAGAATGAAAAGCCAACTGCATCCATGAAAATTAGTACGTGAACGACTTGGAGAATGTGTAGGGACATTATTTCTAATTGAACATTCGCATGGGAGCAGAAGGCAACACACCACTTCTAGAAATACTCTATAACTTATTGACCATCAAAGCAAGGAAGGGGACGAGACATACCTACCCACACGTTCTTCGAAATCAAAAACTGAGATTCGAGGTGGATAGCGACGATTGGCACGTCATAACTCACAACCTTACCAAGGCTCGCTGCAAGCTAGTGATGTCCAAAAAATGATGGATCGGCACATTCGCATCCAACGCGACAGCAATCTAGAAAACGAGCTACGTCGCCAAATCCAATCATCCTCACCCTTTGTGAGAGGCATCGAGGAGGAATCGTTCTCTCAAAGGTTCGCTACTCCGAACTTTAATCAGTTCAAAGGAGCTTCTGACCTTATGAAGCATATTAACTATTACCAAGGAGTCATGGTTCCTCATAGACACAATGATGCTCTCATGTACAAAGTGTTCCAAGCTTCCCTGCAAGGCCAATCAATGACATGGTTCAACCACTCCCCCAGAGGTGGATCACTTCTTTCGAAAAGCTAGCCCTAGCATTTGTGAAAGTATACTCACAACTTCACACTGTGGAAGTGGAGGAAGATCATCTCATTTCTATTAGAAAAAAATCGAAAGAGACCCTGTGACAATACATCTAGAGGTACTACGAGGAAAAATCTTGGATGGTCTGATGCAGTGATCTAGTCGTGGCAATAACTGACACGACCCAACCCTGAAAATGCCTCGTAAGGCGTACTTAGGCCCTGCTCCCATCTAACAAGAATCAAATTATATGAATAAAACTCTTTCAAACAAGGGATACACAAAAGTTCCCCTAGTTCATGCCTCCGTCTTTCGAATCTCGATTCCCATGCAATGCCCCTAGAATGTCACAAAACCAAGAAAACATGTGAGTGGAAAAAAGAAACATTTTAAAACATAATTTGAAAACATCCAACTTTTACCCTCCGTTTTTCAAAACCATGCATGCATATGAAAACCATTTCACTTTGATTATAATGAAATAGAATTTATAATTCTCGAAATACATGAAAAGTATTTTCAAGTCAAAAACCACATGAAACGATCAAAATCACCACTAAGTCAATGTAATCCTTCATATACAATTTCACATCACATAAACCCACACATGGCTAGCATAGTAATCACACAGAACCAAACCCACCATCATCACAAAATCAATCATCAACTCACTACACTACTAGAAGGTACACCACTCGGGATATGGAGCCCAGCTTAACGTCCGAGGGTGGACCTCACACTCACTCACAAAGCATAACATAATTCACATATAGTCAACTCAACATCATCACAGTACTCATACATAATCAATCACATTCAAATCATCCTCGAAGAACAAGCACAACTTTAATCATCATATCACAAGTACACTACCGGTAGGCCATCACATACTCAATCGAGATACAGAGCCCCCTGCTCGATGTCTGAGTCACCATCACACACTAGTCTCAAGATACAGAGTCCTGCTCGACGTCTGAGACAACTAATTAGAATACCAAAATATATCCACATATAAACACATCACAACCCATAGTCACAACCACACATAATACCCGTCTCAGGATTTAGAGCCCTCGACTCGACGTCTGAGACTAACCATTCAACAATCATAACAACATATAATCGACTCAAGTACACATCACAATCATCATCATAACCTTACACCGTCAATACCAATAAAACATACTCATATCACATTTGAAAACCACACAATCGAATCACAATCAGGAGTTCGGGCCTATGCCCCAAACACAACTTAAGCGCAAGTTCTCGCAAAACGTACCACCAATGCTACTTTCATAAAAAATCATCCATAAATCATATGAAAATCATAATTATTCCAAAATCACATTATTCCATGCCACAAACCATATACCATTCGATATTCCAATCAGAACAGAATTTGAAAGATAGTTTACGGAAACCTCGAATAATGTGCAATAAAATATTAATTAGATATAAATTCACCGAAAGTCCATATAAAATCCCAATCATTCCAATGTCATCAAAATCATATAGAAACACATTTAAATCATGTTAGTATGCATGCATAATAGTTTAAGGAAAGAAAAAAATAGGCTTTCTCTCTCAGTTTTTCTTTCCTTTCCTTCCTCTCATCTCACTCTCTTTCATAGGTTTTCCCCTGTTCTTCCTTTTTGTTTTCTTTTGTTTCCTTAAGGTTTTTCCTTCTTAGCCGAAGACCACACCACTCACATAACACACACAGGTTGGTGGCACCAACACCAAAAAAATAAGGGACACTTGTCTGTATCCTATTCAACCACAACACAAAAATCTCATAAGAAAATTACAAAAATACCCTTCAAACAAAATTACCAAAATTCCCTTAAGTAATCTAGACCCGGACCGAAATCATTTGAACTCTATTTCTGGCATGCCACCTGCTAACGTACTCGGGAGGTCGAGACATTCGTAACGGTCTTCTCAGATTACCTAAATGAGGTCCTGATAAAAAAATCAACATTTTGACTTTTGGTCAAAAATTTAACCCTTTGACTTCCAGGGCAAAACGGTCAATTTCGTCTGACTTTTTCAATTTTACCCTCATTGAACTTCCAAGTCATTACAATGGCATTCAAACAAAGGCTGCTCTGGGATAACCAACTTTTCGGAGACATAGTAATGAGCAATGCCCGTAGCATCACCAAGATTCTCTCTTTAGCAGAGCAACATGCATGCTGCGAGGATGAAAAGAATTCTGCATATATGCGAGATCATGTCGGGATGAGAGAGAAAGCCTCCAAACCATCATCACCATGCAAAAAAAAATATTGACAACAAATTTTCATATGAAAGGTCCAACAAGCACAAGATGAATCAAACTTCCAATGCCTCAGCCATTGGGAAGCCTAATATGCAATTCTTAGTACCGGTCCACCAGATTCATGGTAAGATCAAAGACAAGGCTTAGTTCAAAAAATCAAGACTTATCAAAGGCGATCAGGAGAAAGCTGATAAAACTAAATGGTGTGAATATCATGAATGATACGGGCACAAAATCAGCACATGTATATCTTTGGAAAGATATCTCCAAAACCTCGTGAAAGAAGGGCATTGTATTGATTACATAAAAGGTGATTCACATCAACTAGCTGCATGCCAATGGAATTGATCATGTCATCGCTTACCACAAGCTACATGTCAAAGTTAAAGAGACATAGAAGTTTATGAAATTTTCAATTTTGTTTGTTATGTTGTCTTCTAAATTCAAGAACCACGTATTTGAATTCTCAAAAAAATAATCAAATAATTATGAATTTATACAAACACATATGTATATCATACACAATTTGAAAGTCTTTTTCCAATAAGTACTCAAAGTAATCCAAAGCCTTTCTCCGAGAAGCGCCTAAAAGCATTTCTTCCGGAATCAAAGCTTTCACCATGCGAAACACCTAGGCCTTCAATATGCAAAGCATCCAAGCCTTCGTCAAGCGAATCATCCAAAGCCCTCACCATGTGAAGCAAGTAAGCCTTCGTCATGCGAAGCGTCCAAGCCTTTTTCCATGCAAAGCATCCAAAGCCTTCGCTATGTGAAACACCTAAACCTTCGCCCTGCGAAGCATCAAAGCCTTTTACATGCAACGTATCCAAGCCTTTGTCATGCGAAGTATCCAAGCCTTTTTCATACAAAGCATCTAAGTCTTTTCCATGCGAAGCATCCATGCCTTTTCCATGTGAAGCATCCTAACCTTCGCCTTATGAAGCATCCAAGTCTCCGACCTACGAAGAATCCAAGCCTTCGCACTACGAAGCATCCAAGATTTTGCCCTACGAAGCATCCAAGCCTTCGCCTTGCGAAGTATCAAAGTCTTCCTCTGGGTTGCACCTTAAGTTTTCCTCTAAGAAGCACTTAAACTTTTCTATAAAACACACCAAGCCTCCCTTCGAGAAGCAGTCAAAGCCTTCCTCTAAGAAGCACTTCATGCCTTCCTCCTGGGAGCACTTCAAACCTTCATCCGGGAAGCAATCCAAGCCTTCCTCTTAGGGGAAATCAAGAACTTTATCCAGGAGTCACTCTAAGACTTTTGACGAAAAAAATAAAAAAGCTCTCATTGGATGCTCATGGTTGCAATGGGGACATTTGAAAAACTAAAAAAATTAGGAAGTTAATTCAAACAAATAAAAAGTTTGTAGAAGAAATTTAGTACATGAATTCAAAATTCTGCATTTTCATTTCTTTATTCGAAAAACTGTTGGCAAATTACATACCGATTGCTCAAACCAAGTATTCAATACTAGAATGAAACTACAATCATGGACAAAAGGCAAATAGATCTATTGGAATTATGGGGGCAAAGCATCAATGCTCATTGTTTTCTAGAGCTCAACCAATTCTTCAGCTGCAAGTAGAGGGACGTCATCCAAAAATGAGACATTAGCACCAAGAAGTCCATTTGTCCTAACCTCATGCTCAAATACAGGATCAGTCTCAAGTTCCTTCTTTGGCTCTAGCTCCATCTTCTTGGTAGTGAATCTACTGAAACTCATCATTCCCAAATTTTACTCCTTATTTTCTTTTTGGAGTAAAGTTTTGGGGGCATATGATAGCAAAGATCGTTCAGATCTCAACTGTTGAATTTCCACTGTTCTTATATTTCCACCATCAGAAACTTGAACAAGTGTTCGGAAAGATTAACAAAAAATTTGAGCCTGGTAGATGTCTTCTCTAGGCTAGAGCAATCAAGAAATACCCCAAAAAAACTTGGAAGGCATTTCAGGGTTCGACTTTTTCTCAGAGAGGCATGTCGAGTCTCTATTTGTTTGTTGTTTTTCTTCAAGATAGTAACAATTATTAGACGAAGTGGAGTGCCCAACCACTCCTTGACTAAGCTTTCAGAAGGCCTTCTATCATCCAAATTTTTTTAGAATGAAAACTTCATACCCCAACCGATGATCAAAGGATGAAATTTTGGCTATCGAACAGCTGAATGGTTTTTTGTCCCAACAATGTCTGAGAGCCTACATGGTAGAGCACATTTCGCTAAGTTTCACAAAGACGACGTCTGAAAAGACAATCCGATTTCAAATTTTCCATGTCTTAAAGTTCTTCGGGTTTCTCAAACACCATATCCTTTTCTCAAATTGGATTTCGAACTACGTGAACCACCACGCTCCCCAAAATGCGAGTTTTCTAGACTCTTCTGGAAGAGTACCTTGTCACAAATGACCGCCTCAAAAAAATAGAGAAGTCACTACTCAAATTGTTTCCAATAGATATCCCAAGTTCTCTGAAGATGAAAAAAAAAGGACTGATCAAAGTTGCCCACGTGGAAAAGAGGAAATGACTAGAAAATAAATTCTGACAACGCATTTCCCAAGATTACCACATGGTCACGAATGATCATGATCATCCAATCATTGTCCACCATGGGGATCTAGGTCCACTCTCAATACACAATTCACATTAATCCTTGTGCAAAACCCATCCAAACAGAGTTCTCCATGTGTGATAGGTCATAATTTGTTCATATTTTATCCATGATTTAATACTCTTTTTCTTATGTTTTGTTAATATTTCGTTCTATTAAATTGGAGAAAATAATATTTTTGTGAGAATGTGCAGCATCAGATAGAGCTTGGAATTATGAGAATTTGAGCGAAAGAATCACCTAAGTCAGAGTTAAAACAAAGAAGTTATCGTGGAAAGAATATTACACAGGAAATTCGGTAGCCATCTACTGAATCAAGCCTAGGAGTCATTGCGTGTTGATTGTCCATTGACCTCCATTTTCAGTATGCGCCTGCCGAATATGTTCGCTGATCTCGGCGCGCGTTTCCTGAAGGATCCTTTCCAGCTTTAGTGCGCGTCCACCGAAAGCTCGCAAAGCAGGCTTGAGTCATTGACCAATGTTTTACCTTAAAGTTTGACCACCTGTTTTGATGGTTGACCACCAAAAATGCCTCATAAAGCTCTATTCTAAGTTTTAGGTTTATTTTAGGATAATTCCAACTTACTTTCAAACTTATTCTGCATATTGTATAATGATTTTAGTCTTACTTCCTTTATTATTATTTTCAATCCATTTAAATGTAGGAAAGGTTTTTAATTAGATTTCTTAATTGTTTAGGAAATCTTTTCCTTCTAAGATTTATTGTAAACTTCTATTTGTACGAGGATTAATAATTCTCTTATAAATAAAGGTACTAGGGTTTATGTAAAGTGGTTGGAGAGTGGAGAAAATGATTACATTTAGAAATAATAAAGAGCGAAATACACTTGTTTTTATTTTATTTTATAGTTTCTTTTATTTTGTAGTTTCTTTTTAGGTAACCATGAAGGTCCATTAACGTGTTTTTGTTCTTGATTTATGTTATTATGCATGTTATGAATATGATTGTGATTACCATATTTATGTAATTAATTGTTGTTGAGTGGTTACTTAATGCAATTGATTATTGGTGAATGATTGCTCGTGTGACTGGCCATTCTCGTGTAGTTGTTATGACTGAATGTAGTGGCTTACATCTTATCTATAATCTGATCCATGACCCGTTCGGCTTCACGAAGTTTCATAGGGTAGTGTGTCATGAAATTCCTCTCGATTATAATGCGTTTGATTGTTAAAATTGAATAGACATCCTAAGGTAAACGACATGCCTAGGATATGTAAAATTACGAGGTATAAATGTGTAGGATGACTCAACGTCACGGCTTCTGCATGGGCATTGGATTCAGACATTAATTAATAACATAATCTTGGAAACACATATGAGACTCAATTGGTTAGTGGTGGATTGAATGCTCTAGCCTATTATTTTTATTATTTTTTTAATATTAGTTATCTTTATTCTAAGTTTTAGGCTTAAACCCCCATCATGTGTTTGTTTTTATTTTATTTCTCTATTCTTTTTAATTTTCTGTGTTAATTTATCAATCTAAGTAATAATGTGGATTAAACATTAAGACAAGTCCTTATGAGATTCGACCCTTGTACGCTAAAATTAAGCATTAAAGTAAACACAAAGTCACACTCAACACTTAATAAAAATATATGCAAATTAAAACCCTTTTTTGTAGATTGTAGCATTGATAAGTAGGGATCGTTCTTAACCGCAGATTGAGGTACCTAAACATGATTGTCATTTGATTAATTGATTAGGGGGTAGTTGAGTGTTTCTATTATCCTACATGATTAACTAATCTAAATTAACCTAATCTATTATTTACATGGTCAACTCATCTTTAATCTAACTCATTTATTAATTCAATTAACTTCAACCTATGAAATCATCTAATTCTAGTCTTACGAGTTATTTGCATATTATCTTAAGTACGTACTCGGGGATAGCCCGACATACACTTTCAATGAAATAGACTCGGGGACAGCCAGGCTATCTAATGCAGCATTAAGCACAAACATAAAATCATAACAAAAAGTAGAATCATAAAACACATAGAATATTGAAGCAATACAAATCATAAAACCAAGAATAATATTTGAAATCAGTTCATAAACCAAGATATTCAAGCACAAAAGATAACTATAAGCTACATAGGCTGTGTTGCACTATTTCTCTTCTGGACACCCTATGGATACGAAGAGATTGGGCACTCTTTGGTGAGACACTTAGAGACAACCTGATTATTCCATGGATGAAGGTGTAGGGGATGAAGTATGATATAATTAACCTTGCATGAGAAATCTTGAATTTATTGAAAAGGGAAATTTGGTTAAAAAGATCTTCAATACAAAGAATAAGCGACCCTTTGAAAAATAATCAAAGCTAACTATTTATAGGTATAGGAAAAGTCCCTAACTCAATTACTAATTAAAAGAGAAATATAAATCCTAAACTAGAAAGAATCATTGTTAGCATCAATTTGCATTCTTGTGCCGCAATGAGTTTTCTTTGGGAATTACACACAAGACCCTCGCTATTTCCATGCAACTTCCCTTTAATTAATACAATAGGACTCCGACTTTAGTAATTCTTGAACCATTGGAAACTAGACTTCTAGAGCTTTCCAACCATACCTTACTCACATTTTGATTCTATCTGAGCCGTTCACAATGGTCCATGGAAGTAGGCTGACTTGCACAGGAAGATTTCTACTTTGTAACTTTAATCCACTTCTTCTTTTGAACTTCTCCAAGAAAGAATCTTGGCATAATCTTGAACCTTCTTGCACATATGGACATAGTGTTGACCCATCTTGATGAATCTTGATCCAATCTTTATAAAACTTGGCCCATTCTTTATAGATTATGCGGGTTTGCTCCAATTTAACCTCTTTACTTCACATTCTTGGGTTGGTACCTAAAAACATTAAAACAAGTTATAAATTGTAAGATTAGGGATATAAAAAAGTAAAATGAAAAGGAAATTGAGATAAAAGGGTGATGAAATATGTGCTTATCAACCTTTGCTTAGTTGCTATACTATATACACGATTTGTGCACTTGTAAGGTTAAACTGAATAGAATAGTTTCATATTTATTTATGTTGTTTATTTTATCCAACAATGTGACAGCAAAGGCCTCTATTATCGAGCCTTGTCGGAGCATGCCACTTTATTCTCACATGCTCACCTAGCGGTCACCAAAGCACAAGACAACCTGTTCGCTGTTAGCTACATGGAAGATTTTGAATGAGTAGGTCCCACCTAATAGAAAATGGAAAAGTGATCACAATTGAAAACTCTCCATGTGGCGATCTCTGGTTGCTTTGCAGACATTAACTACTGCAAATGTTAAGAGTGGGACCCGCACATTAAAAAAACAGAGCTCCGATTGACCAATGAAAGCTCGACATGTGTCCATCAGATTGACAATGTAACGACCCGTCCCGAATTTCAAGATTTGTTTAGCGATTAATCGTGGATTAGCGAGACTAATCAAGGATTAGTCGAGAGATTAAGGACGGACGGTGAGAAATAATGATTTTGCCCCTGGGAATTGGGTGAAAAGTTGACTTTTGAATCGTGCGGTCAAATGGGCTCAGACCGATGACCGTGATGTAGATCGGGACGTCACGAGTCTGTAGACAAGTGGCACGTCGAAATCGGAGATTCGACGGAGAAGTTACAGGTCTAGAACATTTTACGGCACATTTCACGAAAATCGAGGAAAGAGGACAAGTGGCAGATTTTGATTGGGGAACCTTCTCGAAGGACCCATCAGATGAGTGACAAGTGTCACCCATCTAATTGGCCTATTCCCCCACACGGTGGGACATTTTATTCCCTCGTTGATCGATCATCCTCTCCATTTTTCCCCATAAACTGTGAAACCTTTGGAACCATGAACCCCAACCCCTATATAATCCCTCCAATCTCTATTAATGGTGGTGAGTGTGTGAAACTGGTGTTCGGTGAGAGTCATCTGAGAGAGTGAAAAATACTCTCTATGTGTGTGTGTGTGATCGTGAACCCAACCCTCTCAAACCTTACCTATTATTTGTGTTGTGTGAATAAGAAAGGAGGGGGAGCTTGAGGCGAGTTCAACGGTGGCCACGACGGTGGCCCACGACGGAGAAGGGAGGTAAGAAACCGTAAGGCTTCTATTTTGATTCAAAAATGGAAAACGGTGTTTTAGTAGCTGTTGATCGAATTGGTTGCTTAGGTGAGCTTCTGGAGGTTTCCAGGAAGCTATTGGGCTTGGAACGGAGGCCAAAGGTGGCCGGAGTCACGAGAACACAGAGGAAGAGGTTGGCCGGTTCAAACGTCCATCAGGGAGGTAACTTTCAGTCCTTATTTTCTAGTTTTGAAGTCATAGATCGACTAGAATTAGTGGGATGAAGCTGTAGGGATTAAATTTGATTGAAAATGGGTTAAGAATGGCGAAAACCAGTCACGTCGGTTCGGTTAGACCGAAGACTAGTGGATCAGACCGAACCGGGTTCGGCGAGAGGTTGAAGATGAACAGTAGCTGGCCCTTGGAACATTTATGGGGGGAGTTTTCAACACACAAAATCATCCTTTCGATGTAACGAACATTTTGGGACTGGTTTCGAGTCGATTAGACATCGTTTTGATATAGTTCGGGATGTCCGAAGGTTTAGGATCGAGTTTAAATACGTTTAAAAATTCGAGAAAATTACGGGGATTTAATGAGAGGTTAATAAAGTAGATAGTAACCCTCTAGTATAGTTTGGACAGGTTTGGAAGTCCCGGTGATAGTGTTGTGGCTCGCAAGGGCGTATGGCATGCATAACGAGGCGGCAGCGTAAAACGGTCTATGAGTGGACTTTGGTTTTATAAATTTTATGCATGCATAACTATTTTATATGCTTTATATATGTGTTTCGTGATGATGCTGATTGTGATGATTGGTTTTACGTATTTTGCACGTATTTCAAGGTTTATGGCTTTATACAATGTTATACGTGTTTGTGGTTTCATTGATGGTTTGATGAACTGGTTTTGGCATTGAAAAGATGAACTGGGGCATGAGACCCATTTGATTTGGAAAGTATCAGACTTGGAGTCCATTTGACTTAAGGAGAAATCAGGCTAAGACCCATTTGAGTTATATGATCAGGCCGGGAGCCCAGTTTATTTACGAAATCGATCATGAGGCCCAATTGTGATTTATAAATGTGATTTCGTGTCTGAGACCCTATGTTTCATAAACGTGATTTCGAGTCGGGGACCCTAAATGGATTTGAAATTATGGATTTGTGATTGTTTTATGGAAATTCTGGGCAGGGCCATTTGAGATGTTTTGAAATGACTTTATAAAACTATTTTCCATATATCATCTTGATATGAGGATATGTGGATGGTCTCCTCCAGATGTCTGGGACACTGGGGAAGTCACGGTGCATTGCTTGCGAGGGGTCACTGCACGGAGCGACCGGACTGTATAGTGACTCAGGAGCAGGATTGCTATGATTAGACATCTGGGATGAGTATTAGGCCGGAGAAGGAAACAGGGCAGTGTGCGGGTGTTGTTTCGAGTTCGAGTCGATGAGTATTAGGCCGTGTCGAGGTGATTGGATTACGGGAATGGGTAGCCTAGGTCTGGACGATGCTTTTGGTGAAGAGAGGAGTCGATTTGGTGGACGGAAGGAGGGGAACCGCTGACGCCGGTTCGATTGCAGGATACTGTGCTGAACCGGGTTTGCTCGAGGTTGAAGATACACTGTAACAGGCGCGTGAGGGCCACGCGCAGCCACTTTGGGCGGCGCGTGGGGAGGATTCCGGCCAAACTTCCAACATGGTTTTAGTTCTAAATTTCTTAAGGAATCCATTGGTGCAATTTTCGGGTTAATCGGACTTCGAATCGAAGTAATTTCGCGAGGGTGAAGGCTTAGGGTTTAGGTTCGTTACGTTTAGGACCCGGGGATTTTTGAGGGAAATTAGGTGGACCTTCGTAGATGTGTTAGTGATGTATTTTGATGGTTGTTGACAGGATCGGGAGTTCCCGAGGAAGTTGAGGAACGTACGAGACGTTCAGGACGTGATTGAGGGCTCGGTACTGTGAGTGGACCCTTTCCTTAAACTTGAGCATGCATAACTGTTTTTCTATAATTGTTTGATGGTTTTACATGTGGTTTTATGATTATGGAATATGCTATGTTGGTTTTACATAATTGCATGTTTTTCAAGAAAATACGGTATTTGGCGTGTTTTACGAGAAACGTCGATTTCTGAGAAAAATGCCATGATTTTGGGATTTCAAACGATAAGGGTTTTCAGTGCTTATAAAGGGATTTTGAAACATGGTTTCGATAAACAAGGTTTTCGGTTTTAGAATCGGATTTCGGAAAGCAGAATTTGGTTTTAAAGTTGAACAGTGAATTTCCGGATTTGGGTTCGAAATGACGGTTCGGGGAGCCGGAAGGGCTTTGGACCAGTGGCTTCGGATTCGGGTTTGGACATGGATTTAGAAAAGGTTTTCAATTGGTTTTTGGATTGGATTTGCTGGATCTGGATATTGGGTTTAAAGACCCGGATATTGATTGACGGGGGACGGGCCCGGATTGAGTTTAAAGACTCGGGAGTTTAAAGACTCGGATATTATTGAAGCCTGAATTGAGTTTAAAGACTCGGGAGTTTAAAGACTCGGATAGGTCCAGCAGGTTTGATCGGAAAATGATGGTTTGATATTCACGTTTTATGATAAGGTTTATGGTGCTTATAACCGTTTTATAGTGTTTCTGTTTCTTATGATGTTTTATGGTGATTGATTTATAACTGTTTTAATAACTGAGTTATGCATGTGGTTTCAAAACGGAGGGCTAAACCCGGTTTTCTTATAAAATGGTTTTAGAAACTTTCTTTTATTTATGGTTCACTCACACCTTCTGTTTTAAATTGCCCTCCAGGTCGTGGAGCTAGCACTGGGTTCCAGCGTCGAGGCAGCGTCTGAGGCATAGAAGTCACGAGAGCGATCCCGAACTGTGTTAAATTTTCCGTTGTGCGTGTAATAATTTAATAGTTTTCTTTATTTTGTATTGCGTACTATGCTCTGTAAACTGTTGACTTCGAGATATGTGATATATTTTTCTCCTGCGTCTGACTGTGTTGTGTCGGGTTGTCAGACGGGAGTAGGATTTACCTCGGTTTTTGGGGTGAAACCGGGGTGGGTCCTGACAATTGGTATCAGAGCATAGGTTTGTCGAGTTTGTTGGGGTTTGACAGTTTGTGAGGTTGTGTTTCGGTTGTTTGACTACTTCTATGCCTCTTTCAGCGCGCGGTTGACGATGCCTCCGAGACGTGGACCCTCTCCACGACCTGAAGAAGAAACGGCGAGGGGAACAGAGAGTACTACGATTGAGCGAGCCTAGCGGCTCGGGGCTACTACATTTAGTGGCGGGGCTGATCCTGAGGAAGCCCAGTGGTGGATCACGAGACTTGAGCGGATTTTTGCAGTGATACATTGCCCACCGGAGGAGCGAGTGTTGTTGGCTACGTTTTTACTGGATGGTGCAGCGTACGAGTGGTGGTATACCCTCGAGTTGTCTGGTTGGGATGCTCATACTGTGACTTGGGAGACGTTTCAGGAAAGATTCCTAGATCAGTATTACCCTCGTTCTTTCCGAGATGCCAAGGAGGCTGAGTTTCTGCAGCTTCAACATGGGAATCTGACAGTGGCTGAGTACGAACGGAAATTCCAGATGTTGTCTCGGTTTGCTCCTGCGTTCGTGGCTTTTGAAGCCGAGAAGTGTCGTAGGTTTGAGTTGGGCCTGCGAGGTGAGATTCGTGCCATCGTGACGGCTGGCTCCTTTACTACCCTCCGAGAGTTGTCGGATGCTGCCGTGAGGGTTGAGGCTAGTTTGCCGGTGCGACGCTGGGAGCCATCTTTTTCTGGAGCTTCGAGCCAGAGGACACCGAAGAGAGGTAACTTCGGTGCAACGTCGTCGTCGGGCGATGATCGTTTCGGTAGACCTGGTAGTTTCCAGAGTTCAGGATTCCGTGGTTACCGAGCACAGCCGACTCCGCAAGCTAGTGCGACGTCTGTTGCGTCGACAGGGCGACCACGTCCTTCTGGTCGGGATGCTTGTTTTTACTGCGGAGAGCGAGGTCACTTCCGACGTGAGTGTCCACTGTTGCCACAAGAAGGTGGTGTAGGCCGAGGAGTGGCGGAGCCCGGACAGAGTACAACGTCAGGGACAGCAGACACTAGAGGAGGTGGTGGTGCCACTAGCAGTTCGAGGAGACGTTGTAGAGCGTCGGGATCTCAGGCCCGAGTGTTTTCGATGACTCAGCAGGAGGTTCAGTCGGCACCAGATGCGGGGACAGGTACTTTTATTATCCTTGATTGTGTTGTACCCAGTCTTGTTGTTGGATCCCAGGGTAGAGTTTAAGAGTTACCCTAGGTGACCTGGCGTGTTACAGTGAGTTCCGTTGAAGGATGACGGAAGAAACGGGGAAGGGAGTGATTATAACTGATCGATATGAGGTTATTGAAGGAAGAGAACCCACAATCTAGAGTTTGCCTTTAGGACTTTGTAGATTTATTCCGACAAGTGGCCGAAGTAACCGTCAAGGGCATGAGCCAGTCGGTAGGATTCCTGTTGCTGGAAAGTGGGGTGGTTGTACGTGAGGATGTACTCTGTGAATTCTATCGGGTACAACCATATGAGGTATTTTAAATTACCTTTGTTTTCTGTTCATAGAGTTTCCCTTGCGTACACCATAAAGTTTTCGTGGTACTGCGACGTGGTACACGTGTAGTTGGGGGTGGTGTGAAATACCCAAGGTGGAGATGATAGACAGGAAACTTAAGAGACGTTATTAACTTAGTGGTGAAGCACCGGGTAGAAGACCCTAGGTGTTGGGAATTAGCTGTGGAATTTCGGGACGAAATTCTTTTTAGGTGGGTAGATTGTAACGACCCGTCCCAGAAATTAAAGTTAAGATAAGTGATTAAGATGGGATTAGTGAGCTTAATCAGTGGTTAGTTGGTCTCATTGGGGTCGTTAGGGGAGAATGACGATTTTGCCCCTAGTTCGGGCAAAAAGTTGAATTTGAGTTCGGGTGGTCCAATGGACTTTGACTGGTGATCAGGACGTAGGTTAGGACGTCAAGAATCCGTAGGCAGGTGGCACACCCGATTCCGACATCCGAGGAGGAAGTTGTGATGTTCAGAAGGTTAAGGGCATAACCATAATTTGACTAAATTAAGGGGGAAAGGTTGACTTTTTGTACGAACGGGTTTTGACACGTTGGCCTAGGACCGTTAGATAGATCTTGTCTTCCTGAGTTCAATGACAGGCGGCACGTATTCATCGGACTTACGATGTGGGAGTTACAGGTCTAGAAAGGTAGTGGCAAAACCGTAAATTTGATTTAAAAGGAAGGGTATTTTGGTCTTTGCACATGGGGATTTGTGCAGCAGAGAGGGACAGATGGATGGCTGGGATTGGGCCAGTTGGGTGAGAAGGGACAGGATTGGTGACACGTGGGGCTTGACTAGAGGGTTCCAGGATCTTACACGGTCCAATTATTTGGGGGATGCCCGTGTGTTCGTGGGTGTTCTTCGACCCAGAGAGAAACAGAGGGAGAGAATTGAGAGAAATTGAGGGGTGATCGTGGGTGTTGGTGAGTTGTGAGCGTGTGAGAGTGATCAGAGGTTGAGGAAGAGACAGTAAGGGAGTAGGGAGGTGTTGTGCTTGTGTGTGAGAAGTGTGAGAGCCATGGGAAAACCAGGGAGAAAAACAGGGAGGATGTGAGTGTTTGTGGGTGGTGGTTGTGCCGTGTTCGACTAATCGAGGCCAGAGGAGGTGTCCAGAGATTGGAGGTGGACGGGAGGAGCCGTGTCCTCACGGCTGAGCTCACGACGGCGACAGGAGGCAGGTAATTTCTTGTTTTCCCTTTCCATGCTCTGTTTTTCCGTCGAGGTTCAAGTTGGAAGTCGTGACTTTAGGGATAGAATCGAGGAGTCCTGTGAGGTCTAGGGAGTTCAGTAGGGTTCTAAGTTTCTGCTGGTTGTGCTGCCGTGACGGAGGAGTGCACCGTGGAGGCTATACGACGGAGAGTACCGATGTGCTCTGTTTTGCCGTCGACTTTCAAATCGAAAGTCGTGAAGTCTGGGGTAGAGTCGACGGTCTTGGTGAGTTGGGTGAGGTTTAGGATGGTCTTAGGAAGGGTTTAAGCTAGCCACCGTGATGGGGGGGGGTGACCTGGGTGGCCGTAAAGGAAACAAGGCAGTGTGCGGGTGTTGTTTCGAGTTCGAGTCGATGAGTATTAGGCCGTGTCGAGGTGATTGGATTACGGGAATGGGTAGCTTATGTCTGGACGATGCTTTTGGTGAAGAGAGGAGTCGATTTGGTGGACGGAAGGAGGGAAACCGCTGACGCCGGTTCGATTGCAGGATACTGTGCTGAACCGGGTTTGCTCGAGGTTGAAGATACACTGTAGCAGGCTCGTGAGGGCCACGCGCAGCCACTTTGGGCGGCGCGTGGGGAGGATTCCGGCCAAACTTCCAACATGGTTTTAGTTCTAAATGTCTTAAGGAATCCATTGGTGCAATTTTCAGGTTAATCGGACGTCGAATCGAAGTAGTTTCGCGAGGGTGAAGACTTAGGGTTTAGGTTCGTTATGTTTAGGACCCAGGGATTTTTGAGGGAAATTAGGTGGACCTTCGTAGATGTGTTAGTGACGTATTTTGATGGTTGTTGATAGGATCGGGAGTTCCCGAGGAAGCTGAGGAACGTACGAGACGTTCAGGACGTGATTGAGGGCTCTGTACTGTGAGTGGACCCTTTCGTTAAACTCGAGCATGCATAACTGTTTTTCTATAATTGTTTGATGGTTTTACATGTGGTTTTATGATTATGGAATATGCTATGTTGGTTTTACATAATTGCACGTTTTTTGAGAAAATACGGTATTTGACGCGTTTTACGAGAAACGTCGATTTCTGAGAAAAATGCCATGATTTTGGGATTTCAAACGATAAGGGTTTCCAGTGCTTATAAAGGGATTTTGAAACATGATTTCGGTAAACAAGGTTTTCGGTTTTAGAATCGGATTTCGGAAAGAAGAATTTGGTTTTAAAGTTGAACAGTGAATTTCTGGATTTGGGTTCGAAATGACGGTTCAGGGAGCCGGAAGGGCTTCGAACCAGTGGTTTCGGATTCGGGTTTGGACATGGATTTAGAAAAGGTTTTCAATTGGTTTTTGGATTGGATTTTCTGGATCTGGATATTGGGTTTAAAGACCCGGATATTGATTGACGGGGGACGGGCCCGGATTGAGTTTAAAGACTCGGATATATTGATATTTCCCCCGTAGGCCTGTTGAGTTTAAAGACTCGAGAGTTTAAAGACTCGGATATTATTGAGGCCTGGATTGAGTTTAAAGACTCGGGAGTTTAAAGACTCGGATAGGTCCAGCAGGTTTGATCGGAAAATGATGGTTTGATATTCACGTTTTATGATACAGTTTATGGTGCTTATACCCTTCACTAAAAAGCATGCATGCATGCATAGTAAAACCATTTATCCAATCACATATGTTTAAACAACCATAATTAGTGTCTCGGCCCCAAGTTCCGTAAATACAAGTCACACGGGCTCCTACCCAAAACCATTTACAAAAAACCATAACATCATAAACGTATGTGGGATCTCAGCCCAAATTCATTTATGATCATAAAACACAATTTCCCAAACCAATTGAAATCATGTTTATCCTTTATATTTCATATCCAAGAACCTGTCACGGTAAAATAAATCTATGCGTGTGCTAACCGGGGTCTCGAACCCGAGTTTACCTTTTCAATTCCAAAACCATTTCATGAAATCATATCCAAAACTATAAGTACAGAAAATCAGAGTAATTTACGTGCAAGCACGTAAATCGCCTCGAAATATGTGAAACCATATAATTCACAATCATCCAAATCAACATCATAGAATCATATTCATAATCCATATAAAATATTTATGCATGCATCACAGTTTAGAAATCAAGGTCCACTCACAGACCGTCCTATGCTGCCGCCTCGGTTTACGTGCCGTAAACGTCACCGGGAAAATCGTCATCACCGGGACTCCCAAACCTGTTCAAATCGTAATAGAAGGTTACTAATATCCTCATTAACCTCTCATTGAAGTCCCATAGTTTTCCCGATTTTCTAACTATTTTTAAAGTCGATCCTAAACCCGATCGACACGAAACCAGTCCCAAAATGTTCGTTACATCGAATAGAAGCTTTTGTATGTTGAACACTTCCCTAAATTATGGGCCACGCGCCCGGACGCGCACCAAGAAGGTGTTGTGAACTGTTCATCGTCACCTATATCTGCTGAACCGGTTTTTTGGTTCTTGGATCGGTCTGAACCGGCGTGACCGGTTCGACGGTTTTCCCCCTTTGTTTTGGTCCGATTCAACCCCTAATTAATCCTATAATTTTCCTAACATCTATATGAATCTAAACATATAAATTAAAACATTAAAAACCTACATAAAACCCACGGTTCGAGGCCTTGCCCATGGTCCAGTTTTTCCATTTTATCCCAGGGTAGCTCAGCCGTCCCCCAGCCATCAACCACCCATCCTAGGCATCCCCAAGGCCCAAATGATCACCCCACAATCACCCTCTGACACCCTAAACACTTACCTCAAATTTTGAACCATAAAACCGAGAAATGGTTTCGGGCTTACTTGTTTGACGGCGAGTCATCCTGCATCCGCCCTAAACTCCTCCTCCCACTCTCCTGGTTCCTCATATGGCCATGGGTGAATTTTTGGATTGGATTGGTTTGGGTACAAAGGATGAGATCGGGTTGTTTGAAATGAAGATGAATGGAATGATCGATGCATGTATGTGAAGGAATGGCCAGTGGATGGGTGACACTTGTCACTCATCCATTGGGCCTCCATAAAATATCTGGGCCCCACTAGAATCCAAAAGTTATTTGTCTCGTAATTCGTGCAATAGTTCCTTGAAACTTCCTTGAACCGTAGCTTCGCCGTCGAACGTCCGAATTTGACGTGCCGCCTGTCTATGGATTTGTAACGTCCCGATTTACGTAACGGTCCTCAGTCCTCGGCCATCGTCCAGCGGACCTCCTGGTTAAAAAGTCAACATTTTTCCTTTTTAACTAAAATTACCAAAATGCCCTTTAACTTCCGAATGTCATAACTTCTTCCTCGAATGTCGGAATTGAACGTGCCACCTGTCTATGAACTCGTGACGTCCTAAACTACGTCACAGTCATCGGTCAAAGTCCATTTGGCTGTCCGAATGAAAAGTCAACATTTTACCCATTTTAGGGGCAAAACGGTCATTTTACATCGTTCGTCCGATTTCGCCCTACTAATCACGGATTAACCTCACTAATCGTGATTAGTCACTAATCTAATCTTGGAATTTAGGACGGGTCGTTACAACCTTCCCTTCTTAATTAATTTCGTCCTCGAAATTCCAACCGACCTAATTCCAACCGTTCTTCCCTCCGTAATTAGTTTCATTCTCGAAACTCCAACTATTCTGATTCCACAACCACCTCGTGGAAATAATTCAGTCTCACACACGTGTACACTCGTACACCAACTAACCAGAGCAAAACTCGTCTGCACCCACACGTACCACTAACGCTCACGTCGTATCGACTACGTTCGACCACGTCGAATGAAAGTTATCACACGTTCTGAGCCGACACCACTTGTCAGTATCAGAGCAGCCTGAGTATCCTATGAGCTAACCACTTTTTAGATTTACCAACTCGTCTACACAACCAACTCGACGGTTCCTTGCTCAATCTCAATCTATCCTGACATCTGCTCCCATTGGGAGTCATCAGACCTCACACATTGATCCACGTAATATTCGACAATCTGTCACTATATGACAGTCGTCCGTCGAAAACTGACACTATGACCACTTGTGGTTACACTAACCACCAATTCACTCAACCTGAGTATACATATACCAACAAAACCCTCGCCCTGTGTGTGACTGGACCCATCAGAAACACTATGACCCAACGCACAGTATCCAATGTCCAGTCCACGACCTCAACTAATCCGATGGTATCGGAACCAATCCGACTACCAACACGCTCACCAACATACTACTGGTATAACCTATACACCGTCACCAGGCACCACAAGTCTTCCCCGTATCGTACCTCGAACAGCGTACAAGGTACATACGTCCATCTACCAACCTACCACAACAATAACGACGATGACAACACGACCACCTAGGTCGTAGCCAAACATGTTTCAATAATGGAGTCCATCTGTTCAATCCAGCATTAGACAAATCGAAACGCCAACCCATTAATCCGAATCCGAAATCATCATTCTGTAAACTAGTATGAGGAATGACCATTCCGAACCCAAATCCATAAATCCATTTTCAAGTTCCAAAATCGAATCCCGAATCGTCATCCAGAAATTTGATACCAAAACCTGAAATCTCGTTCACGTCTACCGAGACGCACCAAAACTAAACCTTTCGGTTACCTACTCAAACGATTACCTCAATACGTTCGATTGGCTTCATAGGGAAGCCAATCCCAACATCAACACATCACTAAGTCTGGAAAAATCTGACCTCGTCAGACACCTACTCGCTCGAGTAACAAGCCATATGAGATTTACCTCGAAAAGAAGTTCAGTCCCATCATCCTCAACTCAACTATCCAAGTAAGAGCAATAAACTCTCCACATATCTGGATTATCATGATCACAATCCAGATCTAACACTACGTCAACCGACCATAGACGTCATGATCAAGATCCACTTAGGATCCACACAGTCAACTACCAGATTCCAAGTCATAGGGTCTTACACCCTCAACGAATCTGCATACTTTCAGATCGTTCATCAACGAGACTGTGGGTTCTCACCGATTACCTCGTATCGATCCTTGTTATTCCACCGAGGAAAAATCAAGGATGATGCAAGACAATAACATCAAGATTCATCCCAAGGGAATGCAACAAAAACTCATTGCATTCACCACGCCATATAAACCAACATCGTCTGCCACCAAGCAAAAAATGAGAAATCTCAGTCATGTAACTTCGATATACTCAACCCCACATGATGACCCAAGACAAATCCCGGGTCCACCAACCAGTACACTACTAGTGTACCAGTGGCAACCAACAACATCTACATCATCACCATCATCTACCATGGTAGACCTGAGAAGTCACCCTAATGACTTCGAAATACCCATGACCAATGCGGAAAACCCGCATTCCACTCGTCACCTCAATCGTAAACTCTCGCGATTCCGAAATTCCAACTACGTCGGAACCAACACACTTGAACATCAACCACGTGTTCCCTTTTTGACTATTTACGGACACATGCCCATTTACGACCGTTTAGGTAGGTACACTCATTCCGAGTCGAATTCACGCGACTCAAGATTAAACCTTGTATACTATTTACAAATGTGCATATACGGTCTCCAACACTCGCATCTCGTACCTCGAGTCTCAACTACTACTGGATCCTATCCAGTCCATCATTATCCATGATTCACGCCCGAATCACAGATACCGATTATAAGCCTAACTCGACGGAGTCACAATCACCGGCACCGGCACCAGCACCAGCGCTAGTACCAGTACCATCACTAACACCTGTCAGCATCAGCACAAAGTGTTCGAATCAGACAAACCTAGATCTCCGCTCATACCGAGCGACGATCCCGTACCTCAGCTCAAATAGGAGAAACTCTGCCTCTGTCGTACCCAAAAACTCTGGGTACAGTCACCCTGACAACTCATACGGAAAAGAAAACGTCCTCTGAACGTTCCCGTCTCATTCTGCGATCGCACTCAGCCGTAACCGAGTCGAATCCAGAATCACTTCTCGTACATATGTGTTACTCACGCACCTCGTATCATCATCATGACTGACAATCCCATCGTCACAATCGTCACGGCAACCTGCGTCTACTCGGCCTGATAAGACTCGACTACGTCCATTGATAGTAGCGTCTGCCACAACCTCGTGCAGACCTAACTACCAGACATCTCGATATCCACACTCCACATCCAACGGAATCAATCGCCCGTAACAACTACTCCGTATCTCCACTCTGGGATTCCATCAACAAGTACCAACCTTGATAACTTGTCCAACCAAACTCTAACAAGTCGTAGCTCGACTTAACCAATGTCGTCGCTCGACTTAACCAATGTCGTCTACCAGGTCGTCCATGACCTTAGTTGCACCAACAGTCCATCACAACTATGGTAGCACGACAACCAACTAGGTCTAACCGATAAGTACAACCCTGACTGCAGAGTGCAGTCCCATCACTAGAGCTGGCATGACTAGACCCACTAACAGCCACAAATCCAAATAGCCGTCAAAGTCAAACCACTCGCCAACTCACATCTTCGAACCATACAACCCAATGTAGGGTTCCATAATCACACTCTAGGGTCTCCCTGAAGCCAACTGTGGAAATCAGTATAATCCACGATCTGACCGACCACGCGGTCTTGACATCGTAAAGACGTCAATCCAATCCTACCGTAAGTTCAACTAGGATTCCTCGAATCTGACAGCTAACTGCCATAAATTCAACTAGACTTCCACGAACTCGACTGCTATCTGCCAGCCGTAGTACAATCCACGAATTCGACTGCTCCCAGCAGTAAATCCATCAAACTCAACAAAATCCGATCATCAGATGATCACAATTCCGAATTATCGTCAAATCGATACTACGACATCGTGAAAGATGATTCTAACTAACCGTCTCACGATCAGAACTCTCAAGTACCGTTATGTTCATCCTTTCATAGGGTCCTACACTGCCATCCACGACAGAACTATGGCAACCTCGGCATCTAGTGCCGAACCAAGATGTTCCACGATTCCATCCTACTAACTATCGTACCGGCATCCCAACTATCAGGTTGATAACGAACTGTAGCCCATTGAGATATCACATCCTCGACCTGATAAGTCAGCCTCGCTCTGATACCACCTGTCAGGACCCGTAAAAACCATTTGTAACACATAGCTGGGCCCTAGACACGAATCCACATACAAACTGGACCTCTGGTCCGAATCGTAAACCAACTGGGCTCATGCCCGATTTTGTAAATCAAATGGGTCTCATGCCCAATTCCATATTTCCAAATCTGAAATCAATTTAAGAACCAATTGGGCCTTTAGCCCGAGAATGTAACTAAAAGTGACATCGAGTCCGAGGATTTCCGAAAAAAAGGGGTCTCGAACCCGAGTTTACCTTTTCAATTCCAAAACCATTTCATGAAATCATATCCAAAACAATAAGTACGGAAAATCAGAGTAAAACTGGAAAACCTCGATTTACGTGCAAGCGCGTAAATCGCCTCGAAATACGTGAAACCATATAATTCACAATCATCCAAATCAACATCATAGAATCACATTCATAATCCATATAAAACATTTATGCATGCATCACAGTTTAGAAATCAAGGTCCACTCACAGACCGTCCTATACTGTTGCCTCGGTTTACGTGCCGTAAACGTCACCGGGAAAATCGTCATCACCGGGACTTCCAAACCTGTCCAAATCATAATAGAAGGTTACTAATAGTCTCATTAACCTCTTATTGAAGTCCCATAATTTTTCCGATTTTCTAACTATTTTTAAAGTCGATCCTAAACCTTCGGACACCCTGAAACCTATAGAAACGATGTCTGATCGACACGAAACCAGTCCCAAAATGTTCGTTACATCGAATAGAAGATTTCGTATGTTGAACACTTCCCCAAATTATGGGCCACGCGCCCGCACGCGCCCCAAGAATGTGCTATGCACTGTTCATCATCACCTACATCTGCTGAACCGGTTTTCTGGTTCTTGGACCGGTCTGAACCGGCGTGACCGGTTCGACGGTTTTCCCCCTTTGTTTTGGTCCGATTCAACCCCTAATTAATCCTATAATTTTCCTAACATCTATATGAATCTAAACATATAAATTAGAACATTAAAAACCTACATAAAACCCACGGTTCGAGGCCTTGCCCGTGGTCTAGTTTTTCCATTTTATCCCAGGGTGGCTCAGCCGTCCCCCAGCCGTCAACCACCCATCCTAGGCGTCCACAAGGCCCAAATGATCACCCCACAATCACCCTCTAACACCCTAAACACTTACCTCAAATGGTTTCGGGTTTACCTGGTTGACGGCGAGTCGTCCTGCAGCCGCCCTAAACTTCTCCTCTCAATCTCCTGGTTCCTCAGATGGCCATGGGTGAAGGTTCGGATTGGATTGGTTTGGGTACAAAGGATGAGATCGGGTTGTTTGAAATGAAGATGAATGGAATGATCGATGCATGTATGTGAAGGAATGGCTAGTGGATGGGTGACACTTGTCACTCATCAATTGGGCCTCCATAAAATATCTGGGGCCCCACTAGAATCCAAAAGTTATTTGTCTCGTAATTCGTGCAATAGTTCCTTGAAACTTCCTTGAACCGTAACTTCGCCGTCGAACGTCCGAATTCGACGTGCCGTCTGTCTATGGATTCGTATCGTCCCGATCTACGTAACGGTCCTCGGCCCTCGGCCCTCGGTCAAATGGACTTCTTCCTCGAATGTCAGAATTGAACGTGCCACTTTTCTATGAACTCGTGGCGTCCTAAACTATGTCACGGTCATCGGTCAAAGTCCATTTGACCGTCCAAATGAAAAGTCAACATTTTACCCATTCCAGGGGCAAAACGGTCATTTTGCATCGTTCGTCTGATTTCGCCCTACTAATCACGGAATAACCTTACTAATCATGATTAGTCACTAATCTAATCTAGAAATTTGGGATGGGTCGTTACACTTGCATTCCATTTTTGTTCAACAATTTAGTCATGAAGTTTTACCTTCAGAAATAAACCCAACCACCTAAGATTCAGCCTTTGCAATTCAACCTTAAAATAGTACATTAGGACCCAACAAAATATTTCACCTTACCTTAGAAGCATTTTTGTTCTTCTCTCTCTTTCTCCAAACGTCAGCTGCATATTTTTAAAGGCAAAGGGTTACAATCCCACCTATAAATAGGAAAAGGAACCTTCAGCCAATTAAAATGGAATTTATTTCAAATTATATGAAATTAATTACCATGATTTATATCTTTAATTTCTTAAAGATTAGAATTTAAAAAAACGGATATCTTTCTCTAGGACACAAGTTAGATACAATGTCGATTTAATTCTAAGCTCGACAAATTTTCTCAACGTACAGAGCGAAAAAAGAAATACCATCAAGCTTGGTAAACAGAAATTTTAAAAAAAAAATTGTATATCCTTAGAATTCCCTAAATTCCTTAGGGAAGTGTGGGCATTTGTAGAACCCAGAATCACCCGGAAATTGTGGAGCTACCACATGCCCATAATTCTCAAATTGTCCAAATTGCCTCTGGTAATAACATTAACATCTCAAGAACACCCCCACACTAGGTAATGTATTTCAAGCTAAATATATTATTTAATCAGGTTAAAACTCAATAATATTAATATTCTCCGCGAGAATTAATTGTCATTATTCTTAATAATAGACAATTATTGTTAATATTAAATCATCATAATTATCATCATAATAAACAATTATTATAATTATTAAATAATATATTTAAATAAAAATATATTATTTATTAATTACAAAATCAACCGAACAATCATAACGCTCAATGGCTCCCAAGGATTTCTCTATAAATAATGAAGGTCATTTTACTTTCAAGGTAAGTCAATTATTCACTTCCAAATATTTTCTTTTTCTCTATCAAAGGTAGCTTAAGCAGAGTGTTCTTAGTCGAATAATCTCTGGGCTTTCGATGGAGACAAACGATAACTGTTTGTTTGTTGTTTGTAGGGACTATGTAGACTTTTCACGATACGTATGATTTCTGCTTCAACACATTTCTACTATTATTTTTAATATTGGGAGTGAAATAATACATATTGGATATCTACTTCATTCTTTATAAAAGTCAAACTACAAATATCTCACTATATGTACATTAAATAAGATTACTAATAAACTCGGTGTACTAGTTGGGAAGATTTTCCATATGTTTAAATGAATGTATACTATTAACAAATAACTAAAAAAAAAAAATAAGAGAATGGCTTGCTCGGAAAAATAACATAAAAAGATTACAAAATATATTTTTTATCTTCATTTGTTCATTTGTTATATTTAGATGAAAAACTTCAAAATACTAAAAGGTTTAGACTACTAAATTGATTAGAAATGCATTAGAAAACTTAACGTATAGGAAATATCATTCCTTGATCAAAAAAAAAAAAAAAAAAAGGAAATATCATTCATTTGCAGATGATCTTAGAAGAAATGCAATAGTAAAATCAATAGATATTTTGAAATATCACATTCAAATTAGCATAGCCTAAATATCTCACTTAGCTCATTTTTGTCTCTACAGTGAATTATAAAACTATAATGGGATCTGCCCCACATTTTCAATTTCTATATTTTTTTTTCAAATACGAAATGGTATGATTGTCACTTCATGCTATAGTTTAGTAGGATATAATTATATAAATTTTTTGATTTTCTTTAGTATTAAATCTTTTAATTATTATGACTTATAAGACAGATCCTCCCTTTGGACCAGGAGGGTTAGCCATACTAAATCCTTTAAAATTGTGAGTTTAGCACATCCTAATTTAACTAGTCTACTTCAATTTAATTAACCCATTACATTTTAGGTTAAAAAAAAAGATAATCTCAAAGACTCAAACACACACACCCATGTAAGACCAATGATAAAAATATCAACCGTTATAGTTATGAAAATATCAATTTCAATATCGATATCATTCACACTCAATAAAAAAATGTTTGGAATTTAGTCCAAATTTTAAATTTTGAATGAAATTTTAGAGAAAAACTTGCACCCAATAATATTTATATAAGACTAATATCTATATCATGGAAATTGAGGGAAAATCTTTCTTCGCTTCCTATTTTTATGTCACGATCTTTAAATACGAGTATATTCACATAAAAATCGCAGATATTTCTTTTCCCTTATTTTTATATCGAGACCTCACAATACGGATATATTGATAGAAATTGTACGATATTGTGGATATTTACATCCATGAGTAAAGATAAAGAAAGCAGCAAAGAGAGGAGGATAGCACCATTTTAGTCTTTTTTTTCTTCTTCTTTTCTTCAATTTCAAATTTCACAAATCACAATTTTCCATTTTGAAATAAAATAGGATATAAATTTCTTATTGATTGTATGACTCTCACATTCAAAGAGACTTTAGTTATATTATCAGTAATGAAGAGATAATTGAGGATTTTGATATTATTAAGATCCGAAAGGTACAATTTAAAATTAGAATCGTAATTTATATTTGCATTGAATGTTTAATTATGAGTTTCGTTGTAACTTGTTTTTTTTTTCTATCAAACTATTATTTATGTATATTTTTTCATTTGAGAGATAACACGCATTTCTTCTCAGCTGAATAAGTGTACCTTTTATGTTTATTAATGAAATTAACTCGTATGATCAATTTTTTTAATATCTTGTAGATAAATGTAACCTATCGAAAAATTGAATTTAGGAATCGTCTCTGATTATAATATAATTTCTTTCTCATCATATCGTTAACTAGGTGGTCTCGTTGAGTTCTTAAGAGAGCTTTTAGTCCAACCAAAAACCAGAGTATACTAACACTTCCTTATTTTTTTGTTGAGATGGAAGCTTATTGGTATAATTTACTATATATTATATAAGTACGATGCAGTTCCACTAATATATTATAGTGGCCTGAGACGGCGGGAACTGGGAATTAGATGAGCAGGTCTAGCACGGTTGGTTGGCGTCCCCACTCCCCAGATGTTGAGTACTGGGTAGTGATCAAGTTATGAGCTAAACGAATCAATCTTTAATTTTGGCGACTTAACTTCTTGGCTTCGTTGACATTGATCAACTCAACAATATGATTTTTTTCTCTTTGTGAAACCCGCCGTGTACTGATCCAAGAAGATGACAAATAGATATCGGGTTGATTCTTGGATCATTTCAAATTGGATTTTCATAAAATAAAAAAATAAAAAAAATCGAATACTCATCGTATATAATATAATTTTGTTTTCTTGTATAATTTTATTGAACGTATTAATTACAGTACATTTTTTATTTTTTAGCACAAGGAATTATTTTATTTAAATTAGTAAAATTTTAAATTATATTGTTTGTAGTATATAATTAAGTATGTCATTGTTCTATATCCTTTCCTGAAAGTAGTGCATGCCTTAATTCTCATATCTCATCACAGGGCCGACTTGAGATGATGAGATAAAGACCTTGTTGGACTTCTTTTGTACCAACTTCTTATATTTGTGGAATTATGGAAGCACACACCTGCCTCGGGGAATTAGAAAATAATTATATTTAACGACGTACACATGCAATTATAATTAGACTTACTTATAAAAATAATTATAGAATTTGATTTTCATTCATCAAATCCAATTAATTTTTTGTACTAGAAAGTTCTTTAATTCAGCACCAAGAGAAATAGGTTGATAAACAATTCAAGAACATCGCCAGCTATACGATGAGAAACGACGACGCATCTAATACTCTGATAGTGTCGTCCTCAAATACCCCAAACCAATTTCCAACTAATCATGACTAACTTTGATGACAAGGCACTGCATTTTAAATATCCAGTGTCCGGTTATTTTCAGTGTTATAAATGAGCTAGGGTTGCTTCCAAGAGAGGGCGTTGCTCCATATGGTCATTGGCCCAGGTAACAGAATTGTGTGAACGATATTGGTGAACACACTCAAGCCCACCTGTGCAGCTGTGCTTGGTGTATTTAATGGTCAGAGGCCACAGGAGCTATCAGAATCTGAATTTGTTCTATTCTAGCAAAGCTCATCTTCGTCTAGCCACCATATAGAATTATAGATCCAGCCAAACCCACAAAACTGATCAGGTACTGTGGGATCCTACAATTGACACCGAAACAAAAGCAATAAGGGGCCGTGACAAAATTCAAACTGGGTGCACATCGTGTGGTATCCTATAATGTGACACCGAAACAAGAGCAATAAGGGGCCGTGACACAACTCAAATTTGGTGCACATCAATACAAGCTCCACGAAAGATGATAGCTACAATATTTGGTGTTTTTTCTTTAATTGGGATAAACCTATATGGTGTGAGGACAATTTTATTGAAATTAAAAATAAGACGTTTACAGTTAGCCACTGACGTGGTCGAGTAGTATTACTACCTAATTTTATGATGGTTATTCTGATTTACTACGAGAAAAATGATGTGAATGGAGTTCAGATCCTTGAAGAAAATTTTCTTTAAGAACCAAATCCGTCGACATGACATCGAAACCTCTAGTCATGACAGTAAAATGAAAAATAAAAAGTATTAAGATGCACAAATACCAATGAACTTGGCACCAAGATCAATTGGATTATCAGCATTTACTCATTATATTCTTATAGGTGCCAAAGCAATCCCTCTAGACCCGAAGATGATTAGTCGGAAAAGAATTTTGGGACAAATTTCTTGGAAGAGGCGAAGATTAGGATATTTTCTAATATTTTTTAGGTAAGTGTTGCAGAAAATAATAGAATGAAAATAATAACTCAACCCACAAAAAAAAAGATAAATATGCAAGAAAATAAAGGAGCAAAGAATAGAGAACACCGGATATAACGTGGTTCGGCAATATGCCTACGTCCACGGGGCAACAACAACAAGAACCTCCACTAATGAAATTAGGGCTACAAAGAGATGCACAACTTCAAGAACACTACTTGAAGGAAACTCTCTCTCTCTCACTTGTTTTGCTACCAACACTACAACACTCAACACTCTCAACTTGGAGTGGGCACTCTTCACTCTCTTCTTGGAGGAAGATGATTCTCTTAGATGAGATTGATGGAATGAACAAATGACCTCTCCTTATATAGGCCAAGGAGGAACCATCTAAATGATTTCATTAATACTTCACCCACCTACTTACTTCATTTTGGATCCCACTTACCTACAACCACCTACTACATTTTGGATCTCACTTACCTACAACCACCTACTACATTTTGGATCTCAGTTACCTACAACCACTTACTTCATTAATGCTCCAAACAACATTTTGTAGATATATTTGAAGTTTGGGCCTAGATATTTTAAAATCTCCCCCTCTAGGCCAACTAGGTCAAAACGACGTGAGTTCTACTTGAAGTCCACTCCAGCGGATTTGCTGCAATACTCAAACTTCTGTTGCGTAACATGACAGGACCCGCCCCGATCCCCATGGGACCACATGGGGACGTGCCCTGCTCCCGTCTGACACCCAAAATAACATACCAATTTTAACCTCAAACGTTCAAATGCATAAATAACTAAATTAAAGTTTTACATCAAATCCGAAATAAACAGATGTCAGACAAGGGATGAAATCCAAAATTACAAGTTGCGAGCACGACTCTAAAATAAACCTGCGGGTAAACCATCCAACAGGGGTTCAGGTACGCAGAAGTAGATCTATGCCTCAACCTCAGGATCCCCATCTACCTCAGTAGCACCGCCTGGAAGGGTTACCAAAACAATAAGGGTGAGTGGGCCGAAACTCAAAGTTTATAAAATCGTTTAATAAGTAAAACATATAATTTACCCCTCCGTTTTCCAAACATGCATGCATCAGAATTTAAAACCATAAATCGTATAATATGAACCATAAGGTATGTAATAAAATCATAACATAATGATAGTCACTGCACTATACACTCCAATCCTGACATCCCCGATGTCTGACGTCCCTGACGTCCAATAAGGTCACAGTCTCAAGGCTACACGTGCCACTCGGGTCTCAATTCTGAGTCCAATCCCCGAACCCTGTCCGGGTACGGCATCTCAAATGCCTAGCGTCCTAGACGCTCGACATCCCTGACGTCAAATAAGCAATCCTGCTCCTGAGTCATTTTACGGTCCGGTTCCTCCGTAGAATGACCCCTCGCAGGCAATGCGCTATGACCACTCCGGGGTACCACATCCGGAGGAGACAGTATCATAAGAATGGATCTATACAGTGCAGTACCAAATACATTTTATTGATATCCACATGCAAAACATATATATATACATAGATAAAATCCAAACCGATCGTTAAGTTTCATCAGACGGGTTTCAAACCCAAATACCGTGAAACGTGCCATAACCATAATTTCAATATCATCAAACCATTTCTTGATTCCAGTATGTGAACATATAAGTAAATCAGAAAACATTTAAGCATGCAAGGGTTTAATGAAATCGGGCCCACTCACAGTACGATCCCGCGGTGAACCTGCGCGTACGAACTTGTACCGGGATTATCGTACAATTCCTGTCTGTCCAAATCACACGTAAGGGTCACTACAAGTCTTAATCATTTAACCAAAAAGTCCAAAACAGAAACCGGCTCGGGGAACTCGTCCAACACGTTTCCCGAGACAACCGGCCCTAAACTGACCCATCAAAACTATCTCAGATCAACATGGTTAATTCACTAAAAATGTTCCGAATGATGAGAGGAACAAAAGTCATGTTGATCGTGATCGGAGATAAGGTCCAACACGCCCTCACGCGCCTTCCAAAGTGGCTGCGCGTGAAAGTCACGCGCCTGACACTGTAGCTACAGTGTCACCACCTTCACCCGATAGTCCTACTATTCGGACCTTCAACCCGCGATATGACCCGGGCAATTAACCCTGAATTTCAACTCGATTTCAATCCAATTTGATCCTAACATGTTTATTATTCTTCGAATTTAAGTTCTGTGACAATAATTTGCCTCGACAAGTCCTTTAACTGGCCATTCGACCCGTGATCAACCAAACGGGTTGATCACCCCAACTCACTGGTTTCCAAACCAAAATCAAATTAACCTCCCAGTAAGCTTCCTAAGGCAAAAACGAACTGAAACAAATGATCAATTTACCAAGGAATTACCTGGAAGTGATCGTCCAAGTCTCTGCAACTCCACTGAAACAGGAACCTCAGTTCCAGTCCAACAGTGGCTGGTTCTTCTTGAATTCGATATGGCTAAGTTCCAATCACTCCCAGAAAGCTAAACCAGGCCTTGGTTTGGCCCAACGAGCACCAGAAATAAAAAACCCGATTTCCCTCCAAATTTTCCCGAAGTGGTTTCTCTCTGGTTCCTCATCAATTCTCAGTTATCTCAATGGTAGAGTGATGCTCACACACATTCTAATCAATTTTAAACAACCTAAGCCGTCCCAGAGGCTCGTGGAAGTCCAATCTGTCCACTGAGATTGTTCCCCGAAAAGCTTCGTTCCAGAATTAAAAATGGTGTCCACTGATGAAGAGTGACTCAGCCCACGTTGAGACAATCCGAAATGCTTAGTTAATTCTCCCATTTTCAGTTCATCACAGCCTAAAATTATTAAGATTGCACAGAAACACCGCACACGGTGGTGCAGCCGCTGACCCGCACTGTTTGCTACAGTAACCAGGGCAAAATGACCAAAATGCCCCTGGTTCAATAATTACCAAAACGCCCTTCACTTTCTAGACCCTTAACTCAACCATACGAAGTCCGATTTCGGCGTGCCGCCTGTCTACGGACTCAGGGCATCGAGACCTACCTAACGGTCCTTGAGTCATGTGAAAATTAGTTGACAAACGAAAAGTCAACATTTTCGCCCCAAAAGTCCAAATTACGGTAATGCCCCTGAGCTTCCGATAGCCATAACTTTTTCCTGATCGTCCGAATTGGACGTGCCACCTGTCTATGGACTCCTGACGTCCCGAACTACGTCACGGTCATTGGTCAAAGTCCATTTGACTCACCAATAAAAAAGTCAATAATTTGGCCATACCAATCGCAAGGGTAAAAACGTCAATTCATACATTAAATTACATTATCATAATCCTCGAATTTCCGGGGTGTTACATAACTACTTTTGTCAACATATCTGAAGTATTCTTGTTTGTGTGAATTTTCCTCAACTGGAAAAGCTTCTTTGATACTACATCTCGAATCCAATGATAACGGAGATCAATGTGGTTCGTGCGAGGATGGTACACTGAATTTTTACTTAAATGAATAACACTCTGACTATCACAATGCACCACATAACTTTCTTGCTTCACACCCAATTCTTGAATGAGCCTCTGCAGCCAAATCATCTTCTTGCCTGCTTCATTTGCATCAATATACTCAGCTTCAGTGGTGGATAAGGCAACACATTTTTGTAACTTGGATTTTCATGAAACAGCCCCCCCTGAAAAGGTGAATAAGTATCCAGAAGTGGATTTTCTAGCATCAAGGTCTCCTGCCAAGTCTGCATCCGTGAAACCTTCTAACATCGGTTTTGATCCACCAAAGCACAATCACAACTTTGAAGTGCCTCTCAAATATCTGAGTATCCACTTGACTGATTCCCAATGCTCTCTGCCAGGGTTAGAGAGATACCTACTAACAACACCAACTGCATGTGCTATATCTAGTCGAGTACAAACCATAGCATACATAAGACTACCAACAGCTGATGAGTAGGGAATACCTGCCATCTTGTCCATATCCCCTTGTGTAGTTGGGCATAACATTCTGCTTAACTTGAATTGATTACCTAGAGGTGAGTTCACTGGCTTAGCTTCTTTCATGTTGAACCTCTCAAGCACTCGTTCAACATACCTTTCCTATTACAACCATAGCTTCTTCGTCTTCCTATCACGAGTAATCTCCATGCCCAAAATCTGCTTAGTTGGACCTAAGTCTTTCATATCAAATGATTTTGACAAATCTGACTTCAACTTGTGAATCATAGCAACATCGTGCCCCACAATCAACATATCATCAACATAGAGCAATAAAATGATGAAGTTACCTTCGGTGAACTGCTTGATATACACACATGGATCGACATCTGTTCTCTTATACCCATGACTCAACATGAATGAGTCAAACTTCTTGTACCATTGCCTCGGTGCCTGCTTTAGCCCGTACAAGCTTTTCTTCAACTTACAAACCATGTGTCCTTTTCTCTCAACTTCAAAACCTTCTGGTTGCTCCATGTAAATTTCCTCTTCCAAATCACCATGCAGAAATGCTGTCTTCACATCCAACTGCTCCACCTCAAGATCCATGCTAGCTGCCATGCCCAGAATAATTCGGATAGAAGTCATCTTAACCACTGGTGAGAATATCTCGTCAAAATCGACTCCTTCCTTTTGCCCAAAACCCTTGACAACCAAGTGAGCCTTGAACTTTGCCAACTGCTCATTCTCGTCCCTCTTCAATTTGAACACCCACTTATTTTTGAGTGCTTTTCTGCCTTTAGGATGTCATTCTTCAATAAAGACTCCATCTCAGACTTCATTGCCAACATCCATTTGTCATTGTCTGCACGAGTCTTTGCCTCCTCAAAATTTTCAGGCTCTCCATCGCCAGTTAACGGAATATATCTGGAATGCGGGTCATCCCCATCATTGGTCGTGAGAATATACTGTGAAGAAGGATACTTAGTATTCGGTTTTGGCACTCTGTTTGATTTACGAACTGGTACTTGGGAAATCTATGGTTGCTTCTCCTGGCTTGGCTACCCCTGAATTTGATCGTACTGATCATCGTCTTCAGGTTCAGACACTATCTCAGCACCTCGTGCTTCAGCCATGTCAGGAACGTCTTCATGTATAATCTCTTGAGCTCTGCCACTGGGTTCTTGTTGCAGCGGTGATGAATCATAGGTGAGTTGGCCTGCATTTTTAACTGTCTCTTTATCAAGATCTGCCATGGTCTGATCTTCAAAAAAGTGTACATTTCTGCTTCTGAATAGCTTGTTGGTCTTTGGATCCCACATGCGGTAGCCCATTTCTTCATTACCGTACCCGAGAAAGATGCACGGTGTGCCTTTGTCATCTATCTTCAATCTTTTCTCGTCGGATACACGTGCAAATGCTTTGCACCCAAACACTTTCAAGTGTGAATATGAAACGCTTCTACCAGCCCATACGCATTCGGGAGTCTCAAAGTTCAATGGTACACTTGGTGATCGGTTGATAAGGTAACAAGAGGCTGACACAGCTTCGGCCCAAAAACGCTTTGATAGATTGACTGTCTTCAGCATGCACCTGACCTTCTCCGGAATGGTACGGTTCATCCTTTCAGCTACACCATTATGTTGTGGGGTGCCAGGAATTGTCTTTTCATGCCTAATGCCATACTTCGAACAGTAATCTCTGAACTCGTTCGAAGTGTACTCTCATCCATTGTCGTTGCGGATACATTTGAGGGCTCTCCTAGTCTCCCTTTCCACCATGACATGAAACTACTTGAAGGTTTGGAATACCTGGCCTTTTGATTTCAACAAATATACCCAAACCTTTCGTGAAGCATCATCAATAAAGGTGACAAAATATCTATTACCACCTAGTGATTCAACTTCCATAGGGCCACAAACATCAGAATGTACTAGGTCTAATATGTTTTCTTTTCTTGTGAAGGTACCAGAAAAATTGACTTGATTTTGTTTGCCATATAAACAATAATCACAAGAGTTGAGTGAGGTACCTTTGGTAAAGGGAATGAGAGACTTCTTTTCCAAAACTTGCAATCCCTTCTCACTCATGTGGCCTAATCTCTTGTGCCATAGATTTGGAGGAGAATTGTCCGCGACATTTAACTCGCCTTTGCAAACCTTCCCATATGTCTTGTAAAGGGTGCAGTACAACTTCCCTCTAGCGATGACTAGTGATCCCTTGGTAAGCCTCCACTTTTGATCTCCCCCATGATGATGGAACCCTTGTTGATCAAGACCGGATGATATTAGATTGAGGCGTAAACCAGGAACATGTCTCACATCTTTTAATAACAGCTTGTTGCCCAAATCAGTCTCGAACAAAACATCACCTATTCCTGATATCTTGGAATAGCTATCATTGCCCATCTTCACTTCCCCAAAGTCTCCGGCTTTGTATGTGGTGAAGAACTCCGAGTGCGCCGTGGCATGGAAAGATACTCCAGAATCAACTACCCAAGAAATGCTTTTATCTTCATCAGCATGTAGGCAATCACTGTCAAGAGACAACAACTCACATGCTTGACTAGACACAGTAGCGGTAGTTGCAGTATTGGTTGTGTCCTCCTTCTTTTGGTAGGTTGAGCCATCTTTCCCATCCTTCTTGTTATTCTTTATTTTGTTGCAATTCTTCATCATGTGGCCATAGAGATTGCAATTATGACACCTTCCATTGAATCGTGTCCTCGAACGGCTTGCACTTCTTCCATGATCTCGACTGGGACCTTTACTCTTGCTCCTTCCTCTATTCTCCGCCACAAAGACTTGGCTACTATCGAAACTTGAGGACTTCCTCCTAGTCTCTTCATTTAACATGTTGTCTTTAACATTATCCATAGATAACACACCATTGGGAGCAGAGTTACTTACAGTAATAACAAAGGTCTCCCAGCTATCGGGCAAAGATCCAAGAAGCAACAACGCTTGAAGCTCATCCGCGATCTTCATGTCCATCGTGGCCAATTGATTGACAATTCTTTGGAAGTTGTTGAGGTGCTCAGTCACCCTTACGCCCTCCTTATACTTCATGTTGACAAGCTCTTTAATGAGAAACGATTTCTTCGAGGCGGTCTTTTGCTCAAACAATGACTCCAACTTCAACCAAAGAGCATGGGCGTTAGTCTCGTTAGACACATGGTGGAACACACTATCATCCACCCATTCACGAATGTGACCAATAGCCTTGCGATTCAACTTCTTCCATTCAGCATCTCCCATATTCTCAAGCTTGCCTTCCTCTCCTTCTATGGGCTCATGCAAATCCTTGCAATAGAGAATGTCCTCCATTCCCGGCTTCCATGTAATCCAATTGGAGTGGTTGAGTCGAACCATGGTACTCCTTGAGCCTTCCATTCTAACTCTCAACGAACCTAGAGCTCTGATACCACTGTTGCGGAAAATAGTAGAATGGAAATAATAACTCAACCCACAAAAAAAGGATAAATATGCAAGGAAATAAAGGAGCAAAGAATAGAGAACACCGAATATAACGTGGTTCGGCAATATGCCTACGTCCACAGGAAAACAACAACAAGAACCTCCACTAATGAAATTAGGGGTGCAAAGAGATGCATAACTTCAAGAACACTACTTGAAGGAAACTCTCTCTCTCACACTTGTTTTGCTACCAACACTACAACACTCAACATTCTCAACTTGGAGTGGGCACTCTTCACTCTCTTCTTGGAGGAAGACGTTTCTCTTAGATGAGATTGATGGAATGAGCAAATGACCTCTCCTTATATAGGCCAAGGAGGAACCATCTAAATGCTTTCATTAATGCTTCACCCACCCACTTACTTCATTTTGGATCTCACTTACCTACAACCATCTACTACATTTTGGATCCCACTTACCTACATCCACCTATTACATTTTGGATCCCACTTACCTACAACCACTTACTTCATTAATGCTCCAAACAACATTTTGTAGATAAATTTGAAGTTTGGGCCTAGATATTTTACATAAAGACGGTACAACGATCTAATTGTTATAAACAAAAAATTATGTACTTAATTAGGGATACAAAAAAATTTCTAATAAAAGATTAAAATTATATTTTTTAAAAAAACATAACCCATCAAAAAGACGAGATAAATTCGTAAACTGAGTTGTGCCAAAAAAAAATCCGAATGCAATAATGAAGTACTTTGTAAAAGTGAGAGATAAAAAAAGAGGATAAGACTAAAAGTGGCTAATTTATCCATTGCCTTAAAATTGGATTGGATCATTTGAGAATAGCCCTAAATTCCGTGCTTAGACCCTACCTTTTGGACTCCCCCCACGGACTCGACTTCAAAGATAAACTGCGACGCTTCTTGGGTGGGCCCGGATGTTCCTGCTGGGCTTGGGGTAATTATACGAAATTCTGAGGGTGCTTTTTGTGGGGCTTTCTGTGAGCTAAAATGTGCCAGAACCGCCCTTATTGCTGAGGTCTGGGCCATCCTATCTGGAGTCTCCTTTGCCCGGGACCGTGGGCTCCGAGATGTCATTGTAGAATCGGACTCCCAAACTCTAATTAAGTGCATCTCTGGTTGCATTGATCGTGGAAACTGGGAAATTTTCCCCATCCTGACTCAACTCCGTACACTGCGGGCCCACTTTGAGCATATCCGGTTCAGTTGGTCTCATCGGAGTACAAACAAGGTAGCTGATACCTTAGCCACTCAAGCTCGACGGAGAATGTGCAGGGAAGTCTGGATTGACCGCCCTCCATCCTTTTTAGTGCTTGTTTTAAACAATGATGGTCTTCCCTGTCCCCCTAGTTGAGTTTTGATTTTTGCTGGGCCTGCGGGTGGACGGTTTTATGGCTTGTCCTGCGTCTTTACCCCGGACCCTTTCTTTAGTTTCCTTTCTGTTTGTGTTTTTTTCCAGTTTCTCTTTGTAATCTGCTGTCTGTCTGTTTCCTTTCTTTGTATTGAATTTTCACTTCTAGATCAAAAAAAAAAAAAGACTTGGATAAGATGCAATTTTTATATGTTGAATTGAGAACCAAAGCCCGTTGTAAAGCATTGATATTCTAGTATCCTACCCACTTGTGGAATTTTTTTTTTAAATTTTTTTGTAAGTTTCTTTTATTAATTAGCACTATGATTTGTTGGTATCCATGTTTTTTCACTTAAATGACAGGTCTTAAGTTATAAGATATTTATATATCTTCACTAATAAATGAGAAGTTTTAAATTCGACTTTAATAGATAGTGATGACATTATAAACTTGTATGTAATTTGATACTGTGTAGCTAGCCTATTCACTCTCCCCTTCTAAGTAAAACGATACCATCTGCATTATGATCAATAACTGGGGAGCATTCATACCTTTTCACTAATTAGCGAGAAATTTTAAGTTGGACTCTCATGGATAGTGATGACATTATGTATTTGTATGTAATTTGATACTTTATAGCTAGCCCATTATATAATTTAGCCCAAATTCACGCTTCCCTTCTAAGTAAAATAATACCATTTCAACATGTTTATTATTAAGAGACAAGAACGCTGAAATAAGAGAAAAAAATATTGTTGAATGAAAAATCCGCCAGTTCACCTCATGTGGTATTCCTTTTTCATTTTCCAATGATCCCATTATAACAGGTTTCATAATATCTACTTAACTATGTACCAGATATGGCTATATGTTTATCCATATTGGTACCAATATGCTGCCAAACTATCTCCATGTTTGGTGCTTTATGACTATAAGAAAAATGATAAGCACCATATCAACTTTAACTTAGTTAAGTAGTTAGTACCAACTATGACCTAATGACCAATACGAGTAAGGATCTTACTAGGGATGATATAAAAATCAATGAGTATGAGTACTCGTGGATATTGATTAAATGGCTAAAGTATGAATTTATCTATGAGTATTTAATACTAATCATATTAAATCACATTTTTTATCCAACATTCAAATTAGCTATGGGTATTCAACACCCATTCTTTCCTTCCACTACTTTTATTTTTTATTCTTATTTTTTATAATATATTTATTCAATTAAATCTCAATTAGTGTTTCTTTGATTAAAAAAAATTAACTACAATTAGGAAAATGTTTTTTTTTTGGGGAAACCAACGAGAAAAATACTACGAATTTGTATTAAAATCAATTTTTATTTGGAGATCTTAACTTATTCATTAATCTCAAAAAATTATCTCAAACCTTTTTAAAATTATTTACCAAAAATCAACATAAGCTATAGAAATTTCCAAGATTTCAAAACTTTGATCTTACGTGTGACCGCTTGCATGACTCTAGTTGTAGTTCATCACTTATCATGCATAAACACATGAGAATTGATTTTTTTATTCACGGTTGGATCAAGATTTGATAGTATGAAATATGTTTGATGATATTTTTTGACAGATGGGTCACACAATTTGATTTTTTTTTTTGAATAATTTTCCTTTTTTTCATAAGCACTAGAAAATATTATAGAATCGACAAACTGAATAAAATAGCATAGCTGGTAGGAGTATCCTATTTTTTTTTTTATTAAGAATACTAAGAAATAGGGTTATACAAATTAAATCAAAAGGATTAGAGGCTTGGAAGACAGTATACACATTCCAAATCAAAATTAGGTGTATATACTAAGTATATTTTTAAGGATAAACTAAATAAAAGTACCTAAATTATAGGCGCGATTTCAAAAAGTACCTGAACTATAAAAAGTTTCAATTATGCAACCAAACTATCAAAACATGATATTTAGGTACCCACCGTTAGTAATCTGTTAAATGTCCAAGTGACATTTATGGGACATTTTTTTATGCTGAATTGGACTCCATGTGGATAAAAAAATAAGTAAAAATTAAATTATATTAAAAAATTAATAATTGAATTATATTATAAATAAATTGTTGATACCATATTGACCGACCACCTAAGCACAGGGCCCGCCAGGATATGAAGGACACCCACCATTTATCCGATCGGCACCTCACCGTGGCCCGCCGATCGGCACTGACCTGCAGGCCTGTCATTCGGCACCTGACATGGTACAGACGCCAGCTGACCGCGACAGTCACCTAACCAACTCTGCCCTACCAACTCCCTGACGGAGGCAGGTTGGGACTCCAGCTGGCGCCTCCTCTGGATGTCCAGGGCTTGTCAGGCAGCTCTCAGCCACAAAGCACCACCTGCTCCCGCAACAGTAGCCCACCTACCGCAGTTATGACAATTATAAATACCTTGAAACCCTTCACAAAGGTAAGACATTCAGAACTGATTCAGAGTGTTGTATTTACTTGCCTCTCGGCACTCGGATACTAACTTAGGCATCAGAGACTCTTCGGCCGACACCACACCGGTGTCAAGACTTTGCAGGTCCCCTGTCGAACAGCAACGCCCCCAGTGGGCCCAAGACACCACACGGCTGGTCCTAGAACCCCCAGCGGGTCTCATCGAGTTGGTCATTTCAGGATCAAACAATTGGCGCCGTCCGTGGGAATCAATAAACACCCACTAACTCACACACCTTCGCTCAACCCCCTGCCGACACACCATGTCTGCCAAACGGGATGACGGTGAGCTCAATAACACCCCTCAGGGAGATCGCAACCGAACCCGAGTCAGCCTTCCCTCCGACGACATGCTCGAAATGCTAAGGACTCTCCGGGCGGAGGTTGCCGTACTCAGGAAAAGCAATGCTGCCATCGAGAGCAGGAACCACATGTGGGGGGAGCAGCATGGAAGCACCCTGGCCATCTTGCAATCCACACGCGAGGAACTGGAGGAGCAGCGGGAGGCAACCAAATAGGCCTTAGCCGCTGCATCTTGTCGGCAGTAGTTCGATGCCTGCCGAGTCGAGATTGGTGACAATTGCCGACCAGAAGCGTCCAGTCGCCTGCTCTTCCACCAGACCGACCTACCTGGCCCCGCGGGAACGCAGATCTACCGTGACACCCGCGAACTGCTCAACAAGAGACAGACGCAGGCCCCGGCCAACTGTCTGACTTACCCCACTCACGACCCCCGCATCCAGGCACAACCGCCTCTGCCCGTACTATCTCAGGGCGCCCGGTCACGGTCTGGATCGGCACGCCTGCCCACACAGCATCCGCGACCCTCCATCCAGCCTCTAGGCAGTCCCTCCTCGCCGGTCGGCAGGCACCAACCGGAGGACAATGCCAGCTCGACCACAACCTCGTCCGGGCGGCGACCAACAGAACCCGGGAAGCCCAGGGGCGGCAGCACAAATCATCCAATTGGAGACCGACCGATTGGGGCAGATTGGCCCGACCGATCAGACGAGGTGGTCCAGGAACTCCTCCAACGCGTGCGGGAGTTGGAGGCCGCCAGACCCAAGGCTGGGACACTGCCCAGACCTCGGACCAATATGCGGTACCGCCATCAAACGGAGGTCAAACCCTTGAAGATTGCCCTATATGATGGACAAGGAGACCCAGACACCCAAATCAACAACTACAACTCCGCGCTCGCCTTCAGAAATCTCTCCGACGAAGCGCAGTGCTTGATTTCAGCTCCACCCTCACTGGGGCCGCGCTCAACTGGTTCTATCGTCTGGAACCACAGTCTCGACTCGTTCGACAGCCTACACAAGGTCTTCCTGAACCAGTTCATGATCTAGACGGATCGACTGCTCACAACCCAGGATTTGGGAACCCTCCGACAGGGAGACAGCGAGCCCCTACACCAATACGCCGCTCGATTCAGCTTGGAATACTCCAAATGCCACGAGACGGGTGACAAGGCCGCCTACCGTGCTTTCCGCAACGGGCTGCGGGAGTCCACCTTCAAGTACCATGCCTTCACCCAGGGTTGGGAAGATTGCAATGAGCTCATGCGGAAAGCGGCAATACACGCCAAGGAAGAGCACTTCAAATCTCCCCAGGTAGCGTCCCGACCTGACGTGGATAGCGCGCGCCCTCCACCTCCCAGCAACCGACAGGCACAGTCACCTCTACCAATCAATAACGTGCAAATGGATCACCGATCTGACTCACACTCCGGTAAGCGGAAGGGGGCATACAACAATGATCATCGCGGGAGGGACAAGTACCACAACAAGGGGCAGGGATCAGGCCACCACCAGTCAGGCAAACCCCGCACGGGGCCCACCTCAAAGTATGAAACCTATTCCATCCTGAATACCTCCCTCGAGAATGTCTTGATGAGCATCAAGGGCACAATCCCCAAGCCACGGGCGCGACCGCCTGGCCCCCGCCCGGGCGTCCAATCCAACCTGTATTGCCAGTACCACAAGTTCAACGGCCATACCATCGACAAGTGCGTGGCCTTCTGCGACATCGTGGAGGCGCTCGTAAGAGAAGGGAAGATCAACCAGTTCCTCCAGCACGCGAGCCCCGCCCAGGGTCTGCCACAAATCAACACGATCAGTGGGGGCCCTACCATTTCTTCCTCCTACACCTCCAACCGGACCAAGAAAAACTTCATGTGCGCCACGACATCCAACCACCAAATCTTCAACATCGAGGATGGACGCGCTACCAAGGTCGCACGGGCGGGATGGACGCCCATCACCTTCTTCGAGGAAGAAGAACGGGGGGTCATTTTTGCCCACGATGATCCATTGATCATTCTCGCCCAGATAGCCAATTTCGATGTTGGGCAGATCTTGGTGGATACTGGCAGCTCTGTGAACGTCTTCTTCATGGACACTTTCAACCAGTTGGGCATCAACTCCACAAGCCTCACCCACGCTGGTTCTTCGCTACTCAGCTTCTCAGGTGATTCTGTTATGCCCCTCGACACCATCTCCCTGCCTATCTCCCTGGGAAGCGCGCCCAAGATAGCAACGGCCATCACCACTTTCCTTTTGGTCGATTGCCCAACCGCCTATAACGTCATTTTGGGTAGAGGACTTCTCAACCAGCTCAACGCCGTTATCTCCACTCGGTCCCTTCTCATGAAGTTTCCGACCATCATGGGCATCGGTCAAGTTCGCGGTAATCAACAAACCGCCCGCTCCTGCTATCAGACCGCCTTGACAAAGCTCAACCCATGCGACAAGTGAGAAACCATGGTCGTCGCCGAGGTTACTTACGAGGCCGACCCCGTCGACTCCGAGCTCCTTGAGAAAATACGGGCAGGTCCCCCCAAGGATCCGCCCGACCTCTCCGCCGTCTCACAGCCGCAACCCGTGGAGGATACGGAGCTGATCACCCTTTGCTCTCGTAACTCCGAGCGGCAAGTGAAAATTGGGAGCACACTCACCCCAGAAATCAGGGCACAACTCATCCAGTTTCTCCAGGACAACAACGAGGTCTTTGCTTGGTCCTACGCTGACATGCCCGACATATCCACGGATGTCATCTACCACAGGCTTAACATCAACCCCTCCTTCAAACCAGTCACCCAGAAGCAGCGGACTTACGATGCCGAGCGACAGCTCGCCATGTAGGAGGAGATTATCCGGCTCAGCACCATCCACTTTGTGCGCAAGGCCATTTATGCCACCTGGGTTCCAAACGTCGTACTCGTCAAAAAACCTTCCGGATCCTGGCGGATGTGCATCGACTTCACAGACCTCAACAAGGCATGTCCAAAGGATAGTTTTCCCATTCCAAAGATCGATCTCTTGGTCGACGCCACGGCTGGCCATGAACTCCTCAGCTTTATGGATGCGTACTCTGGCTACAACCAAATCAGGATGCACCCCGATAAACAAATCCACACCAGTTTCCGCACTAATTTGGGGGTCTACTGCTACAATGTTATGCCCTTCGGGCTCAAGAACACCGGTGCCACCTACCAACGGCTCGTCAACTTCATGTTCCCGGATCAGATTGGCAAGACCATGGAGGTGTACATGGATGATATGCTTGTCAAAAGTAGGACGACCAACGAACACGTGCCAAATCTCCACAAGATGTTCCAGGTCCTGAAGCAATACAAAATGCAGCTCAACCCAGCCAAATGTGTTTTCGGCGTCCGTTCCGAAAAATTCCTCGGTTACATGATCAACCAACGGGGAATCGAGGCTAACCCCGAGAAAATTAAGGCCATCCTGGACATGAAGCCCCCGCGCACACTCAAGGAAGTCCAAACCCTTATTGGCCGGATCGCCGCCCTCACCCGATTCATCTCCCGGGCAACGGATAAGTGTTTACCATTCTTTAAGGTCATGAAAACCCAGGGCAAGCACATCAACTGGGATGAAATGTGCGACGCCGCCTTTGAAGCCCTCAAAACTTACATGAGCACCGCACCCCTACTTACCCGACCTGCCACCGGTGAGCGGCTCACCGTCTCCCTTTCTGTCTCCACATCCGCGGTCAGCTCTGTCCTCGTCACCAGCAGAGACAGCGCGGAGTTCCCGGTGTACTATGTCAGCAAAGCATTCCAGGACGCGGAGACCCGGTATAACGACTTGGAGAATTTGGCCTTCGCCCTCATCATGTCGGCCCGGCGCCTCCGCCCATACTTCTAGGCACATCCCACGTTAGTCCTTACTAACAAACCCCTTCGCCAGGTGCTCCAAAAGCCGGACGCTTCGGGGCGACTCATCAAGTGGGCAATGGAGCTTAGTGAGTTCGAGATCACATTCGCCCTGAGACCGGCGGTCAAAGGGCAGGTCGTCGCTGACTTCCTATCTGAATTCACTTACAACACAACGCAGCACATGCCAGACACTCTTGATCCCAACACTGCGGCACCTGCCGCTCCTATCTGCAAGATGTCAACCCCGTCCACCTTCGACCCTGCCCAACCAATTTGGACTCTTTACGTGGACGGGTCTTCTTGTCATACTGGCTCTGGTGCTGGCCTCGTACTCAGCACACCTACCAGGAACGGTTGGAGTACGCGCTGTGTTTTGGTTCCCAGGCTTCCAACAATGAAACCTAGTACGAAGCCCTCCTTGCTGGCCTCCGGTTGGCCACCGACCTCCAAGCGCAACAGCTGCAGGTTTACAGCGACTCCCAACTCATCGTCCGCCATATCAATAGCCTATATGATGCTAAAGACGCCTCAATGACCCGATACTTGGCCAAAGCCCGATCCCTGCTTCGCCACTTTCACGGCTACGAAGTCACTCAGATACCGCGGTCAGAAAACAGCCACGCAGATGCCCTGGCCCGTCTGGCCTCTTCCATTGATGACAGGATAGGCCGCCATGTTCCTGTTGAATTTCTGGCATCCCCAAGCACAAACGAGCAACTAGTCCTGCTCACGACACATGAAGCCTCTTGGATGGACCCCATCGTACTATACCTCACCACAGTCGTACTCCCGCCCGACCGTAACTAAGTCCGGCGCATCCAGCGCCAGTCCGCATGATACACTATGGCACATGGCCACTTATATCGACGGGGATTCGGCACCCCCCTCCTGAAGTGCCTCCCTACTGATCGAGGCATTGCGGTCCTCCGAGAAATTCACCAGGGGATCTGCGGCAACCACTCCAGACCCAGATCCCTTGCACATAAAGCTTTTCGGCAAGGATACTATTGGCCCACAATGCGCACCGACTCTATGGCCATCACTCAACGGTGCGTCCCATGCCAACGGTGCGCTCCTGTACCTCATTCTCCTGCTGAGCGCCTCACTCCCATGCTCAGCCCCTGGCCTTTCTCTCAATGGGGTCTGGACCTAATCGGACTCATGCCACGAGGAAAGGGCGGCGTCGAACACGCGTAGGGGTTCTGGTTGGTTCTAGGGAACACGGTCCCAATTATTTGGGGTACCCATGTGTGTTCATGTGTGTTCTTCGAACTAGACAGAAATAGAGGGAGAGAGTTGGGAGAATTGGACGGTGGTGGTGTGTGTGTCGTGTGACTTGATGAGTGAAGAGTGATCAGAGATTGAGAGGGAGATAGTGAGAAGGTTGGGAGGTGAGGAATCAGTGTGTGGGTGAGTTGAGAGCCACGCGAAAACTAGGGGGAAAATCAGAGAAAAACAGGGAGGAATTGAGAGATCGTGGGGGTGGTGTGGCCGTGTACGGTGCAATTAGACTCGTGGTGGAGTCGTGAGGGGTGAGAGGAGTCGACTAGCCCCAGCGGAGCTCGTGACGGCGACCGGAGGACAAGTAATTCCTCATCCCCATTAACTTGCTCTATTTTGCCGTTTAGGTTCAGACGCCAAGTCGTGGCTTTAGGGGTTGAATCGAGGAGTCGAGTGAGGTCTAGAGAATTCAGTAGGGTCCTAGGTGTCTTCTAGTTGTGCAGCCGTGGAGGAGGAGTGCACGGCGGAGTCCAGAACGACGGAGAGTACCCGCCGTTCTCTGTTTTTCCGTTTTGTTTCAACCGTTGAGTCGTGATGTCTGGGATTGAGTCGACAGTTTTGGTGAGTTGGGTTAGACTCAGTTAGGTTCTAGGAAGGATTTAAGGTAGCCACTGTGACGGGGGAAGACCTGGGTGGCCGGAGAAGAGAACAGGGGAAGAGTACGGGTTTCTGTTCGAGCTGGACTCGACAGGTTTTAGGCCGTGTCGAGGTGTTTGAGTGAGGGGACTGGATTGCTGAGGATGGGACGATAAAGATGGTGAAGAGAGGAGCCATTTTGGTGCAGGTACGGCAGAGAACCGCTCACGCCGGTTCGATTTGCAGGAACTGTTTCGAATCGGGTCGGCTTGAGGTAGCCGATGCACTGTAGCTGGCGCGTGAGGGCCACGCGCAGCCACTTTGGGCGGTGCGTGGGGGCGCGTGCGGTCACGGTTGAGGAAGTTGTCAACATAGTTTTTGGTCTAGGTGTTGTGATGAGTCTAATGGGATTGGTTTCGGGTTGTTCGGACGTCGATTCAATATAGTTCCGCGAGGGCGAAGGTTTAGGGTTCCGGTTCGTTATGTTTAGGACCCGGGGATTTTTGGGGAAATTTAGGCGGACTTTCGTAGACGTGTTAGTAACGTACTTTGGCGGTTGTTGATAGGATTGGGACTTCCCGAGGAAGTAGAGGAACGTACGAGACGTTCGGGATGCGATTGAGGGCTTGGTACTGTGAGTGGACCCTTTCTCTAAACTTAAGCATGCATAACCATTTTTCTATAATTGTTTTATGGTTTTACATGTGATTTCATAATCGTTGTGTAACGACCCGAACCGAGAATAATAATATTTTAATGTAAAAAGACTATTTTGCCCCTGAAGGGGGGGAAACTTTGACTTTTGACCCGGGAAATAATTTGGACTTTGACCCACGACCATGACGTAGGTCGGGACGTTACGAATTCGTAGACAGGCGGCACGCCAAAATCGGAGTTCGTGTGAGGAAGTTATGGTCAAGGAAGCGTTTTAACGGAATTTACGAACCGAGAACAACGGAATAAAATATTAATTTATTATGGGAATCCGTGCAAATTCAGATTTGAATTAAAATAAGCGGATGAGTGACAAGTGTCACTCATCCAAGTCCATACTATTTCAATAAAGCAACATTACACTATTCCCTCATTTTATAATCATTTATTTTCCCTCCATTTAACCCCAGCCCTTGGATCTCTGCCCAAATGCATCTCAGCCTTCCATTTCCTCTACTTTTTTCTTCTTCATGCACGATCATCCTTTCTTTTCTCTCAAACACAAACACACATCCATCCCCCCTGACCCGTGCATTTTCCTTCCATTTTCTCTCGACCCAAACGTACAAACCAGCAGCCCTCACACCACCAGCCGACCACCCACAGCACCACCAACATCTGTTCATCATCATCGTGCATCACCGGCGACCACTACTCCATTTCCCCTGCCCGAACTGCCGTGCAAAAACTCAGACCCGAAACACAGAGGAATCGGGTCCAAGAAGAAAACCTCGACATCCACACCACCTCGACGCAAGGGAAGCTCCAGTCTACACCGTGAGGACCCCAGGAGCATAACTGGACGACGGCGAAGGCTACGGCGGCGACACGGCGGCGGTCATGCCTAAAACCCGAGAACCCCGTTTTTCTTCCCTGTTTCGAACCAATCTGTTTTGATGCTTAGAAATCGATTAAGTGGTTATAGACATGTCCTAGGGTTAGATACGAGTTGATTGGGACCAGTTTGGACGACGGAGACGGCGTGGATCACCGGAGACGACGATTGGATTTTGACCGTGAGTTTCAGCGACGCACTGGTACGTTTCTTCCCGTTTTCTTTCTATTTTGAGGTTGTAGAACCATAGAACAGACCTAGACGACCCTATAGGGATGAACCCCGTCGAAAATGGTGGCCGGAATCGTACGGTGGAATCGGGTCAAGCCGTGGGTCGACGGCGACCCGGTTCCAGTCAAACGGGCTGACCCGGTACTGTAGCATGATGACGTCATCATGCTGACGTCACTTCTGATGTCATCCTGTCAGATGATGTCAGACTAGGGACCAATCAGAACATGCCACGTGTCACCTGACAAGTGTCAGTGATGACGTCACTGCTGACGTCAGCAGTACTGTAGCAGCGTTGACCCACGCGTTAACCAGGCGCGTGGGGGCGCGTGTGAACAATGATTTTGGTGGGGCTGATACCATTTTCAAGGTTTCGACGATACAGATCCAATGAAGGTGTTTTCGTGTCGATCGGAGACCGTTAGATTAGTCAAAATGGGGTTTGAAGCACCGGGAATAGTGCCCGGGGTGCGATTTTGAGGCGGATCTGTTCTAGGGTCTTGGTATTGATGTCATAGGGTCCTTAAGTAACTCTCAGGTATAATAATACAGGTTTTTAGAGATCGTTGAGCAGCAAGGACCGAGCATGAGTGGGCTGTTTGATTTGTAAAAGGCTTGCATGCATAAACTATTTTACTATTTCCACTTATGATTTCGATGAGTCTTATATGAACTGTTTATATATGCTATTACAATGTTTTGGGCATGAGACCCGTCTGGATTATATGTGGATTTTGTTTGGGATGTCCGGGGGGACATAGGGTAAACTATACTGTTATTGTACTGTACTTTCCTACCTGTGTATATTGTCTCCTCCAGGGAGGGTCGTTGGCCTGGGTGGACCCTGGAGTAGTCACGGGGCCCTGACTGAGTGGAGTTGACCCCCGTTGGGCTGCTTACTCTCAGGAAGGCATGTTCATATACCTCGGGCAGTGACCGCGATACCGGAAGCTGATGTACCTAGAGAGTCTCGGGTGTGAGACCCTGAGTGGCAACGCGTAGCCTTAGAACCATGACATCATTTGGGTTGGGTTTTACAGTGCACTGATATGTTAGTTTCTCCTTTCGATTATTATTGTGGTTTTATGGTTATGATTTCATTATAATATTATGTTTTCACTGCATGCAAGATTTGGAAAACGGAGGGGTAAAACCTTATTATTAATTTATTATTAAATTGATTTATAAACTGTTATTTTTTGCCCACTCACCCTTGTTTTACTGACCCCTCCAGACCCTGACACGGAAATAGAGGAGGAGGACCCGGAGGAGGAGGCAGAGGTTTAGATTGCTTAGCTGTGCGCCTGTACACCCACTTGTGGGTAGGTTGAGCACCGAATAAATGTACTCTGACTATTGTGCTCACGTGTTGTATTTTACTTTCCCTTGTCTGACAGTATCGCTTTAAACACAGTTGTAGTACGTTATCTATCTATTTAAGTATTTGGTTTTTATTTAAGGGTAATTTTGGTATGTTTAGAGTCATTGTCAGACGGGAGCGAGGCACGTCCCCGAGTGGTCCCAGTGGGATTGGGACGGGTCAGACCCGACCCTCTTCTGTCAGGTCCCGATTCATTTAGCATGATATTGTCCGCTTTGGGCCACCTTGCCCTTGCCCTCACGGTTTTGTTTTCGGGAGCTCACGGTGCAACTTCCCAGGGGGTCACCCATCTGGAATTGCACCAGCCTCAACTCGCTTAACTTGGGGGTTCCAATCCCCCCCAAAGCCACTAAGCTCCCAAAAGGCCTCATGCTAGATAGGTGTGTGCCTACACCTTTAAGGCACACCACCATTCCCTTCCCAGACCATTCCCCCCTCGCAGGAATGTGGGATTGTTCACCGTTCCCTCCAGGACACGAGTCTTACACGTTGAATATGTGATGTTAGTTTTACATAACTGCACGGTTTTCGAGGAAATTACGATATTTGGCACGTTTTACGAGAAATGTCGATTTCTGAGTATAATGCCATGTTTTGGGGATTTCAAATGATTAATGATTTTCAATGATTATAAAAGGATTCTGGAACATGATTTCGATGATCAAGGGTTTTCGGTTTTAGAATCGGATTTCGGTAACGGGATTTGATTTTAAAGTTGAGAAGTGGATTTCCAGATTTGGATTCGGAATGACGGTTCTGGACGGCGGAAGGGCTTCGGACCGGTGATTTCGGATTCGGGTTTGGATGTGGATTTAGAAATGGTTTTCAAATGGTTTTGGATTGGATTTGCTGGATCTGGTTATTGGGTTTAAAGACCAGGATATTGATTGACGGGGGACGGGCCCAAATTGGGTTTAAAGACCCGGATTGAGTTTAAAGACTCGGGAGTTTAAAGACTCGGATATATTGATATTTCCCCCGTAGGCCTGTTGAGTTTAAAGACTTGGGAGTTTAAAGACTCGGATGTTATTCAAGCCTGGATTGAGTTTAAAGACTCGGATAGGTCCAGCAGGTTTGATCGGATAATGATGACTTGATATTCATGGTTTATGATACGGTTTTATGATGCTTATGCTATGATTTCTAAAACTGTGTTTTATAGTGTTTCTATTTATGATGAGGTTTATTAGAACTATAACTGCATTAATAACTGGGTTATGCATGTGGTCTCAAAACGGAGGGCCAAACCCGGTTTTCTCATAAAATGGTTTTGGAAACTTTTCTTTTATTTATGGTCAACTCACACTTTTCTGGTTTTAAATTGCCCTCCAGGTCGTGGAGCTAGAGCGGGGTTTCAGCGTCGAGGCAGTGTCTGAGGCATAGAAGTCGCGAAAGGGATCCCGGCGTGTTGTAAAGTTTTCCGTGTGCGTGTTTATAGTTACCAGTTTTCTGTCTGTTGTATTCAGAACTACGCTCTGTAAAACTCGCCTTCGGAATGTGTTACAATTTCTCCTGCGTCTGACTGTGTAGTTTGGCGGTTTATCGTGAGTTTACTTTGGTTATGTTTTGGGTTGTCAGACGGGAGCATGATTTACCTCGTGTTTCGGGGTGAAACCGGGGTGGGTGCAGACACCCCGGCCTTGGCAGACCGGACCACTTCCCCCGTCTCCACGGGCTCGGAAAATACGGTAGCGATGCCCGGAGCGCTGACCGGCCCCCTCTCCTTCGCGGGTAGCGGCATCTCCACCCTGGCTTCCGTCGCCCTCTCCTTCGGCTCCTTCGGCACCTCCGGGGCCTTGAGGGCCACCTCTCTCTTGCGCCAGCGATCAGAACTTTAACCCTCCGACATCTATGCTGCCGGGGGAGACTGCCTCTGCCGCGCCTCCATTAGCTTCCTCCAGCGTTCCCGGGCTTGGTCCAGCCCGCCGATGAGGGGCCGTTTCAGTCTGAGCACCGGACTTGTTAGGTCATATTTTATGCATTTTTCCATGCATTATTATCTTTGATGTACTACTAATATCTTTCATCACATAGGAGAAAATGATAATTTTTGTGAGAGTTGTGCAGGATTGGACATTATGTCGAATTAGAAAGTTTTTGGTGTAAAAGGAGGAAGTTCGGAGTTGAAAGAGCTTACTTATGGAGCAAGGAAAAATAATGTTGAAAACAAAAAGCTGTCACTATTCAGGAATCACTATGCACGCCAGACACTATTCAGGAATCACTATGCAGGCCAGACACTATTCAGGAATCACTATGCACGCCTGACACTATTCACGTGACTAGTAGCAGATTACATGTCTTTCCTTATTTGCCCTCATGCTTTCTTGCCTATTTAAGCCCTCTTCACTCTCAAAATAGTAGAGCCTCCACACAACAAAGAAATCAGATCTGCTCTGCTTTCTCATTCCCCTTCTCTTCCAGTGAGAAAACCTCAAGAATTCCGTAACCATATCCCCTCTTCCAACCTTTTGCATCTCTTTACCATGTACCTCAATCTCTCATCATAAAAGCTCCAAAATTCCTTCATCAAATTCGTCATCCATCATCTTTGTGTGTGAAGAAGAAGCCCTTTTCAGTTCTGGAGAAGAAGACTGCCTTCTACTTAGAGTTTGCTGCATCCATGTCTTTAATTAATGCTTTTATGTTGATTAGATACATGTGTAGCTAATTTCTCATCTAGGGTTCTTGATGTAACCATGTAAACTCAGTCTATGTTATGATTGAAGTATTCTGATTTCTGCAAACTCTTATTTGTTTCATTCATTTTAATTATTGATTCATATGTGATTCTAGTGCTTGATCACCATTAGGGTTCCATATGCCTAGTTAGATTTAGAGCACATGCCATGCCTAAGTTTAATTGATTTATGAATGAAAGAATAGGGTTAGTGAGTACATGCCATGCCACTGAATCTGTTTGGTCATATTTATTTCTTTTCTCATACTTAAAGGCTTTCTAGGAGTAATCTAAAGTACATGCCATACTTAGGTTGCAATTAGAAGGACTAGATAGTGTTTCACATGCCATGGCCTATCTTACTTAAGTGAAAACGATCCTTAGAGCAGGTTTGGAAGATCAGGTACTTTAGTCACTGTATTCATAGAATCAAGGTTACATAGGTGAAGTCAAGACCCTAGCTTCCATCTCCATACTTTTCTCAATCTTTTCTATCTATCTTCATTTACTTAAAGTTTTAATTTCAGTTTAACGTCCTTACATATCACAAATCAAAACACAATTCTGTTTTATTTTCAGTTCTTTTAATTCCACTAGTTAATTGAGTCATTATAGGGTTATTTAGAGGTAATTGTGAAGCCTAATCAGTCTCTGTGGTTCGACACCCTTACTTGTGCATTACCATTACTACAATAGTAGTGTATAAGCTAGGATACATCAACAATTTTGGCGCCGTTGCCGGGGACTGATTTAAGTCATTTGCAATTGGTTACCAACTTAGCCCTATAATCTGTTTTCTGTTTTAGTTTGTTTACAGCTTGAGTTATTCATATCTTTGTGTGTCAGGTTTTGAATGTCCAGTACGCCTTTGCTAGACTCCGTTGCAGCAGCGATAAGGAAATCCAGGGAAACAAGAGGAAATCTTACTACAAAAATTGTAGCTAAAAGAGCATTTCAAGAAATCATCAAGGATAAGACTTCTGTCTCAATTCATTCAGGAGAGTCAGAAGAGTTTGAAGAAGAAATTGAAGAAAAGATGGCTGAGGCTGCAACCCATGCTTTGGAGTTCTATGCTCAACCAATAATCCCTGATTCGCCTTCATGCGTAGTACTGTCACAGGCAGCAAGGAACTATGAACTTAAATCTTCATATTTTTCTATGTTTCCTTCATTCTTTGGTTTGCCTAATGAGGATCCATTGGCTCATATTAAAGAGTTTTACATAGTTGTTAATTCATTGCCCTTGCAGGGACTTTCGGAGAATGATTTGAGGTGTAGGATTTTTCCCTACACATTGAAGGAACGGGCCAAGGCTTGGCTCATGACTTTGAAGCCTAAGTCCTTGGAGACATGGGATGAGGTTGTAAAGAAGTTTATGGACAAGTTCTTTTCCCCCCAAAAGACAGCAACCCTAAGAGCTCAAATTTTCAATTTCAGACAAGATGATACTGAAACATTTAGTGAATGCTGGGAAAGATTTAGAGGACTATTGCTGCAGTGTCCACACCATGGGTTACCTCTTTACCTTCAAATGCAAATTTTCTTTGACGGATTAACCCCTACATGTCAATCAATGTGTGATAATGCAGCTGGTGGGGCTCTAAAGAAAAAGAGTCCAGAGGAGTCTCAAGAACTCTTTGAGATGCTGGGTTCTAATATGCATCAATCAAGAGGGAAGAGAAGTGGTGCATATGAAGTTCATTCAACTAATGATGTTTCTTTCAAGGTTAACAACTTGGAAAGGAAACTTGACGTTGTGCTTTCAAAGTTAGGCTCATCTCATGCCTCTCAAAGTGCTACATATGCTGATTACGATCAAGAGCAAGCCAATATGATGAATTGCTATAATTCAAGGCAAAGGAATGGTCCATACTCAAACACTTACAACCCCGGATGGAGGAACCACCCTAACTTTTCTTGGGGCGGAAATCAGAATCAAAGCCATGCTCAGCAGCAGCCTAACAACTACCAAGTTCTCCCAAGCAATCCTGTGGAGGAGACATTACAGAAGTTCATGCAAACCACTTCCACTTTGTTCCAAAACCAAGCTGCCACCATTCAAAAGCTTGAGACCCAAGTTGGACAGCTTGCTACTGCTCTTAACCAGAGAGAACTTGGGAAGCTTCCAAGTCAAACTCAGTTGCTTCAAAAGAATCAGGAGCAAGCAAAAGCCATAACAACACTTAGAAGTGGTAAGGTTATTGATAATGGTATTAACTACGATCTTCCTATTACTTCTGAAATTGTGAATGCAGGGGGGGAGGAAGGAGAGGCGGAACAGGCACCCAAGAAAGCTACTGATGTACCTCTTAGGACTACTAACAAAGATAAACCTGTTTTACACAAGGCTCCCGAGCCCTACGTGCCACCCATTCATTTTCCAAGAAGACTTGCTCAATGCAACAAGGATAAGGCCTTCAAAGAACTTTATGACATTCTCAGTAAAGTTAATATTAATCTGCCTTTACTTGATTTAATTAATGATGTTCCAGCCTATGGCAAGTTCTTTAAAGAATTGAACAAGTACAAGAGGAAATATGAACCACATGAGAAGGTTTTAGTCTCCGAGAATGTCTCTGTCGTGCTTCAAAGAAAGCTTCCACCCAAACTTTAAGATCCTGGCAGCTTCTCCATACCTATTACCATTGGGGACAAGAAGATTGAGAAGGGTATACTAGACTTGGGTGCAAGTATCAATCTTATGCCATACACGGTTTACTTGCATCTAGGTTTGGGAGAGTTGAAACCGACCACAGTTTCTTTACAACTTGCTGATCGTTCTGTAAAGTATCCAAGAGGTATAGTTGAAGACATTCTAGTTCAAGTTGATAAATTGATCATACCTTCTGATTTTGTAGTGCTTGACATGGAAGAGTCACCAATCAAAGATCGTGAGTTACCTATTCTTCTTGGGAGGCCATTCATGGCCACAGCAAGGACAATCATAAATGTGCATGATGGAGTGCTCACAATGACAGTTCTTGGAGAAACTGTCCAATTTAGAGTGTTTGAATCTTTAACTCATCCGTATTCTTATTTATATTGTTTCTCTGTTGATATATTGGATTCTTTTGTGTTCACCAAATTTTCTCAAGGCCCCCCTAAAGACCCACTAGAGATTGTCTTGACCAATGTTCTGGATGACTTCGAAGATGAATGGGAGTTGGAAGAGGAAGTTTCTGCTTTGGAGGCTTTGAAGTCATATCCCAACACCCACTCGAGCCATCCACTGATCATCTCATACCCTCAATCATCAAACCACCAAAGCTTGAGCTTAAATTACTTCCCTATCATCTTAAGTATATCTTTCTGGGTGACCAAAATTCACTTCCAGTTATTATAGCTTCTGATCTGACCTCTTTGCAGGAAGAAAAGCTAGTAAGAGTTTTGAGAGAGTTCAAATCCACCATTGGATGGTCTATAGCAGATATCAAAAGAATCAGTCCCTCTATGTGCATGCATAGGATACTTTTGGAGGAGGATAGCCAACCCAGCTGTGAACCTCAACGAAGACTCAATCCCAACATGAAAGAAGTGGTTAGAACTGAAGTACTTAAGCTACTTGATACTGGGATCATCTATCCTATTTCTGACAGCAAGTGGGTTAGTCCTACTCAAGTTGTACCAAAGAAGAGTGGCATGACTGTCGTAAAAAATGATCAGGATGAACTTGTCCCAACAAGAGTCATCACAGGATGGAGGGTGTGCATTGATTACAGGAAGTTAAATGCTATGACTAGAAAAGATCATTTTCCCCTTCCTTTTATTGATCAAATGCTTGAAAGATTAGCTGGTTACTCACACTACTGTTTTCTTGATGGTTATTCAGGTTATAACCAAATCCCAATTGCACCTGAGGACCAAGCGAAGACGACCTTTACCTGCCCATTTGGCACATTTGCTTATCGGAGGATGCCATTCGGTTTGTGTAACGCACCAGCTACATTTCAAAGATGCATGATGGCCATTTTCTCTGACATGGTTGAGAGGTTCATCGAGGTTTTCATGGATGATTTTTCTGTGTTTGGTTCCTCATGTGATATATGTCTTGATCATCTTGCATTAGTTCTAAAACGTTGCCAAGACACCAATCTGATTTTGAATTGGGAGAAATGCCATTTTATGGTTAAGAAGGGTATAGTGCTAGGTCATGTAATTTCAAGCAAGGGAATAGAGGTAGATAAAGCAAAAATTGACTTGATCTCTAAACTACCTCCCCCAGCATCTGTTAAGGGAATTCAAAGCTTCCTAGGTCATGCAGGTTTTTATAGACGTTTTATTAAGGATTTTTCAAAAATAACTCGTCCGTTATGTAACTTGTTAGCTAAGGACACTTCTTTTGACTTTAATGACGAATGTTTGCAGGCCTTTGAAATGCTTAAGAAGAAACTAACTTCTGCTCCAATTATCATGGCTCTAGATTGGTCTTTACCCTTTGAATTGATGTGTGATGCATCTGATTTTTCTATTGGTGCAGTACTAGGCCAAAGAATTGGAAAACTCTCTCATGTTATTTATTATGCAAGCAGGACATTGAATGATGCTCAGCTAAACTATTCCACAACAGAAAAAGAGTTACTTGCTGTTGTCTTTGCTCTGGAGAAGTTCAGATCTTATCTTGTAGGATCAAAAGTCATTGTCTACTCAGACCATTCAGCTCTACAATACCTAATGACCAAAAAGGATGCCAAGCCAAGACTCATTAGATGGATCCTCTTATTACAAGAGTTTGATTTGGAAATAAGAGACAAGAGCGGCAAAGAAAATGTAGTTGCTGACCACTTATCATGTTTGAAAAGTGAAGCAATTGACAGAAATGCACAGTTGCCCTTGAATGAATCATTCCCTGATGAACAACTTCTTGCCATCCAAGATGATGAACCATGGTATGCTGATTTTGTTAATTTTCTTGCTTGTGGTAGTATTAGAGATGATCTAACCTTTCAGGAGAAGAAAAGGTTCTTTTCGCAAGTGAAGCACTACATGTGGGATGAGCCCTACCTTTTCAAATATGGACCTGATTAGATTATTAGAAGATGTGTTCCTGAGGTTGAGCAAGAAAGCATACTCAATTTCAGTCATGAGTTCGCATGTGGGGGTCATTTTGGTGCCAAGAAGACAGCAGCCAAGGTTCTTCAATCTGGTTTCTTTTGGCCTACTTTGTTTAAAGATGCTTTTAAATTTTGAGCTAAGTGTGATAGGTGCCAAAGAGTGGGCAACATCAGCAGCAGAAATCAGATGCCTTTGCATAACATTTTGGTTGTGGAGATCTTTGACGTTTGGGGCATCGATTTCATGGGACCATTCCCACCCTCTTTTGGCTACAATTACATCCTGGTGGCAGTAGACTACGTGTCTAAATGGGTGGAAGCAATTGCTTCAAAGACCAATGATCATAGAGTGGTGATTAACTTCCTCAAGGACATCATTTTTTGAAGGTTCGGAATGCCAAGAGCTATCATCAGTGATGGTGGAACTCACTTCTGCAACAAGCCATTTGAAGCCTTGATGAAGAAGTATGGAATCACACATAGAGTGAGCACACCATATCATCCCCAAACTTCTGGCCAAGTGGAGATAAGCAATAGGGAGATCAAGAATATTCTAATGAAGACTGTGAATTCGACAAGGAAAGACTGGTCCACAAAGTTACATGATGCACTTTGGGCCTATAGAACAGCTTATAAGACTCCTATTGGGATGAGCCCTTACAGAATTGTTTTTGGGAAAGCTTGCCATTTGCCAATGGAGTTGGAGAACCATGCTTTGTGGGCAATCAAGAAGCTTAACATGGACTTTACAAAAGCTGGAATGTCAAGAAAGCTGCAACTCAATGAGCTTGAGGAGCTAAGGAATGAGGCTTATGAAAGTGCAAAGATTTACAAAGAAAGGACCAAGCTTTACCATGATAAAGTTCTTACGAGAAAGGTATTCTTCCATGATCAAAATGTTTTATTATATGACTCTCGTTTACGTCTCTTTCCAGGTAAACTTAAGTCTAGATGGGTTGGACCTTTCAAAGTGATCAAAGTGTATCCTCATGGAGCAGTTGAAATAAAGAATCTCAGCAATGGTAACAGTTTCAAAGTTAATGGCCACAGATTAAAGCCGTACTTGATGTCTGATATGGGTGTTCCCATTGCACATATGGTGGATACTCTTCCATTCCATTAAGCCCATTTGCAACCACGTCTTTCCTAGACATTAAATACAGCGCTTGTTGGGAGGCAACCCAACTAGGTTCTATCTTTTAAGCCTTTTAACTTAATTTCTTCTTTTCTTTCTCTGCTTTGATACTCCCTTTGCATTGCATGCATTTTTTCTATTTTATACATTGAGGACAATGTTTAGTTTAGGTTTGGGGGTAAGGAATTGCAAATTTTTGGGTGCTAAAGAGTCAGTCTGTTAGAGCATTGTTGAAACATTGTAATGGAATCTTTATGCAAACTAAGGCATACAATCGTCAGTTAGAAGGAATCCTTGATTAGTCTTCTGATTAGGTGTTCTTTCTGACCTCTTTTGCTCTTAGAATCATGGTGAATAAGGTACTTGATCAAACAAATGAAGAAGAATAGTGGAGACTACCCTTGTGATGTTTTGAGCCTACTTGCTTTCTTGAGAGGGTTTAATTTGTTTCTGCTCCAATTCTTTCTTTCTAATTCACTCTAATCTAATCTCATTATCATTTTTGGTTGATTACTAAGAATTTATCATAATTTCAGATATCACATGCCCTTCATTTGTGGAGTAGCCCTTTTGAAGTGATGCTAGGCTTTGTGTGCATAACCTTCTAAAAGCCTTCTCTAAACCCGACCTTTGTGTGCTCCATTAGCCATTTTGTATCCAAACACACGTAGCCATTTCTTTCATAACCTACATCACTCCTTCCCTTTTGTATCTCTCTTTGAGGTACCTAGCTTAATTGTGACCATACCCTATAGCTTGGACTCTGCCAAGGTTGCTGAAAGTGGAAATTCGATGCAAGGAAAAGTATGGCCACTGTTAAATCAAAAGTTTATGAAAAATCAAAAGTAGCTCAGGTCAAAAGAAGTTCATATCAAAAGAAAAGAGAACTTAAATGAAGTAAAACTTCAAGGAAAAAAAAAGATGAGGAAAAAAAAAGCAAAAGAAAAAGTTCAAGTATGATCTGAGAAAAGTTCTTTCCATTCAACTTAAAGTGAGCAGATGCTGGGAATAACATCAAGCTGTGCAAAGGAATTTTTCAAGAGCCCGTGGTATGATTCTAAGTTACTTGGGCAAGCCTCATTACAACCTATTTAGATTAAGACCTATTTTGATCATTTGGGCAATGACATGAATGCTGGGAGGTATGTGCTCTATTTAATTCTTAGTTTTCGATTCTCTCATGAGATCTATCCTGAAATTGTGCCATTTTTTCTTATACTTCATATGGGAGAATACTTGCTTTCATATTACATAACTTCACTCACATATGTTTGATGGAGAGATTAAACCTTAGGTTCGAGTGATTGAGTGAATCTGTGAGACTTAGAGTTGAGACGAATTCTATCTTCAGGTTTGAAAATGATACCTATGAAGCCTTGAAACTTAGAGTAAAAGTGTTCACTTGCACACTAATTAGTTGCTGGCATGGTGAATTCAAGAAGGTGAAGGTATGACTAAGGTTTCATTGGTTCACCTTACTTTGTTTTCATAATGTTTTAACCCTTGTTTTTTCAATAGTCTTGATGGTGTTTGTGGGTGTCACATCTGTTAAACCCTCAGGAGACAAAACTCCTCCTACTAGGCACACCTAGGGGTTTAAATGGTTTATCATAGGAAGATCGAGTCATTAATTTAATTGTGCTTATGTAATTTGTTTTGCTTGAGGACTAGCAAATGATAGGTTTGGGGGTCTTTGTTAGGTCATATTTTATGCATTTTTCCATGCATTATTATCTTTGATATACTACTAATATCTTTCATCACATAGGAGAAAATGATAATTTTTGTGAGAGTTGTGCAGGATTGGACATTATGTCGAATTAGAAAGTTTTCGGTGTAAAATGAGGAAATTCGGAGTTGAAAGAGCTTACTTATGGAGCAAGGAAAAATAATGTGGAAAACAAAAAGCTGTCATTATTCAGGAATCACTATGCACGCCAGACACTATTCAGGAATCACTATGCAAGCCAGACACTATTCAGGAATCACTATGCACGCCTGACACTATTCACGTGACTAGTAGCAGATTACATGTCTTTCCTTATTTGCCCTCATGCTTTCTTGCCTATTTAAGCCTTCTTCACTCTCAAAATAGTAGAGCCTCCACACAACAAAGAAATCAGATCTGCTCTACTTTTTCATTCCCCTTCTCTTCCAGTGAGAAAACCTCAAGAATTCCATAACCATCTCCCCTCTTCCATCCTTTTGCATCTCTTTACCATGTACCTCAATCTCTCATCATAAAATCTCCAAAATTCCTTCATCAAATTCGTCATCCATCATCTTTGTGTGTGAAGAAGAAGCCCTTTTCAGTTCTGGAGAAGAAGACTGCCTTCTACTTAGAGTTTGCTGCATCCATGTCTTTAATTAATGCTTTTATGTTGATTAGATACATGTGTAGCTAATTTCTCATCTAGGGTTCTTGATGTAACCATGTAAACTCAGTCTATGTTATGATTGAAGTATTCTGATTTCTGCAAACTCTTCTTTGTTTCATTCATTTTAATTATTGATTCATATGTGATTCTAGTGCTTGATCACCATTAGGGTTCCATATGCCTAGTTAGATTTAGAGCACATGCCATGCCTAAGTTTAATTGATTTATGAATGAAAGAATAGGGTTAGTGAGTACATGCCATGCCACTGAATCGGTTTGGTCATATTTATTTATTTTCTCATACTTAAAGGCTTTCTAGGAGTAATCTAAAGTACATGCCATACTTAGATTGCAATTAGAAGGACTAGATAGTGTTTCACATGCCATGGCCTATCTTACTTAAGTGAAAACAATCCTTAGAGCAGGTTTGGAAGATCAGGTACTTTAGTCACTGTATTCATAGAATCAAGGTTACATAGGTGAAGTCAAGACCCTAGCTTCCATCTCCATACTTTTCTCAATCTTTTCTATCTATCTTCATTTACTTAAAGTTTTAATTTCAGTTTAACGTCCTTACATATCACAAATCAAAACACAATTCTGTTTTATTTTCAGTTCTTTTAATTCCACTAGTTAATTGAGTCATTATAGGGTTATTTAGAGGTAATTGTGAAGCCTAATCAGTCTCTGTGGTTCGACACCCTTACTTGTGCATTACCATTACTACAATAGTAGTGTATAAGCTAGGATACATCAACAGGACTCTTCACCTCAGCACCCTGCCTAGCTTCGTGCCTGGTCGGCTTTGGCAGCTCGTCTGGTCGGACACCCGAACTCGACCCGGGGGAGGGGGGGGGGATCTCCTCTCGGCCAACCCCCTTCGGCTTCACCGCCACTGTCTTCTGCCTCCGCGGTTGTTGGGGGGTCACCTCCGGCTCCTTACCCTTGCCATCGGTTAATGAGCCATGCTTCGCCACCGCTTCACTCATCTTCTTTTGGGCGGCTTGCTCAACTTGGGGATGCACTGAAAAGCAAACGGTTAGTCTCTCGGCACCCCTACACCACAATGCATAACGTACTACACTTACCAGGCGGCGAGATTAGTCCCACGGGAAGAAGGTTCGACGGCAGCTTCAGCACGCAGCGGCTACCTTCCAGGTCGGACAGCTTTTCCCGCACCAGGTTGCAAGCTTCCCAATCTTCTGCTGTTACCGTGGCCTTCGACGGACCTGCAACACAACACAAACTATCAGACCCCGTCTCGGCAGCCCAATTACCACACTATGGCCACCGGCCGAACGAAAGACACACAACCTCCGGACTGGAAGTGGTTGGGAATCCTCGATCGGACCCTGCTCACATCCCCCTCCCACGGCCCGGACACCCAACAGAAACGGTGCCTCCAGCTCTTCTGCGACGTCGGCACGTCGTTAATGAACGCACCCCGGGCAGTCTTGTGCAGGCACTTCATCTGGTACCATCCCGACCCGTAGGTCTGCCTCTTGAAACGGTACATGGCGCACAGCTGCCCCCAAGTCGGCTCCGGAAGTCCCGCCAATTGGAAGGCCGTGTATAGGCTGATCAGGATGATCCAGCCGTTCGCATTCAGCTACCCCGTGGCTAAGTTCGCCCTCGCTATCATGTCCTGGAGCCACGGGTGCAGAGGCAGCCTCACTCCGTGCTCAAAGCAGTCGACATAAAATAACGTCGACCCCTTTGACGGATCACTAGGCTTCTTGCTATGAGGCGATACGCTCATCTTGACATCCGCCGGCACATTGTACAGCTCCCGGAACCTGGGTACACTATAATGTCCTGGACGCAGCGGTCGTGAATAGTGTTCACCTCGTAGTCCACGACATACTCCGCCTTCACCACACCATCGGCATCTAGTTCCATCGGCGAGCTCGTCTCCATCCCGCTATCTTCAGCGTCTGAGTCGACCACGACGACTGGTGGGGTTCGGGATGACGTCCCTCTTTCAGCAGGCCGGTCGGCACCCGATGTGCTGCATCCGCCCTGTTGTCGCACCTCCTTCCTAGGCAACCTGAAAGCCTCATCTAGGCTGTCACCGCTGCTGGACGACGACGAATTACTGGTTGTGGACCCACAAGTGGACGTTGAACCACTGCGCGTGCTCGGTACGTCGCTTGCCGAACAAGACGGTGTTTCCCCGCCAAAAGCTTGAGGGGTCCTAACCCCAGATCCACTATTTGACTCTGACTCTGACATCTACAAATTACCAAAACAAAGAAGCTACGACTAAGAGCCTACGCTACGGAACACATACTTAGATGAGGTGCCGTTCGGCAGAAGTATACATGTGATGTACTGGTTCGACGGAGCTGGTTTCACGTGCTTTTTCTTTCCTCTCGGCAGGCTCCAATTTAGTCGGCACTTGCAGTTATCTCACGAATGCTCTGAGTAAAAAGTGAAAAAGACAAAAGCTTCCACCCCCTTTTATAGGCCCCTGGCCCGCCTCGAGATACGCGCTTCCGATCTGACGGTCACCAGGCCGATACGGCCACCTTCCAGATACGGATACGACCTTGTACTGTATGCCCATCGGTATCATACATTCTCACCTACGTACATACATACGTACATTCCTACCAGTATACATCACTACAGCATGCCGACTAGAGCCTCTCGGCATCTCCCTCGACGGCATGCTTCGTCTCTCCGTCGGCAAGCGCAAGGCAACCGACGGGTCCTCGCCATCCCCCTCGGCCGCCTCTCCATGATCTTCCGGTCATCACGGAGGGCAGCTTACGGGACTCGACACCAGTGACTGCTTTCACTTCGGACATACGATGCACCTCCTCGATCCATGACTTGGGGGGCTACTAGGAGACAGGGCGCACCGCCCCGGTCGGTCGACAGGCACTGTCCGTCATCACAAGTCCTCGACCGAGGAAATCCACCTCAGTCAAAGACTTAGGGGACTTATGTTGATACCATATCGACCGACCACCTAAACACAGGGCCCTCCAGGACAGGAAGGACACCCACCGATTCTCCGATCGGCACCCCACCGTGGCCCGCCGATCGGCACTGACCTGCAGACCTGTCATTCGGTACCTGACAAGGTACAGACGCCAGCTGGCCGCGACAGTCACCTAACCAACTCTGCCATACCAACTCCCTGACGGAGGCAGGTTGGGACTCCAGTTGGCGCCTCCTCCGGATGTCCAGGGCTTGTCAGGCAGCTCTCAGCCACAAAGCACCACTTGCTCCCGCAACAGTAGCCCACCTACCGCAGTTATGGTCACTATAAATACCTCGAAACCCTTCACAAAGGTAAGGCATTCAGAACTGATCCAGAGTGTTGTATTTACTTGTCTCTCGGTACTCAGATACTAACTTAGGCATCGGAGCCTCTTCGGCTGACACCACACTGGTGTCAAGACTTTGCAGGACCCCTGCCGAACAGCAACGCCCCCAACGGGCCCAAGACACCACACGGCTGGTCCTAGAACCCCCAGCGGGTCTCATCGAGTTGGTCATTTCAGGATCAAACATAAATAAAATGAAAATCAAATCCCACCCCATAAAACAATTCCTCCACCGTCTTCTCCGTCCTCTCCAAACCTAGATGCAAAACCTAATTTCAAAACTCAGCAACATGACATGTGTAATCGAAGCACATCATAAAAACAGATGAAGAGAGCACCAAAATTTACCTTTTTTCTTTTAGAACTTTGGCTTCCTGCTTTGGCAAAAAAACCTAGGCTCGTTTCTTCCTTCTCTCAATTATCTCTACTGTTGCTCTTCCTCTTTGCGTCGTTTTCTCATCTTCTTCCTCCCTTCTCTTTGACTCTCATGCCTTTATATATTTATAGGCTCACTTATAGAGTTTGAGATATGAACATCAGACTACACATTCTCATCGGCTAAGGTTTGTTTCTTGTCAAACACTAGTCATAACCTGAATTCTAAGCTAACTCAAGGAGACGGATTTCAACTTCTTCATTTTGCCCAATAAAATGCCCCCATTCAAAACACTGCCGTGAGGGCCAAAAAAAAAATCAGTTGCCTATTTCACCTATCTTCTATTAATCCGGAGTTTTTATTTCGTTCGCTTTTCTTGTATGGTATATAATTTTTTTTTTTGGTTTCAAACAAGCATTAAGAATTGCCCGCAAAATTGCAAAAGCTAATAAAGAAACCTAGCTAGGTGGGCCACTGACTGAACAAAAAAAAAGCTAGTTGGTTCACTGAACCTCTAACAATCAAGGTGCTCCTACAAGCTTCAGTAAAGTCGCATCGGTTAAGGTCCATTACAAACTTTGGAAATTGAACTCAAACAAAGATTTCAAACTAATAACAAACCCTTCACACAACTCGAAGATATAAGACCATTGGTGAATGTCAGTTTTTTCAAAGAAAAGTCACACAAAGAGAGGGAAGGAAAAATCATTAACAATTCGAGTTGGAAACAAAGCAAGGTCTGCAATACATCAGTACAAGTTTCGCAAAAGAAAAACAATCCAGCAAACTAATGTCATAAACAGACCAATTGTAATACATATAATTTCCCAATCTTGCATGGTTGTCAGATTTAGATAATCTTCACCTGGCTTCAAAATCGCAGGCAATGAAGACCAACCCAACCTTAAACCAAGGATGATGGAATGTGATCAATATATTCCCCTTTGATATAATTGAACTGGAAAATTTTCTTGCCTTGGAAGCAAATTCTTAATAACCACGGTTATATGGAGCATTCATGTTCTCAGCAGCTGGAGCTGGTTGTCTGGGTTTTGCGTATTCGGCAAATATGACCCATCCATCAAGAAACTATACTCATAACAAAACAAAAATTTCAGTTCCACCATAGATACAAATGTATAATGATAATATCACATAAGTACCACCACCTATTTTTTTTTTCCATTAAAATAAATCAAAATGATCAGAATCAATGAAAGAGAAAAATGATCATATGGTCAGCCTAAAAACAGAACGACATGATACACAAGTACCAGAAAAAAACGATTTTACAACTAAACTATTATACAGAAATCAACAATATATAATGAATTTAAACAAGAAAAGTACGGTAGCAAAGACAAACGACAAGTAAAATTCAATATTCCAAACCTCGAGTTTATGACATTAATTTTCAATTCATAGAAACCATGCGTATGTGAGTCTGAACAAAATGAAAGGCCTAAATTTTGCAAGGATATTACCACTTCAATTTAAAGGAAAATGATTTTTGAACACCAGACTCCATGATTTTTCAGGTGAGGGGATGTACAGGTTACCTACTTGGTGAGAATGTTTTATCACGATGATAATTATGTTAATTTTTTGGGATTATAAGCCAAGGATATCCATAGAGTGAGAGATGATCGAGATATCCACCACTGAACGGTATCAGTAGTGTCTTACACAAATCTAAAAACAATTTGGCAGAAAATTTGGTTCAAGGGGAAAGATGATATATATGTAAGAAAATTACTATACTACTCCTTCGGCAGTTAGGAACTCAGGTTCTTGTAATCTCCATTCTGGAAACTCTTTACGTTGTGCATAACAAAGCACCTCTGTTAATGGAAGCAGAACTATGTCCAAATCTTTTGCTTAAAGAAAAGTAACAGACTTATAAAACAATTTCAAATGGAAACCAATTTTGGAACAAAATTCTCTTTTCTACAAATTTTTTCTTGAGGATTTGGGAGTAATGTTCCTCAGAAAAAAGAGTTCCATTTCATTAAACTTCTTCCTTACAGCTGTGAGCTTTGAGCGTCAACAGGTGCTTCCACAACACAATATAGAGAGCCCTTATGTAAGGTGGGGGATGACATATTTGAAAGCACCAAACCATTGTGTTTTGCAAAAATTTATCATGTTATATCAAAAAAAATATAGCAGTGTAAGGAATATTGTCAACTTACCGATCCATCCATGCCTTTTATTCCTTTGGCAGCATCTTCTAATGTTGCATAGTTTACAAAACCAAAACCCTTGGAATACCCTGATACCCGATCTGTTACCACTTTAGCTGTAAGCAGAAGAGTCAATAGTAAATATTACGAAGGAAATCACATATATAATGTAACCATTTAAAGGAATAACAACTTACCATGAACTACTTCACCAAACTGAGAAAAGGCTTCGTGTAGTTTTTCTGTAGTAGTACGCTTGCTAAGCCCTGACAACAAAACAATGTGATCCAATAAAAATCCTAGTACATCAACAGGCAAGGTATGATTAAATCTAGACCAACAAAAGTCCAAGAGACTGATCAGCTAGAGCATAAGAAAGAGAACAAATTTTGTAAAAGGGGTAATTAACTCCACTAGATCGCAAAAATAGCTTGTTCAATGGTACAGAATCAACAAAATTTGCACAAGATGTGGTTAGAACAGAACTTATAAATAATTCTAACTGACTGAGAGTGACCAGAAAGAACCATGTAAAATCATTACCAACTAATTGGTTAAGAGTCACCTATACATTGTTAGCACCAAGTTGTTTGTGTTCATGGAAACTCAAAATCCTCTTCCAAACTATTACACATCAGTCAATCCACACTCACAAATCAAAATGATTGACTTAAACAAACACTTCCAATTTTTTAGTTAAAAAAAAAAAAAAACTATTCCTTCTACTATACCTGCCACTTAAGCTAAAAGAGATATAACAATTCGAAATCTACACCACCACTATTCACTATGAGCCTATAATTAAAAAGTTTCAATTGCAAACTTTGCTTCTGTAACCCTCAATATGGTTTCTAAAAAAAATCATAGAAAACGAAAAGATTCCAACACGTTCTATCTTATTAGAGATTTCACAATTGAAGAAAAAATGATAAACGGTCGAAGTTCAAGAAACAAACCCAGTCAATTAGTGGGCTGGCCAGTTTTAAGTTGCTAAATTGATAATTATAAGAGAATTCTTATTGCATGCCCTCTCTAGAAGCAACATATCGTAAACTCCAAAATCATTGGATAAGCAACTCAAAGCTACGAGCTTTTTGCAATTTATAGAAATACGGATGACCCAAAAGACAAACAGAGATAATAGGAAAGAAATGAGAGGCAGAAAAGAAAAAGGGCAAACAGGGGTTTACCAGAGACGAAGAGGTTGGTGCTTGGTTCAGCCTGCTGTCGAGCCGAGGGCTCCGGAGATTTCATTGTGGAAATGAAACTTGTCGAGAAGAGCCGACTCAAGCCACGATTAGCCCCCGCCGCCGCCGCTGCTGCTCTCAGAGTCAAAGCCATCGTCTGTGCGTTTTGAGCTAATGGCCTAAAACTCTTTGACACTGGCTTTCTAGGGACAGCGAGATGGAAGAAGGTCGAGCATTCGAGGGATGGGCATTTGTGAGATTATGACGAGCTGATACTTGAAATGACGAAATTGCCCTCATTTCTATAACTTTTGTGGTTAATTATATAAGGACGTTGATGTCTTGCAAAATCCAAATTCCAGGCCGAAAAAGAAGACAGACCACATACAAAGTATACAACTGCTTGAAGCTGGACTTTAGAGTTCAGATTCAAGGACTCAAACGGCCCAACTGTCATTCAAGCTCCACAAATTGGGCCAATCCGTTTACTTTTATTTCCACAAACGAGTTTGGAGAGGAATTATGCATGACTAGCCTACTGGCATTGGTTAATACGTTTGTTAATATTTTTTTTTTTGCCAACAATACGTTTGTTAATTTGCTTTTTCATTTTTGTTTGAAAAAATTAAAATTAATTTTAAATTTTAAATTAGTTTTTACCTCAGTCCCACTTTTAACCTTTTTAAATTTTTTTTAATTCATAAATTTAATTGTTGTATCTTTAACTATGAAAGGAGCCAAACAAAAAAATAACTATTAAAGAATTTTTTTTTTTTGGATAGAATACATAAAAATATATAAATTATATGGCCTATTTCAAATCTGTAATTCAGCTATGAAAATTGAATTTTAGATACCAAAAATATCAAAGCACATCTATCATAAGAAAAGAAAAGGTACAATTATACTATCATAAGAAAATGTACAATTATACTATCAAAATCAAGTTATGTCAATAAGACCTACAAATTAAAATGGCAAAACTAATGTAGACAAAGTTGCATTAACAACTAACAAACTCACATGACTATAACTATTCAAAATTACAAATCAATCTCACAAAACCCAAAACAACCAAAACCTTAATAATGTCTATAATCATAAAGAAACTACATTCATGAAAAGAAACATCCACCGTCCTCAAACCTATCATATCTGGTCTTGAAGAACTGAAAAGCATAACGGATCTGAGGAAGACTTGATCACCAGCGATCCAATTGCGGATAAAAGTAAATAAAGAACAAAATGTTTCAATCTAATTACTGTGATAAAAACCAACAAGATATATTACGAGAAAACACCTCTAATAGTAAGGTAGAAAATTTGAGGAAAGAAAAAATTTTGAAGGAAAATTTTGTGAAAGGGGATGAATTGAAAAAAATAGCAAAATAATATAATGGAGAACTCAAATCTGAGCATGACTCATGACTCAAATCAAATAGTCACCACAAAGGGACTCTTATTAGAAACTCCAAATAAAAAAGGAAAAACGATTAAGGGGAGTATGGAAGAAGATGATCTTCCCCATCCTCCCCTTTAATTAGTGTTTTTTTTTTTGGGACTAGGATGAAAGAAATCGAAGCCTAAGGTTTTTTTCGAGCAATATTTTTTGTATCTCTCCAAAAGCACAACATCTAATTACCTAATATTAGCAATTTATTAAAAAATCTATTAAGTGCCTAGACATGGACTTAAAATAGGGATGGGCAAAAATACACATAGGCTTGGGTACCTATCACAGGACCCGACCCGAAAAACACCTCGTAAACCACACATGTACCCTACCCCCGTCTGATAGCTAACCAAGATACCAAATTCACCCTCGAAACCCTATCAGACAAGGGATACACATACAACTTACTAGCTCATGTCTCAGCCTCTCGAGTAGCCTCGATTCTTGTGCAATGACCCTGAAGGATTTCTGACACACTCTGACCCAGAAAGTACATTTATGACACGATGGTCGAGACGGTTGGCCAACACCTAGACGATGACGTCCAGATGACGAAGCCATTTAAGTTAAAACGACGCGTTTTTAGAGAGTCGGGTGGAACTTACCTGATAAAAACCGAACACATTCTACCCAACATCGGAAGTGTAGAGTATGGACGTACTTAATTGATGATCATACATAGAAAAATTTACTTATCGATACACGATTTTACCGTCACCTTCACTCCGCATGGGGGGTTATTTTTAGAGCAACAACCAAACTCCTCGAAGTGCGTTCGCGCCACAGAAACCTAAGGGGTTTAAAACACAAAGGGTGAGTGGACTAAATTGTTATTTTAGTGTAAAACTATTTTCAATAAACAACATTTAACCTTTCATTTTAGTATAAAACCTAAAAGCATGTACAACATACTTTCACATAATACGAGAAATATAATATCAATCATAAAATAATAATTTAACCAATATGCACAAATGAGCCATGCAGAAACCATTAATATGTCACAATATCAACCCACATCATAAATTCTCATGAGTGGCCTCGAGTCTCATTCTCGGAACATATACTGAGTATCCTTGCTCATTACTTCGACCACGTGAAAGTTGGGGGCCTTGCACCGTCACCTGAGGTCCCCTAGAGCTCATGAACAAGCTAGCGCACTTTTAACTAGTATGACGAGCGGCGCGGGTGATCAATCACTTGGAGGCTAGTTTGTGGCCATAGAGACAGGTACAAGATACTAGTGAATCCTTAGTGGGTTCTAAACATTTCAATCTCGTATATGCCGCGGGACTCATATATGACGACGCTATTCAGCAGTGGTTTGCCAACTTCTTTGATGCTATTCGTTTGGTGGGTTATGAACAATTCAAGGCATACTGTTCTCTCTTCACCAGAAAATAAGGTAAGTCTTTCACTGCTCTTCTAATATATGTCGATGACATTTTAATTACTGGAAATGATCCTATGAGCATTGCTGAAATCAAGAAGTTTTTGCATAATAATTACCACCTTAAAGACCGTGGTTGACACGCCCCCATCCCAATCCCCCCGGGATTACAAGGATGAGACATGCTCCCATCTAACCCAAGTGTGACACGCAGGCTGGACACCCGTCTAACCTCCATGTAACACGTAAGCTAGACCAGGGAGACCCGGGCTAACCATCCAACTATCTTCCAGAGTACACATGAACCATAGTGGGATGTGTGAGTGTGATGTCTTGACTCACCAATAGCCTGCATCCGCATCAACTTGAAGGGCATCGAAAACCAGAAAAAGACTGTAAGTGGATAAAAATAAATAAGTTCATAAAATTTTTTACAAGAAAAGACATTTATGCCCTCCACGTAAAAACCAATGCATGCATTCAAAAACCATTTCATTTTCAACACAAGAAAACCGTTTATAAAACCCAAATTATTTTCCTTTCTCCAATCACTGGGCCTCAGCCTAAAACCATAAATCAAAACCAAGTCTGAGAACTTAGCCCAAAAATCCAAGATCCAAATCACGTGTAAAACCGTAAATCCAATCATCTGGGCCATCGCCCAAAACATCTGAAAACCATATGAAAACAATCATCATATCACATGAATCTGAAACACATAGCAATCAATCGAACCTGCTGGATCTCATATTACCGAGTCTTTAAACTCAAATCACATATCAGGCCTTCCCGGATTATCAACAAGTCTTTAAACTCACGAGTCTTTAAACTGAATAACAGGCTTTAGGGGAAATCAATAACCGAGTCTTTAAACTCACGAGTCTTTAAACTCAAATCACATATAGGGCCATCCCCCGTCACAATCAATCACCAGGTCTTTAAACCCAAATCTAGATCTAGCAAATCCAATTCAAAACCATTTTATAAAATCCAAATCCATAAATCCATTTCCAAATCCGAATCCGAAATCACCATTTCGAAACCAGAATCCAAATCAGAAGTCACATTAAAACCAGAATCCGAAATCACATTTTCTCGAAAAGGGTCTCATGCTCAAATTCACTTTTCAAATCCAATATCATTTCATCAAATCATTATCGAAACACCATATTGATAAACAACATATAAGCATCCATTAAAATCATTAACAAAGCATAGCATAAAACCATATCCTCGAAGTACATGCGAATACGTAAATCACATCGAAATACGTGTAAATACGGTAAATATCGCAAACATAAGAATAGAAATCACATATAGAAAACATATAAAACAGTTATGCATGCATTATAATTTAGAAAGCAAAGTCCACTCATAGACCGTCCTAACTGCCGCCTCGATACGAGCGTCATACGCCCTTCCACCTAATCCACCATTACCGGAACTCCCGGACCTGTCCAATTCACACCGAAGGTCACTAACACCTACAATAACCTTCCATTAAATCCCCATAATTTTTCTGAATTTTTAAATGTATTTAAACTAGCCCTTAAACCTTTGGACATCCCGAACTATATCGAAACGATGTTTAATTGACTCGAAACCAGTCCCAAAATATTCACTACATCGAAACCATCAAAACACATGCTGACAACAACCCCCAGAACTGCCCCACGCACCGCCCAAAGGTGCTGCGCGTGAAGCCCACATGCTGGGACACTGTTCATTTTCAACCTGCGATCAAACTGGTTCAGACCGGTTTCTGCAAATTCGGTCGGCGAGATCGGTTATTCGCCATTTCTAACCCAATTTCGATCCTATTAAGTCCTATAGCTTCGTCCCAACGTTTACAACCGATCTATGACGTCAAAGCATGAAAATCAAGTCTAGAAATTTGTAACGACCCGTCCCGGAAATTGAGATTAGATTAGTTGTTAATGACGGATTAGTAAAGTTAATCGGTGATTTAGTTGGACGATTTTGGACGGACGGTGCGAAATGACGATTTTGCGCAAAAGTGTTGACTTTTCATTCGAGAGGTCAAATGGACCTTAACCGATGACCATGACGTAGTTCGAGAAGTCACGAGTTGACAGGACCCACCCCGATTATCACCTCGATAACCGGGACGGACCCTGCTCCCGTCTGACAATCACACTTAAAGTACCAAACAACCTCAAGAAACCATAAGTATAACTATCAGACCAGGGAGAAAAATGTAATACAACAGTAACACAGAGCATAGTGTTATACAAAACAGGCACAAAAATCCTACTAGGCTATCTGTCAGGACCCACCCCGGTTTCACCCCGAAACCCGAGGTAAATCCTGCTCCCGTCTGACAACCCGACACGAAGACCAAAGTAAACTCACGTAAACACACCAACACACCCGGTCAGACGAAGGAGAAACTATACAATACAACCCGAAGTTAACAGTTTACAGAGCATAGTCCCAAATACACAGGAAAGAAAACCGATAAACTAGATACACGCAAGCGGAAAAGAAAAACACTCCGGGATCCCCCTCGCCACTGCTATGCCTCAGACGCTGCCTCGACGCCGAAACCCCGCTCTAGCTCCACGACCTGGAGGGCAATTTAAAACAGAAGGTGTGAGTGAACCATGGATAAAAGAAAAGTTCCAAAACCATTTTATAAGAAAACCGGGTTTAGCCCTCCGTTTTGAAACCACATGCATAACTCAGTTATTAAAACAGTTATAAATCAATCACCATAAAACATCATAAGAAACAGAAACACTATAAAACAGTTATAGAAAACATAGCAGAAACATCATAAAGCCGTATCATAAACCGTGAATATCAAACCATCTTTTCCGATCAAACCTGCTGGACCTATCCGAGTTTTTAAACTCCCGAGTCTTTAAACTCAATCCAGGCCTCAATAATATCCGAGTCTTTAAACTCCCGAGTCTTTAAACTCAACAGGCCTACGGGGGAAAATATCAATATATCCGAGTCTTTAAACGCCCGAGTCTTTAAACTCAATCCGGGTCTTTAAACCCAATCCGGGCCCGTCCCCCGTCAATCATAATCCGGGTCTTTAAACCCAATAACCAGATCCAACAAATCCAATCCAAAACCATTTGAAAACCATTTCTAAATCCTCATCCAAACCCGAATCCGAAATCACCGGTCTGACGCGATTCCGGAATCCAGAACCGTCATTCCGAACCCACATCCGGAATTCCACTTTTCAACTTTAAAACCAAATCGCGATTCTCGAATCAGATTCTAAAACCGAAAACCTCGGTTATCAAATCATGTTCCAAAATCCCTTTATAATCACTGAAAACCCTTATCGTTTGAAATCCCAAAATCATGGCAATTTTCTCAGAAATCGACGTTTCTCGTAAAACCCGCCAAAGAAGTTATTTCTCGGAAACCGTGCAATTATGTAAGACCACATCATAAATCCAACAAGCATGAAATCACATATATTAAGCACTTATAGAAAAACAGTTATGCATGTTCGAGTTTAAGGAAAGGGTCCACTCACAGTACCGAGCCCTCAATCGCGTCCTGAACGTCTCGTACGTTCCTCAGCTTCCTCGGGAACTCCCGATCCTGTCAACAACCGCCAAAATACGTTACTAACACGTCTACGAAGGTCCACCTAAATTCCCTCAAAAATCCCCGGGTCCTAAACGTACCGAACTGGAACCCTAAACCTTCACCCTCGCGGAACTACCCTCAAACAACGTCCGATTAACCCGAAACCAACGCTAAAAGACTCGTCACAACACCTAGACCAAAAACCATGTGGACAACTTTCCCAACCGCCGCCGTACGCGCCCCCACGCGCCGTCCAAAGTGGCTGCACGTGGCTCTCACGCGCCTGCTACAGTGTCACCGTCTACCTCGAGTAGACCCGATTCGACACAGTTCTGCACCTCGAACCGGCGAGGACGGTTCTCCGCCGTGCCTGCACCAAAACACCTCATTCCTTCACCCACTGCTTCTTCTAGTCCTAGGCTACCCATTCCTGTACTCCAATCACCTCGACACAGCCTAATACTCATCGACTCGAACTCGAAACAAAACCCAAACACTGCCTGTTTCCTTCTCCGGCCACCCAGGTCACCCCCCATCACGGTGGCAAGCTTAAACCTTTCCTAGGACCATCCTAAACCTCACCCAACTCACCAAGACTGTCGACTCTACCCCAGACTTCACGACTCTACGTTTGAAGCAAAACGGAAAAACAGGGCACACAGGGCACCTTCCGTCGTCTCGCCTCCACCGTGCACTTCCCCGTCACAGCAGCACAACCAGAAGACATCCAGGCCTCAACTGAGTCGCCTAGACCTCACTAGACTCTTCGATTCAACCCCTAAACTCATGACTTTCGATTTGAAAATCGACGGCAAAACAAAGTATCGAAAAGGAAACAAGAAATTACCTGCCTCTTGTTGCCGTCGTGAGCTCAGCCGTGAGGCAGTAGCTCCTCCCGTCCACCTCCAGCCTCTGGACACCTCCTCTGGCCTCGCTTGATCGATCACAGCCGCAACACCACCCACAAACACTCACGTCCTCCCTGTTTTCCTTACTGTTTTCCCGTGGCTCAACTTGCACTCACACACAGTCACTACACCTCCAAACCTCCTCACTACCTCCCTCTCACTCTCTGATCACTCATCCCCTCAGCAATTCACACGACTCACACAAAACACCGTCCAATTTCCCAATTCCTCAGCCTCTGTTTTCTGTTCTTCGAACACACACGAACACACGGGCATCCCCCAAATAATTGGACCGTGCACACGCCTAGAAGCCACTAGGCCTTTGCCACGCGTCACCATCCTCTCCTCTCCCTCACATTTGTTTCAATCTCAGCCCTCCATCTGTCCCTATCTGTTGCACACATTCCAGAGCACAAAAGACCAAAATGCCCTCAACTTTCCGAACATCATAACTTCCTTCTCGGATGTCGAAATCGGGCGTACCACCTGTCTACGGATTCACAACGTCCTAAACTACGTCCTGGTCATCGGTCAAAGTCCAATTGACCGCCCGAACTAAAAGTCAACTATTTACCCGAACTAGGGGCAAAATCGTCATTCTACCTTATCGGTCCAAAAGTACCCAACTAAGTACTACTTAAACTCACTAATCCCACCTTAATCACTATCTTAACCCTGATTTCCGGGATGGGTCGTTACACTATCCACGCAACGGAAAACGCCGCAAAGCTCTATGCCTCTGTCCCTGCCTCAACGATCACCCCGACGCTTTTTACCACGACCTGGAAGGTAATTTAAAACCAGAAAAAAGTGAGTGGACTAAAAAGAAAACAAACGTATAAAAAAAATTATGAAACAAAACAGGATTTTCCCTCCGTTTTAAAGAAAACATGCATGCCTAACTAAGTACTAGAAAAACAGTGATATAAACAGTAATTAAGCATTCCAAAAGCGTATCACAAAAGCAAAATATACCAATAGTAATGTCCCGATCAAACCTGCTGGGTCTATCCGAGTCTTTAAACTCAATCCAGGCTTCAAATGTAATCCAAGTCTTTAAACTCAACAGGCCTACGGGGGTAATATCGTAATATCCGAGTCTTTAAACTAAATTCGGGCCCGCCCCCGTCATATATATAATCCGGGTCTTTAAACCCAATATCCAGATCCAGCAAATCCAATCTAAATCATTTGAAAACCATTTCTAAGTCCATATCCAAACCCGAATCCGAAACCACTGGTATGACGCCATTCCGGCATCCAGAACCGTCATTCCGAACCCAAATCCGGAAATCTACTTCTCAACTTTAAAACCAAATTCCGTGTTTCCGAAATCCGATTCTAAAACCGAAAACCTTGTTTGTCAAATCATGTTTCAAAACCCATTTATCATCATATAAAATCCGTAATAAAAAGCATGGCATGAAAATTACATATATAACATTTCTCGGAAAACGTGCTAAACCCCGTAAATGTCTCGAAAAATGTGCAAACAGGTCAAACAATTATGATATAAGCAATGATCATGAAAATATGCGTAAAAACATAAAACATGTAGATAAAAACAGTTAGGCATGCTCGTTAAAAGAGAAGGAGTCCACTCACAAGTCCGAACGCGTCAATCGCGCTCCGTGCGCTCCTCAACCGTCTCAGGAGTGTTCCATCCTGTCAAAAGTCACAAAATCGGGTCACAATTACTGACTACGCCCAAACTACGCATTAAATTAAACATGTAATTCGAGTGTTATGCAATTTAAACCCTTTTTGTGTAGATGTAGTATTGATAAATAGGGATCGTTCTTAACCGGGGAAATTAGGGACATTAATAATGTGTTAGTGGGAGATGAATAAAAGAATAATGAATTAGAGAATTAAATAATAAAAGAATTAAATAATCAAAGAATTAATAAATTAAAGAATAGATGAATAAAAGAATAAAGACATACTAAATTAATGAATTACAAAGAATTAATAAATTAACGAATTAAAGAATAAAATAATTAAAGAATAAAGGAATGAAAGAATAAAGAATAAACAAGGGGGGTTTTGAAGAGATTTGTAATTATGTAAATAAGTAAAAGCATAGATGAACTCATTCTATTTCTATTCTAACTTATGCACAAAGTAGACTTCCCGTAAACACAAACTTCAACAACATACTACAATTGCAAATATTTGAATTAATCACGAAATTATACCTTCACAAACTCATATTTCTCCATACATTTTTCATATTATAAATGCACCGAACAACGGATTATTACTTACAATATAATTACCTTAAGTTTGTGATTTAATGCGCCGAACAGCGGTCATACATTAAATCTCTCCAAATCTACTCTAAATGCCCCGAACAGCGGATCAACATTTAGTTTCGAAATGAAGTTTAAGCTCTAGAATGTAAGAAGTAAATGATTTTTAGAAAGTAAAACACATGGAGATTATACTCAATTTTCACAAAAGATAGGAAGGAGAAACCAATACATATATTGCATTATAATTAGAACCAATAACAAATAAAAGAGTTTAAGAGAATGGAGAGCAAATGTTACACTTTTCAGATTGGGTGAGAACAATGGATTGTTTTTCACAAGGAACACCGAACAGCGGCTGGAACCCTATGAAGATGGAAGAATATTAAACAAGGAAATTCGGACTTGAACTCTCAAAATTTGGATTGGAACTATTTGCCAAAATTTCTCCTAAGAGAATCTCAATTTTGTGCTTCTTGGAAGTGATTTCAACAAGTGAAATCAACTTCTATTTATAGGGGAAAAACTCAAATTAAACCCTAGAAAATAAATAAAAACTAAACAAAAAAAATATAATAAAAATATTCTAAAGTGAAATGATGAGTATGGGTGATTTTTGGGGAAGAGAAATTAAAAAAAAAAGAAAAGAAAAGCATGAAAAACAGCAAAGAGAGGAATCTGGAGCTACTGAAAAGAGGAGGGAACTTTCGGTGGGCGCACGCTGGAAAGGGGGCGAGTGGCCGACATGTGCGTGCTGGAAAGTGGGCGGCTGGTCAGCAGGCGTGAGCTGGGGCGCAGGTCCTGTCGTCGGTAGGCGCTGGCCAAGCGGAAGGAGCTTACTTCGGCCCGCGCGCACTGAACTGGCGTATGGGCAAGCTGAAGCAGGCTAGCGTGATTGGGCCTCACGGGCTGGAGAGTTGGGCCTGGGCTGCGCTGACGCGGGCTGCCTGGGCTGCTGGTCTTTGGGCCGAACATTTGGGTTTTCAGAAATGGGCTGCAGAGATTAATTTATTTAATTAATTTAGTTAATTTAGTAATATTTCACCCGAAATTCGTCCATAATTTCTTCGTTATAATTCCGATCGAGACGATTCTTTCGCCAAAATACTCCAAATTACAAACTTTATTTATTTAAACAAAAATAACACAAAATAAATTATTTTATCTATTTATTTATTATTTTAATATTAAAAGCTAAGTATAAAGGGTATAAAATAATATAAAATAATGCTTATTTGATGACCTATCAATTACTTCAAAAACGCTTATCCTAATTTCCCCAATTTTTTTTGGAATTCCGAACGTAATTTAAACAAAAAGCCTAAACCTTCGAACCCTCAAACAAACCTAACCCGATGTCCGATCGACATGAAACTTGTCTTAAAAGCTTCGTTATAACATTTAGACTCAAAACCATGTTGGAAGGTTCCTCAGATTCCTCCCCACCCGCCCTCACGCGCCACCCAAAGTGGCTGCGTGTGGGCTTCACGCGCCTGCTACAGTGTCATCGTCAACCTCTGTCCAGCCGGTTCAAACCGGGCTGGCTGACCCGAACCGGCGTGACCAGTTCTCACTCAATACCAGTCCAAATTCAACCCAATCAATCCCATTAGTTTCGTCCTGGTTTGTATGATCGATTCCACTAATCAATTCGTGAAGTAAAGGCCCTAATCTCATCTTCCAAAACTCGAAGAAAAATACCCGAAACCTCTGTTTCGATTCCCGGCCAACCAGGCCATCCCCCATCACGGCTTCAACCTTAGACGACTCCTAAGGACCTACTAAGTCTCCCAGAACTCCCAGAATCCCTCAACTCAGCCCCAAATGCCACGATTTTTGAAATGAACAAAACGGGAAAAACAGGGGACATAGAAACTTACCCTTGCTCCGGTCTCCGCCGTGCTCGCCGCCGTGTCCTACCGAGTTCACACGACTCCTTTCGAGTCCCTGACCACCACCACGTCTCCTATTTAATGGATTGCTCAACTGGGGTGCACAACCGTGCACGCTGTCCCTACTCTGTCTCCTGGTTCTGTTTGCTTACACACACACACAGTCACCTTCTAGCCCTCACTAAAACACGATTACAACTCAACAAACTGTCCTCGATCACTCACCCAAGCTCAAGGTCTTCAATCACTGGAAATCGATCAAGAAAGTCTCACGGTCTCACTCTCCCTGTTTTTGCAAAATTGGACGATTGCACGGTTTAAACTTGTGCAAATTGTGGCCGTGCACACAATAAACTCTCCTAGAAACCTCTAGGTCTCCACCACGTGTCCCACTCTCCCTGGACAGAAAGAAAAATATCCAATCACACACTCCCATGTGTTCTTATCTGATTGGCCCAAGGTGAAAAGACTAAAATGCCCCTAAGGCCAAAATTACCATTTGCGCTTCAACTTCCTAGGCCCATAACTAATCCATCCGACGTCCGATGACAACGTGCCGCCTGTCGTTGTACTCAGAACGTCGACACCTATTTAACGATCCACGGTCTACGTGAAAACCAAGCGTCCAGCAAAAAGTCAACATTTTCCTCTATTTAGCCAAAATTACGGTAACGCCCCTAACCTTCCGAACGTCACAACTTTTCCTCCGATTGTCCAAATCGGACGTGCCACCTGTCTACGGACTCGTGACGTCCTAAACTACGTCACGGTCAATGGTTAATGCTCGTTCAACCTAAAAATAAAAAAGTCAACTTTTGGCACACTATTCACAAGGGCAAAATCGTCCTTTTTATACAAATCTTTTACAAAATTACAATTGTACCCTTCTTGAAGGTACAGGTTGTTACAATCTCCCCCCTAAAAAGAATTTCGTCCCCTAAATTCAGTGAAACAAGTAAGGGTACTTCTCTCGCATTAAGGCTTCGGGTTCCCATGTAGCTTCTTCCACCTGATGATTCCTCCACAAAACTTTAACTAGGGGAACCGTCTTCCTCCGTAAAACTTTATCCTTCTGATCCAAAATCGCTACAGGCTGCTCTTCAAAGCTCAAATTTTCTCTAAACTCAACAGGTTGCGCCTCCAAAATATGAGAATCATCCCGAATATACTTCCGAAGCATGGATACATGAAAGACATTATGTACCTTTGCCAAGTCTGCTGGTAAGGCCAATCGATAAGCAACAGGACCAATCTGCTCCAAGATCTCATAGGGTCCGATGTAACGAGGACTTAACTTCCCTCGCCTGCCAAACCGTACGATTCCCTTCCAAGGAGATAGCTTCAAGAAAACCTTGTCATCTACTGCAAACTCCAAATCTCTGATCTTACGGTCGGCGTAGCTCTTTTTTCGGTCCTGAGCTGCTTTCAGTCGATCTCTGATCAGTGCAACCTTTTCTTGGGTAAGGTCTACCAGCTCGGAAGTCGTCAGTCTCCTCTCACCAACCTCAGTCCAACACAAAGGAGTCCTACACTGTCGCCCGTACAAAGCCTCGTAAGGAGCCATCCCAATACTCGCCTGATAACTGTTATTGTAGGCGCACTCCATCAAAGCTAAGTGTGAATCCCAAGTACCCTGGAACTGTAAGACACAACCTCGCATCATATCCTCTAGAATCTGGATGGTCCGCTTAGACTATCCATCGGTCTGAGGATGAAAGACAGTACTGAAATGTAGCTTCGTTCCAAAAGCTTCCTGTAAGCTCTGCCAAAACCGGGATGTAAATCTCGAATCTCTATCGGAAACTATCGACTCTGAAGTCCCATGCAGCCGAATTATCTCATCAATAAACAACTGTGCAAACTAGGCCATCCTGAAGTTCTCCCGTACTGGCAAGAAATGAGCAGACTTCGTAAGTCTATCCATGATCACCCACACGCCATCATATCCTTTCGGCGTCCTGGGAAGCTTGAATACGAAGTCCATCGTCAAGTGGTCCCACTTCCACTCTGGGATCGGCAAGGGTTGCATTGCTCCGTAAGGTCTCTGCCGCTCGGCTTTCACCTGTTGACAAATCAAGCATCTACTAACATACTCCGCAATCTCACGTTTCATACCTAACCACCAATAGTGCTCCCGAAGTGTACGATACATCTTGGTCCCTCCAGGATGCATCGCATAGGCTGAACAGTGAGCCTCATCAAGTATCGTTTTCTTCAATGATTCGTCCTCAGGTACACACAATCGTCCATCCTTAACCAAGGCTCCATCTTCACGAATCCCAAAGTCATGTCTCTCTCCAGCCTCGACCTCAATCAGAATGATGCCAAAAATGGGGTCCTCAAACTGAGCATCAATAACCGGATCAACTAAGACAGGTCGTACGTGAAAACTCGCTAGTAGCGCTCCCTGGCTATCCATAGTCAAACCTACTCCAATTCTGCGAAGTTCAACCAACAAAGGCAACCGGACTGTCCTCAGATGCGACAAAGAACTAGCTGACTTCCTACTCAAAGCATCGGCTACCACATTAGCCTTTCCTGGGTGATACTCGATAGTACAGTCATAGTCCTTAAGCAGTTCTAACCACGGCGCTGTCTCAGATTCAGCTCTTTCTGAGTAAACAGATACTTCAAACTCTGGTGGCCCGTGAAGATCCTGCACCTCTCGCCGTACAAATAATGTCGCTAAATCTTCAGTGCATGAACTACTGCTGCCAGCTCTAAATCATTCGTAGGGTAGTTTATCTCATGAGGTTTCAACTGTCGGGAAGCGTAAGCAATTACCTTCTCGTGTTGCATCAACACACAGCCCAAACCCTGCAAAGAAGCATCATTGTAAACCTCAAACTCCCTACTATTGTCTGGAAGGGCTAACATAGGAGCAGATGTCAACCGCCTTTTAAGCTCCTGGAAGCTCTGCTCACAGCTCTCATCCTAGTCAAACCGGACTCCCTTCCGAGTCAGTCGTGTCAACGGAGCAGTAAGAATGGAAAACCCCTCAATAAAATGCCGGTAATAACCTGCTAACCCCAAAAAGCTCCTGATCTCAGTCACCGTCTTGGGCTGTTCCCAATTCGCTACCGCCTCAACCTTCTGGGGGTCCACTCTAATGCCCTCGGCTGAAATCACATGCCCCAGAAAACCAACACTGGTCAACCAAAACTGGCACTTACTCAACTTCGCATACAACTGATGCTCTCTCAAGGTGTTAAGCACTACCCTCAATTGTTTCTCGTGCGCCTTTGCACTCTTCTAATACACCAAGATATCATCGATGAACACAATCACGAAACGATCCAGGTATGACCGGAACACTCGGTTCATGAGATCCATAAACGTTGCTGGGGCGTTAGTCAATCCAAAAGGCATCACTACAAACTCATAGTGGCCGTAACTGGTCCAAAAGGCTGTCTTAGGTATGTCCTCCTCTCTGACTCGGAGCTGATGATATCCAGAACGAAGACCAATCTTCGAAAAGTACTGGGCTCCCTTGAGCTGGTCAAACAAGTCATCAATCCAGGGTAGGGGATACTTGTTCCTAATGGTTACCTTAATCAACTACCTGTAGTCAATACACAATCTCAAACCTTCATCCTTTTTCTTGGCAAACAGTACTGGCGCTCCCCAAGGCGATACACTCGGTCGAATAAATCCCATATCGACCAACTCTTGTAACTGTGCCTTTAATTCCCTCAATTCGGCAGGTGCCATGCGATAAGGAGTCTGAGAGATAGGCTGCGTACCTAGAAGTAAATCAATCGTGAACTCAATGCCTCGGTGAGGGGGCAATCCTGGCACATGGTATATCCCCCGCCCTCACTGATGTAGCACGTGTATCCACTACGTGAGCTATGTAACCCTGGCACTCCTTTCTCAACAACTTACTAGCTTCCAATGCTGAAATAACACCCGTAGGGAGTGCACCCTGATCACCCTGGAACGTAGTATTTGGTAACCCTGGACTCCGAAAGGTCACTCTTCTATCGAAGTACTCGATAGAAGTATGATGTCTAGTTAACCAGTCCATACCCAGAATAACATCGAAGTCATGTAAGTCCAACAATAACAAGTCTACCACTAACTCAACCTCACCTACCAACACTGGACACTCTCTCAGAACCCGAGTCACCACCAACACCTCACCAGTAAGCGTACTCACCCCCAAGGCACAATCCAAGGTAGACAACTCTCTCTCCGTAACCAAACTACAACTCCAGACTATAAACGAGTGAGTAGCACCGGGATCTATCAAAGCAAAAACAGCATGGCCAAGTATGGTAAGTGTACTTGTCAACACTCCGGGTGCTGATCTGGCCTCCTGCTGGGTCATAGCAAAAACTCGCGCCTGAGGTCCTGATGACCGACCGCGTCCTCTCGAACTACTCGTGGCACCACCACCACCTCTAGGGCCTGCCGCCCCGGACACTTATACAGTACTCCGCCCGGGCTCTGCCGCACCTCTGCCTGCTCCACCCTCTTGAGGTAACAACGGGCACTCACGCCAAAAGTGGCCTGCTCTCCACAATAGTAACAGACATCTCTACCGGGTCCACCTGTCTGCCTCCCAGTAGAAGTAACAGAAGTCGCACTCGTCTGCGGGGTTGGCTATGCTCTAGCTCCTCGAAATCCAGACCCCTGAAAACTACCTAGCCTGCCAAACCCGGCACCACCAGCCGATGAAGTACCACCATAGTTGCCTCGCTTCAGGTTCCTCTGACTCGACGCTCCAGGAAAATAATGCTCACGGCGTCGCACACTACCCGAATATTGTGGCTTGCAGGCAAACTAGCCTCTACTCTCACTGCAGCGTCTGATAGCTCCCTGAAAGTAGCAAATGAGCCGGCTGTCACAATGGCTCTAATCTCTCCTCGTAGACCCAACTCAAACCGACGACACTTCTCAGCCTCGGTAGCAACAAATACAGGAGCGAAAAGGCACAATATCTGGAACCTCTGCTCATACTCGGCTACTATCATGCTCCCCTGTTTCAGCTGAAGAAATTCCGCCTCCTTGGCATCTCGGAAAGAGCGGGGATAGTACTGATCCAAGAACCGCTCCCGGAAAGTCTCCCAAGTCACGGTATGAGCGTCCCAGCCTGACAACTCCAGTGTATACCACCACTCATACGCTGCACCGTCAAACAGAAAAGTAGCCAACAACACGCGATCCTCTGGAGGGCATCGCATCACTCCGAAAATCCGCTCAAGTCGGGTGATCCACCGGTGGGCTTCCTCTGGGTCTGCCCCACCACTGATCGTCGTAGCCCCTAGACGTTGAGCTCGCTCTATAGAAGCACTCTCTGCTTTTCTCGCCGCGTCTTCAGGTCGTGGATGGGGATCACGTCTCGGAGGTATGGTCAATCGTCCGCTGAAAGAGGCATAGAGTCAGTAAAAGGACCTAAATACGACCGCGTACAGACAAAACCGACAAACCTATGCTCTGATACCAATTGACAGGACCCACCCCGATTATCACCTCGATAACCGGGACGGACCCTGCTCTCATCTGACAATCACACTTAAAGTACCAAAATAACCTCAAGAAACCATAAGTATAACTATCAGACCAAGGAGAAAAATGTAATACAACAGTAACACAGAGCATAGTGTTATACAAAACAGGCACAAAAATCCTACTAGGCTATCCACGCAACGGAAAACGCCGCAAAGCTCTATGCCTCTGTCCCTGCCTCAACGATCACCCCGACGCTTTTTACCACGACCTGGAAGGTAATTTAAAACCAGAAAAAAGTGAGTGGACTAAAAAGAAAACAAACGTATGAAAAAAATTTATGAAACAAAACAGGATTTTCCCTCCGTTTTAAAGAAAACATGCATGCCTAACTAAGTACTAGAAAAACAGTGATATAAACAGTAATTAAGCATTCCAAAAGCGTATCACAAAAGCAAAATATACCAATAGTAATGTCCTGATCAAACCTGCTGGGTCTATCCGAGTCTTTAAACTCAATCCAGGCCTCAAATGTAATCCGAGTCTTTAAACACAATCCGGGCCCGCCCCCGTCATATATATAATCCGGGTCTTTAAACCCAATATCCAGATCTAGCAAATCCAATCTAAATCATTTGAAAACCATTTCTAAGTCCATATCCAAACCCGAATCCGAAACCACTGGTCTGACGCCATTCCGGCATCCAGAACCGTCATTCCGAACCCAAATCTGGAAATCTACTTCTCAACTTTAAAACCAAATTCCGTGTTTCCGAAATCCGATTCTAAAACCGAAAACCTTGTTTGTCAAATCATGTTTCAAAACCCATTTATCATCATATAAAATCCGTAATAAAAAGCATGGCATGAAAATCACATATATAACATTTCTCGGAAAACGTGCTAAAACCCATAAATGTCTTGAAAAATGTGCAAACAGGTCAAACAATTATGATATAAGCAATGGTCATGAAAACATGCGTAAAAACATAAAACATGTAGATAAAAACAGTTAGGCATGCTCGTTAAAAGAGAAGGAGTCCACTCACAAGTCCGAACGCGTCCAACTCTCCCTGGACAGAAAGAAAAATATCCAATCACACACTCCCATGTGGTCTTATCTGATTGGCCCAAGGTGAAAAGACTAAAATGCCCCTAAGGCCAAAATTACCATTTTGCCCTCCAACTTCCTAGGCCCATAACTAATCTGTCTGACGTCCGATGACAGTGTGCCGCCTGTCGTTGTACTCAGGACGTCAAGACCTATCTAACGATCCTCGGTCTACGTGAAAACCAAGCGACCAGCAAAAAGTCAACATTTTCCTCTATTTAGCCAAAATTACGGTAACGCCCCTAACCTTCCAAACGTCACAACTTTCCCTCCAATTTTCCAAATCGAACGTGCCATCTGTCTACGGACTCGTGACGTTCTAAACTACGTCACGGTCAATGGTCAATGCTCGTTCAACCTACAAATCAAAAAGTCAACTTTTGGCACACTATTCACAAGGGCAAAATCGTCCTTTTTATACAAATCTTTTACAAAATTACAATTGTACCCTTCTTGAAGGTACGGGTTGTTACACGAGTTCATAGATAGGTGGCACGTCCGATTCCGACATCCGACGAGGAAGTTACGACGTTCGAAATTTCGAGGGTACTTTGGTAATTTTGTTAAACAGGGGCAAATTGTTGACCCTTTAAACGACATGGATTTTGCACGCATTTTGAGGACCGGTAGGAAAGATCTCAATCTCCTGATTTCAACGACAGGCGGCACGCTGTCATCGGACGTCGGACGGTTTAATTACGGGTCTAGATAATGAAGGGCAAAGTGGTAATTTTGCAAGGCAGGGGTAAAATGGTCATTTGGTTGTCTTGGGATCTGTGCCCAGTTGAATTTGGACACATGGCTGATCTTGGAAGTGTTGTCCACTGAGAGGTGGACACGTGGCCCTCTCTGGATGGCCGTGGAAGGTGCCACATTGTTTTACAAAATTTAAAAGGGATGAGATATTTGCACGGATGGGAAACAGGGGACAGAGAACATCGATCAAAATTTCAGTGTGTGGGTGAGTCGTGGGAATTCATGGTGATTGAGGAAGTGAGAGTGTGTGTAACGACCCGTCCCAAATTTCGAGATTAGATTAGTAACTAATCATGATTAGTGGGGTTAATCGGTGATTAGTAGGGCGAAATTGGACGAACGATGCAAAATGACCGTTTTGCCCCTAGTCGTGGGTAAAACGTTGAATTTTAATCTGGGCGGTCAAATGGACTTTGACCAATGACCGTGACATAATTTGGGAAGTCACGAGTTCATAGACAGGTGGCACGTTCGATTCCGACGTTCGAGGTGAAAGTTTTGACGTTCGGAAGTTCAAGGGCATTTTCGAAATTCGAACGAAAATGGGGGAAATGTTGACTTTTCGACCGGGAGGTCCGATGGCCGAGGGCTGAGGACCGTTAGGTACGTCTCGATGCCCTGAGTACAACGACAGGCGACACGCGTCAATCGGAGTTCGGATGACCGAGTTACGTGTCTAGATGCGTGAAGGGCAATTTGGTAATTTTGTACTAAAGGGCAAAACGGTAATTTCCTTGGGGACAATTAATCATGGATGGACGACAATTGGACTAATGCATGCCATGGGATGCCACCCAAGGGACATCTATCAATGGCCAACTCAGATTAGTGACAATGGTATGGTGGGAAATTTAAAAAATGGAGTTAGTGCTTGGATTAGTGGGGGGCCATGGAAATTGGGAAGAATAGAGCATGATTGGCCCCAACAGAGCACGGGTGACAGGGAATGGGTTTGAATTAACAATACCAAATGCTGGGACAGTTTTAAAGAGGCAGAGATGAGGATTTCGGGAAAAACCAGAGGGGATGGCTGCTGTGAGACCCGAAAGCCATTTTCGAGTTTCTTTTTTGATCAATAATCGAATTCGGGATTGTGGACATTTATGGCTACAATTAAGGTGGTATTTAGCTCTCTGGAACCCAGACGACGCGAATGGCTTCAAAAACGGAAGAGGATGAGGTCGTTTTGGCCGTAAACGGAGTAGCTCGATTCCTCAAAATCCCAGGGATTGAGTCGTGTAATGGGAGGAGTTAGAAGATGCAATTGAGCTTGGAAACCAGTTTAGGATAATCATACGAAGCTTTTGGCAGGATCAATTGAAGAAAACATTGAGTATTGATGCACTTCCAGGGATGCACTTCATCGAAAAATTGAGCTGGGATGGACGGATTAAGGTAAGGTTTGTTGAAATTGAAGTTACAGACCCGTAATTAGGTTCATGACAATGCTTTTCAATGAGTCAATTGAAGAATACACGTCGAAATTGGCAAGAATTGGAACGGGTCAAGACGCTGGTCGCAGACCCGTTTACCAGGTGAATAGGGTGAGGAAGATGAACAATACCTAATACTGTAGCAGGCGCGTGGGTTTCACGTGCAGCCACTTACGGCAGCGCGTGACGGCGCGCGAGCATGATTCTCAAGGTAAGTTCAACACGACTTTTGTCCTATACATTCTAACGAACATTTTGGGATTGGTTTCGAGTCGATCGGACATCGTCTCGATAAGTTCCGGGATGTCCGAAGGTTTTAGGGTTCGGTTAAAAATAGTTAAAAATTCGAGAAAATTATGGGACTTTGATAGGAGGTTAATAAAGAGGTTAGTGACCCTCTAATGTGATTTGGACAGGTTTCGAAGTCCCGGTGATAGTGACGAGGCCCAGGAAGGCCTGTGGCACGCGTATCGAGGCGCATCGATGGACGGTCTGTGAGTGGACTTTGGTTTTATAAAATTTATGCATGCATAACTATTTTATATGGATAATTATTGTGATTATATGATGTTGATTTGGTTATCAGTGAATTATATGGTTTCACGCATTTCGAGGCGATTTAGGTGCTTACACGTAAATCGAGATTTTTCCGGTTTTACACTAATTTTTCCATACTTATGGTTTTGGATATGATTTCATGAAATGGTTTTGAAATTGGAATGATAAACTCGAGCATGAGGCCCAATTTTTTTGGAAACCTCAAATTGAGAGTCCAATTGAGTTACGTAATCGGGCCAGGGGCCCAATTGGTTTATGAAATCGGGCCAAGGGCCCAATTATTTACGAAATCGGGCTAAGATCCATTTGAGTTATATAATCGGGCCAGGGGCCCCGTTGATTTACGAAATCGGGTCGTGGGCCCAGTTGATTTACAAGATCGGGCATGAGGCCCGGTCGGTTTATAAATGTGATTTCGGGTCGGGGACCCTAAATGTTTTGGATTTGAGAAATCCTATATTTGGACTTGCGATGGTTTTATGGAAATTTCGAGCAGGGCCCTTGAGATGTTTGAAATGATTGATAAACTGTTTTCCATAAACCATCTTGATACGAGGATATGTGATTGTCTCCTCCAGGTGTCTGCGACACTGGGGAAGTCACGGTGCATTGTCTGCGAGGGATCATTGTACGGAGCTACCGGACCGTATAGTACTCAGGAGCAGGATTACTATGATTAGACGTCTGGGACGTCAGACATCTGGGATGTCAGAGATATTGACCCGGAGAGACCCCGGGCAGCTCTCGTTGCTTATTATTATACCGTGAGATATGACGTCTGGGACAAAAAAGGTACTTAGAGTTTTATAGTCTGGTTTGTGGTTTTAACGATCAAATAATGTTTCTTGAGCTTCCAAAGATTGTTTGGGACAAAAATCAAGGAAGTTAGTGGCCGGAATCAAAGAACACGATGAAGGAACAATGGCCGGATTTTCATCGATTCGGGAAGGTAAGAATTTGGTCTGTAAACGGTGATTTTATTAGCTAAGTCGATCAAAATAAATAGGACGAAGCTAGAGGCCTTAAAAGGATGAAAAACGGATGAAAATGGACAAAAACCGCCCACGACGGTTCGGGTTAGACCGGTCTGAACCAGACCAGGTCTGTCCAAGGTTGAAGATGAGGCCCACGTGCAGCCCCTTTGGACGGCGCGAGTGGGCGCGTGGCACGGATTTCAAGGAAGGTTCCAACACAACTTTTAAATTATTCGATGTAATGAACATTTTGACGCTGGTTTCAAGTCAATCGGACCTCGTCTCGATAAGTTTCGAGATGTCCAAAGGTTTTAGGCCTCGTTTAAAAATAGTTAAAAATACGGAAAAAATACGGGGCTATAGTATAAGCTTTATGAAGTAGTTAGTGACCTCGTTTTGGGATTTGGACAGGTTCGGGAAAATCGAGGATACGGAATGGCCGGGAACGACGTAAGTGCACACGTATCGAGGCGACGTCGGAATGATCTGTGAGTGGACCTGGGTTTCTAACTCTTGATGCATGCATATATGTTTTATATGTTTTCTATATGTGATTCTATGATTTTGATTTATGATCTTAATAGTTTACGATTTTGCACGGTTTTCAAGGTATGTACTGTTTTGCACGTTTTACGAGATTTCGAATAATGTTGTGATTTGAACATGGTTTTAATGGTTTGATTTCGGGAAGTGAAATATGATTTGATTTCAAAGATTTTAAACGGATTTTGGAAAAGTGATTTCGGGCTTGAAGCCCAGTTCAGAAAAGTGGTTTTAAAGAACGTGATTTCGGGTTTTAGAATGGATTTCCGGATGACGATTCTGGATTCAGTTCTGGAACTTGAAAGTGGATTTTCGGGTTTGGGTTCAGAATGATTGTTCCGGATGCTAGCTTACGGAATAATGGTTTCGGACTCGGATTTAGAAAGAGATATGGATATGAGTTCTGGGTTTGGATTCGGGATCCTGATGAGATTGCAGATTCGGATTCAGAAATGGAAAATGGTTTTTAAATGGTTTTGGATTGGATTTGCTAGATCTAGTTATTGGGTTTAAAGACCCGGATATGATATAACGGGGGCGGGCCCGGATTGGGTTTAAAGACCCGGATTGAGTTTAAAGACTCGGGAGTTTAAAGACTCGGATATTGATATCTCCCCCGTAGGCCTGTTGAGTTTAAAGACTCAGATTATCTTGAGGCCTGGATTGAGTTTAAAGACTCGGGAGTTTAAAGACTCAGATAGATTCAGCAGGTTCGATGGATGGATATGTGGTTTCAAATGTGTTTGGATTTCACTGAGTTTTGATGTTGATAGTTAAAAAAAAAAGGTTTTCCGATGTTTTGGGCTCTACCCAGATGATATGGCTTTGATGGTTTTGGGCTGGGGCCCAAGGTTTGAGAAAAGGAAACTGTGTTTGGTTTTTCTTACATGATTGCTTATCCTGAATATTAAATGGTTTTATGACATGGATTTGATATGCATGCATTGGTTTTTAATTGGAGGGTATAAATGTGCTTGTTTTATGAATTGTTTTTAAACTTATACTTTATTTTTGTCCACTCACAGTCTTTTCGTGTTTTCGATACCCTCCAGGTTGTTGCGGTGCGGGCTGTTGGTCGAGAGAGACAGAGACATCACACCCGCGGTCCACGGTAGATTCGGTGCACTCTGAGAAGTCTGAATACTTTTCGAACGGTCGGGTCGAGAATCCCTTGTCCGACTTACGTGTCACATGGAGGTTGGACGTCGGTTTAACCTTCGTGTCATGCGTAAGTTAGACGGGAGCAGGATTTAGCCCTTAATCCCGGGGGACTAGGGGTGGGTCCTGTCAAAATTACCTTCCAATTCGAATAACATACGGTTAACGTTCCTCCTCTGTTTCCAGCCACCACCGTCCATTTTAGCCTCACTTTTGATCCCACAAGCTTAATACAACCTCTAGAAACATGTTCCAAGCATCAAAATCAATCAACAAATACTAAATCACGATTTACCATTTTGAACCCAAAACTTACTATTTCTGTGTTTGGCCGCCTCAGGCTACCGCATCCCTCGACTCCTAGCCCACTAAGTTCGTCTCACCTCCAGGGTCCTCGTCCAATCGATTAGAATAGTTAATAGTGGCCCAAACTAAAAACCCATTTTTGAATTCAAAAACAGGGCACACGGGTCTTACCTTCTACCTTCCACCACCGTACACGACGACCCTCCACGGTGGCACCACCAAGGTCGTCTCATCACCTTCTTCATCTTTCCTTTAGACATCATGGACCAAGGATGAGAATCGAAGTAATTTGGCTGGGTTGGTGCACGGTTTCACTCGTCTTCTGTTTTCCTCTCTCGGCCTACACTCACCGAACACAGCCATCCCGTTTTAAAGCCAACATAAGGCAGTGATGAGGCTTCCACAGCCTTCCAGATAAAGGACAAGTATCCCAAGCTGATTAGGCACAAATCCCAATGCAGAACAGAATGACCAAAATGCCCTTGCATGGAAAATTACCAAAATGCTCCGATAATTTCGAGCCTCATAACTTTTCCGTCAAACGTTGTAATCGAATGTACCGCCTGTCTACGAACTCGTGACGTCCCGAACTACGCCACAGTCATCGGTAAAAGTTCGTTTGCTCGCCCGAGTCAAAAGTCAACGTTTTGCCCATTCTAAGGGCAAAACGGCCATTTCGCATCGTCCGTCCGAAATTACTCGACTAATCACTACTTAATCCCACGAATCCTTCATTAATCACTAATCAAATCCTAAAATCTGGGATGGGTCGTTACAGTGGTGACTTAAAGTATTTCCTTGGTATCAAAATTTATACATCTAAAAATGGCATCTTTATTTCTCAACACAAGTATGCGTTAGACATCATAGAAGACATATGGTTGTTAGGGGCTGCTCTTATTGATACTCCCATGGAGCACGGTTTGAAATTGTCCAATAAGAATGATCCCCTCAAAGACCCAGCATGGTATCGAAGATTAATTGGGAAACTAATCTATCTCATAGTGTCTAAGTCGGATATTACGTATTATGTACATGTATTAAGCAGGTTCATGCATTAGCCGCAAAAAGGCCACTAGAATGTGGCCTTGTGTGTTGTGCGCTACCTGAAATCTGCGCCCGGTCAATGATATGACCCGTCCCTAATTACTAAGAAAGTCAAACTGGTTTTGCTCCCGTTTGACAACCTTTCGCCAGATAAGGGATTTTACCGATTTTATCTTAATTCTAAAATCTTATTAACTAAACCAAATTAAAGTCGCCTTGCGGGGTTACCGCCCGCATCCGGCCCACTTCCGTCAAAGCGAAAAATGGAACCATTATTACTTAATATACGGATAATTTTACTCGGGTCCATAAGTTCCAAGGGTTGTACTAATCGTGACTAACTACCCATTAGCTCTTAATAATTGTCCTAATGGAAAATAGGATCAGCACCAAATTTCCTCTTTCCTCAATTTTCCTCTCTTTTGCTTGTGTTCGGTTACTTAGCACCGAATTTCCTTTTCCCCATTCACAAACACATCACATAAATATATATATATATATATATATATACACACACTAAGTCTATTATACTCCTCTCATTTTCAAAGAAAGTTTCTATAATCATAATATTATCCAATTTATAATCACCCTTAGTTAAATATGACTAATATTACCAAATTTAATCTTTAACACTTAATCCAATATCCATATAAAATTCTCCCATATTTTGCATCAAGCTCATTTAGTACAATAATCAGCAAGTTTCCACAATTGAAGAATAAATAGGAAACAATTAAAGAATACACAAATAATTAGGAAATTACACTAAATATCATGACTATGCCCAAACAGTGTCCAATAATTTCAAAACTTATATGATTAAACTCGGAAAATTAAAAGAAAAATATTTCATGTTGACTGGACCACCCAGAACTACCGCAAGCGCCACCACGCGCCAGCCAAAGCCCTTGTACCTGGGCTTCACACGCTAGTTACTATTCATCGTCGTCCATCTTCAGCCAGCCCTTTTGCTGGTTTTCGAGTCGCTCGACCTAGCGACCAGACCCGTTTCTCAAACACGCGTTTCACGTCAGTTTTTCACGCTCTAATAGCCTAAATTTAACTACTCAAGCTCAGTAATCGATCTATGATCTCAAAAGTAAGATTTCTTATCTCAAATGTTCGGTTCGAGCTTTGAATTTCTCGGCCATGACGTCCAGGGCTTGTTCAGTGACTTCTCCACATTACAAGCCCCTAGTTCCCATCTCTATGACATCGGAGGAGCTCCAGGAAGCCATTGGGATAGCTCCAACTTGACTATATGCACTCGAAGGAATGACCCAAAGATGGTCCTCATGGGTTCATGGCTTCCTTCACGTTTCCACCTTCTCTTCTCACCATTCTCCTTCTCTTTCTCAACCCAGATTTTCTCTCACTGCTCCATGGATTATTTTCTGGCCTTCCCTCTTTTTTTTTCCCATGTTTTCTTTTCTATCTTGCTTTCTCTTATTTTCGGCCTCTCCCTCCAGAACACCATTACACACATATATAAACATATGTTAAGTCAGTGATGATATTTTGGAGGGAGAAATGGAGAATTTTGTGGAAAGCCCTAGAATATTCTACGTCCTTGTGAACATTACCAAAATACCTTTGATGTATAATTACTAAAATGCCCTTGACCTTTGTGAGCCCATTGCTTACTTATCCATATTCTGTTTTTGTCGTATCATGTGTCTATGTATTCATGGGGTCAAGACCTTCCTAACGATCTTCTCGTTAGGTCCGCAAGACCTCCCCAATAAAAAAGTCAACATTTTGACTTTTTAGGGGGTAAAATGGTAATTCTTCATTCTCTCGAATATCTGTGGCGTTACAATCCACCTCATCCCGCCCCCCGCCTTTAAAAGAAAATTTCATCCTCGAAATTTTAGGACTATCTTAAGTTCTTATCCATTCCCAAATTAACTAATCGAGTTACTCGAGAGTTAATTAACTTAAGGACTAAATCATAATGCCAATCTAATATTGGTACTTATGAGATCCCGTCCGATTTCCATGTACCCAACTGCTCTACAATTTAAACATCCATTTAGTATTGTCTCGAAGTAAAATGACCAAAGATCCAAATGTTAAAAATTCTCATATTATAAACGAGTGTAACAACATTAGTAGCCATGAAAACTAGCATGTAAATTACTAAAATGACTAATACCAAAACACACATTGCTCATAAATAGCTAATCCTCATCTAATGTAAGGACCCGGACCTTCAATGGAGGAGAAAATCGAAAAATTTGGACGAAATGACCATTTTACCCCTAAATCTGTTAGGAAGGTCTTGATCTTCCGAGTATGTTGACAGACGGCATACCGAAAACGGAGATCAAACAATTACGTTTCAGATCTAAACCTTGTAGGGGAATTTTGGTAATTTGTTTAATGAAGGGAATTTTTTAATTTGGACTTGGGAGATATTTGTTTGGATGAATTAGATAGTGACAAATGTCACTTTTATCTCATTGGGGATTGCGCCACCGTCCTAGTATATTTGTGTGTGTGTTTTGGTGTTTGGCCATGAGAGAAACAAAGGGAAAAAATGAAGAAAAATTAGGGAAGAAGAGAGGGGAAGAATAGAGGGAGAGAAATCTAGGGAAGAAAGATGAATTAGAGTGAGAAGAGACGTTGATTGAGTAAGAAATTGTCTCGGTAGGATGCATGAAATACTGAAACCCATGAGGGAGAGATTTCGAGTTGAAGTCTAATTTGATCAATGTTGACAAGGAAGCTTGAAATCAAGCTTGGGAACATCTTTTTGATGTCCTAGCGATCGTAACAGGGTCCCTAGACGAAGTTTTGGACGTCTGGACCGTCAAGATTGTTCGAGTTGCACCATGGCCGAATTTGGTAAGTTTTGGAACTTCAATTTTGGACGTGTTTCTCGTGTTTTATTGTGATATACTTGTTATTGGGTTATTCTAGATTAGTTCAGTCGAAACAAAATTGAAAACGGGCTAAAAATGAAGGAATTAGGACCGGGTCGGGCGACCAAAAAAAACCAGTCTTGCGGGTTGGCTGGAAGTAGAAGGAGATGAACAGTACCACCCCCCCCCCCCCTCCGGGCGTGGGGCACACACGTAGGGGCTTCACTAGACCTGTGATGTCAGGACCCGTCCCAAATATAGCCTCGATACCCGGGACGAACCCTGCTCCCGTCTGACAATCACACTTACAGTATCAAAAACCAACAAACAACCTTCACACAACTATAAGCATAACTATCAGACGAAGGAGTAACATATACACAACAGCTAGTCAGAGCATAGTTCTACAAAATGGGCACAAAAGTCCTACAATGCTAGTCTCGCAACGGAAGGACGTCAGAAGCTCTATGCCTCGATATCTGCCTCAACGTTCACCCCAGCGCTATCACCACGACCTGGAGGGAAAATTTAAAACCAAAAGTGTGAGTGGACTAGAACAACCAAAGTTGCAAAATCCATTTATCACTAACTCGAGGTTAAGGAAAAATAAGAATCAGGGTTCCCTCCGTTCTTAAAACAGGCATGCCCAACGAAGTATTAGAAAATCATAACATGAAACATCATAAGAAACAGAAACACTATAAAATCTCATAAGAAACAGATACACTATAAACTACCATAAGAAACAGAAACACTATAAAACGGATAGAGAAATCATAGTTCAGCATTAAATCATCATTTCCGATTAAACCTGCTGGACCTATCCGAGTCTTTAAACTCAATCAGGCCTTAAATGAAATCCGAGTCTTTAAACTCCCGAGTCTTTAAACTCAATAGGCCTATGGGGGTAATATCAACATATCCGAGTCTTTAAACTCCCGAGTCTTTAAACTCAATCCGGGCCCGTCCCCCGTCAATATCAATCCGGGTCTTTAAACCCATTATCCAGATCCAGCAAATCCAATCCATATCCAGTGTAAACCAATTCGAAATCGATCGCCAAACTCGAATTCGAAATCCCCGGTTTGAATCCCTTCCGGCGGTTCGAACCGACATTCCGAACCCAAATATGGAAATCCATTCTTATACCCAGAAATTACACATAAGCACAAATCATATTTCATAACCCATTTATCCTTATCAGAAAACATTTATAGGTTGAAATTGTAATTATGGCATCAAAATCCGAAAATCAGCTTTTTCTCGAAAAAAGTGCAAAATCTCGGAAATGTCTCGAAAAACGTGCAAACTCATCAATCACATATAATCCTCATTCAAAAGCATAAAAACATATTTAAGATCATAAAACATCAATAAAACAGTCAAGCATGCTCGAAGGAAAGAAAGAGTCCACTCACAAATTCAGAACGAGTCACTCGCGCTCCGTGCGCTCCTCGACTGTCTCGGGTGCCTCCCGTCCTGTCAGAATACACTAAATAGGGTCACAAACACATCAAGGATCCTAATCCTAATTTCCCCAATTTTTCGGGAATTAAATAATATTTTAATCCTAAACCCTCAATCGTCTGGATTCCCGAACAACTCCGTAACACCGTCCGATTCACCCGAAAACTATACCATTGGATTCCTTAGAACATTTAGGACTAAACTCATGTTGGAAGCTTGGCCGGATTCCTCTCCACGTGCCTCCACGCGCCGCCCAAAGTGGCTGCGCGTGGGCCTCACGCGCCTGCTACAGTGCCCTTCAACCTTGAGCAGACCCAGTTCAGCACAGTAGTCTGCAAACTGAACCGGCGTCAGCGGTTCTCCGCCGTACCTGCACGATTCCTCTCCCTTTCTTCACCTAAAGCTTCGTCCAGTTCCAACCTATCCATTCCCCTCACTCTCCTGGTTCGATTCACCACTCAGCTTCACAACTGAAGCTCGAAAGAAACACACAGACGGCCCCTGTTTCACGATCCAGCCACTCCGGTCATCCCCCATCACGGTGGCAACACCAGACGGTTCCTAAGGCCCTGCTACATCTAACCCGACTCACCTTGACCGTCGACTTGTGCCCAAACGTCATGACTCGACGTTTGAACTCACGGCCAAAACAGAGTACATAGTACTCTCCGTCGACTGGCTCCGCCGTGCACGTCCCCGTCACGGCGACCATCCCACACCACTCCTAGAACCTCCCTGAACACCACTACACTCACCACTCCCTTCGATTCTCATCCTACCTTCACGACTTTTGAATTGAAAAAGCACGGGAAAACAGAGTAAAGAAGTTTATCCTTCGATTCCGTCTCCGCTGCAAGCGCCGCCGCGTACCACGGTGTTCGTTGGACTCCCTACAGCCTCCTGAACGTCCCACGGTCGTGATTTGAGCCACCACACGGCGTAGCCACCACCACGAACTCACGGCCTCCCTGTTTTCCTCAAATCTTCACCGCACCACCACCGTGCCACCGTGCACGATTCCAGTCCCAAAACACGATCACCAGTACAACCACTCCTCCCTGTCACTCTCACTAATCACTCCTCACTCCCCCTGGCACAAAATCGATCAAACTCTCCTCGAACTCTCACCCTCTGTTTTCTGTGTTTCAAACCCAAAACACGGTTTGATTTTGTGCAAGGTGTGGCCGTGCACACTTGAGAACGGCCTGGAACCATCCAGCCCCTTGCACGTGTCCAGCAGCCATAGGTTAGCCCAAAAAATCCCTGCCACTTTCCCTTATCTGATTGGGCTGAGGGGAAATGACCAAAATACCCCTTGTACAATTAATTACCGTTTTGCCCTCGAACGTTCTAGACCCGTATCTTTTCCGTCCGACGTCCGATGACAGCGTGCCGCCTGTCGTTGAACTCAGGACGTCGAGACCTATCTAACGGTCCTCGGTCTAGGTGAAAATCACAAGTCCTCCAAAAAGTCAACATTTTCCTCGTTTACTCAAAATTACGGTAACACCTCCAATCTTCCGAACGTCATAACTTTTCCTCCGGTTGGCCGAATCGAACCTGCCACCTGTCTACGGACTCGTGACGTCCTAAACTACGTTACGGTTAAGGGTCAACACTCATCCAATCGAGAACTCAAAAAGTCAACTTTTCATCTACTATTCACAAGGGCAAAAACGTCCATTTACACACAAAATTTTACAATTACCTTTTTACCCTTCCCGAAGGTACGGGTTGTTACATGTGAGGGCACGTGACTTACTATCTCTTTCGTGCAACATGAATGTTTTAATATTCGATCTAACGAACCTTTTGACACAGGTTTCGAGTCAATCAGACACCGTTTCAGGGTAATTTTGGGCTTCCAAAGGTTTTAAGGTTCGTTTTAATTTGTTTAAAAATCCTGGAAAATTATAGTATTAAATTAGAAGTTAATTGAGATGATTTTGACCTTAAGATGTGGTTTTGACAGGAAATTACTTTCCCGGATTTTACGGGAATGCATGCATACTTACATGATTTAAATGTGTTTTTATGTGATTTGGTGGTCTTGTCATGATTGGGAATTTTATCGAAATTTTGGTGATTTTCTGAATATTTTAGTATTATTTTAATATGTGTTTTTCGAGGATTTCTGTAAATCCCGTTTTGGGTCTATTTTGAATGTGGTTTGTATGGAATGTGGATTATGATGTGAAATAACATGTTTTAAGAATAATTATGATTTTTATATAATTTCCAAATGATTTTATGAAATTGGCCTTACTGGCACGTTTTACGGGAAAGGTGTTGTTTTGGTTGTGGGCTTAGGCCCGAGATTCTAGTTATAGATTTGAGCTGTGAAGGGTATTGTGATAATGTGAGATTCTTGTGATAATGATGTGATAATGTGATATGATTGTGATAAGGTTTGATGTTGAGTTATGATGTGAATGTGTATTCCTTGATTTTCGTGATGTGTGAATGTTGTTGTGATTGTGTTGTTTGGTTGTGAGTCTCGGACGTTGAGCGCGAGGCTTCAGTTCCTGAGACTGTGCTGTGGTGACTCGGACTTCGAACCTGGGGCTCCGGTTCCTAAGCACGTGTGTATGTGTTAGCATACAGGTAGTGCCCTTGTGATGTGATGGTTGATGATGGTTATAGTTTGATGTAATGATTGTAGTGTGTGCTGTGATTTTGATGATGGTTGGTTAATCTCGGACGTCGAGCTGGGCTCTAGTTCCCGAGTAAATTCATGGGTGCCTGCCTGTGGAGCAGTGGTTTGATTTTTGATACTGTGATACGTGTGAATTTGTGTGACAGTGACTATGGTTTGATTATGTGGCATTGAGGTGACTGACGAATATGTTTTTTACTTGTCTGGATTTCGTGGTTGAACTAATTTGTGGTAGTAAATGGTTATCGGTTATTTGCCTTATGGGTGTTTTCACATTTAACGATACTATATCATGTATTTTTTGTTTTAATCGAGGTAAAAAAAATTTCTTATACATGCATGGTTTTGGAAAACGGAGGGTAAAAATGGATGTTTTTAAAGTATTTTTTTACTATTTCTTTTATCCACTCACACATTTTCTTGTTTTATGACCCTCCAGGATTGCTGCACTAAAATCGGCTCGAGGGGCGGAGGCATGAATTAGTGGGTTGTGCGTCATCCCTTGTCTGGCAGGGTTTTCGTCAAATGGGAATAGGACCCGAGTGTACTATTATGTGTATTCGGGTTGGGTCATGTCATCCAACCTATCCTTGATGTCATAACACTTGTCTCTATAACCCACTGCTTTAACTAATATTCAGTCCTCCACCACTGAACTTATTCCATTACTATTCTTAAGTATTAATTACTTCACATCAGTATTACGCATAAGTCACTATCATAACCACGTTTAATCCAAATCTAAAATCTAAAAACATCACCAACATATTATCCAGACAGTTATCACATTATTTCACATACTACGAATGCTTAAAACACGTATCAATTAAGTTCATAACCAAAATTTCAATCCTAGGCTCAAAACACTACTCAATCACATTTCATAAAGTGTGCTATCAAATTCTTCCAAAAGAAATTATCCAACACAAATTATACAAATTTCATCAATGATCCAATATCACCCAAAATCTCATGGCATAACCCATAATGCAACAGTCATCACAAGTCATAACCATTAGCATGCCAATCATCACAATAATCAACACAGAATAATAATTTTGCCAATTAATCGTCGGCTCAATGTATATCGACACTACATATAGTGCTAATATTTCATATTTCATGAATATCGAGAAATACGTACTTACATATCAAATCAAGCCCACAACCAAAGTCTTGGGCCTAAGCCCAAACACTTTCATTCACAAACTTTGTAACACGTACCATCAAAAGGGTATTCAAAAAACCATCCAAAATTCCAAAACCCAATATTAAACCATAATCAAAACCTCGAAAAACGTACTAATTTATTATTATGCAAGAAACATCAATAGTCATGACAACCAACACGTCAATCACACAATAGCCAATACAAAACTAGCACAGTAATCAAATGTATCAAAATCACCACATATATCACACATAATCAATTCATCATCACACATAACACCAATCGTCCATAACACACAGTCTAACCTATCCTTGATACACAACCATGATTACCGCATCAACTGTAATCACATACTTACTCGGTAACCGGAGCCCCAGGTGCTAGTCCTCGAGCAAAACACAAAACAAAAGACTCGATCTAGTTAAGATAAGCATTTAAACCTCTAGGTTAACCTAGTAGGAGGAGTTTTGTCTCCTGAGGGTTATAGCAGCATGATACCCACAAACGTTTTACTTAACACAAAAGACGCTAGAAATCATGCATCAACAAATTAATAAGAATCAAGAATAGAAAACAAACTCACACGACCGTGAACTCAAGGTGTCAAGTGTTTATACCAATATCTCAAATGATAAAACTAGAAAACAACGTCATCTAAACACCCTAGAAAGATTTCGCCTCGACTCTAATCCTCGGCATCACTCAATATGCTCAAGAATCCTAAGGTTTTCACTCAGCAAGCATATGTGAAGAGTTTATGTAAAGAAAGTCAAGTTAATCACATATGGATTTCAATGAAGAAAAGCACTTTATATGTAAGTAATGATCTCATGAAGGAATTGAAGTTTAAGAACAGAGATACGTACCTGAATCCTTTGCATAACCATTCACAAGATCAATAGGTCTTCATTCAAGGGTTGTAGCTAGGTTCTTGGGTTTAGAAAGGAGAGTTGGAATTCAAAGAACCTAAACAGCATCAAGGCATGAGAAGTCATGACTCAGAGTTTAGTTTAGATGAAACCGAGCTTAAGCTCACAAAAATGGTCTAATTGAGGTAGTTGGCTCACTTGAATCAACTCAAAGTTTATTACCTTTTGTTTTTGTTTTTTTTTCACAATTTTTATTTTGCATTCCATTCTTTTCTTTTCACTAATGAACTTGATACATTTTTGTTTATATGAGCTGAGCCAAGATCATGCAATAACTTCCTCATTTTATAAATAAACAAACGATCTTTTCCATCCAAGCATACTTCCATCACATGAGTATGAGTATCACAAAACATCAACATATTACCATGAATCTCATTTGAAGCAACCTTGACACAAGTTTAGATTATAGGGTGTAGCCATTATGAACGGTTCAAAACTTGGTTACGTCATATTGTAGGTGAAGAACAAAACGGCTAGGTTTTTGGATTCAAAGGGGCTTAGGGAGCATGCAATGTGGACGGGGAGCCTTTAGGAGCTAAAACACACATTTCCTATATCACATCTCATAAACAATTACACACTAAATTAAGAGCATCCAATAGATATGGTTCTTTAAACATCAATACAAATAGAAAGAGATCATGCAATTATGAACAAAGTGATGAGTGTTTGAGAGTAGAAACAAATAGATCACTCAAAAAGAAAGGAAATCAAGCTCAAAGATCTCACAATGGTAATCTCCACTAATTTTCTAAGCATGCTTAAATTCAATTGTTTTGGTTGCTTAATCACTTGATTATGGTATTGTGAAGTGCAAGTGTGAGTTCAATGACAATTGCAATGATTCTTCGTAAGTACAAGCAATTCTCATGTTCTATACATTCATATTAACATGTTTAGGCATAAAAACTAGCATCACAAAACAAAAAACAGCAAAGAATTCAAAACAAAAAACAGTAAGGAAATAAGAGCAGAAAATAAAAAATACAGCAAGCATTGGTTGTGTACCCCTAAACTTAAGTCCAATACCCCCAAACCTAAATGAAACATTGTCCTCAATGTTTTGAGCATAAAAGGAAGACAAAACCATGAGTTAGAAGGTAAAAAAACGTCCATATGAAAGAGGTAACAAACCAGGGCAAAGTTGAGCACCTAGGATGCTTGCGGTCCAAGAGGCACTTGAGGGGCTCCAAACCTGGCCCTCCTTTAGTGGTATCTTGCCTGCAACATAAATGAATTGATTAGTTCTACAAGTAAAATCACTTCCTAGACTTTAACATTTCAGGGAACAAATACAATAATGATCGAAGTGTGGGGGCCATGGAGGGTCCTTGGGTTGCTTGGGCCGTAGCCTTGAGCCTTGGGTGGAGCTGAATGTCTCAAAAGTGCATACCACCATCTTGATACTTCCTTCGTCTTGCCTCCTACAAGTATCATTAAACCTGCACAAACCATTAGGCACATCATCAAATTTCTCAACAAAACACCTAAGTTGAGTAAGGAACTTAAATGGTGAAGATAAGGATAAGAAAGGCCCTGGAAAAGTAAGGATAAGAGGTGTTTGAAGAGCTGAGGCAGAAAGGATAGGTGCTGGAATTTCAGGGACCTCGGCCAAAACTTGGTGCAATGCTTGCGGGTTTGGTTCTATTTCATGAACATCAAAAGCATGACCCGAGGTGCATTCATTGGTACTGTCCATGGGTGACAAGGGGACATACACATCATTATCCTCATCATCTCAATTGGGTTCCCAAAGAAGTTTAAGTCGAAGGTGCTCTAGTTCCTTGTCCTCTAAGAGGGCTTCCCGGAGTGTTCTTTGAGATCGAGCGTCGTTTAGTGGATCCCGAAATGTTTTTTGAGGTTGGGCAGGGCAAGGATCCAAAAGAGGAGGAGTCCAAGTGTAGGGTGATGATTCACTTCATCCGTTGTGGTATGACTCCATATAGGGCTGATTGTAAGGCTCAGGCATGTACATGCAATCTTGGGGGTATGCCCATCCCCCTTGATTACTTGGAACCGAAGGAATGTGTGCATAAGGCTCGTAGGCCCAACCTTGAGAAGAATAATAGCTATTCCACGATTCCATAGTACCTAGACACATAACAAAAATAAAACCAAAAAGTTATATACAAAATAAAAAAGAAAACCACTAAATCAAAGGAATCAAATAAAATGAACACCGTTGAGGAACAAGTCCCAAGCAACGGCGACAAAAACTTGATAGAAATTTTACCAAGCACAAAAGATGTACTAGGAAAAACTTGTACGTGTAATAAACTTTGCAAGTGCACAAGACGTGTAGATAGTATAAATGCAAGCAAAGGTCGAGCTAGGGTTTTTATCCACCTTTACCAATTACAGTTCTGTTAGATTTCCTTGATTAGATTACTATGCATGTATCTGAATTAAGTGCCCGTTCAGGGGTACGGCTAAAGTTCACCCCACACATATTATCTTCTCTTAGATTGCATGTTTAAGCGTGATGTGCCTACCCTTAAACAACTATTACCGATGGTGTGTGATAATGCATGAAACATAAAGAAGATTTAATGACACTACACTATCCCTAGAAAAGTGATGTGCAGACCTAGGAAGTCATGAGTTTCGATTACGAATAAGATTCCATGAGTCACTCAGCGATGTGTCCCGAGACATTGTCTAGTAAGTAACATGCTCTTTTCCAGTGCGTCTTGAGGCGTCCCCTGGTGCCTCGCAAGGTTCATTGTATTTCTCGGAGGTTTTGGATGTCCCGATGTCCCCCAACAGTTGTTGCAAAAGATCCGATTGGGTCCGAACTTGGTTGCTAAGTTGCTCGACCTGTTGTGTCAGTCTAAGTCGCGGAGGTGACCCCCTAGGTGCTTGCTCATGATGAGTAGCATGTTGGGGTGTACATCGCGCGCCTTCAGACAGATTCGACGAACCATGGCTCCTTGGTACCTGGGTGTTGGCCTATGGGTTGCGCAGGGCGTCCAAGTGCCTCCTTAGGTCCAAGTCGACAGGGAGCTGATTTGGGACTCTTGGAGATGTTTCTCCTGCCAGCAGCCGTCTGTTTGTTGAAAAAACGATGCGCCTGCCCCTGTCGTAGGTGGAGGGTTCACAGTAGCGGCATCCATGGGAAACGTTCCAAAAATGAACGTAGGTGTCCAATCCAGCATTCCGAACGGTTGGTGAATTGATGCGTGGCACAGGCTGTGTAGGAGATGGGAAAATGGTTCTTCTCAAATTTCTGGGAGGGGTTTGCTCACGGCAGCGATCATAGCAGCTGATGTGGCAGCCTCGGTGTCTCGTGTGGATCGGTGTGTTCTGGCCATGTGAAGAACGGTAAGTGTTGAAAGTGTGATGATGGAGTTTTTCAAAAAAAAAAACTAAAGAGCAAGCTTTGAGTATTTCTCAAATCGACTCTCAATGAAAGCACCAGTTGTTGATGCAGAAATCGTTCGATCTCTTAAAATTCCTTCTCGATCCCTACACACAAGAACGAAAAATGAAAAGGAGTTAAGGTTGAATCCCGAGGGGGTGGTTCAACCGTAAACGCGCCGATACTTAAGTTAGTTTTCTGAGAGAAAATAATCTGACAGAGTGTTTGCAGAAGTTTTCGATTACCTTTTGAAGTGAAATGAGGTCTTCTATTTATAGTGAAGCCTTGAGGGTCACCGGAGCGTCTGATTGGTTAAAAGAGAAAGTATTAAATAAGTGATTGTACTGAGTGTAATCACTTATATATTAATGAATAAATAAATCACTGAGATGTTATTTATTATCAGTATTGATTTGATTAATTAATATATTTAGTTGGTAAATATATTGAATTATTGCGGAGATCGTAACATGTCGATGTCAATTTTACCAAGGGTAATATTGGCATTATGGGAATTGTTGGCCGCGTGGCAGCTCCAAAATATTCCGGTAATTTATGGTTCCACAACTGCTAAACAAAATAAGAATATGATTGGTGAGAACAACCGAGCTGTCTTGAGATGAGATCCACTGGACACTCAACAGAGCATTCAGATTAATGATAGCGATGATGGATTCGCTTATCCACCAGATTTGCATAGATCTGAGAGAGCAGCATATCGCTTTACTGTAAATGCATCGAGGGATGTGGCACGGCGAAATGTTGACACTTATGGAGTTGGTACCATGCGTGGTGCTCAAGGAGGCAGTAGCAGTCGTCAATAACCTCAAAAGATGCGTCGGTCACAAAGTTTGTGTAGTCCATTTTCAATTCCTCCAGAACCAAAACTCTACAAAACTGCACGAAGTCAATAGAAGACTGTAAAATCGATGTGGAAAGGGATGAAAGAGAAGTTGGGTCGATACATAAGAAATTTTTTTATATATGAAGGTGTGGCTCCAAATAAAGTCAACTCTCATCATTTTAAGAATATGATTATTGAAGTCCAACGAGCAGGTATTTAATAAATTTATTTATGATATATTTTTATTTAGCTTATGAAATAACATTAAATCCTAACTTATGTTTTGGTTTGCAGGTGAAGGCATGTCCACTCCTTCTCCATATGAAGATATGACGGCTTATGTGGAGCAACAAAAGCGATAATGAGAAACCTATGGATGTACCATAATGTGTGATGGTTGGACCAGTCCAACGAAGTTATCCATAATCAACTTCATGGTATATAGTAAGGGTTCAACTGTATTTCGCAGGTCAGTTGATACTTCCAAAAGCCATAACGACTATTTGTACATACAAAATTTGGTGAAGGAAGTTGTTTAGGAGGTTGGATTACAAAATGTTATACAGATCGTTATTGATAATGGGTGGAACTTTAAGAAGGCTAGAAAATAAATGATGAAGACGTATCCAATCTATTGGACTCCTTGTGCAGCCCATTGTATAGACCTAATATTTGAATATATTGGGAAGAATGAGACAATGTCGACCATCATAAAAAATGCTAGGCAGGTAACTAACTACATTTATAATCATTTATGGTTACTAGCTTAGATGCATGAATTTTGTCAAAAAGACTTGGTTCGTCCTAGTGCAACAAGGTTCGCAACCAACTATATTTGTATAAACAGTATAGTTAAGAATAAAGGTGGCCTTAGAAGATTGTTTACTAGTGATCAATAGCATGGTAGCCCACTGAGTAGGCAAGAGGGTTGAGGCTCATATCCTCAACCAAAGATTCTGGGAGTCCTTGGAGATGATGCAGTCAATATATGAACCTTTATATATCATCCTTCGAATTGTTGATATAGAGGTAGTCCCAACCATGCCAATCCTATATGATATGTTCAATCGAATGAACGAAAAGATAACTTATCTTAAAGGAAAGAAGTGGGTTCTCAAAATCATACAGGAGCGATGGGAAAAAACATTAGTGTATCCCTTACATGCCGCTGGTATGTTTCTATCTTATTGAACTTGTTAATATTTTATTTTATTGTTGTTTACTAAGAAAATTTCATTCATGATTTGCAGCTTATTACTTGAATCCCCGATATCAATATCAAGCAGGTGTTGGGTATGACTCATACCTCATCCAATCAGTTCAAAAAGTATTCCTCAAACTGAATCCAAATGGGTAATTGGGTTTACAAAATTTTGGAATAGACGTAAGTTCACTACCATATATGAACCTTGATATTTTGGAATCTGTACATCTATGATATGATATTAACACCATTCTTAATGTAGTTGATTAACTTTAGAGATGGTCGGAAAACATTTTGTTCACCTATGGCTATACAATCATGAACGACAATGCCCCCAGGTATATTTTTGCATTTAACTTGATATTGTATGAATTGGCACTTTATAATGCCTCTTACATTAAACTCGATATTGACAGCAAAATGATAGGAACTATATGGCCAAGCTTCTCTAGTCTTACAAAAAATTGCAGTTAGTATATTATCACAAATAGCTTCATCTTCAACATGTGAGAGAAATTGGAGTACATTTGCTTTAATTCATACAAAGCAAATAAATCGTCTCGCATATTCAAAGTTAGAACAACTTTTTTTTCTGTTATTATAACATGAAACTCAAGTTAAGAGATGAAGAAGTTGAATGTAGTAAAGTTGTGGAAGAAGACTATGTTGACCTTTTAGAAATTGCTGGTCAACAAGTGGAAGGTAATGAAGTTGATCCACTTTAAGTATGGATTATGCCAGCTCACTTGGATGATGATAGAGGAAGCCTGGCCCTCGAGTAGCCCATCTTTCTAGTGAATATGGTGTTAATGTCGATAGAGTGTTATCTGAAGAAGTAGGGAGTGAGGAAGTAGGAAGTGAATGGGAGATGTCTTCATGGGTGAGATCAATGCTTGGTTCTACCACTAGACGTGGATTGAGAGCTGATGCTACTAGTAAGGGACTACATCACAATAAATCTACAGATGATGATGATGATGATGATGATGATGATGATGATGATGATGAAGGAGATGATGTTGAGACAAACGATGAAGACAAGGATGACGGAGGGGATGATGACGGGGGAAATGAACATGTATCCGAAACATATGCACCCTTGAGCCCATTTACTGGAGAGGCGGATTTCACTCATGCCACTCAAGATTATGATCATGGCTGTAGAGAAGGAGGAGTAGGAATCAGTGGTGTTGGAAAAGAATACACTCGGTCACGCAACATATATGAAGGTTATGGAAACCCATATTCTGAGGATTCCATGGCAATTAGTTTTGAGTCAATGAGTTTGGGCACCGATCCTAGAAAGAACTCAAATGATCCATATGCTTATGCTCCATATGGTTACCACCAGTTAGACAACCATCTCCCTCAAATTCACATGGTTATGTAGGCTATGAAGATCCTCATCTCAATGAAGATTATGGAGAAGTTAGTTGGGTAAATCCTAACTACCCCATCTATGGAGGCAAAGTAGGTCATTCAAAGGAGGTATACGAATACTATGTCCAACAATACATTTCCGTTTGGTCAAGTAACATCGCTTGGCAAAGCTTTTGTGTCTTGGTAGATGAAGACCAATTTAATTTTCAATTTGGTAGACACTCTACTTGTTTTTAATGAAGTTCAATGTGTAAAGTATTCTTAGTGCAACATTATCAATAAAATTATGTTTTAATTTAAGTTTATCTTTAAGATTTTATATTGTTAGTTATCGGTAGACCTATATTGTATCATATGATTCATCATATATTTATTATATCAAAGTCATTTTATAGTTTTTATTAGTCCTATATAACCATTATTTGGTACTTAAATTTTTCCTAAAGTTTCAATCCAAATTTCCAACTTTTGGACTCAATTTCCGTTACTTTTTTTGACAGTAAATGATATCGATATCAATACCGATATTTGGGACGAGATATCCATAAATTCGACTAGCGATATATCAGTCGATATTGATATTTCAATCCTTGGGTGATGAGGTCCACACAGCCTACAAGAATAAAATCTCTTGTAGAGAAACAACACCCAAATCACATTTTCCTTATGCGTTCCTTGTCTCTCTCTCATCACAATTACAATATGTTTAAAATATAAATAGAAAAACATTGTTCTCTCTGTTCGTTTCCTTTGATTTTGATAGCATACTTCTAAATTTGAGCTGATTTTGATAGCATACTTCTAAATTTGAGTCAGCGGTCCATTCTTAATCCCAGCTTTAAGATTTTATACTGTTAGTTATCGGCAGACCTATATTTTATTATATGATTCATCATATATTTATTATATTAAAGTCATTTTATAGTTTTTATTAGCCCTATATAACCATTATTTGGTACTTAAATTTTTCCTAAAATTTCAATCAAAATTTCCAACTTTTGGACCCAATTTCCGTTACTTTTGTTGACCGTAAACGATATCGATATCGATATCGATAATTGGGGTGAGATATCTGTAAATTCGACTCGATATATCCGTCGATATTGATATTTCAATCCTTGGGTGATGAGGTCCACACAGCCTACAAGAATAAAATCTCTTGTAGAGAAACAACACCCAAATCACATTTTCCGTATGCGTTCCTTGTCTCTCTCTCATCACACTTACAATAAGTTTAAAATATAAATAGAAAAACGTTGTTCTCTCTGTTCGTTTCCTTTGATTTTGATAACATACTTCTAAATTTGAGCTGATTTTGATAGCATACTTCTAAATTTGAGCCGACGGCTCATTCTTAATCTCAGATTTAAGATTTTATACTGTTAGTTATCGGCAGACCTATATTCTATCATATGATTCATCATATATTTATTATATCAAAGTCATTTTATAGTTTTTATTAGTTCTATATAGGCATCGGCAATGGGCCTGGCTTATTAAATAATTTTTAAATTTGCGGGCCGGGCTGGACGGGCTTAATGACATAAAAAAGAACCCAAGGTCTTTTATCGGGCCGGGTTTATATCGAGTTTTTCGGGTCGGGCCTATTAAGCCCACTTGGATCGGGATTACGTAGGCTTTTGCAATAAATTATGTCTCAAATTTTAAAATTACAAAAAAATATATGCATGAAAAAAAATACTCAAGGGTGCAAAAATGTTGTAACGCCCCAGACATTTTGAAAATGTAATATTGTAAAATATTGAATAAAATGACGTTTTTACCCCTGTGATTTGTGTGGTCAATTTGTTGACTTTTTGATTGGGAGGTCGAACGGACGTTGAACGATGACCGTGATGTAGTTCGGGACGTTACGAGTTCATAGACAGGTGGCACGTCCGATTCGGACGCCCGAGGTGAAAGTTATGATGTTCGGAAGTTCATGAGGCATTATCGTAAATTGGACGTTATAAAGGGGAAAAGTTGACTTTTTGTTTGGCAATTGATACTCATTTGACTCGAAGACCGTTAGGTTCGTCTCGACGCCCTGAGTACGACGACAGGCGGCACGCGTGAAACGGACGTCGGATGACCGAGATACGGGTCACGGAAGTTGAAGGGCAATTTGGTAATTATTGCACAGAGGGGCATTTTGGTCTTTTTACACGGGGTACTGTTCACCACCGTGAAAAACAGAGTGTGTAGCCGTGGGAGTCTGGTTACTGCACCACCGTGCGTGGTGGTTTTGCACGATCCAATTGTTTATGCTGTAGTGGACTGGACGGTGGGATTGTTTATGGAAATTGAGGTATTGGAAGCACCCCATCGTGGCTGTGCAGAGCTTCAGTGCACGGGGAGTTTTAAAAATGGCCGTGGACTCTGTGCGCGGGAAACATTTTCTAGAGAGATTCAGAGTGCCTCCCACGGGTTGCTTGCCGCATTGATCGATTAACCGAGTTAGAGAATTCATTTGGGTCATTTTTGTGCATCAGTGTGAAGGTGAGACTGAGAGAAACCGTGAAGAACCAGTTCGGGTTTTTGGGGGGAAAACTCTGAATTCGATTTCTACGGCTTGAGAGACAAATCTAAACACGTAGGGAGTTTTCTGGGAGTGATTGAATCTCGACCGTGCAAGAACTGAAGGGTTTCGAGCACGGATTGCCCAAGAACCCAAGTTCCAGTTCGAAGGAAAAACCAGTTGGAGGGAAAATTGAAGATCAAATCGTGGGGACATTCGAGCTAAACTAAGGGCCGTTCTAGTCTTCTGGGAGCAAAAGGAAACCAACCACATCGATTTCGAAGGACGTCACTCACGAATTGGCCAAGAACTGAGCTCCCTGGTTCTGAGAATTTTCGAGCTTGAGGACGACGACTTCCAAGTAACGGCGAGTTCAATTGTTTGTGCTATTGTGTTCGTATAGGTCCCCTTAAGCTACTGGTGAAATTAATTTGAGAATGGAGTTAGTTTGGGTGAGTTCCAGAAGTCGACTTGTTCGACTGTTCGAGCTTGAGTTGGGTCGATTAGGTGTTTGTCGACGTTGATCATCAGCACAGACCTAAAATTAACGGATTAGAGAAGATAATAGGATCAAAAACAAGAGGAATTGATTGAGGATTGAGCTTGAACTGGTCGGGTTGAGTCGCGGGTAATAGACCCGTTTATCAGTCTATCCGGGTAAGAACGAAGACACTGTAGCTTGGCGCGTGGCCTTCACGCGCAGCCACTTTGGGCGGCGCGTGACGGCGCGTGCGATGTTAACTTCGATCACGGTCAACATAGATATTGTTCCTCTCAGTCTAATTAACATTTTACCTTTAGGATTCGAGTTGTTCGGGAGTTGTTCGGGATAATTTCGGGAGTCCGGAAGGTTAAGTCTCTAAGTTTAATTTCGCCGAAAAATCCGGGAAAATTAGGAAAAATCCTACGAGTTATTTTGGGATGTTTGTAACCCTTCTTGTACGTTTTTACAGGCCCGGACACTTCCGAGTTGTCAGATGCCGCAGTGCGGGTTGAGGCCAGTCTTCCGACACGTCCACAGTACTCTGGTGGTGGACAACGTCGAGAGCGTTCATATCTTGGATCATATGGTCAGAGAGTCCCAAAGAAGGGACGTTATGGTGGAGCCTCATCTGCAGGCAATGATCGTTATGGCAGGCCTGGTAACTATCAGAGTCCCGGATTCCGAGCGCCTAGGGCGCAGACTGCTCCGCAGGCGAGCGCGACCTCGGTTGCTTCCACGGGACGGCAGGGTGGTGGTTTTGCTTGCGATGCCTCCAGTGTTATCTGTTTCTTCTATGGCGAGCGGGGCCACTATCGGAGGGAGTGTCCATCTTTGCCACAGGGTGGTGGCGCAGGTCGGGGTGGTGCAGAGCAGGGACGGAGCACAGCTGCAGTTTCTGGGACTGGGAGTACTCGAGGAGGTGGTACTGGAGCGGCTAATGGACAGAGGGGCCGGGGCCGTGGGCGAACAGCTGGACCACAGGCCCGAGTTTTTGCTGTTACGCAGCAGAGGCCAGGGCAGCACCTGGTGTTGTGACAGGTACACTCACGATCTTTGGGCATGATGTTTGTGCTTTAATCGATCCCGGAGCTACTCAATCATTTATTTCACGGGACTGTGAGTTGTTGGCGAGTAGAGAGGTGTCCGCCTTGGACTGTGACTTGGGTGTGTGTACACCCACGTGAGATGTATTTGTGGTAAATCAAGTGTTGCGGGAAGGTCCCGTAATGGTAGGTGATGTTGGTCTGGTGGCAGATCTGATACTCTTGGACTTGCACGACTTTGATGTCATTTTGGGAATGGACTGGTTGACGCTCCATCATGCTTCTATCGAATGTGTCGATAAGAAGGTTACTTTTCGGAGCCCGGGATTACCGGAAACCACCTTTCAGGGAATTCAGCGAGCAACTCCTGTCGGAGTGATTTCAGCCCTGAAGGCAAGTAAATTGTTGAGGAATGGGTGCCAGGGATACTTAGCTCAAGTGATGGACTCACGAGCTGCACCATTGAGGGTGGAGGATATACCGATTGTGTGGGAGTTCCTGGATGTCTTTCCGGAGGATCTACTGGGATTGCCACCGCATCGAGATGTTGAGTTCACTATTGATCTGGTTCCAGGTACGCAACCTATCTCTCAGACTCCGTATCGTATGGCGCCAGCTGAGTTGAAAGAACTGAAGGCGCAGTTACAAGAATTGCTTGAGATGGGATTTATTCGACCGAGTGTATCCTCCTAAGGAGCCCCGGTGCTGTTTGTGAAGAAAAAGGATGGGAGTTTGAGACTCTGCATCGATTACAGGCAACTGAATAAGGTAACAGTCAGGAACAAATACCCGTTGCCTCGGATCGATGATTTGTTTGATCAGCTGCGAGGAGCGCAGTACTTTTCCAAAATCGATCTTCGTTCTGGGTATCATCAGTTGCGGGTTAAGGATGAGGATGTACCCAAGACAGCCTTTAGGACCCGATATGGTCATTATGAGTTCCTTGTGATGCCGTTTGGTTTGACCAACGCACCCGCATCGTTTATGGATTTGATGAACCGAGTGTTGCAACCTTACTTGGATCGCTTTGTCATCGTGTTCATTGACGATATCCTAGTCTACTCGAGGAGTGCGGAAGCGCAAGAGGAGCACTTAAGGATGGTGATGGGTACCTTGAGGGAAAATCAGTTGTATGCGAAGCTCAACAAGTGTCAGTTTTGGTTGACGAGCGTGAGTTTCTTGGGGCATGTGATCTCAACTGACGGGATCAGTGTGGATTCCCAGAAAATTGAGGCAGTGGCGAAGTGGGAACAACCGAGGACCGTCACTGAAGTCAGAAGTTTCTTGGGTTTGGCTGGTTACTACAGGAGGTTTGTAGAGGGTTTTTCTACCATTACTGCCCCGTTGACACGACTGACGCGGAAGGGAGTCAAGTTTGAGTGGGATGACGATTGTGAGCGTAGTTTTCGGGAGCTTAAGGAAAGGTTGACATCTGCTCCTATACTGACCCTTCCAGACGACAGTGGGGAATTCGAGGTGTACAGTGATGCATCTTTACAGGGTTTGGGTTGTGTGCTAATGCAGCATGGGAAAGTGATTGCCTATACTTCGCGCCAGTTGAAACCGCATGAGCGCAATTATCCTACGCACGACTTGGAGTAAGCTGCTGTTGTGCATGCGTTGAAAATTTGGAGACATCACCTGTATGGTGCGACTTGCAGAATGTTCACGGATCACAAGAGCCTGAAGTACTTGTTCACTCAGAAGGAGTTAAATGTGAGACAGCGACGGTGGCTAGAGCTAATTAAGGATTATGATTGCACGATTGAGTACCACCCGGGAAAAGCCAATGTGGTGGCTGATGCTCTAAGCCAGAAGTCAATGCATTCTGTAGCACATCTACGGACGGTTCATTTACCACTTTTGGTTGAACTCCGCAAAACTAGCATTGATTTGGAATTGGATGGCCAAGGTGTCTTGCTAGCCAATTTTCATGTGAGACCACTTCTGATCGATCGGATCGTTGAGGCTCAATCTCAAGATCCTATCTCATGTGTACTTCGGATTGAAGTGGAAGCCGGTGAACGGCTAAACTTTATAGTCAGGGAGGATGGAGCTTTGCTAAAAGAAGGACGGTTGTGCGTGCCCGACGTTGAGGCACTGAAGAGGGAGATCTTGGACGAAGCTCATAGTTCGGCCTACGCGATGCATCCTGGTGGGACGAAGATGTATCGTACCTTGCGAGAGCACTACTGGTGGCCGGGAATGAAACGGGAGATTGCCGAGTTTGTCAGCATGTGTCTGATTTGCCAGCAAGTGAAGGCTGAGAGACAACGACCTTATGGAGCCTTGCAACCCCTACCTATCCCGGAATGGAAATGGGATCACTTAACGATGGATTTTGTGTTTGGACTTCCTAGGACACCCAGAGGTCACGATGGAGTTTGGGTGATTGTGAACAGGCTTACGAAATCAGCTCACTTCTTGCCGGTGCGAGAAAACTTCAGAATGACATAGTTGGCTCAGTTGTTTATCGATGAGATCATCCGTTTGCACGGTACTCCAGAATCAATAGTTTCTGACAGATACCCGAGGTTTACTTCTTGGTTTTGGCAGAGTTTACAGGAAGCCTTTGGGACGAAACTCCGTTTCAGTACTGCATTTCATCCTCAGACTGACGGCCAGTCTGAGCGGACCATCCAGACTTTGGAGGATATGATGCGAGCCTGCGTTTTGCAATTTCAGGACACTTGGGAGTCACATCTAGCCTTGATGGAATTTGCCTACAATAACAGCTATCAGGCGAGCATTGGGATGACTCCGTATGAAGCCTTGTACGGACGGCAGTGCAGAACCCCGTTGTGTTGGACGGATATGGGTGAAAAGAAGCTGACTAAATCCGAATTGGTGGAACTGACAACCGAGAAGGTCAAACTCATCAGGGATCGGCTCAAGGCAGCCTAGGACAGACAAAAGAGCTATGTGGACTATCGGATTCGAGATCTTGAGTTTGCGGTCGGAGATCGGGTATTTATGAAATTGTCCCCTTGGAAGGGTGTAGTGAGATTTGGCAGGCGAGAAAAGTTGAGCCCTCGTTACATCCGACCTTATGAGATCACTGCGAGGATTGACCCGGTGGCCTACAGGTTGGCACTACCGCCAGAGCTTTCGAAGGTCCACGATGTTTTTCATGTGTCGATGTTGCGGAAATATGTGTTTGACGCATCTCATGTACTGGAGGAACAACCTATTGAACTCCGTGAAGACTTGAGCTTTGAGGAACAGCCGGTGCAGATTATGGATCGAAAGGATGAAGTACTACGTCGGAAGACCGTTCCTCCGGTAAAGGTTCTCTGGAGGAACCAGAATGTGGAGGAAGCCATATGGGAACCCGAGGCACAGATGCGAGAACAGTTCCCCTACTTGTTTCCTTGAAATTTCGGGACGAAATTCCTTAAGGGGGGAGATTGTAACGCCCCGGACATTTTGAAAATGTAATATTGTAAAATATTGAATAAAATGACGTTTTTACCCCTGTGATTTGTGTGGTCAATTTGTTGACTTTTCGATTGGGAGGTCGAACGGACGTTGAGCGATGACCGTGACGTAGTTCGGGACGTTACGAGTTCATAGACAGGTGACACGTCCGATTCGGACGCCCGAGGTGAAAGTTATGATGTTCGGAAGTTCAGGAGGCATTATCGTAAATTGGACGTTATAAAGGGAAAAAGTTGACTTTTTGTTTGGCAATTGATACTCATTTGACTCGAAGACCGTTAGGTTCGTCTCGACGCCCTGAGTACGACGACAGGCGGCACGCGTGAAACGGACGTCGGATGACCGAGATACGGGTCACGGAAGTTGGAGGGCAATTTGGTAATTATTGCACAGAGGGGCATTTTGGTCTTTTTACACGGGGTACTGTTCACCACCGTGAAAAACAGAGTGTGCAGCCGTGGGAGTCTGGTTACTGCACCACCGTGCGTGCTGGTTTTGCACGATCCAATTGTTTATGCTGTAGTGGACTGGACGGTGGGATTGTTTATGGAAATTGAGGTATTGGAAGCACCCCATCGTGGCTGTGTAGAGCTTCAGTGCACGAGGAGTTTTAAAAATGGCCGTGGGCTCTGTGTGCGGGAAACATTTTCCAGAGAGATTCAGAGTGCCTCCCACGGGTTGCTTGCCGCATTGATCGATTAACCGAGTTAGAGAATTCATTTGGGTCATTTTTGTGCATCAGTGTGAAGGTGAGACTGAGAGAAACCGTGAAGAACCAGTTCGGGTTTTTGGGGGGAAAACTCTGAATTCGATTTCTACGGCTTGAGAGACAAATCTAAACACGTAGGGAGTTTTCTGGGAGTGATTGAATCTCGACCGTGCAAGAACTGGAGGGTTTCGAGCACGGATTGCCCAAGAACCCAAGTTCCAGTTCGAAGGAAAAACCAGTTGGAGGGAAAATTGAAGATCAAATCGTGGGGACATTCGAGCTAAACTAAGGGCAGTTCTAGTCTTCTGGGAGCAAAAGGAAACCAACCACATCGATTTCGAAGGACGTCACTCACGAATTGGCCAAGAACTGAGCTCCCTGGTTCTGAGAATTTTCGAGCTTGAGGACGACGACTTCCAGGTAACGGCGAGTTCAATTGTTTGTGCTATTGTGTTCGTATAGGTCCCCTTAAGCTACTGGTGAAATTAATTTGAGAATGGAGTTAGTTTGGGTGAGTTCCAGAAGTCGACTTGTTCGACTGTTCGAGCTTGAGTTGGGTCGATTAGGTGTTTGTCGACGTTGATCATCAGCACAGACCTAAAATTAACGGATTAGAGAAGATAATAGGATCAAAAACGAGAGGAATTGATTGAGAATTGAGAATTGAGCTTGAACTGGTCGGGTTGAGTCGCGGGTAATAGACCCGTTTATCAGTCTATCCGGGTAAGAACGAAGACACTATAGCTTGGCGCGTGGCCTTCACGCGCAGCCACTTTGGGCGGCGCATGACGGCGCGTGCGATGTTAACTCCGATCACGGTCAACATAGAAATTGTTCCTCTCAGTCTAATTAACATTTTACCTTTAGGATTCGAGTTGTTCGGGATAATTTTGGGAGTCCGGAAGGTTAAGTCTCTAAGTTTAATTTCGCCGAAAAATCCGGGAAAATTAGGAAAAATCCTACGAGTTATTTTGGGATGTTTGTAACCCTTCTTGTACGTTTTTACAGGCCCGGACACTTCCGAAGCTACGGAGGAGCGCGTGGGACGCGATTGACGCGTCCTAAGGCTGTGAGTGGACTTTTTGATTTCTAAACTGGGCATGCATGACTATTTTTCTTGTTTATCTTATGGTTTTACATATGATTTTACGATGGTGATATGATATATCGGTTTTACGTGTTTTCACGCTTTTCGAGATATTTATCGTATTTCACGCATTTCGAGGTTACGGTTTTCGCTTATGCATGCGTGATGATTTTGATGAAGTATCTGGATATGATTATGCATGTTACGGATTTATGATGTTTTGATCATAATTGTGAAGTGATTTTCGGAAATTGCATGTGTTGGAATTTGCATGTGAATTCAGACATAAGTCCTACTATGATGTGATATGATTTCGGAATGATGTTGGAAACGGTTTGTGATGAATCCTGGTTTATTGTGTTTTAAAAACGGTTTGGGGTTTAAAGACCCGGTTGATTGTTGGATCTGGTTTTGGGTTTAAAGACCCGGTTGATTGTTGGATCTGGTTTTGGGTTTAAAGACCCGGTTTGTTGATGACGGGGGCGGGCCCGAAAATTGGGTTTAAGGACCCAGATTGAGTTTAAAGACTCGTGAGTTTAAAGACTCGATGATTGTGATACCCCCGAGGCCTACTAATCATGTTTTGAGTTTAAAGACTCGTTGATATCCCGGGAAGGCCTAATATTGAGTTTAAAGACTCGGATGGATCCAACGGCTTAACTGTGATTATTGATACACTTTTTACTTAATTTGTGCAATTGATGTTTCAAAATGACAGTTTCTGGGTTCTGGTAATATTAAATTGTTTTACATGAGTTATGACGATTCTCTGTAACGTTTTTCATGTGTTTTGGAAAAAGAGTTTTCAAAGGTTTAATACGCGATTTCTTTTTGAAATATTTGGTTATGCATGCGTGTTACAAAACTGGAGGGCGAACCCGATTTCGGAAAAACTGTTTTCCGTGAAACTTATGTTTCGGTCCACTCACACTTTGTTGTTTTAAATTCCCTCCAGGTCGTGGTACAAGCGCGGGGGCAAACGCCGAGGCAGAGGCAGAGGCAGAGACATAAAGTTTTCCGTTGCGGAGTAGTTAGTTCACAGAATAGGATTTGTTCTCTAACCTGTTTTGTAATATTATGCTCTGTGAAATTGTGGACTTGACATCCAGTCGGATGTATTTGTTTAATCTCCCTGGCCTGACAATGGGTGTGATGTAATATTATTTAGTTTTCCAGTCTTTTGGATTCGATTGTCAGACGGGAGCAGGATGCTTCCCGATTATCGAGGCGATAATCGGGGTGGGTCCTGTCAAATGTGGCCTCGTTAAAATAAAAAACTTAAGGGTCCAAAAACGTTGGGCCTATTAAGTAGGTGGAGGAGTGGTTATGGTTTGTATTGGGTATTGGGTATTGGGCTTTTTAAAATAAATTAGGTGGGCTTAGGGTTGAGATTTGGGTTTGGGTTGAAATATTAGTATTAAGAATATGTTGAGTATTAATTTTTAAATAATAAATATTTTATATTTTCGTGCTTATGAGTCGGGTTTATTACGGGCGGGTCGGACTGGGCTTATTGGGCTTTATCGGGCTCGGGCCTATAGGGTTTGAACACAATAAGCCCAAGCCCAGCCCGCTAACTCTCGGGCTGGCCCGGCCCAAGACCCATAGTGGGTCGGGCCGGGCTTTTGTCCATCGGGCTTATCGGGCCCCCATAAGCCCATGGGCTTTTGGGCCAAATGGTGAGGGCTAGTTCTATATAACCATTATTTACTTAAATTTTTCTCAAAGTTTCAATTCAAATTTTCAACTTTTGGATTTAATTTCCGTTACTTTTGTTGACCATAAACGATATCGTTATTGATACCGATATTTAAGACGAGATATCCATAAATTCGACTAGTAATATATCTTTCGATATTAATATTTTAATCTTTGGGTGATGGAGGTCCACACACCCTGCAAGAATAAAATCTCTTGTAGAGAAACAGCACCTAAATCACATTTTCCTTATGCGTTCCTTGTCTCTCTCTCATCACTCTTACAATAAGTTTAAAATATAAATAAAAAAACGTTGTTCTCTCTGTTCGTTTCCTTTGGTTTTGATAGCATACTTCTAAATTTGAGCTGATTTTGATAGCATACTTCTAAATTTGAGCCGGCGGTCCATTCTTAATCCCTGATACTGTGCTACTGTCCGTTTGATCCTTGGCCATGAAACGAGGGCACTCAGAATCATCATCCCCCTCTCCTGGGCCACCTCAGTCGAGGTTCAAGCCCAACCCCGAAGGTGTATTTGTGATGCCAAACTTGCATGCCCTTTTGTTCCCGGGTTTTAATTTGTAGTTTCTCGTGGTAAATTCTTCATCTTTTTCGTTAGTTTGGGAGTTTTTGGATCTCGGTTTTGTGGCTTCGTTGTGTATGGTTTCTTTGAGTGCTGATAGTGTGAGGCAAGAGGAGATAAACATAAATGTTTGGAAGACTTTTGTTTTTTCATGTTTTTGATGGTGTTTTGTTCAATATTTGTTGTGCGCCCATTGGTGTGGTTGACTGATTCGAATCTGGATTCTTAACAGATGAAATTGGGAGAAGGGGGAATATAACTGCATTTTGAAGTGTCCAATTCTTACCCTTTACAATTACTTCATGAAATATTCAATATTCAAAATTGTCTTCTTCCTTACAATTCTTGCGGTATTAGTGAATAAAGCATGGTATGGGGGTTTTTCTGGATCAGAGTTTCTTACATTGTCGTAGGTGATTCACATTTCTTGGAGGATGAAAGTACGAAGATTTTTGCCCGGAAAGTGGCTGATCATTACAGTGCAAGAACGAATCAGACTCTGGAAGAACGAGAAGCTAGTCCAATCATCCATTTAAAAAAGCTTAACAATTGGGTATGTCTTTAATCTCCTAATTACTCCATAGTTGTTATGATATCCATCCATTTTTTAAAGTTGACTATAGTTCTTTCTTTTATTGAGCAGATTAAGAGTGTCTTAATTCAGCTCTACGCTCGCAAAGGAGATTCTATTCTGGATCTTGCATGTGGCAAGGTAATGGCAGCCATTATTTCTTCTGTTTGTCCCCCCTTTCCTTCCGCTGAGCATTCTCTTTTCAAGTCTTTTTTTTTCCTCTTGGCTAGGGGGGTGATCTCATCAAATGGGACAAGGCCAAAATTGGATACTATGTTGGCATTGATATCGCCGAAGGCTCGGTAAGTATTGATATTTTAAATTGTCCTTTTGGCTTACAATTTAACACCACTGTGGTTGAGGCTGCCTGAACATTCATAACAGTGATCCTTTTATGGAATCTGCCAATTGATTTTAGGACCACTTTTTGATATTTGCCTCTCAATTACTGGCTTATGTTTCAGAATGCGCATTAGTACTGGCAATGCCTGAACAAGTCCAGGGTTTAGGTTGCTACTGTATAGCTGCTGTGAATTGTGAATTGTGAATTGAGGGGCTTCAAAAACTCTTTAAGACATGCTATTGCCAGTATTCGATTTTACCTCCCCTGGATGTAGGATACATTTTAAACATGTAAATTTTGTTTTGGTATTCTTGTTTGTGTTTCTTTTGAATTCGATTTTACCTCCCTTGGATGTAGGATACATTTTAAACATGTAAATTTTGTTTTGGTGTTCTTGTTTGTGTTTCTTTTGATTTACTGGAAAATTTTTCTTTTTCCCGCACTCCACCTGTCATGTAGCAATAAAATTCTGTCTTTATGACATCTTCCTTTCTGGTGACAAGTAAGTGATATATTTTGCTCAAGACTTTATAAAGATGTGTTGAAGTAGGTTTTCTGTGTGTCTCCTCGTCCTTACCGTTTCTAATTTGAAAGGAGTGCCATTACTAGCGATCATATTATCATGGTCAAATTTATTTATAGATAGAAGATTGTCGTACCCGTTACAATGGTGATGCCGACCATCATCAGCATCGTAAGAAGTTTACATTTCCTGCCCACCTTATATGTGGAGATTGCTATGAGGTAATTGCAAACATGTTAGCTGCTATCTAAGCCATATCTTTCTTTCCTATCTAAGCAAGGAGGCAGCCGTTCAGGATATGTGAAAACCATCCTGAGTACCTCTTTTACCTATATTATTAATGCTGGATTGATGGTTTCAGGTTCCCCTGGATAGAGTCCTGGCTGATGATGCTCCCTTTGATATTTGCAGTTGCCAGGTGAGCCTGTCCATCTACTAATAGATTTTACCTTCTACTGTATATTAATTAAAAACTTTAGGTGAGAAAAGCCCTTTGAATCCAGACCATTGAAACCATTATATTTTGCAGTTTGCCTTGCATTATTCCTGGTCTACTGAGGCACGTGCGCGGAGAGCATTGGCTAATGTATCGGCTTTACTTCGCCCAGGCGGTACTTTCATTGGAACAATGCCCGACGCTAATGTGATTATCAAAAAACTTAGAGAAGGTTCTTTTTACCTTATTTTTTTTCATTCTCTTCTAGTCATTATAAACATTGACCTCATCAGGGAAACATTTGGCACTCTTTCAGTGGTCCATTAGATCCTCACATGAGGAAAATGCTGTCCTTTGAGATAGAGAAATTAATTATTGATTGGATATGCTATTTTCACTTTGAATGTTCAGCTGAAGGATTGGACTTTGGAAATAGTGTCTACTGGATACGTTTTGATGAAGAATTTTCTGAAAAGGTATGTTTACTTATATGCTTTATGTAAATTTATCTAGTTATTCCCCAATCTGGGAGATGATCATGTCATGCCAAATTTGATGAATATGTCTTATATGGCTCAGAAATTCAAGTCTTCAAACCCCTTTGGTATCAAGTACAAGTTTCATTTGGAGGTATCTGACTTGTTTATGCATATTTGATGTCAATATTGCTTGTATCTACAACCTAAACACTAGCAGATTCTGTTTAATTTCTTTCCCATAAAATCTGATTTCATTTTCTTTGCAGGATGCTGTTGATTGCCCTGAATGGATTGTCCCCTTTAATGTTTTCAAATCATTGGTCGAAGAGGTATAATTTCTAAATTCATATAAATGTCACCAGCTTTTGAAGTGGCTATTATGCTTCTCAGCAAATTGTTGATGGAAATGCATCCATAAGCACACTCTTTTCTATTTTGTAGGAAGTTAATGTGGATATTTTAGGTTTTGGGGTTTTAATCTTCTAATAGTCATGCTACTAAATGTGTATTTTCCTTTTGCAGTATGATATGGAGGTAGTTTTTGCGAAGAACTCGCATGATTTTGTGCATGAGTATATGAAAAAACCAGAATATGTGGAGTTAATGCGGAGGCTTGGTGCATTAGATAGTAATCAAGGTCAGAGTTGGCCCATCTGTCCTCTTTCTCTTTGCATACAAAGAGTCGAATAATTGTGACACGAGTTCATTTAAATTGCTTAATAATATATGTAACCTCAAGAATGCCTGAGATGAGTGCTATACTGATATATAGATTTGCATTTTCTTGGGAGTATACAGGCACACTATCACAAGACGAATGGGACGTAGCATATTTATATTTGGCATTTGCCTTGAGGAAGGTGAGTGCACACCCCTCTCCATGTGCAAAGTAACCCATTTGTGTGTCGTCGTTGCAGTATTATAGTATGTTTGCATTTGTGTTGAGGAATAAATGTGTGTTATTTTCAGCGTGGCCAACCTGATCGGACACAAGAAGGCGGTAGAAGAGACAAAGGGAAGATGCATATAACAAAAGAGGACATCGTTCACGTTGGTAGTAATTAGTGGAATCCCAATTATGCGTCAAAGGTCCTTTTTCATAGCAGAAGAGAGAAATGGTTTTGCTTGGCCAAACGGGAAAGCGAACCGCTCAACTCACCAATCATATATCTCTTCTATTTTCAGGAGTGGATATAAAATTTTCAGTTTTGTAGATTCACAATTACAAATAATCTGACGTTGTAATTTACTTTCAACCAATGCTCCTTAGGAAATAACAGTTCGCAGTATCGTGAATAAAATGGGGCGGTTATTCTTCGAATCCAGGACTACTTTACCTGTAGTTATGTTTATCACAATCTCATTTGGTTACGTGGTGGGATTTGTCATTTCGCACCTACAATTTCTTAATTGAAAAAGAAAAAAAGGAAAATATGTTTCGACTTTCGAGCCCTTCCATAGATTACACCCTTCGTTTTCAATTTGAAAATCTTTACCCTCCCAAAAAAACTACCTTTGCGCCTTTCGGCATAGATGATATTGTCGTTTTCGAAGCCCTCATGGATGTGAGGAGAGTGCATTTTGTATCGTGTTTGATACTAAGTTATTTCGTCACCATTGGCGTAAGTTTTGTTGCTCAGTGTGTAAAGATCCTATTGTTCGGTAGAAAAACCAACCCTCGTTAAACTCGATGTGTTGAACATGGAAAACAATGGACGGAGACATGGAGTATCAAAAGTCACCTTAAAAATTAGGAAACAAGGCTTTGCCTGTTTAACAAGTAATATTTTTCATTTTCAATATGCTAAATCCAAAAAACAATAGTCATATAAAAATAAATCTAAGAAAGGATAAGATACCAAAGAATAAAAATCATAAAAAAAATAAGATACGAAAGAATAAAAATCCGAAAGAATGAGAAAAAAAATCTGAAAGAACAAAAAACTGAAATATCTTCATTTTTCATTTTTCATTTTCACTATGTGATGAGATTAAGATACCAAAGAATAAAAATCCAAAAGATCTTCTTTGTGGTAGGCTGCAGCAAACAAAGATCTTTGTGGTAGGCTGCAGCAAACATTTATATTTTCCAGGCAACATGATGTCAAGGAAACTTCTTGCTTTGGCATGAAGCAAACAAGAGTTACCTTGTTCAGAGGAAATGCCCTGAGTTGAGATTGGAAAATGATGGAGCATTTTTACCAAAGCTAAAATCAACATAACCAAAATCTGGCACAACCTCCCCAAAAAGCTAAAAACTTCACAAATTTCGGAGTACCAACTGCTTAGACTACATACTACCAGTTTGTTTTTATTTATTCCACAAGCCCAATACTTGGTACGGCAAATTAGAATGAACACTCTAAACACGCTTCATCAAAACCACCATAACAACCATAACTGCCAATCCCATGAACCCAGATGCTATCATCTTCTTTGTCCCATTGTCTTCTCCATCTCCAATATCAGCTGCCGGGGGTTCAAAAATCTTCTGGATGAATGTTGAAAAATCGTTGACCCACTTGTCGACTGTAAGCTTCACCTTCTGCACAAAACCACTCAGAGCATCTTCCAAGCTAAAAGCTTTTTCTTCATGCTTCTCCGATGATACTGGATCAGAGAACTCAGCAACTGCAACGCATTGTTCTGAGTAAAGGTTGTAGCTTTTGTTGGAATCCATAAATTGCTTCACATCGGAATTTTCCATCATGGCATTCCAGATATTTGGATCGCTTGCAATTGAAGCAACAACATTCTAACAAATGAGAAACCAAAAGTATAATTTAGTAACCTAAAATGTACTACAAGCCAATCCACTAAAGTCAGGTAGCTAAAATCTAAGACAAGGAAGATGGGAAGACAAAACATATGTATTCCACTCCATGTTCACAGCAATTAGATTTTGGAAAGAGCATGAGTTGCAAGGTCAATACAATACCTGAGCTTCAGGACTTCTACTCAGCATTTGAAATGCCTGAAGAGCACGTTTAGGCACAGCAGTCTTAGTAGTAAGCAGGGGTTCCATCTCCTCTGGCTTGGGGTTCATAATTAGAGACCACCCAGATTCCTTATTATCAGTAGCAGACAGCTCTCCATGGCCAGTAGATTTAGGTGAAGACAGATATACCCTGAGAATTCAACCACGATGAAACGAAAATTAGTCAAGCGCAAGGCTATAGCGATTAGATCAACCTCCAACCCGAATCGGTTGAGAACAACGGAGCACTATCAATTTTACGAATTTTGGTGCTTGGTTAGAGACCAGAAAACACTATATTTGTCCTCAAATTTCAAGTGAAGAAACAGAGAGACTGATTACACTACCACAAGAACATGCTCTAGGCAGACAGCTTTGGATTACATCTGTTAACAACTACGATATAATAAGAAATCATTACTCCCAAGACTATTTGATTTCAGTTCAAAATAGATTCTTTCTCCATTCATATATATTCAACGACAGAGCTCCAATTTATCAACATTTATTAAATTAGCACCCTAACGAAAAATTCCCGAAGACTAATCAATAAAATTAGGCAAAAATCATCTATCAATTACTTTCAACTTGTGTTTCAATTAAAGCAATAAACAAACCGTCGTCAAAACATAAGAGAGCAGAAATGTAAAGTCCCATAATCTTCTTCACTCGTTTAACTCGTTTTATCGTCAAAACATAGGGCATAACTCAAAAAATTTAAAAAATAATTGAAGCAATTAGTTGTAAACATTAAAATGAGATGACTAAATTGAATAATAAAAGAGTAGGATTGTATAGAGGGAAATATACTTATCGAGGGCGTCTTTCAATTCAGTGGTGGCCTCTCTGGCCTCTTGGAAGCTTGGCGGGGCACCAAAGACGACCCTCGGCATGGAATCGCCGGTCGACATCATCAATTCTTCATTTTCGGAGCCGACTAAATGCCAATCGATGAATTCGTCCGTCGCCTCCAGAGCCGGCTTCTCGACCGCCGACAAGTCAGGTAACCCGACATTCTGAGCCTTGAGGGTCGCAGCGACGGGTACGGCGGCCTTGCGGACGGAATGACCTGTCGGCACCGTCGACCCGCGGAGCACTCCGCTGTGAACGACGCTGCCGATTCCGGCAACCTTGGCCGCCGCCCTCATGACTCCGCCTCCCATATTTTGGTCACCAGATAAAAGAGCGAGTACAAATACAAAGCGATGACCCTCGACTCTTTACCTTTCTCTCCACTGCTGGTGCGGATCCGGACGTGATTGAATTTATATGGTATATGGATTCGTTGGATAAAGTGATTTTCAGATTTTCTTTTATTTTTATTTTTTAAAATTTTGGAAATTTAGAGGAAGAGTGAGCGAGCATGAGATCCTTCATTGAGACTTCATGTTGATGATAGCTCTCGTGTTACCACGTGTCCTATCACGGTCTTAACAGTTTTTGTTTGATTTTGTAGCTTTCTGTTCTATTTACGACCGTTCCCTTTTCGCAATGAGCTCACAAAAGTGAGTTTGAGTGAGTTCTAATTACTTATAAATAAATAATTTTAAATTTGAATTTTAATAATATATTATATAAAAAATTTGAAAAATTCTCCCTCATTTATAATAAAAAAAATTAGCTCACAAAAACATCTTAGCTTATCGATTTAATTTTTTTCCCTCTAAAAGCATATGTAGTAGACTTTTTAACAAACTTAATTAAAAGATTTGTCAAAAAAACATTAAAATGAGCATGTAAGTGAGTTTACGGCTAGACTTCAATACTATATACCATTCAATGATATGAACATTCAAGTCATTCACCCCCCGTTTTGGAGCCTACTACACCCCTCCATAACCCTTGGATCTCCATACCAATTAATGGCAGGGGAGCATTGAAGCCTTGCCCGTAAGTTTACTATAAAACTTAACTTTTTTTATATTATTCAGTAGGGGTGGGCACAATACGATTCGATACGGATATTAGTAATATTTAAATCCAAATCGTTAAATTTTTAACGGTCCGATATGGTTTGAATTTTCTAAAAGTAAAAATAAAATAAAAATTTTGATCCAACTCGTTACTAATAGTTCAGTTTGGATCAAAACGATTTGAAACCGTTTATGTATTAAAAGAAAAGGATATAAAAACCAACATAATAATCAATACTCAAAATTTTTTATATTCAATTTGTGAAGTATTGGATTGCAAACATTATCACTATATTAAGATTTATCAAACAAATATTACCACTTAATAATCTTTTATTATATCTTATATAAGTATACCTGTATTTATCTGGATATATCTAGGTATCTTTTTATTTTTATTATTTTTCTTTGTAATAATAATAGATTTAAAAACTATTAAAAATTAATATATTCCTCAACGGCCTGATTTGGATTTAACTTATTTCCCAAATAAAAATCCAAATTCGAATCAAAACCTTACTAACGGAGCAGTTTGGATTCTCGAACTGTTTGACTTTTATTCAGTCAAAAGTAAACCGTTTATAAATAACAACTTGACGCGGATCGATTAATGGTTTAAATGGATTTATGCTGACCCCTAGTACTCGCTACTAATACCGAACCCTAGAGAATCACGGTTCATCATCTTCTTTATCTCATTCATCTCCATGTGGACGACCATTAGCTTTCGCATTGCCATCTTCTTCACATTTCATCAATTCGAAACCAGACTCTCATTTGATGATCATATAAATGGAGAAAACGACCTTATTGCAGTCAGTGAAGATAACCGAGAGATTCCATTGCTTGTGTCATCAGTAGTCAGGTGACCACCAAAACTCAAACCACCTTCATGACTCCATTGACGTCGCTACTGCCAAATTCGATTTCTCGGGTTTTCAATTTCGTTAAAGGTTTGAGTCGGATTTTGATTGTCAACATGGGTAATCGATTGATAAACTTGGTCATGAAATATGTGGAGGTTGTATCTATGAAGCTCGAGCATCTTGTTTTTTAGTTGGGTCCTTAATTAGATATTTTCTTCAACCTGGTGCTTAATGGTGGCCTTTGCAACTTCCATGGCATTCATGACCTGAAGCGAATTGCTATCATGGTGGGTGATAATGGTGGAGGTTTGGTAGGTGTTTGAAGAAGGAATAGAGTTAGTGCATGAAACCGTCAACATTGAAAATTTCTCAACAATTTTCCAATCATGAACGTTCTCCATTTTCTTTTTCCTCAATCCTACTTCATTTGATTTGACTTGATTAATTTAGTGGTGTGCCTGCCTATGCTTATGCCGCTCTTTCTTTTTGTATTTTAGGAATTAGGAAATAGGAATTATTTTGGACTTGGCCATGATTATCCTGTTTTTCAGCCTCATGTGCTTTTTGAAAAGTCTTCTTATTTGGTGTTTTTCAATGTTTTCAACCAACATATTGTTGTGCCTTTTGAAGAGCCTCCTTGCGAATGATTATGACCAGGGCTGGCCATGGTCTAAGGCGACCGTCCTGGGCCCACGAATAGTGAGGACCCAAAATTTTTTAAATTTGCCTTATTTTTATGAGAAAAAAAATAAAAGAATATTTAAAATTTTGAAAAATATTTAAATTGAATTTGAAGAAATATTTTATTAAAAAATTGCTCTCATATTCTTGAAATATTATAAGACTTATTCTGATTAATATATGGTTATCTAGTTTGTCTTATAAAATCATTAAGACTCTAACTCTAAATTTTTTGATAAAATTTCACCGTTTCTTAAAAATAGAATATTGCAAAAATGACTATATTTTCTATGTATGATTGATGTGCTTAAATTCTTGAATTTTTTTGGTATATTGCTAGGAGGATGAAAAAAAGATTGAAATTTGAAAAAATTATTAATTTTGTATATGTAAATATATATTATAGGGGCATTTTATAATTTTCATCCTAAGCCTCCAATTTATTGGACCGACCCTGATTATGACTAATGACTTTAAGAAAATAAAAAGTTCTTATAGTGTTCGAAAACCTATTGCTATAATGGCTATTTTTGCATTATATTTGAAGCTTTGAAGCTTTGAATTCTACCTCATTGTTTGAAGCTAAAGTAGAGAGCATATTCGAGCTTTGCTTGGTCTAGTATGGTGAGCACTAGGACTGTTCCAAAGTTGATGTGGGAGGCTAATCCTTCCACATAGAGGTCCATATTGACTTTGACTTGTCGATTGGAGATGAGGTGCTTTCCTTCCTTGCTTTTGCGTTTGGCTGCTTGGTGATCTTGCTTGGTTCTTTCGGTATGTATTAGGACGTGCTGTAGGTGAACTTTGAGATTAGATTGGTGACTTGTTAACCTTTCTCTGATGGTCTTGGTGACACGACCCATCCCAATCCCCCCGGGATTACCATGGAATGTGTCATGCTCCCGTCTGACAAGAGGTGTCGGACAAGGGATAACCTGTTGACATTGCCCAACCGGGCTTCCAGAGTGCGTAAGGATTGATGGAGGAGGTGTATGATGTCCCAGTCTCTGCTGCGGTCGCATCGGGAATCAACCTGAAGGGCATTAAAAACAAAAGCTGTGAGTGGACGAAAATAAACAAGTCTGTTTAAAACATTTATAAGACATTTATGCCCCTCAGTAAAACCATATGCATGCGCCGAAAACCAATGATCACACATTTATTTAGAAATAACCATTAGGGCCTTAGCCCGGAAACCAAAGCATAGTTTCAATTTCCAAAAGTCAATCCAAGAGTTATTTCATAAATCCACTGCACTATACACTCCAATCCGACATCCCTGACGTCTGACGTCCCTGACGTCAATAAGGTCACAATCACAAGGCTACGCGTGCCACTCGGGTCTCAATTCCGAGTTCAATCCCCGAACCCCGTTCGGGTACAACATTCCCGATGCTTAGCGTCATAGACGCTGGACGTTCTAGACGTCCGTGACCTCTCCGGGGTACCTCATCCGGAGGAGACAATATAATATGAAAGGATCTATACAGTGCAGTACCAAATACATTTTATTGATATCCACATGCAAAACATATATGTATACATAGGTAAAATCCGAACCGATCGTTACGTTTCATCAAACGGGTCTCATGCCCAAATACCGTGAAACGTGCCATAACCGAAATATCATCAAAACCATTTATTGATTCCAGCATGTGAACATATATAAAATGTAACCCAGAAAACATTTATTCAATTCCATTTTAGGGTCCCCGACCCGCAATCACGTGTAGAAATCCACTGGGCCCCTGGCCCGATTTCACAAGTTAACTGGGCCCCTGGCCCGATTCATAAGTTAATTGGGCCCCTGGCCCGATCCATAAATCAACTGGGCCCCTAGCCCGATTTCACTTTATCAAATCCGTAACCGTTTTATCAAATCATATCCAACCACATTTTTTTGAAATCAGTGCAAATCCAGAAAAAATCTCGATTTACGTGCAAACACGTAAATCGCCTCGAAATGCGTGAAATCATTTAAATTCACCGATATCCAAAGTAAATCATTTAAGCATAATTATAACAATCATGAAACAGTTATGCATGCATCAAATTTATAAAACCAATGTCCACTCACAGACCGTTTAACCGAGCGCCTCGATACGCGTGCCCTAGGCCTTCCCGGGCCACACCTCTATCACCGGGACTCCCGATCCTGTTCAAATCACATTAGAGGATTACTAACCTCATCATTAACATCCTATTCAAGTCCCGTAATTTTCCCGAATTTTTAAGTATTTTTAAACTGGATTTAAAACCTTCGGACATCCCGAACAATATCGAAACGGGATCCGATCAACACGAAACCAACGCCAAAATGTTCGTTACATTGTATAGGATAAAAGTCATGTTGACCTCACCTCGAGATTCGTGCCCACGCGCCATCACGCGCCGCCGTGAGTGGCTGCGCGTGAAAGCCACGCGCCTGCTACAGTGACTGCTATAGTCACCACCTTCACCCGAATGACTGGTAAACGGGTCTGATTACCCGCGATAGGATCCAGTTCAATCACACCCAATTCGACATCAATTCAATCCGTTCTTGATCCTACAACAATCATTAACAATTGAATTTCAGTTCTGTGACATCGATTAAACTCAACCAATCCATAATCGTGCCATCAACCCGTGATCACCCAAAACGGGTCAATCACCAAAACTCCTCCAATCCTCAACCATTGTCAAATTAACTTCACATGAAGCTTATAAGGATTAATACGAGCCAATTCACATGATTAATTGAACACGACGTTACCTCAATCACCACGACTCAAGCTTGAGTTTTCCGGCCGTCCACCTCGTCCGTCCACGGCCCTAGGAGCCCCAAAGCTTGCCCCATTTGATCTGGTTCGACTCGTTGAAGTTCCAGAAAGCTCAATCCATCATCAATTAGGCTTGGGCTGGCCTAAAAACCGAAGTTCGATTTTGAACACTTCAAAAACCAGTTTCGGGTTTTTGAGCATTCCTCCACCAAAACCTTCCCATTTTCCCATCTCTCAATCCCAAAGTGTTTCTCTCATCCCCCAAGGTTACATCCCGTGCAAAATCCACACAATTTCGGCCTGGGGATGACTGATCAAGTATGGGAGCAGTCCTCAGTTTTTCTTCCATTTTCATGTGCAGCAGCCATAGTTTAATGGCCAAACACCGTCCCTCACAGCCTTGCATCGCACTAACCTCAATAAACAATCCATAACAAAAGTTTAGGCCAGAAATTTGCCCCACAAACAAACCACCCGTGCTCTGGCCATGTTCTCCCAACATGGTGCTACAGTAACCGTTCAACACTCAGCGAAATTACCATTCTGCCCTTGTGCAGTAAATTACCAAAATGCCCCTCACGCATCCTGACCCGTAACTCGGTTATACAGACTCCGATTGATGCGTGCCGCCTGTCTACGAACTCAAGGCATCGAGACCATCCTAACGGTCCTCGGTCCTCAGCCATCGGACCTCCCGATCAAAAAGTCAACATTTTCCCTTATTTCGTACAAATTACGAAAACGCCCCTGAACTTCCGTACATCATAACTTTCACCACGGACGTCGGAATCGAACGTGCCACCTGTCTATGAACTCGTGACGTCCCAAAATACGTCACGGTCATTGGTCAAAGTCCATTTGACCGTCCGAATTAAAAGTCATCGTTTTGCCCACGCCCAGGGGCAAAACGGTCATTTTGCACAATTCGTCCGAAATCGCCCAACTAATCCCAGATTAGTAAATCACAATTCAATATTATTAAATCCCGACATTCGGGACGGGTCGTTACAACCTTACCTCCTTAAAGAATTTCGTCCCCGAAATTACCAACAACCTTATTCCACAACCACCTTGTGGAAAACATTTCGACCTCACATCTGTGTACACCTGTACACCCACTTACTGGAACAACACCAGTCTCGTCTGTTCCCAGACATCCTATCACAGTCATACGTCACCACAACAACACTCGACCACCTCGAGTGGACAAAATCACCTGATCTGCGATCAAATCGCTTAACCATTAAGCTGACTCCTTCAGCTAGATGGTTCCCTTCCATTGCTAGTATATCCTTTACATTTGCTCCCATTGGGAGTCACCAAATCTCATTTGTCAGTCCATGTTGACACCATCATTCAAACTGTCACTGCTAAGCTTTACCACCCTAGTAAAGCCCCAACCATCCGCCAGTCAGTGACAACACCACGTACTACATCATTCTCGATGTAGCGTAAGATCAACCACATGATCTCAATTCGCAGGGCAAGCCCAATCCTACGACATATATTAATCTGAATATCCACAACTGCCGACTCCGTCAGCGAACCCTGACGCAGAAAACATCACGGTGTGAAAACATCACACACGGCTATTCGTGGTTACTCAGACCACCAATTCACTCATCCTGAGTGTACGTATACCGTCAACTTACACAATCAAGTGGTGTAACTGGAACACATGGAATACCCGCCCAGCAGTGATCACACATCACAATACTAGGGTTCCACTAGCCAACCGTGGCTAAGAGCACCTGCTCATACAATCACTGAACCCGACAAAATTACTCTGCTCAGCGCACAGTATCCAATGTCCAGTCCACAACACAGCCAAACAAATGATATCGGAACCAAGCCGATTACCAACACGTTTAATCACACACCACTGGTACATCCCATGTACCGCCATTAGGCATCACTCAGCCTAACTAGTATCAATCCTCGTACAGCGTACCCTGTACGTACATCAATCCATCAATCCGCCTACAACCACCAAGGTCGTAGCCAAACACGTTCCAATAATGGAGTACATTTGCCTAAACCATCATGAGACAAATCGAACTCCACCCATCATCTAGTTCCAATTCCGAATCCGAATCCGCAATTTCGTAAGGAATCCCGAACCCGAACCCAGACATCATATTTTTAATCCATTTCCAAATCCAAATCCGAAATCATTATTCCGTAAGCTAGCATTGGAACAATCATTCAGCACCCAAATCCGGTAATCCATTTTCGAGTTTCGCAATTGAATCCTGAATCCTCACCCAAAAATTCAGTTCCAAAACCCAAAATCTCGTTTACGTCCATCAAGACGTAACATAACCGAATCTATCGGTTGCCTGTCCAAAACACTCGATTGACTTCATAGGGAAGCCAATCCCAATATCCACACGTCAAAGGTTGACAAAATCCGACCACATCGAAAACCTACTCAACCAAGTCACAAACCATATGGACTCACTCCGAAAAGAAGTTCAGTCCTGTCATTTACGACTCACATGTCAAGGTAAGAGTGATAAACTCTCCACCCATCTGGATCATCAAGATCACGATCCAGATCCATCGCTACGTCATCCGACAAGTAACATCACGATCCTAGATCGTCACATCGTCCAAAGTCAACAACATCACAAATCAGATCCACCTAGGATCTACACATGCTCACATAGCTAACAATCCATCTAAAAGCTGATCGTAGGGTCTTACACCCTCATTGAATCATTCGCCAAATTTCCCTTGGTGGAAGGATGACCTCGCATTTCACCACCAAATCCAAAATCATACACAACATCTTGTGTCCAATGACCCAAGGCCAAACATGGGTCCACCTACCAATACACGCTCAACGTACTGGTAACAACAATCATCATCTGCCACGGCAGAAAATAAGAAGTCAACCCCAATGACTTCGGAATACCAATTACCAATGCGGAGACAAGCACTCCTCTCGTCTCCCAATCACAACTCTCCCCAAATCGGGAGTTCCAACCATGTTGGAAACAGACATGCTCCCAAATGAGATGTCAAGTCCAACCACTGGACTGCCCACGTTCATACCTCACTTGGACCACCACGTGTTCAAAATCAATTCATCCCTCGGACCTCACGTCCGCCAATACTCATGTATGCACACACCCTGATTCCGAACGGAAAATCCACAACTTTGCCTGGATGCGCATACCATACTGCCTTTGTCTCACATCTCAACCTTTACAGGTTCAATCCTCAGGTTCCAAGTGATCCACGATCACCAAAATCACACATCAATACCACGAATGGTTTCCTCGACTTTTCCAATTCCAATAATTTCCTTGTACTTTCTGGGGATATAAGAAGCATACCATCATACCAATCTCGGAGTTGACAACAACTCCCCAAATCCACCAATCCTCATGACATAGGGAACATCATCCCTAGATTCCTCAATTTCCAATCATACCATTTTATCCGTTCATCACTTGTCATCATAAATCGGTTGGGACTTATCCCAACACGACACAACCTCCATTGGATCCCATCCCGTCCATGACTCAACCACCACTGAGTCGCAGATACCAATCATATGTCCATCAGAACAGAGTCACACCCCAACTGGTGGTTCATCGTCATCACAATTTCTGACACCAGCACAAGCGCTAGTACCAGCACCAACGCACCATCATCAACACTAGTATCAGCACACAGGCATCCATACTAGTATTGGCATAAGGGTACCTCCAATTTGACCACTGGCACATCAGGATAATGGACGTTCCCTGAGCATCCCCTGATCCCCAAGTGTCAAAACCACACTAAATACCCTCGATAGCCAGTTATCTAGACACAACTATCGACCAACAGTCATCGTTGTCAAGATCCGTATCCACACATCACACTAATAATCGATCCAACACGGGATTCCATAACATATCTCGTAACCGCATCCGTGGATCGAAACCCAAAATCCTGACTAGACTCACTAGAGTCATCCACATGGTCGTCTACGACCTTAGCCGCACGTCGCACCACAAGTTCTCATTTAAGGTTCACTTTTCCAGTCCATCGATTATGAATCAGGGTTCCAATATTACACCCTAGGGTTTCACTGAACCCAACTGCCTTCTGCAGTAAAATCCACAACCTGACCGACTTCGCGGTCCCGAAATCGCATAGACGTCCAATCCAATCCAATTGTCAACTCAACGTGGGTTCCATCGTGGGTTCCACCACGAAGGTCATCGGCTAACTCCGATGCACCAACACCCCGTACACTAGCCGACACTACCAGGGTCCATAACTTAGACCAATACTCAACTGAGTTTCGCATTTCCATAACATTATTCCAATGGGGTTCCCTGAACCCAGCTGTGCCGAGTGGCACAACAATCCATCATCACATGACCGAACCGACGGTCCCTCATTACCAGTTAATCGTATACAACCTCACTTGGGTTGAATCACATCAATGCACAGCGTATCGGGCCAAACACACCAAATCCACCATACAAACCCAAAACTATCTATCAGGTTGACAACGGAACTGCAGCCCAAAGAGACATCACACCCTCGTCCTTCGCGCACAAAAGAGCAAAACCTGCTCTGATACCACTTGACACGACCCATCCCAATCCTCCCGGGATTACCATGGAATGTGTCATGCTCCCGTCTGACAAGAGGTGTCGGACAAGGGATAACCTGTTGCCATTGCCCAACCGGGCTTCCAGAGTGCGTAAGGATCGATGAAGGAGGTGTATGATGTCCCAGTTTCTGCTGCGGTCGCATCGGGAATCAACCTGAAGGGCATTAAAAACAAAAGCTGTGAGTGGACGAAAATAAACAAGTCTGTTTAAAACATTTATAAGACATTTATGCCCCTCAGTAAAACCATATGCATGCGCCGAAAACCAATGATCACACATTTATTTAGAAATAACCATTAGGGCCTTAGCCCGGAAACCAAAGCATAGTTTCAATTTCCAAAAGTCAATCCAAGAGTTATTTCATAAATCCAGTAATATGAACCATAAGGCATATAATATAAACCATAACCATAATTTTAGCCACTGCACTATACACTCCAATCCGACATCCCTGATGTCTGACGTCCCTGACGTCAATAAGGTCACAATCACAAGGCTACGCGTGCCACTCGGGTCTCAATTCCGAGTTCAATCCCCGAACCCCGTTCGGGTACAACATTCCCGATGCTTAGCGTCATAGACGCTGGACGTTCTAGACGTCCGTGACCTCTCCGGGGTACCTCATCCGGAGGAGACAATATAATATGAAAGGATCTATACAGTGCAGTACCAAATACATTTTATTGATATCCACATGCAAAACATATATGTATACATAGGTAAAATCCGAACCGATTGTTACGTTTCATCAAACGGGTCTCATGCCCAAATACCGTGAAACGTGCCATAACCGAAATATCATCAAAACCATTTATTGATTCCAGCATGTGAACATATATAAAATGTAACCCAGAAAACATTTATTCAATTCCATTTTAGGGTCCCCGACCCGCAATCACGTGTAGAAATCCACTGGGCCCCTGGCCCGATTTCACAAGTTAATTGGGCCCCTGGCCCGATTCATAAGTTAATTGGGCCCCTGGCCCGATCCATAAATCAACTGGGCCCCTAGCCCGATTTCACTTTATCAAATCCGTAACCGTTTTATCAAATCATATCCAACCACATTTTTTTGAAATCAGTGCAAATCCAGAAAAAATCTCGATTTACGTGCAAACACGTAAATCGCCTCGAAATGCGTGAAATCATTTAAATTCACCGATATCCAAAGTAAATCATTTAAGCATAATTATAACAATCATGAAACAGTTATGCATGCATCAAATTTATAAAACCAATGTCCACTCACAGACCGTTTAACCGAGCGCCTCGATACGCGTGCCCTAGGCCTTCCCGGGCCACACCTCTATCACCGGGACTCCCGATCCTGTTCAAATCACATTAGAGGATTACTAACCTCATCATTAACATCCTATTCAAGTCCCGTAATTTTCCCGAATTTTTAAGTATTTTTAAACTGGATTTAAAACCTTCGGACATCCCGAACAATATCGAAACGGGATCCGATCAACACGAAACCAACGCCAAAATGTTCGTTACATTGTATAGGATAAAAGTCATGTTGACCTCACCTCGAGATTCGTGCCCACGCGCCATCACGCGCCGCCGTGAGTGGTTGCGCGTGAAAGCCACGCGCCTGCTACAGTGACTGCTATAGTCACCACCTTCACCCGAATGACTGGTAAACGGGTCTGATTACCCGCGATAGGATCCAGTTCAATCACACCCAATTCGACATCAATTCAATCCGTTCTTGATCCTACAACAATCATTAACAATTGAATTTCAGTTCTGTGACATCGATTAAACTCAACCAATCCATAATCGTGCCACCAACCCGTGATCACCCAAAACGGGTCAATCACCAAAACTCCTCCAATCCTCAACCATTGTCAAATTAACTTCACAGGAAGCTTATAAGGATTAATACGAACCAATTCACATGATTAATTGAACACGACGTTACCTCAATCACCACGACTCAAGCTTGAGTTTTCCGGCCGTCCACCTCGTCCGTCCACGGCCCTAGGAGCCCCAAAGCTTGCCCCATTTGATCTGGTTCGACTCGTTGAAGTTCCAGAAAGCTCAATCCATCATCAATTAGGCTTGGGCTGGACTAAAAACTGAAGTTCGATTTTGAACACTTCAAAAACCAGTTTCGGGTTTTTGAGCATTCCTCCACCAAAACCTTCCCATTTTCCCATCTCTCAATCTCAAAGTGTTTCTCTCATCCCCCAAGGTTACATCCCGTGCAAAATCCACACAATTTCGGCCTGGGGATGACTGATCAAGTATGGGAGCAGTCCTCAGTTTTTCTTCCATTTTCATGTGCAGCAGCCATAGTCTAATGGCCAAACACCGTCCCTCACAGCCTTGCATCGCACTAACCTCAATAAACAATCCATAACAAAAGTTTAGGCCAGCAATTTGCCCCACAAACAAACCACCCGTGCTCTGGCCATGTTCTCCCAACATGGTGCTATAGTAATCGTTCAACACTCAGCGAAATTACCATTCTTCCCTTGTGCAGTAAATTACCAAAATGCCCCTCACGCATCCTAACCCGTAACTCGGTTATACGGACTCCGATTGATGCGTGCCGCTTGTCTACGAACTCAGGGCATCGAGACCATCCTAACGGTCCTCGGTCCTCAGCCATCGGACCTCCCGATTAAAAAGTCAACATTTTCCCTTATTTCGTACAAATTACGAAAACGCCCCTGAACTTCCGTACATCATAACTTTCACCACGGACGTCGGAATCGAACGTGCCACCTGTCTATGAACTCGTGACGTCCCAAACTACGTCACGGTCATTGGTCAAAGTCCATTTGACCGTCCGAATTAAAAGTCAACGTTTTGCCCACGCCTAGGGGCAAAACGGTCATTTTGCACAATTCGTCCGAAATCGCCCAACTAATCCCAGATTAGTAAATCACAATTCAATATTATTAAATCCCGACATTCGGGACGGGTCGTTACACTTGGGGCATAGGAAATGTCAAATTCATAGAGTTTGATTACCCATTTGATTAGTCTTTTGGAAATTTTTGACTTCTGAAGGACCTTTTTGAGTGGTTTATTGGTTAAGAACAGGATAGGGTAAGCTTGGAAGTACAACCTGAGCCTAGTTACCAAGGCGATGCTGAGTTTCTCTAGATCACAATATATGTCCTCCACATCCTAGGATTCTTTGCTCACATAATAGACTGGGTGTTCTACGCTTTCCGTTATCTTGATTAGGACAGAGCTGATGGCCTAAGCAGAGACTGAGAGGTAGATGATGAGTTGGTGTCCCGTGTTTAGTCTGGACGATAGGGTTTCCTTACCCATGTAGTCCTTCAAATTGTTAAAGGCCTTATTGCATTCGTTGGTCCACATGATGGTCTTTTTGTTTGCTTTGAGAGCTTTAAAGAATGGTATGCACTTGTCGGTGGCTTGAGTAATGAATTTGGTGAGCACCACTACTCTTCCTGTGAGGGTTTGTATTTCTTTGGTTGTACATTGTGGTTGCATGTCAATGGTTGCCTTGACCTTCTAGATATTTTCTATAGTTTTTGCAATTTGATTTGGAAATGATGATTTTACCCTTCGTTTAGTAGGGGCTTGGTAGCTACTTTTTTTTTTTTACAGGAACGCTTTTACAACATTTTCTCTAACTATTGCATAGGTCTCGAACTCATAAGTTTATAGACATGTGGCACATGTTAAATGAGTTTCCTATGAGGAAGTTGCGATTCTAGAAGCTTGAATGGGTATTTTGGTCTTTTGATGTTTGAGATGTTTTTGGGAAGTGTATTAGATCTTCCTTTCTCTTATCCTTTCCATTTTGGGGACAAATATCACAAACCCCCTCACACTCTTTTTCTTTTTCTTTTACCTATGAAAACCAAAACAAACATAAAGATCGGAGCTTTGTTTTAAGGCCATTTCTGTCACAACCCAAGTTTTCCATTAACTTACTTTTTCCGTAAAATTTTGGTGAAATTACCTTTTTACCCTTTTATGGGCCAATAGTCAATTTAGGTTCGGGGTCACAATCGAGGTCATTACTTGAACTACTGGAAATGTGATGGATTCACGAGCCCACAGTTAGTCGACACATGTATTTCGGGCTTTGTTGGAGAATTTAAACGATATTTTATACAGGAGCGGCATTTTGGCCTTTTAACCATGGGAGATATTTTGATGGTAGGATAAAGATTAACCTTATCTTCTTCCTTTCCCTTTTTACAGCCACAACTTCATTATGCTAAAACACTCTTTTTTCTACCCCCGCTCACTCCTTGCCCGTGGAAGCCAAAAATCCAACCAAAATCACACTTTCAAATTTGGACGTTAACTCTTCAAACCATGTGCATAATCTAGTCCCCGATACTCTTATGATCACATTCAATCAAAAATAAAAGTGAAACGATGATGTGAATGACCATATCTGAGAAGGAAGAAAAGAAAAGTTTTTGAGCTAGATTTTGAGAAATACAGGTAAGTTTTCTCATTTCTGAGCGTATTTGTAACGACCCAGATCTCCAAGAAACGAGAAATTGGAAAAGTTAAGGTAAAACAGCGATTTTACCCTTGGAAAAGTCAAAATTTTGACTTTTTGATTGGGACGCTATTTGAGGTTTCCAAAAAGACCATTATGATGGTGTTAAGATCCTGAGTCCGTAGACAGGCGGCATGCCAAAATGGGGAAAAGATCGAACGAAATTGACTCTTTTGCCCCTAAGTCAAATGTTAACTTTCTTTGGTCAAAGTCATAAGTTGACTTTTTGATCGAGATGGTTTTTGGAAATTCTAAAAAATACTGTTACAAAGGTCTCAGCTTCCCGAGTCCGTTGATAAGTGGCATGCCAAGAACGAAGCTTGGATGGTTTCGTTTCGGATCTCGATTATGTAGGGTCATTTTGGTCTTTTGGTAACAAGGGTATTTTGGAAAATTGATTTGAGATTTTTATAGTGGCCCAATGGGATAGGGACAAGTGTCCCTTATCCCTTATGATGTCGTGCTACCATCCTTGGTTATATGTGTGAGCTTGTCTCTGTGTTTTAGGTGTGGATTGTGTATATGTTTGTTGTACCGAAGATAAAATAAAGAGAAAGGCATGAAACAGGGGTAAACCAATGTGGAATTGAGAAGGAGAGAAACAGGTGAGGTAAGAAACTAGTTATAGAAGTTGAGAATTGGGTTCAGACACATGAGCCCGTGAGCTACCATGGGACCCGAGAAGAAAATTTCAGGTTTGAAATTGCTCAACCCAGTTTTGACTGGAACCGTGGGAAACAAGTTCAGGGATGTCATCCTTGAGGCTCTGCGACCTTAACAAGCTCTGAGGATATGGTTGTAGACGCTGAGATCACCAGAAAACTAAGGGGTGCAGGTTGGCCATGAGTCTTCAATCGGTCAAACTATATTGAGGTAGGTTTTCCTTATTTTGATTATATGGATCATTTCCTGGGCTAGATTCAAAAATAGTCGTCGAAACAAAGTGGAAAATGACTGAGAAATTGTGGTTTTAGAACCGGATCGGGTCGCCGGGTCGAGCGACCCACGAACTAGGAAACAAGGTGATAGGGAAGGTCTACAGTACCTGGTGAGTGGGCTTACGCATAGCCGCTTCAGGCGGTGCGTGGGAGCACATGCCAGGGATTTTGGGGATGCGTTCAACATGGTTTTTCATCCTTTCAATGTTACGAACATTTTGTCACAAGTTTCGAGTCGATCAAACACTGTTTCAGGGTAGTTTTGGGTGTCCGTAGGTTTGAGATTTGTTTTAAATACGTTTAAAAATTCCGAAAAATTATGGGATTAAAGTAGAAGATATTTGGAATAGTTTTTTACCTTTCAATGAGAATTATGACAGGTTTTGAGGTTTCCAAAAATTACAGAAAAACGTACAAAGTGGAATTCGACAATTCAGATGCGTGTGAGTGGACTTTCTTTCCATAAACTTTTATGCATGCATATTTACAAGGTTTAAATGTGTTTTATGTGATTTTGACGATGTTGAGTGGTTGGGAATTTTATTGGATTTTCAGTGAATTTATGAATATTTTATTATTATTTTAATGCAGGTTTTACGAGGAGTTCTAGAAATTATTTTAATGCACATTTTATGACATGAAATAATGTATTTTGGAACTTATATGATTTTCATATGATTTCTGGACGATTTTTACAAAAGTCATGTAGTGGCATGTTTTACGAGAAATTGTGTTTAAGCTATGTTTGGGGCTTAGACCGAGATTCTGGTTGTGGATTTGAGTTGTAAAATATGATGCGATATGTTGTGATGTGTATAGACTTATGGTGTTGATGTGGCATTTAGAATACGTGTTCCTTGATATGCGTGATGTGTAATGATATGATGATGTGTGCTGATTGTGTCATTGATTTGATGCGAGTCTCAGACATCAAGTGTAACGACCCGTCCCGATAGCCGGGATTAGTAAAGTGATTAGTAACGAATTAGTGAGCTTAATCGGTGGTTAGTTGGTTATGTTTGGCCAGTTCGCGTAGAATGATGATTTTGCCCCTAGTTCGGGCAAAATGTTGACTTTGAGTTCGGTTGGTCAATTGGACATTGACCGATGACTGTGACGTAGTTCGAGACATCACGAGTCCGTAGACAGGTGGCACACCTGATTCCGACATCCAAGGAGGAAGTTATGATGTTCGGAAGGTTGAGGGCACTTTCGTAATTTGGTTAAAATAGGGGGAAAAGTTGACTCTTAGCACGATTGGGTTTTTGTACGTAGACCGAGGACCGTTAGGTAGATCTCGTCGTCCTGAGTTCAACGACAGGCGGCATGCCTTCATCGGCCATTGGACGGGCGAGATACGGGTCTAGAATAGAGAAGGGTAGAATCGTAATTTGGACTTTAGGGGTATTTTGGTCTTTCCGTGTCTTAGGATTTGGGCCAATCTGATAAGTCCAAGTGTACAGGGCTGATTGGGATATTTTGGTTTGGCCCTTGGGATGGTAACACGTGTAGTGTGTGTAGTGGCTTCTAGGGAGAGCACGGTGTGTGTGGCTTTAAATTGTGCGGTGTGTGTGTAGTCGTGTTCGAAGAGAGAAAAACAGAGAGTGAGGTTGAGGGAAATCGATCAGGTGAAGGGCGGTGTGAGGTGCTGTGTTTTGGTGAGTGAGAGTAGAGATCGAGAGAGAGGTAGTGAGTGAGGTGAGTGAGAGTTTGAGTGAGGAAACTGGTGTGAGAAGAAGGTGAGGTTTCGGGAAAACACAGAGAAGTGTCGAGGGAGTTTGGTGGTGGTGTTGATGTGTAATCAACCAATCGGGGCTGGTGGTGGTGTCCAAAGGACGGAGGAGGATTAGAGGGGTCGCATAGCCACGGTGGAGCTCACGGCGGCGACCTGAGCACAGGTAATTTCTCTATTTCCCTGGTTTGCTCTGTTTTTCCCGTGAAGTTCAAATCGATAGTCGTGACGGTAGGGGCTGAGTCGAGGTGTTTGGTGAGGTCTGGTGAGTTCATTTGGGTCCTAGGTAGCTGCTGGTTGTGCAGCCGTGACGGGGGATTGTACGGAGGAGCCTAGAACGACGGTGAGTTTACTGTGTTCTCCGTTTTTCAATTTGGGTTCAAACTTAAATTCGTGAGTTTTGAGGGTGAGTCGAATTTTTTTAGGGGTTTTGAGGAGTCCATTGAGTTTTATTTGAGCTTAGGGAAATAATTTGAGGCTGGGGGATTGCCTGGTTGGCCGGGAGTGCAAACAGGGGTATTCGGGTGTTCCTGTGTCGAGCTAGAGACGATGGGTTAGAGGTAGAATTGTCGAGTTTTTAAGGTTGGGTTGAGTTGCTTAGGGTAGGACGAAACTACCGGGCTTGAAAGGAACAAAAACGGACTGGAAATGGCGGAGAACCGCCCTCGCCGGTTCAGACCGGTCGAGTAGTTGAGGAAGACGATGAACAATGTTTCTGTTCAGGCGCAAGAGGCCCATGCGCAGCCACTTTGGACGGCGCGTGGGGGCGCGTGCGGTAGTTTCTGGGGAAACATTCAACTAGGTTTTTGGTCTAGAAGTTGTAACGAGTCTTTTGGGATAGGTTTCGGGTTAATCGGACGTCGAATTGAGTTAGTTCCGTGGGATCGAAGTTCTAGGATTTCGTTTTACGTATGTTGGAAGTTCGGGAAGAGTGGGAAAAATTAGGAGGACCTTCGTTAACGTATTAGTGACGTAGTTTGGCGACTGTTGACAGGATCGGGAATCCCCGAGGAGGTCGAGGAACGTGCAGGACATTCGGGACGCGAGTGACGTGTCCGGTATCTGTGAGTGGACCCCTTCTCTATAATTGAGCATGCATAACTGTTTTTCTATAATTTTTTTATGGTTTTACATGTGATTTCATGAGTATCGAATATGTTATACCTGTTTTATATAATTGCACATTTTACGAGGAAGCTTTGAATTCTGATTTCGATGCCATGATTTTGGGATTTCAAAGGCTAAACGGTTTTCAATGATTATAAAGGGATTTTGGAACATGATTTCGATGATTAAGGTTTTCAGTTTTTGAATCGGATTTCAGAAAGCGGAATTTGGTTTTAAAGTTGAAAAGTGGAATTCCGGATTTGGGTTCGGAATGACGGTTCTGGATACCGGAAGGGCTTCGGGCTAGTGATTTCGGATTCGGGTTTGGATATGGATTTAGAAATGGTTTTCAAATGGTTTTGATTGGATTTGCTGGATCTGGTTATTGGGTTTAAAGACCCGGATATTGTGATTGACGGGGGACGGGCCCGGATTGGGTTTAAAGACCCGGATTGAGTTTAAAGACTCGGATATATTGATATTTCCCCCGTAGGCCTGTTGAGTTTAAACACTCGGGAGTTTAAAGACTCGGATTATTGAGGCCTGGATTGAGTTTAAAGACTCGGATAGGTCCAGCAGGTTTGATCGGATAATGATGACTTGGATTTATGCTTTATCGTGTTGTTTTTATGATGCCTATGTTATGAATTATAAATGTTTTTATGATGCTTACTATGTGATTTATAGCTGTGTTTAACTAAATGGGTTGTGCATGCATGTTTTCAAAACGGAGGGCCAAACCCTGTTTTGTTATCAAATGGTTTTTGAAACTTTTATTCTTTTGGTCCACTCACACTTTCTGGTTTTTAATTGCCCTCCAGGTCGTGGAGCTAGCGCGGGGGTTGACGTTGAGGCAGCGTCGGAGGCATAGAGTACTCGAGAGTTTTCCCGGAGTGTTTCCGATTTTCCGTTGTGCGTTTACTCTGTGTATCGGGTTTAATTTCCTTAGTTTGGTATTATGCTCTGTGTAATTGCTGACTCTGGGATGTTTTATTTCTCCTGCGTTTGACAATGTATGTAATTTTTGGTTTTCATGAGGAAAGGAAAGGAAAACAGAGGACTCGTGAACCCATGAGAAACAATCGATCCAAACACCTTCAAAACGTCTTCCTTTGCCCAAGGTGTGTGAAGGAAAATGAGAGAGAAAGGTGAGACAATGATGATAAAGGTCATGACGGAGCTCGCGGCGGCGTGGTAGGTAAGTTCCCGCGAAGGAACTCTGTTTCGATTAAAAAATGGTAGATGGTTATTTAGTGACTAATGGTCAAATTGGTTAATTGGAACATGTTTTGGAGGTTAAGGTGAGTAGACTGGGACTGGAACAGAGGCCAACGATGGCCAGAGTCACGAGAACGCGACGGTGGAACGTTGGAGGACTGTTCTTTGATTTGGAAGGTGAGTTCTTGTGCTTTTCTTGGATTTTTTTTACTAGATAGATCGATAGGACATATTGGGACGAAGCTGTAGGAGTTGGAATGGTCGAAAACAGACTGAAATTAGTTGAGTTATGGTGTCAAACCGGTCACGCCGGTCCAGTTGGACTGGATTTGCAAGACCAAACCGGACCGGGTTTAACTAGAAGTTGAAGATGACTGGGTACTGGCGCGTGAAGCCCACGTGCAGCGCCTTTGGGCGGTGCGTGGGGGCGCGTCGAACATCTTTTGGGAATGAGTTCAACACGAGTTTTTATGTATTCGATGTAACGAACATTTTGGGGCAGGTTTTGAGTCGATCGGACATCGTTTCGATATAGTTCAGGATGTCCGAAGGTTTAGGATCGAGTTTAAACACGTTTAAAAATTCGGGAAAATTACAAAGATTCAATGAGAGGTTAATGAAGTGGTTAGTAACCCTCTAGTATGATTTGGACAGGTTTGGATATTTCGAGGACGGTGATTTATCTTAGGGAGGCTTATGGCACGCATATCGAGGCGGCAGCGTAGGACGGTCTGTGAGTGGACATTGATTTCTAAATCGTTATGCATACATAACTATTTTATATGTTTCATATATATATATATATATGATTTCTATGCATATGATTGTGGTATTGATGATTTACATATTTGCACGTATTTCAAGGTTTACGGTTTTCTACTGTTTATACGTGCTTGGATGTCAATAATGGATTAAGGAACTGATTTCGGATTTGGAAATATGGAATCTGGCTTGAGACCCATTTGATTTACGAACTATCGGACTTCGATTCCATTTGATTTAATAAGGCAATCGGGCTGGGGGCCTAGTTGGTTTACATGATCGGGCATGAGGCCCAAGTGGATTATGATATCGGGCATAAGTCCCATTGTGGTTTATAAATATGATTTCAAGTTCGGAGACCCTAAATGGATTTGGATTTGAGAAATCAGATTTCTGGGTTTACGATGGTTTTATGGGAAACCGGGTATAGATCCTTTGAAAGGTTTGAAAGGTTTTAAGATGATTTACGAAAGGTTTTCGATATACCATCCTTTTTATCTATGGATTGTCTCCTCCAAGGAGGGTCGTTGGCCTGTGTGGACCCTATAGTAGTCATAGAGCACTAACTGCGAGGAGTCGCCCCCATGGGGTAGCTCCCTCTTAGGAAGGCATTATGGATTATAACCTCAAGGGAGGGTCATTGATCTGCGGACATTGACCTGGGTTGACCCTGAGGAGACTTGGGACTCGAGACCCCGAGTAGCACGCGTAGCTTTGGAAACTGTGACAGTATTGATTGTGATGTCGGGGATGTCAGGCATCAGGGATGCCGAGGATTGGTTATATGGTATTTAGTGAACATGATTTATTGGATTTATGAAATGGTATTTCTGTGCTTACGAATTTATATTTATGGATTTGAGTAATGGCCCACTTGGATCTGGATTTACGGATTTTGGTATTCTATGGTTTTGGGCTGAGTTCCCACATATGTTTGGATTTATGGTTTTGGGCTAAGGCCCTAATGATTTATTTAAGTGAATGGTTTGATTACTGATTTTCGAATGCATGCATTCTTTTTAGTAAAAGGCATAAATGTCTTCTTATAAAATGTGTTTTATTAACTATTGATTTTCGTCCACTCACAATTTTTAATTGTTTTAATGCCCTTCAGGTTAATCACGGATGCGGGCTGTAGTAGAGACCGAGAGATCCCACTCCTCCATCGATCCTGGCGCTCTCTAGAAGCCCCAGTCGGGCTGAAGTTTTTAGTTATCCCTTGTTTGACATTTCGTGTCAGATGGGAGCATGGCACATCCCGCTATAATCCCGGGGGGATTTGGGATGGGTCGTGTCATGTAGTGCCTGTGTGATGTGAGGATTGATGTTGTGCTTGTGTGGATTAGTATGATGGCTTGTGAGATGTGATGTATGTTGTGGTTATGCTCATTGGTTGATTGGTCTAAGACGTTTGTGATGACACAGACGTTGAGCTGGGCTCCGGTTCCTAAATGAGTGTTGGTATCCCTACCAGTGGGGCAGTGGTTATGTACGTGCCATTGTTATGTTTATGAGTTGATTGTTTGTGATTGATGTGTTGTACTGGTGGTGATGGTTATATCGATTTATTGAGGTCTTGGATGATTTGATGTTCTTTTGATTTGAGAATTCTTCTCACGAGTTTCGAGATGATAAACTGGATTTGTTTTAAACGAAAAGTACGGTTTTGGAATGGCTTTTCTTGTATAGATGCATGGTTTTGAAAAATGGAGGGTAAAAGAATGGATGTTTTTGAACTATGTTTTAAACTCTTCTTTTTTGTCCACTCACACGTTTTCTTGATTTTGAAATCCTCTAGGGCTGCTGCACGAAAATTGAGGCTCGAGCGACAGAGGCATGAACATGTGGAGTTAGTGGTTATCCCTTGTCTGACAAGATTTCTGTTAGACGAGAGCAGGATCTGAGTGTATTCGGGCAGGGTCCTGTTAGTATTTTTAGATTTACGGGCTCGAGTAGATGAATTCAACTATTAGAACGTCGAATTTGGTTAAGGTTTGGAGAAGTTACGAAGCTTCAAAGTTTGGACTTCAATGGCGGATTTCGACCAGCCAGGAGGCTGCTCAAGGTGGCTGATCATATTCTCTAGCGAACATGATGACGTAAGTGATGATGTCAGTGATGATGTTAGTGACGACATCAGCAATGACGTCACAAAGGATGTCAGCGTGTTAGGCCACGTAAGCTATCAGTCCACATCAGCTGTCAGTGCAACATGCCAGGTTGACGTCAGCGCCTTGTGGCATGTTGACGTTAGCAGCTAAGTGGGCATGTGGGGTTCATGGGGATGGTCGCCGACCTTTCCTTGGTGTATGGAGATGTGTCGACATAAGTTTTGAGGTGAAAGCAGTGTTGCTCCAAAGATTTCGGCGTCCTGTATCCAATGGTTGTGGTTTCAGGTCAATAGGAGTTCATTTGTCAATAGTTTTGGACGTTTTTAGCCTCAGGTTGTGCATTTAGGATACGTGTACTATCCTAGAAATTTAAGGGATCTTAATGGAAGGCTATCTGGGGCGTTAGTGACCCTTATTTGTTTTTTGATAGGAGATACCGCACATCACTCACTAGGGATACAGAGCCCAGCTCGACGTCCGAGTTACAACCGATTCAGGATATAGAGCCCAACTCGACGTCTGAATCACCATCATACGCTAGTCTCAGGATACACATACCTGCTCGACGTCTGAGGTTACTCAACACAATACCAAAACCATAATCACGTTCACTTATAATACCCGTCTCAATATCCGAAGCCCCCAACTCGACGTCTGAGACTAATCACTCAACGACATCATCACATATGGTTAATCCAAATCACAATTATCACAATCACAATGTAAACCCGATAAATCACATATCTATATCATACATAAGTTCATATCTAAAATCGTGTTTTAGAAATCTGGGCCTAATCCCTAAACCAAGTTATACGACATGCCTCTTAAACGTGCATAAATAGCATTTTCAATGGAAATCATTCGAAAATCATAAATACTCCAAAATCACCTTATTTCATAATTCAAACCATGTTCAGCCCAAATCTATAATTAAATCCAAAATCCGGAACATATACACGTGGAAAATTTCGTAAAACGAGCCATTGAAACTATTTCCAAAAAACCATATAGAAATCACCAAAATCCAATATTATAATCTTCCAAATCACATTTCATACTAAATCCTGAAATTATATTCGAATAGGAAACCAAAACGGGATTTACTTAAATCCTCGAAAAACGCGCAATAAAATATTCATAAAATATTCATAAAATCACCAAAAATCTGATAAAATTCACTATCACTCAATTATTGTCAAAACACATAATAAACCATTTAAAACTCACAAATATTCAAACACAATATTTTAATAATAAAACGACCACTCACAGTGCAAATTCGTTGATTATTCGCGTTCCATACGTTCCTCGTCGACTCCGGGAGTTCTGTCGCTTGTTCAAAAATATAATACGAGGTTATTAAGCTTTCTCGAACCCTTAGTTAACCTCCTGGTACAAACCCTAACTCTCGGGACACCCGAAACTACCCTGAAGCGGTGTCTGATTGCCTTGAAATCTATGCCAAAATGTCTGTAACATCGAAAGGATGAAAGCATATGTTGGCCGATGTCCCAAATTCCCTACCACGCGTCCCCACGTGTTGTCTTAAGTGGCTATGCGTGGAATCCACGTGCCAGCTACAGTGAAGTCACTATTCACCTTCTCTCTCACATGTTTCCTATGCTATTCGGGTCATACAACCCACGACTTGACCCGACCTTTTCACACTTATTTTATGTCAGCTTTCCACCCCGTTTTGACTAAAACATCCTATTCTTACTTCAAAGAGGATATGTATGACCAAAGTAAGGAAAAACTTACCTAATGCCGATATGACATGTTCAGAAAACCAATGTTGCTCAACCAAAACTGACACTTACTCAATTTGGCATAAAACTGCTTCTGCCTCAGTTTCCCCAATACTAACCGTAGATGCTTCTCATGTGCCCTAGCACTCCCCGAATACACTAGGATATCATCGATGAACATGATCACGAACTTGTCCAGATAAGATCGAAAAACTCTATTCATCAGATCCATGAATGCCACTGGTGCATTCGTTAAACCAAATGGCATCACTAAGAACTCATAGTGCCCATATCTTGTCCGAAACGCCATCTTCGGTACATCATCCTCAGCGATCCTCAGCTGATGATAAACCGATCATAGATAAATCTTGGAGAAGCACCGTGCTCCCCACAGTTGGTCGAATAGATCATCAATTCTGGGTAAGGGATATTGATTCCTTACCGTTGCCTTGTTGAGCTGTCGATAATCCACACACAATCAGAGGCTCCCCTCCTTCTTTTTCACAAATAACACCGGTGCTCCCCACGGTGACGTGCTCAATTGCATGAATTCCAGATCCACCAACTCCTGCAATTGAGTCTTAACCTCCCGTAAGTTAGGCAGTGCCATCCAGTATGGTGTCTGTGATATAGGTCGGGTACTAGGGAGTAGTTCAATCGTGAACTCGATCTCTCGATGTGGCAGTAAACCAGGCATATCGTCTGGAAACACATCTGGAAACTCTCGCACCACTAGTATATCCTTGACCCTCGGAGTATTACCCCGTGACTCCACAACATGCGCCAGATAGCCCTGAAAACCCTTCTGTAACACTTTGGTAGCGGCAAGTGAAGAAATCGCTTCAGGTAGCGAACCGTCACGCTCGCCCTGAAAAGTAACCTCCGGCAACCCCTGGACTCCGTAGGATTACTTGCTTACTGCAACCATCGATGAGTGAACCGTGCTCCGACAACCAATCCATCCACAAGATGACATCGAAGTCATGTATGTCGATAATGATCAGATCAGCAGGTAAATCTACATCCTCTACTCTCACCGGACATCTCCGTAACACTTGGTTCACCATGTACACAACTCTCATCGGTGTACCGATACCCATCTCACTATCCAATGCTGATATTTCATAGTCTAACATGCCCGCACAACTCCGCGAAATAAAAGAATGACTAGCCCTAACATCCATTAAAACACGAACAGTAAGATTATATATGTTAAGAGTACCTGTAACAACACCCGAAGCTGTCCTAGCCTGCTACTAGGTCACTGCAAACACTCGAGAAGTCTGACCACGTCCACATGCTCCACGATCATCACTGCGAGCTCCCCCCCGTCCTTGGCCTCCGGCAGTGTTGGAAGCCAAACTCTAAACTACGCTGGCGCCTCTGGCATCGTTTCTCCTGATCAGAGATGGCCAATTCCGAGCATAATGGCCTGATCCTCCACAGGCAAAGTAGTTAAGTGCCCTCTATCTGTCAAAAGATCCACTAGATATACCGCTCCAAGATGACTACTGCCAAGAACTGGACCTCGATCTAGATCTCTAGGGGCTCCTATAGCGATCAAACCATCCTCGGTCACGTGAAGAAGATGGTGCTCCCCTATACTACCCTCTTTCGAGTCTCCATGGCCCATGGGTCCAAGATATAGGCGATCCCAGCATTGTACGTCGCCAGAAGTCTGTCGTGGTTGATGTGCCGCCAGACTGGCCTGGACACGTACTGCTGCATCGACCATGTTTCTCAAGGTGATGTAGTTGCTAGCTGTCGCGATTGCCCTGATGTCACCCCTGAGTCCCAGTTCAAAATGTTGACACTTGTCCTCCTCGGTGCTCACAAAGGCTGCAGCAAATTGGGATAACCTCAAGAATGTCTGCTCATACTCAGTCACTGTCATACTCCCCTACTTGATCCGTAGGAACTCTACCTCACGAGCAGTGCGAAAAGATCGGGGGTAATACTTATCCAGAAATCACGTTCAGAAGACCTCCCAAGTAGTGGTGTGAACAGACCATCCAGACCTCTCCAGACCATACCACCACTGGTAGGACCCGTCTTCCAATAGGAAGGTAGCCAAAGTCACTCGCTCCCCTGGCGGGCAGTGCATCACCGTGTAAATCCTTTCACATTTAGCTATCCATTCATGAGCTTCCTCGAGGCTAGATCCCTCACTGAATGGTGTGTCTCCCAGTCGTTGAGCTCGTTCAATGCTAGCACATTCCATTTCCCTCGATACTTCTTTTTCAGTCCGTGCTTGAGGATTTCATCTTGGAGGCATAACCAACTGTTAAGATGCATAGATTAGATAAGCAATATCTTAAGCATCAATTGTACCAAGTATTGACCGCTAACCAAGCATGCTGACCATTAACCTAGTACTCTGATACCAAGTTGACAGGACCAGTCCTGATCCCCTTGGGACCACCCGGGGACGTGCCATGTTCCCGTCTGACACACAACTCAAAAATACCAATTGTACCCTTAATAGATTCAAATGCATAAATATCCATAAATAAGTCATACATAAAATTAGAATTCAAAAAGTATTAGACAAGGGATAATTTAAATAATATTATTGAGAACGACTTCTAAGGACTTCCCACGTGCCAACCTATCCAAAAGTGGGGTTTCGATGCGCAACGTCAATCTATGCCTCAACCTCAGGATCCTCGTCCACCTCAGTAGCACGGCTTGGAGAGTTCAGTGAAACAATAAGGGTGAGTCAGCTAGAAACATAAAGTTTATAAAACAGTTTAAGCATATAGTAAACATACGGTTTTACCCCTCTATTTTTCCAAATCAAGCATGCATCATAGTCGAAATCCATAATAATATATCATATAACCATAAACAGGATAATGTAATCATAATCATAAAATCATCTGCTGCACTATACATCCCAACCCGGACATCTCAGATGTCTGACGTCCCAGACGTATAGTAAGGTCACAGTCCCAAGGCTACGCTTGCCACTCGAGGTCTCAATCCCAAGTCTAAATCCCCGAAGCCAGTCCGGGTATGACATCCCAGATGCTAGACGTCTAATCATAGCAATCCTGCTCCTGAGTCACACTACGGTCTGGTCCCTCCGTAGAATGACCCCTCACAAACAATGCGCCATGACCACTCCGGGGTACCAACATCCGGAGGAGACAGTATCACTAGGGTAGGTTTATACATTGCAGAACTAAAGAGAATCATTGAAATCCGTGTTTATATCTCAAAATAGAGAATAACTAACCAGACGGGTCTCATGCCCAAAACCTCATAATACGTGCAAGAATAATAACTCAAGGAATTCAAATACTATGATTCAATCATATAGATATAGTAATTAAAACAGTTAAGCATGCTAGGGTTTAAACGAAATCAAAGGCCCACTTACAGTCCGGTCCGCCGCTAAACCCAAATGTATAAACCTATCCCCGTACTATCGTACAGTCCCTGTCATGTCCAAAGTACACATAAAGGTCACTATAAGTCCCTACAACTCAAACAAGAAACCCTAGAATGAAATCGACCGGGGAAAGCCCTCTAAACATGCTTCTCAAGGCATTAAACCCTATTTGACCAACCTAATGATCTCTTATCGATACCAAACCACCGCCATTGGATCCGTATCGTCGAAACCTAAAAGATGGTGGTGGTCCCACCTCAAGTACTATTTACACGTGCATGTTCAACCCTCTAGTCAACATTGCTACAGTAATGATGATGTCATCATGACGTCGTTGCTGACGTCATCATGACGTCGCTGCTGACGTCATCATGACGTCGCTGCTGACGTCATCATGACGTCGCTGCTGACGTCATCACTGACAGGTGTTAGACGACACATGTCACTTCCTGGTTGGTTGCTGGTCTGACATGTCTGACATGATGATGTCGTCATGATGATGTCATCATCCCTGACATTCGGCGGTTAGACCGAAACCCTACAGTTGGATCGCCGTGACCCGCAGCCTGACCCGATCAGACCTCCTATCCCCGGCCACCATTTTCGACGGGATTTTTTCAAATCTACTCTTCCAAGCCTAATCTACAGGTCTATGTGTTCAAAAACCAGAGAAAGGATTAAGATCTATACCTTGAATTCGAAAACCCGCAACCCAGTTTCTGGTCGTCATCCCCGTCGCCTCAAACCATGCCTTACTTCGAAACCAGCCTCCTCGTGCTCGTCACTGTCCCTAGAACACGTTCTCATACCCAGAAACAACCCATACACGTCACGATTTGAAGTTTCGAAAATGAGAAAAATAGGGTGGTTCTCGGGTTTTCCGACCTACCTCCGTCGTGTGGCCGCCATGGGTCCTCGAGTTAACTCCTTAGGCGTCCAGAGCTCCTAATATTTCTAGTCTTGTGTTGGTTCAAAGTGGTTTCGTATGGGTTGGATGGGTTGAGTTTTGGGGTGGGGTTTGTGTTCTTCACGGGTTTGGGTGGTGCACGGTTTTGCAGCAACAGAGATGAAAATGGTAACTAGCTGACGATGAAAATGGTATCTGATGATGAAGAAGAAGTCGATCTGGTGATGGAGGGTGAGTAGAGTAAATGAAGATGATGGAGTTTGGAGTTGGGTTAGGGTTCTTGTGCTCACGGGTTAGAGGGATATGGAAGAGAGAGATAAGTGATTTTGTGTTTGATAAAGAGGATCAGATGAGGGGAAATGGAGGGTGAGGATGAGTGGCTGAGAGAGAGATGAACGATTGCGGAGGGATGAAGGAAATATAATATATAACAAATCAACCAATGGGGCAAGATCCAAAAAATTGGGGAAAAAGTAATTGTGGGATGAGTGACACTTGTCACACATCCAAGAGTTCTGGGTTTATTAAATTATAAATCAAATCTCATTATTTTATTATTATTTTAATTAAGTTCTCGGGTCTTACATCCGTTTTCGACGTGCCGCCTATCTACGGACTTGTGACGTCCAGATCTACATCACGGTCATTAGTCAAAGTCCTAAATATCTCCCGAGTTAAAAGTCAACATTTTCCCACCTTGCATTAAAATATTATTTATGAAAGTTCGGGTCGTTACAACCTACCCACTTTAAAAAAATTTCGGCCTCGAAATTTACTCGAACAAAGACGAATATTGCTCCCTCATGAAATCCTCTGATTCCCACGTTGCTTCCTCAACATCATGGTTCCACCACAACACTTTTACCAACGGAATCGCCTTGTTTCTTAGTACCTTGTCCTTCCCGTCCAAAATATGTTATGATTGTTCTTCAAAGCTCAGGTCAGTCCTCAGTTCTAAGGGTTGTTCCGGCAAAGCATGTGATTCATCCCGTAGATACTTCTAAAGCAAAGATACATTAAATACGTCGTGTACTCCGGAAAGTTCTGGAGGTAATGCCAACCGTTATGCCACTAAACCAATCCTCTCCGTGATTCCCTTCCACGGAGATAACTTCAAGAACACAAAATCTCTAACTGTAAACTCCAAGTCCCGAATCCATCGATCTGCATAGCTTTTTCTGGAAATCTTGGGCCGCCTTCAATCCCTCCTTGATAATTCAGACTATCTCCTAAGTCAAATCCATCAAATTCGGCCCCACTACTACTCGCTCTCCTACATCCATCCAACAGACAGGTGTCCTGCACTACCGACCATACCGTGCCTCGTAGGGTGTCATCCCGATACTCTCCTAATAACTGTTATTGTACGTGAATTCCATCAAAGGAAAATGACCATCCCACAAATCCTGGAACTGCAACACACATGCCCTTATCATGTTCTCCCGGGTCTAAATAGTACTTTCGGACTGTCCATCAGTTTGTGGGTGAAAATCTGTACTGAACTATAGGTTCGTACCCAAGGAATTTTGCAAATCGCTAGAATCTGGAAGTAAAACGCGGATCTCGGTCAGAAACTATCGACTCCGGCGTACCATGAAGGCGAATGATCTCGTTCCTGAACAGTTAAGCCAGTCGGTTTGGCTTGTACAACTCACATATCGGTAAAAAATGAGCTGACTTGGTCAATCGGTCCACAATCACCCAGACTCCATCAAATCCACTCCATGTCCTAGGCAGCTTGAAAACAAAATACATCGTAATGTGGTCCCATTTTCACTCGGGAATCGAAAGTGGTTGCATGGCTCCGTACGGTCTGTGCCGCTCAGGCTTGACCTTCTGACAGGTCAAACATATGCTGATGAACTCCGCTATATCTTTCTTCATACCAGCCCACCAATAATGGATCCGGAGGGTACGATGCAACTTTGTCCCTCCCGGATGCAATGCATATGCCAAAATATGGGCATCCTCATGAATCTTCGCCCGTAACTCTACCACAACAGGTACACGCAGATGAACCAGTTTTACCAGAGCTTCATCACCTCGGATGGAAAAGCCCTGTCTCTCACCTGCATCAACCTCAATTCTGTAAATACATAGTGTCGGATCCTGGAATTGAGCCTCAATGATCCGATCGACCAGCACAGGTCGTACATGAAAGCTGGCTAACAATGCTCCCTGATCGTCCATCCCAAACATAACTCCAGTCTTTCAGAGTTCCACAAGTAAAGGGAGATATATCATCCTCAGATGAGCAATCGATCTTGTTGACTTCCAACTAAGTGCATCCGCCACGATATTTGCCTTTCCCTGATGATACTCAATCGTACAATCATACTCCTTGATCAGTTCCAACCACTGTCGTTGTGTCATGTTCAGTTTTCTCTAGGTAAACAGGTGTTTTAGACTCTAATGATCGGTGAAAATCATGCATGTCACTCCGAACAAATAGTGTCTCCAGATCTTCAGAGCATGAACCACCGCTGCCAACTCCAAATCGTGTGTAGGATAGTTCAGACCCAACCGTCCATCTTCCTCTCAGCAATCCATCCACACCCTTCATTCTTTCTTCATCTGATCAATATCATGAGACCCATATATTCTCTCATCCCTTTCATTTTCCCGTGAAGAACAAACCCTTCCCCCTCCCTCAACTTCATCTTCATCACCAGATCGACTTCATCCTCCTCCTCAGACATCATCTTCATCCTCTGTCCATCAACATCGTCATCCCTGTGCTGCAGAACCGTGCACCACCTCAGACCCACGAAGAACACAACTGGACCCGAAACGCAAACTGTTCAAACCACGCGACCACACTTCGAACTAACACCAGGATAGAACCGTTAGGAGGTCTGGACGCCTGAGGAGCTAACAGGAGGACTCACCACTGGGACACGACGGAGGTAGGCCGAAAAACTCGAGAACCCCCTCTATTTCCACATTTTTGAAACCCTTAGTTTTGACGTGTATGGGCTGTTTCTTTGTGTTGAGTCGTGTTCAAGGGACAGTGGCGAGCTCGTGGAGGCTGGTTTCGAAGCAGGACGTAGTGTGAGGCGACGGGGAAGACGACCGGAAACTGGACTGCAGGTTTTCGAGTTAATGGTATAAATCTTGCCCTTTCTTCTGGGTTTTGAGTTTAGAGACTTGCAATGGGAGCTTAGACGAACACGTAGGAATGAATACCGTCAAAAATGGTGGCCGGAGATGGAAGTTATGATCAGCTCAGGCCGAGCCGGCTGTAGGGTTTCGGACTTACCCAGCCAAATATCAGGGAAGATGACATCATCATCTTAGACATGTCAGACCAGGAACCAACCAAGGAGCGACACGTGTCATCTGACACTTGTCAGTGATGAGACCCGTTTGGGCATGAGACCCGTCTGGTTATGCGCTGTTTTGAGTTATAAATATGGATTTCAATGATTCTCTATAGTTCTGCACTGTATAGACCTACCCTAGTGATACTGTCTTCTCCAGATATTGGTACCCCGGAGTGGTCACGGCGCATTGCGTACGAGGGGTCATTCTACGGAGGGACCGGACCGTAGAGTGACTCAGGAGCAGGATTGCTATGATTGGACGTCTGGGACATCAGGCATCTGGGATGTCATACCCGGACTAGGTTTGAGATGTGGACTCGGGATTGAGACCCCGGGTGGCACGTTTAGCCTTAGGACTGTGACCTTATTAGGTGTCTAGGATGTTCGGGTTGGAATGTATAGTGTAGCAGCTAATGTTATGATTATTATTATATTATCATGTTTATGCTTATATGACATATTATTATGATTTTCGATACTTATGCATGCATGATTTGGAAAATTGAGGGGTAAACTCGTATGTTTACTTTATTCTTAAACTGTTTTATAAACTTTATGTTTCTGGCCCACTCACCCTTATTGTTTTACTAACCTCTCCAGGTCGTGCTACTGAGGTGGACGAGGATCCTGAGGCTGAGGCATAGATTGACGTTGCGCGCCTGAACCCCACTTCTAGCTAGGTTGGCACAAGGGGAGTCCTTAGAAGTCGTGCTCAATAATAGTATTTAAATTATCCCTTGTCTGACACAATTTGATTTCAGATTATTTGTATGACTTATTTATTGATACTTACGAATTTGAATCTTTTAAGGGTAAATTTGGTATTCTAAGGTTGTGTGTCAGACGAGAGCAGGGAACGTCCCCGGGTGGTCCCAGGGGGATCGGGACGGGTCCTGTCAACCTGGTATCAGAGCACTAGGTTAATGGTCAGCATGTTAGGTTAGCTTTGAGTACTTAGTACAATTGACATTTGAAGGTGTTGTTTATCTAATCTATGCCTCTTAATAGCTGGTTATGCCTCCAAGATGAAACTCTCAAGCACGGACTGAGGAAGAAGTAGCGAGGGAAATGGAATATGCTAGTATTGAACGAGCTCAACGGCTGGGAGCCACACCATTCAGCGGGGGATCTATCCCTGAGGAAGCTCATGAGTGGATAGCAAAATGGGAAAGGATTTTCACGGTAATGCACTGCCCGCGGGGGGAGCGAGTGACTTTGGTTACCTTCCTACTAGAAGGCGGGGCCTACGAATGGTGGTATGGCCTGGACATGTTTGGATGGTCTGTTCACACTACTACTGAGAGGTTTTCCGAGTGAGATTTCTGGATCAGTATTACCCGCGATCTTTTCGCACTGCTCGTGAGGCAGAGGAGTATGACAGTGACTGAGTATGAGCAGACATTCTTGAGCCTATCCCGATTTGCTGCAGTCTTTGCGAGCACTGAGGAGGAAAAGTGTCAACGTTTTGAGCTGGGACTCAAGGGTGACATTCGGGCGATCATGAAAGCTAGCAACTACGTCAAACTAAGGGACATGGTTGATCCAGTAGTACGTGTCGAGGCCAGTTTGGCGGCACATCAACCACGACAGACTTCTGGTGAGGGGCGACACCGGGATCGCCCATATCTTGGACCCATGGGCCATCGAGGCTCGAAAGGAGGGCACTATATGGGAGCACCATCTTCTTCACGTGGCTGAGGATGGTTTGGTCGATATGGGAGTCCCCAGTGATCTGGATCGAGGTCCAGTTCTGGGCAGCAGTCATCTTGGAGTGGTATATCCAATGGATCATCTGGGCAGCATTCATGAATTTGATGAACAGAATTTTTCAATCGTATCTGGACAAGTTTTTGATCCTGTTCATCGATGATATCCTAGTGTATTCGAGGAGTGCTAGGGCACATAAGAAGCATCTATGGTTGGTTTTGGGGAACCTTGTCCCAACATCCTAGATGTCTGACGTCCCACACGCCTAATAAGGTCATAGTCCCGAGGCTATACGTGCCACCCGAGGTCTCAATCTTGAGTCCAAATCCCGAACCCAGTCCGGGTATGACATCCCAGATGTTAGACGTCCAATCATAGCAATCCTGCTCCTAAGTCACTCTACGGTCTTGTCCCTCTGTAGAATGATCCCTCGCAGGAAATGCGCCGTGACCACTATGGGGTACCAACATCCGGAGGAGATAGTATCACTAGGGTAGTTCTATACAGTGTAGAACTAAAGAGAATCATCAAAATCCGTGTTTATATCTCAAAATAGTGTATAACTAACCAGACGGGTCTCATGCCCAAAACCTTATAATACGTACAAGAATAATAACTCAAGGCATTCAAATACTTCGATTCAATCATATAGATATAGTAATTAAAACAGTTATGCATGCAAGGGTTTAACAGAAATCAAAGGCCCACTCACAGTCTAGTCTCGTCGCTAAACCGAACGTATAAACTTGTCCCGGTGCAATCGTACAGTCCCTGTCATGTCCAAAGTACACATAAAAGTCACTATAAGTCCCTACAACTCAAACATGAAACCCTAGAATGAAACCGGCCTGGGAAAGCCGTCTGAACACGCTTCTCAATGCATTAAACCCTATTTTGACCAACCTAATGATCTCCGATCGACACGAAATCACCGCCATTGGATCTGTATCATTCAAACCTAAAAGATGATGGTGGTCCCACCTCGAGTACTGTTCACACGCGCTTGGTCAACCCTCTAGTTAACGCTGCTATAGTAATGACGACGTCATCACTGACAGGTGTTAGACAACACGTGTGACTTCCTGGTTTGTTGCTGGTCTAACATGTCTGACATGATGATGTCAGCATGATGACATCATCATCACTGACATTCGACCGGGTCAGCCCGAAGCCCTGCAACCGGGTCGCCGTGACCAACAGCCTGACCCTATCAAACCTTTCATCTCTGGCCACCATTTTGGAAGGGATTTGTTCCAATCTACTCGTCCAAGCCTAATCTACAGGTTTATGAGTTTATAACAAGAAAAAGGGTCAAGATCTAAACCTTGAATTCGAAAACCCGCAGCCCAGTTTCCAGTCCTCCTCCTCGTCGCCTCAAACCACACCTTGCTTTGAAAATAGCCTCCTCGTGCTCGTCACTGTCCCTAGAATGCATTCCAACACCCAGAAACAGCCCATACACATCACGGTTTGACGTTTCGAAAACCGGAAAAATAGGGTGGTTCTCAGGTTTTTCGACCTACCTCGGGTCGTGTCGCCGCCGTGGGTCCTCCAGTAAACTCCTCAGGCTTCCAGACCTCCTAATGGTTCTAGTCTTGTGTTGGTTCAAAGTAGTTTCGTGTGGGTTGGATGGGTTGAGTTTTGGGTTGGGGTTTGTGTTCTTCGCGGGTCTGGTGGTGCACGGTTTTACAGCAACAGAGATGAAAATGGTGACGAGCTGATGATGAAGATGGTATCTGATGATGAAGATGAAGTCGATCTGGTGATGGAGGGTGAGCAGAGTAAATGAAGATGATGGACGTTTAGAGTTAGGTTAGGGTTCTTGTGCTCACGGGTTAGAGGGATATGGGAGAGAGAGATATGTGATTTTTTGTTTGATAAAGAGGATCAGATGAGGGGAAATGGAGGGTGAGGATAAGTGGCTGAGAGAGAGATGAACGACTGGGGAGGGATGAAGGAAATATAATATATAACAAATCAACCAATGGGGCAAGATCCACAAATTGGGGAAATATAATATATAACAAATCAACCAATGTCACTTGTCACTCATCCAAGGGTTCTAGGTTAATTAAATTATAAATCAGATCTCATTATTTTACTATTATTTTAATTAAGTTCTCGGGTCGTAAGTTTAATCAAGTTCGGCGTGCCACCTATCTAAAGACTCGTGACGTCCCGATCTACATTACGGTCATTAGTCAAAGTCCTAAATGTCTCCCGGGTCAAAAGTCAACTTTCCCCCCCCCCCCCCCCCTCCCCCCCTTAGTCAAAGTCCTAAATGTCTCCCGGGCCATTTTGTATTAAAATATTATTTATGAAAGTTCGGGTCGCTACAATTTTCCACCCCGTTTCGACCAAAACATCCTGTTCTTACTCCAGAGAAGATCTGTATGACCAAAGCAAGGAAAAACCTACCCAAATTGCTTAACCCGTTGAAGAACGCGTGGCTAAGCTTACACCTTTGTTGTCTGGACAATCCCAGCATCCAGACTCATGGTTGAGCAGTGTGTCATGATCATAGAACTTCCAGGAAGATGATCCTAACCCTATTTCCCAAGTTCCCTGCTTGAAACTGATAAGGCAAGCTCAAACCTGAAACCAACCTTCACTGGTTCACCGTCCTTCTCTCTTTCGTAGACCACAACTAGCCTCCCTTCTACTCTCTAGTTCTATTCTTCTCTTATCCCTCTAACTTTATTCTCCTCTCCCTTCTTTCTTTCCTGTTTTTCTCTGATTTCCCTATTCGACCGTGCATTCCCTAAACACCACTCACAACTCTCATTAAACCACTTAAAACACTCACACACCCCCAAGTCAGTGCACCAAAACCAAATAGATAACGGACAGTTGTCCCAACCCAATTCAGCTCCCAAAAATATATCACAAGGAAAATGACTAAAATACCCTTCATTGCAAAAATTACCATATTCGCCCTATGTAGTTTGGACCTAGAATGTAACCATTTGATGTCTGTTTCCAGCATGCCGCATGTCAATGTACTCGAAAGACTGAGACGTTTTTTATGGCGTTTTCAGAATCGTCAAATACCATCATAACCAAAAAGTTAACATTTTGACGTTTGTCAAAAGTCAACCCTTTGACTTAAGGGTAAAATGGTCATTTCCAACCCCTTGAAACTCTGGGTCGTTACAATATCATTATTATCCCCGTTTCCTTTCTTCTCTTCTTCTTCTTCTTCCCCAATTTCAGAAGGCATCCTCTTCATCTTCAACAATCGTCATCATCTTTATCATTTTCATATCCCACATGTTTCCTCTACTATTTGGGTCATACGACCCGCGACTTGACCCAGCCTTTTCTCACTTATTTTTTGTCCGTTTTTCAACTCGTTTCGACCAAAACATCCTATTCTTACTCCATAGAAGATCTGTATGACCAAAGCAAGGAAAAACTTACCCAAATTGCTCGACCCGTCGAAGGATTCGTGGCTAAGCTTGCACCTCTGCTATCTGGACGATCCCAGCATCCAAACTCATGGCTGAGCAGTGTGTCATTATCGTAGAACTTCCAAGAAGATGAACCTAACCCTGCTTCCCAAGTTCCATGCCTGAAACTGATCAACCAAGCTCAAACCTGAAACCACCCTTCACGGGTTCACTGTCATTCTCTCCTTCTTAGACCACAACTAGCCTCCCTTCTACTCTCTAGTTCTCCTCTGCTCTTATCTCTCTCAATCTCTTCTCCTCTCCCATGTTTCTTCCCTGTTTTTCTCTGATTTCCCTTTTCGATCGTGCACTCGAAAAACACCACTCACAACTCTCATTAAACAACTTAAAACACTCACACACCCCCAAAGTCGGTGCACCATATCCAAATAGATAAAGGAAACTTGTCCTAACCCAATTCAGCCACCCAAAAAGATATCACAAGGAAAATGACTGAAACACCCTTCATTGAAAAAATTACCATATTGCCCTTATATAGTTTAGACTCGGAACGTAACCATTCGATGTCTGTTCCCAACATGCTGCCTGTCAAAGTACTCGGAAGACTAAGACATTTTTTTACGGCTTTTTCGGAATCGTCAAATACCATCCCATTCAAAAAGTCAACATTTTGACCTTTGTCAAAAGTCAACCCTTTGACTTAAGAGTAAAATGGTCATTTCCAACCCCTTGAAACTCCGGGCCGTTACAATATCACTATTATCCCCATTTCCTTTCTTCTCTTCTTCCCTAATTCCAGAAGGCATCCTCTTCATCTTCAACAATTGTCATCATCTTTATCATTTCTTCTTCTTCCCCAATTCTAGAGAGTTTCATATTCATGGGGTCAATCAGGTTTTCTTCAAAGCCAAAATCATCCAATCTTCCTATCTTAGCCTCAAAACCCAATGAGGGAAACAACATATTGATAATTTTTTTTAAGGATCTTGGATTCGACAACTAGAGTTGACCTAAGCAGAGTTGGCTAATGTTGTTTGTTGTCGATAGCGAGCTTATCATGACTGCACTGAAGGCTGATGAGATCGAGAATTAGGACGGTAGAAATGGCGGACGAGAAGTTTGGGGTGACGGAGATGGTAGTTTGAGGTTTCAGAAAAAGGTATAGGTAATTGCCTTTTGCTTGTACAGTAATCAAATCCCTATCATTTATTTTTTAAGTTTATAAATTCAGTTGTTGTATCTAGTTTGCAACCTCATAAGGCTAGCATTAATGGAAATTGTTATTGTACGATTTTCTTGAGAGTTGATGATGATGGGTTTTAATCTGGGGAGTGTTTCAATATGAGGATGGATTTCCAGTTGTGCATGATAAGAATGATGAGAATGATGAAGATGATGAGAATGAGTGATGAAGATAATGAGAATATTTGGGATGAAAATGCATGTGGAATCCAAAATCATCCGAAAATTGTGGAGCTGTCACTTGACCCATAATTCTCAAAATGACCAAATTGCCCCTGGCAATAACGCTAGTCATTTGAAAGCACCCACACATTAAATAATCTATTTACCAACTAAATATGTTATTTAATCGGGTTAAAATCTCCGTAATATTATTATTCTCCCCGAGAGTTAATTGTCATTATTCTTAGTAACGGACAATTAATATTAATATTAAAACACAATAATTATCATTATTATCATAATGAGCTATTATTATAATTATTAAATAATATATTTAATTAATAATATATTATTTATTAATTACAAATTCAACCGACCAATCAGAACGCTCCAAGGCTCCTAAGATTTTCCTATAAATAGCAGAGCACATTTCATTTCCAAGGTACTTCGATTCTTCGCTTCGAAGTATATATTTTTCCTCTCTCAAAACTGACTTAGGCATCAGAGTGTTTTTGGTCGAACAACCCCCCTGGTAATCGATTGAGGCAACGATAGCTAATTGTTTACTGTTTGCAGGAATTGTGAGGACTTTTCGTGGCGCGTTCGATTTTTGATTCAAAAATTGGTGCTTTCATTGAGAGCAATTGAGAAATACTCAGAAGAAGATCTCTCGGTTGTTCCTCGTTCTTCAACGGTGTTCATCGTTCTTCAGGAAATTGTTCATCGTTCATCTTTCTTCATTCGTCGTTCATCGGCATTGTTCTAAGATTTTGAACGTTGTTCAAATCATCCATCAACAACTTTCTTGTTCAAGATTCTTTGATTCAGCATGGTTAGGGTTCGTCGATCCGTTCGATCAGCTGGAGAAGGTGTTTCTGCCTCAATTGCTCTAACGAGGAATGAGGCTCACATAGAGACTTCGGAGGAGAGGCCAATTCGACCTAGGCGTGTGTCCATAGAAGCGTCCATGAAGACGCTCGGAGGGAGGTTAACCTTCAGCTTCAGAGCATTTCCCTCTCCACCTAACCAAATGCCCGCACTAGGGGAAGGAACTTTAGCTTTGCAGCAAGCATGAGGGCTTTTGATGGGAGGTGCATCACGGCACGATCAGACCACAGTAAACATGGATCTAAGGGACTTTCTGGATGGGCGACACAACATCTTAGGCAGAAGTCACCTCCAACCTCCTCAGGACAACTTGGCGCAACAAGTTGAAAGGTTGAGCAGCCATGTTCAACTTCAAACAGAACTCTTGCAGCGACTCTTGACAGAAAGAACAGTCCAAGAGCCAAACAGAAGTCCCAAGTCGCATGGAAGACAAGAGAATTCTCCAAGGTGACCTGGGAAAGAACCGGTCCGCAACCGAACAATGTTACGAGACACTTCACTAAGCGACTCTGGTGAAGAAAGTCACACTCACCTAGAAAAGAGCCCACAACCTCCAAGGCCATCGGTACATGAGCGGCTAGGAAGTAGGATCGGGGCAACTTCACGGGTGGAGAGCTCTCAGCGCTCACATGGGAGCAGGGGGCAACCTCATGCTCTACAAAAAGACCCAAGACGATCTGCCCATGGCAGTGAGAGAGAAGATGAAGCCTACTCCCCTACACGATCCCAGAGATTAAGAGGAGAAGCTCAAGGAGGTTCTCGGCAATTAGCAAAAAATAACTCACAGCCTCAGCAAGGTACGTTGCGGGCTAATGATGTTCAAAGAATGCTAGACATGCACCTTCGTGCTCAACGAGATGTCGATTTAGAGGACGATCTACGTCGCCAGATACAGCTCCCCACACCTCTTGTAAGGGATATTAAGGAAGAGTCATTCCCTCAAAGGTTTGCAACGCCAAACTTCACTCCGTTTAAAGGAGCCTCCGACCCGGTAAAACACATAGATTATTACCGGGGAGTCATGGTCCCCCATAGGCATAACGATGCGCTCATGTGTAAAGTTTTTCAAGCTTCCCTTCGAGGCCAAGCCATGACTTGGTTCAATCATCTCCCCCGGAGGTCGATTGCATCATTTGAAGAGTTGGCTCTGGCATTTGTGAATGAGTACGCACAACTTCGGACAATTGAGGTGAAGGATGGCCATCTTTTTTCTGTCCGAAAGAGAGCAAAAGAAAGTCTGCGACAATACGTACGAAGATTTTGTGAGGAGAAGTCTCAAATTGTCAGCTGTAGTGACCTAGTTGCGGTAATGGCATTTAAACAAGGACTCCCTTGGGACAACCAGCTTTACGGAGACATCGTCATGAGCAATGCGCAAAGTCTCACCAAGATGCTTTCGCTAGCGGAGTGACAGGCAAGCTAGGAGGACGAGAAGAACGCCACCCATACTCAGGACCATGCTGGGGCTAGTGAAAAGGCCTCCAATGAAGATGAGTCTCATGGGAAGTTTGCGACTGGAAAGTCCAACAAGCGCAAGGCGGGTCAACCCTCCCAAACACCAGCTATGGGGAAGCCTAACTTGTAGCTATCTTTGCCAGTCCATCAGATCCACAATGAAATTAAGGACAAACCATGGTTCAAGAAGCCGGAGCCAGTCAAAGGTGATCAAGAGAAGGCTGATAAAACAAAGTGGTGTGCCTTCCACGAGTGTTATGCGCATAACATCGGAAAATGCATATCTTTCGAGAGATATCTCAGAAATCTCATCAAAGAAGGACATTGCACTGAGTACGTCAAAAGGAAGGCTGTGGATCGACCTGTTGACAAAGGACCGAAGGAACCTGCAGCAAAGATGATTCACATCAATACCATCATGGCAGAATCGGAGTTGCTAGGAACCACCTCCAAGATGAAGAAAAGAAAGATCCAAGATGCACTAGCCATCTCTCAGGTCTCCAATGTTTCCGCCCCGGGGTGGCCAACAACCTTGTCGTTGGTTTCTCTTTGAAGGACAAGGTAGGACTTGATTGGCCGCATGATGATGCTTTAGTCGTATCGATCCAGATCGTACATGCTCAAGTTGATCGGATTCACGTTGATGAAGGAAGCGCAGCAAATATCCTTAGCCTGGATGTAGTGCGCAAGATGGGGCTAGAAAGCCTCACAACAAAAAGGGTCGTTTCGCTCCGAGGTTTCAATGTGTAAACCAGCATGACCGTAGGCACTTTCCAGCTGGATGTACATTCTGATCCCGTAGTCACGTCCCAGGCTTTCTACATCATGGACGAGTACTCTCCATACAATGGAACTTTGGGAAGACCATGGCTTCACAAAATCCTCGCAAATACGTCAAGCCTTTACCAGAAGATTCGATTCCCTATCCCCGGATGTGGAATCGGGAAGATCAAAGGCGATCAGGCAATGGCTCGGTGGTGCCTTACAGAAGGGCTAAAGGAGGTCAAGGAGGCTGAGTTTGTACCCTAGGTAGGGTCATCTACTGGGGGCAAGCTTTGTTCTTCGTCTCCCAAATAGAAACTAATCACGGGTCAAGATCCAGACATTCATGAGGAGCCACCAACTCCGGAAGGATGGCAACCGGAGGATAACCTCACCCTCATTCAACTTGACCCTGAATATCCCGAGCGACAAGCCTGCATTGGTGCTCGGTTGAGTGACACATAAAAAGAAGAACTCATAGCTTTCCTGCATGAGGAGAAAGAAGTTTTTGCCTGGTCTCCGTCTGACTTGTCGGGGATTGATCCTACCATCGCTTGCCACAAGCTGCACGTCAATCCCCACCACAAGCCGGTCAAGAAGAAAAGACACAATTTTTTCCCCGAGAAAATTTCTATCATCCAAGAGGAGATTGACAAGTTACTCGTTGCTGGATCCATTGAAGAAGTTCCGCACTCTGAATGGCTAGCAAATTTCGTGCTTGTCAAGAAAAAGGAAGCTGGATGATGGAGAGTTTGTGCTGATTACAACGATCTCAATCTTGCGTGCCCAAAGGATAACTATCCTCTACCCATAATCGATCTCTTAGTAGACTCAACTGCCAGAAATGAGCTCCTAAGCTTCCTGGATGCATACTCGGGCTATAATCAGATTTTCATGTATGAAAAGACAAGGACAAAATTGCCTTTGTCTTCGACCGAGGTGTGTACTGCTACAAGGTCATGCCATTTGGCCTCAAGAATGCTGGTGCAACGTACCAGAGACTCATCAATCAGATATTCAAAGATCTCATTGGAAAAACCATGGAGGTCTATGTGGATGACATCATGGTCAACGGAGAAAAACGAGGGGATCATATCACCAACCTGCGAGAGACCTTCAACTTGCTGAAAAAGTACAAAATGAACCTCAACCCTCTGAAGTGTACTTTCGGGGTATCAACAGGGAATTTCTTGGGATAACCTGTGACTCAGCGTGGGATCGAAGAAAATCCAAAGCAAATCAAGGCAATTCTCGAGATGAAGTCCCCATCAAGTCTGAAAGAGATTCAAAGTCTCACTGGACGAGCTGCAACATTAAACAGGTTCTTGTCTAAGTCAAGTGATCGGTGTTGACCTTTCTTCCAAGCAGTAAAGAAGGCATCCAGAGATAAGTGGGATGAAGGTTGTGAGAAAGAATTTCAAGATCTCAAGGCCTACTTGACATCTCCACCGCTACTATCAAAACCCAAAGATAACGAGGATCTGTTCCTTTATCTGGGGGTCTCTGATGTTACTGTAGGCTCTGCGCTGATTCGGGAAGATAATGGGATTCAACTACCTATGTTCTACACATCCAAAGCCCTCCTTGATGCTGAGACATGATATCCGAAATTTGAAAAGCTGATTCTGGCATTATTGGTTACCACTAAGAAGTTGAGGCCTTACTTTCAAGCTCATCAATCGTTATGATAGAATATCCACTATGTTCGTTACTTCATGCACCCGATGCATCGACACGGGTAATGAAATGGGCCATAGAGCTGAGTCAGCATGATTTGCTATATAGTCCACGATCAGCTGTCAAAGGCCAAGCCTTAGCAGATTTTGTTATGGAGTTAACACTAGCGTCACTGGAAGGAAACAATGGCAATAAGCTTAGCAATGCCCCCAGGGCCACCGACACTTCCTTGTCACAAGATCATGGCGACAGTTCCTTTTCTCTGCAACCCTCAACTTCCAATCATCTATGGATGCTCTTTGTTGACGGTTCCTCGAACCAGAAGGGGGCAGGAGCGGGGATTGTCCTTATTACTCCTGATGGCTCAATAGTGGAACAGGTAGTACAGTTTGGATTCAAAGCCTCTAACAATGAAGCGGAGTATGAAGCTTTGATTTGTGGGCTCACACTTGTCAATGAGTTGGGAGTCAAAAAGCTTGCTATTCATTCGGATTCGCAGTTGATCACTAACCAATCGATCGGTAAATATGCTGCGCGTGATGCATGGATGCTCAGATATAACAACAAGGTCCAGGAAATGCTTGCTTTTTTCTCAGTTTTCACTTTCATCAACTTCCACGAGCCAAAAATACACAAGCAGATGCGTTGGCCAATTTAGCATCATCACTTGACTTTCGTTTCAAGCGCTCAATCCCGATTGAGTATCTCGAGTAGAGAAGCATTGATGTGAAGGAGATTGAAGTAAAAAAAATAGATTCATCTCCAAGTTGGCAAGATCCTTTTATCAACTATCTAGAGCATGGAACATTTCCTACTGAACGGTTAGAAGTCCGCAAAGTCCAAATGAAAGTTGTGCGGTACTATGTTGACAAAGGCCAACTTTTTTGTAAGAGCTTCACGGGACCAAACTTGTTATGCTTGAAGCATCCTGAAACGTTGAAAGTCTTGGCTGAGATTCATGAAGGACATTGTGGGAATCATTCTGGTGGAAGATCGCTTGCTCAAAAGACGCTTAGTGCAGGATTTTATTGGCCTACTCTACGCCAGGAAGCTTTACAATATGCTCAAAAATACGACAAATGTCAAAGGTTCAAGCCTAACCAATTGGCGCCACCGGAAGAGCTGCATGCACAGACTAGCCCTTGGCCATTCATGCAATGGGGAATTGACATCGTTGGACTGCTCCCAAGCACTCCAGTTCCAAGCAAGAAGTATTTGATCGTTGCCACTGACTACTTCACCAAATGGGTGGAGGCAAAGGCCTTGGCCACCATAACTCAGGTTGATATTCAAAAATTCATCTAGAGTCAGATCATCTGCCGATTAGGACTTCCCAAGGTCATTCTAACAAACAATGGAACTCAGTTCACTGGCGTCGTAATCAACGAGTTCTTTGAGTCTTGGAAGATCAAGCATTTCACTTCAACTGCATATTATCCCGAGGGTAATGGTCAAGCAAAAGCTTCAAACAAGACGATCCTTGACTGTATCAAGAAACGACTTGATGATAAGAAAGGCTCCGGGAGGAAGAGTTGGATGGCACACTTTGGGCTTACCGCACCACTCCGCGTCGTGCAAGAGGAGAGTCTCCATTCACCCTTGCATACGGTACTGACACAGTCATTCCTCCATATGTTGTTTTTCCAGCGCCCTTTACCGAGCTCGATGATCCAGTAGTCAACTTCATCGCTCTAAGAACTTCACTTGATCTCATCGAGGAATTAAGAGAGCATGTGGTGAAGCGCATCTCCAGTTACCAACAAAAAGTGAGAAGTTTCTACAATAAGAAGGCTCGACTCCGGCACTTTCTCCCAAGTAACCTTTCCCTTAAGAAAAAGTTTGCAACACCCAATCGTCCAGGGTCTCAAAAACTCAAGTCCCCATAGGAAGAACCCTACCAAATCTACCAAGTAGGCGGAAAGGGAAGCTACACCTTAGAGACAATGGACAGAAAGTTAGTGTGTGGTTCCATGAACTCTCATCACCTCTGAAAATATTATGTATAATGCAAACTAGAGCTCAAAGCTAAGTTAGTCTTTGTTTTGTGCTAAATATAGACATTATTTTCAAGAATTATGTATTTAGACTTATCAATAAAGCTATCAAGTCATTCCTAGTTCACTTATGTGTTATTGTATTTTCGACAAGTGTTATTGTATTTTCGACAAGGTTCTCAAAGCCTTCCTCTGGGAAGCATCCAAAGCCTTCCTCCGGGAAGCATCCAAAGCCTTCCTTCGGGAAGCACTCAAAGCCTTCTTCCGGGAAGCACTCAAAGCCTTCCTATCGGGAGCATTCAAAGCCTTCCTTTCGGAAGCACTCAAAGCCTTCATCCAGGAAGTACCCAACGCCTTCCTTCAGGGGGAGCTCATAGCTTTCCTCTGGGAGCCACGCAAAGCTTTATGGAGGAAGCGCTTAAAGTCTTCCACCAGGAAGCACACCAGGTCTTCCTCTGAGAAGCATTTCCATAACCTCGTAAATTTGAAGCGCTCGAGCTTTCTAGTAAGCATTTCAAGCCTTCAGTTAGAAAAGAGCAAACGCCCTTCCCTGAAGGCAATGTACCAAAAAATAAATCATCTAACACTTCGAGTTATTTAGAACCCGTCGTTGCATACCCATGGTTGCAATGGGGGCATATTAGCCCTCACCATTTGGCCCAAAAGCCCATGGGCTTTTGGGGGCCCGTTAAGCCCGATGGACAAAAGCCCGGCCTGACCCTCTATGGGTTGTGGGCCGGCCCGGCCCGAGAGTTAGCAGGTTGGGCTTGGGCTTATGGTGTTCAAACCCAATAGGCCCGAACCCGATAAAGTCCGGTAAGCCCAGCCCGACCTGCCCGTAATAAACCCGGCCCATAAGCTAGAAAATATTAAAAACTTATTATTTAAAAACTAATACTCAACTCATTCTTAATACTAATATTTCAACCCAAACCAAAATCTCAGCCCAAGTCACCTAATTTATTTTTAAAAGCCCAATACCCAATACAAACCCTAACCACTCTTCTACCTACTTAATAGGTCCAACGTTTTTGCACCCTTGAGTATTTTATTTTAACGAGGCCACTTTTTTGCACCCTTGAGTATTTTTTTTCATTATTAATATTTTTTTTCATGCATATATGTTTTGTAACTTTAAAATTTGAGACATAGTTTATTGTAAAAACCCACGTAAATCCGATCCAAGTGGGCTTAATAGGCCCGACCCGAAAATCCCGATATAAACCCGGCCCGATAAAAGCCCGTGAGCTCTTTTTTATGTCATTAAGCCCGCCCGGCCTTGCCCGCAAATTTAAAAATTATTTAATAAGCCCGGCCAGACCCGGCCCAAGCCCAAAAAATTTGGGTCGGGCTTGCCCTGCCCGGCCCAATACCGAGGGCTAGGGCATATAAATGTATTCGCTATAGCACGTTGTATGGAGTTCATTCCGGCACATCGTTCGGAAAGGCAAACTGATTATGAGCTTTCCACTCTATGAAGTCTTCAGGCTTCTCAAACTCCATGTCTTTCCCTCGGAATAAACTTTGGCTACTAGAACCACCACGCTCCCATAATGCGAGTTTACCAGACCGATCTAAAAGAGCACCTTGACGCATCTTAAAACGAACGCCTTGAAAAATGGTGGAAATCTCATTTTGGATCGTCGTTAACGGATGTCCAAAACCCCCGAGATGGGAAAAAAACGTGAAGATGCGAAGAAAAACCATCTTCAGTTAAATATATATTTATTTATGGTTACTTTAACAAATAAAGTTAATTAAATAAATACATAAATATACATTTATAAACTAATATATATATATATATATGGGACCGGGTAAAAAGTTGCAAGAGCAAATATATAACAAAACATGCATGGATCCGCTCAACAGCTGCAGAAAAAATAAATAATAAAAAAAAAGAATCGGATGGTGCCATGTGGCAGCAGCAGAGCTCCCGCAGGGACCCGATCGAACGCCCCTCCCTGTCACCATCCATCGTGATACACAAATCAAAGTCCACCACGCGTCCCGCTTCTACACGCCGCAGCCGACAGCCCCCGGGGCCCGCACCTGAGCCTCTAATCACAGCATGCCGCGTGCCGCATTCTGCACACTCCGCTGACGAAAATGAGGCCCGATCTCCTGCGAAACCAATCATGGCCTTCCAAGTGTCGCGTCTGGATAACACTATCAGGGCCGCCGACAGTGGCGGACCCCGCCTGCCTGACGGGCCACAGAGAAGCCGACACGCGGCTACACTTAGGAGCACTCCCCGACAGCTCCTGCAAGACAAGTCTGAAGCTCCAATCAACCGATCACATGTGGTGGTCTGCGGTCCGCCGTCCAGCATTTATCGGCGCGTGGCGCGGACGCGCAAGTCGCGTCCCATCGTCCGCCAGTCACTCTTTTCACTTTCGCACCACGTGACCCGCTTTCACCCCATTTATTTTTTTACGTTTAGGTTTCTTAAACCAATCCAAGTCCTACTAAACATTACAAAGCAAACAAATAAATGATATAAAAAACAAAAGAAAATTTACCAGCCTTACCTCTCAAACAATTCCTTAAAAAATTGGCGAAATGCTTTTTTGCTTTTTTCCTCCAAGCAACCTTCCTTTCCTTCTAAACCAGACAACACGAGAGGCTAAGGTGTGAACCCTTCCCCCATGCAACTATTTAAACAAATAGCAAACCACAATGGCTCAGTTTGAGTTGAATTTCATTTAATTGAAATTAAAACCATTTAATTACGGTAAAACAGCATTTAAATTGGTTTAACTACAAATTTAGCTGAAAATTTGGCTGACGTTTTTCCCATAATTTTGGCTCATTTAATTAAAATTATAACCACTTAAATGGAATGTTTTTTGTTTAATTTGAAGTTGACTACAAAATTTTCCATAAATTTTTAGTTCAAAACGAAAATGCCAACATTTCTTACAAATACATATATATATATATATACATATGTGTATGCATATATGTACATTCATACGTACACGTATATGACTGGTATGAATATACCCAGCCAATTTTATTTAAAAGCTCAGCACTTTTCCTCAGCACGGAGAAGGAGCAAAAATAAAAGAATTCCAAGAATGTACATCCATTCGGATTCCCTGAACTCCGAAGCGATGTTGGGGCATTTGTGGAACCCAAAATTATCCGAAAATTGTGGTGCTGTCACGTAGCCCATAATTCCAAAATGACCAAATTGCCCCTGGCAATAACGCTAGTCATTTGAAAGTACCCACACATTAAATAATCTATTTACCAACTAAATATGTTATTTAATCGAATTAAAATCTCCGTAATATTAATATTCTCCCCGAGAGTTAATTGTCATTATTCTTAGTAACAGACAATTAATATTAATATTAAAACATAATAATTATCATTATTATCATAATGAGCTATTATTATAATTATTAAATAATATATTTAATTAATAATATATTATTTATTAATTACAAATTCAACCGACCAATCAGAACGCTCCGAGACTCCCAAGATTTTCCTATAAATAGCGGAGCACATTTCATTTTCAAGGTACGTCGATTTTTCGCTTCGAAGTATATCATTTTCCTCTCTCAAAGCTGATTTAGGCATCGGAGTGTTTTTGGTCAAACAACCCCCCGGATACTCGATCGAGGCAATGATAGCTAATTGTTTGCTGTTTGCAGGAATTGTGAGGACTTTTCGCATTGGGTTCAATTTTTGATTCAACACTGCCCTCTTAATTTTAGCCAAATTATGAGTTGAATGGATCAAAGAGTTTCCAAGCGAACTTTTAACGGTAATTCGAATGAAACATCTAATGAAGGTAGTGATTTGTTAATGGCTATATAGTTTGAATACCTATGGAAATTTTCATAATTTATATATAAGTTTGCGGGAAATCATAGTGTGGAGAATTTTATATAGTTTATTCCTCTGAAGTTGATCTCTAAACCTTAAGGTGTAACACGTGAATCACTCCACCTGGAGAGTACTGTCATATTTTTCATAAATTAAATTAAAATTAATGGCTAAAAATAAATAATAAATGAAAAAGGAAAAAAAAAGTGTCAAAATATTCAAGTATGATCATGGTTCAATATTCAAGTTGCTTGAATTATCAAGGTAAAACTGCAACACTCCCTCCCAGTTCCAGTCCCAACTCCCACGGGAAAGAAGAAAAAACTGCAGAAAAAAGAAAATGACAATGTCTTCCACTCTTCCTTCTTGAATTATAAAGGTATGCCAACTGCAGCACTCCCATTTTAATTCAGTTTTTCTTCAAGCCTTATCCACCATTTTTCTTCATTTTCTAATGTACTTCCAGTAGAAAAACTGCAGAAAAAGTAATTGCCTCCCTCAATTATTCTTTCTTCATCTTATTTTCTTCAAAAGAAATCGGGGGTGAGTTTTTCCATTTTCAAATATTCAAAGTATAAAGTATTACTCTCTAATTTTAGTTTTAAATCTAAATTGAATATAGGGTTTTGGTTTGGGAATATAAGGATTAGAGATTTTTTTTTTCGGTTTGATAATTTGAAATTTGAATGTTGAAATTCGCTTTATGTAGGAGTAATTTAGACATTGACTTATTGAGTGAAGATTATGGCTATGAGGATTCAATTCACATACTAGTTGCTATTGTGGGAAGCAAGGTTAGTAAATCAATTTTTTTTCCCCTAATTGTTGATATTGAATGTTTGATTTAATTGGGTAAAGATGGTTTATTTTTTAAATGTATATTGTTGCAATTGTGAAATTGATTTATTTTGCTTTTCTTGATTAGTTGGCTAGTAGAATTTCTTGTTCTTAGTTTTTTCTTTGTGGCTTTGTGTTTGTGAATTTTTTTATAACAATTTGTGTTGATAGATTTTGTTATGTGTATGCTTATATGAATTTTAATCATCATCAATAGGTTTTCTATCATAATGACGGATCACAATCGTAATCCCAAGAAATCAAAGTTAAAGAGTTTGTTATCGTATTATATATAAAAAAAATTGATTCATCATCAAGTAGCAAGCCTTCAAAGTCATTGTATACTCCAATTTGTGATGAAACTCATCCTAAGTCTCCTATTGTCGAACCTCAAGTAGAGAGAGTTGAGTCTCAAAGAGCCAATGATGATCAAGATTTTAATATGAATTATCTTGAACCTGATCCCGGATTACGTCGTCTAATATCCAAATATCCATTTAATGAACATGACAATGTTCGACGAGCATATGTTCTTTTAGGACCATCTCAACCTAAATTGGATACATACCCAAGTAGACTTGATGGAAAGCAATAACGTCGATTTCAAAGTGCATGGTTTGATAATTTCCCTTGGCTTGAATATTCCGTTGATAAAGATAGGGCATTTTGTTTTCCATGCTTCCTTTTTTAAAATAGCCAATTGCATCCAACGTTTATCATTGATGGGTATCAAAATTGGAAAATAGTTGGGGGAAAGCATTGTACTTTTCAACATCATATGGGTAGTTTAAATTCACCACATCATCTTGCTATGCAAATATGGAGTAATTTAAAATACCCTTCCTCTCATATTGAAAAGGTGGTAAATGCGCAATCATCAAAACAAGTTATGGAAAATCGGTCGCGACTAATCACCTCAATAGAGGGTGTAAGGTATCTAGCAACTCAATCATTGGCATTTCAAGGTAATGACGAATCCATTAGCTCATCCAATCGGGGAAATTTTGATGAGCTCATAAAGAGTTATGCAAGAATGAATGTAGAAGTTGAGAAAGTTGTCTTAGAAAATGCTCTTCAATTTTCTAAGTATATTTCAAACGATATACAAAAGGAGATACTACATATTTTTGCTAACAAAGTGAGGAAGAAACTTTTGAAGGAAATAGGACAGAGCAAATTCAGTATTCTTGTTGATGAATCACTTGATGAATCCGGTAAGGAACAAATGACCATTATCCTTAGATTTATTGATTGTGATGGATATGTTCGTGAGCGCTTCTTTGATATTGTGAGTGTTGAAGATACTAATGCATCAACTCTTAAGGAAGAGATAGTGTTTGCTAAACATGATATTCTTGTGGAAAATATGTGTGGATAAGGTTATGATGGTGCAAGTAATATGTGAGGTGCATGGAAAGGATTACAAGCATTGTTTCTTCAAGATTGTCCATATGCATATTATGTGCATTGCTTTGCTCATCGATTGCAACTAGCTTTAAATGGTGCAGCTAAAGATGTGAAAATTATTTGGAGATTCTTTTTTATGTTGACTAATATTGTCAATTTTGTTACTACTTCCGCTAAGCGTCGTAATGAGCTAAGATTTATTCGAGAAGCTGAAGTTGAAGCATTGTTGGATTGTGGAGAACTTGAAATAAGTAAGGGACTTAATCAAACTCGTTGTTTGAAACGAGTTGGAGCTACACGTTGGGGCTCTCATTATGCTTCTATTACTAGTTTGATAGAATTGTTTAAAGAGACAAAATTACTTCTTCTGGATATCAGAGAGCATGGACCTACCCAACAATTTTGTGGTGATGCTGATAGTAACTATATTGCTATGATGTCTTTTGATTTTGTGTTTTCTTTGATTTTGCTTGATAGAATTATGGGAATCACTGACTTTCTCTCCCAAGTTTATCAGAAAAAATCACAAGACATTGTAAGTGCTCTAAACTTTGTTTCAAATACAAAATTTCAGCTTCAACAGTTAAGGAAACATGGTTGGGATGAAATATTTGGAACTGTGAAATCATTTTGTGAACTACATGATGTTGATATGTCTGATATGAGTGCTCGTTATATGATGGGCACAGGTCGTTCTTGTCAACAAACAAATTTTATTACAGTTGAGCACTATTATCGGATTGATGTCTTTAATGAAGTTATAGATCATCAGTTGGGTGAATTGAGTGATAGATTTCTGGAGAATACAGTTGAACTTCTCATACTTAGCACATCATTGGATCCTCGTAATTTCTTCAAGTCATTCAATATTAATGATATATGTAAACTTGCTGAGAAGTATTATCCTAGTGATTTCCTTCCAAGTGATTTGAAAGCTTTGAGAACAGAGTTGAGATATTTTGAGAATGATATGCATCGCCAGCCTTGCTTCAAGAACATCACCACTCTTCCTGAATTATGCCAAATATTGGTGGAAACAACTTTGGAAGATAACTATTGTTTGATATATAGGCTCGTTCGGTTGATATTGACTCTTCTTGTTTCAACTGCAACAACAGAACGGGTTTTTTCATCTATCAGAATTATAAAGAATCGATTTCGAAACAAAATAGGTGATGAATTTCTTACTGGTTGCATGACCCTCCACATTGAAAGAGACTTCACTTATACTATCGGCAATGAAGAGATAATTGAGGATTTTAATGCTATTAAGACTCGAATGGTACAATTTAAAATTAGAAAATAACAATTTGTACTTGAATTGCATGTTTAATTATGATTTTTTGTTGTAAATTGTTTATTTTTACTATCAAACTTTTATTTACATATGTACGTAGATGCATTTAAGGGTAAGACTTATTACTTCCCCCTGATTAGGTGTATCATTTTATGTTTATTAATGAAGTTCACGTGTACTGTAGAGTTTCTTCAAAATTTAGTATTTAAATTTAACCCATCCGAAATTTAGGGTCAAAAACCGTCATTGTCTCTAAACCTTAAGGTGTAACACGTGAATCACTCCACCTGGAGAGTAGTCATATTTTTCATAAATTAAATTAAAATTAATGGCTAAAAATAAATAATAAATGAAAAAGGAAAAAAAAAGTGTTAAAAATATTCAAGTATGATCATGGTTCATTATTCACGAGGCATAACCACAATTCACAAAAAGCCAAGTGAAGAGTATTAAAAGGCGGGTCATTGCCATCCAATGCCGAAGAAAAGGCCAAGGGCATATGCTTAAATTGTGTGTGTCATTCCAGAAACAAGGTGCACGTGGGCCCATAAAAAAAATAGGACGCATCTCGCTTCCATATTGGCAAGAACATCCCGCCTTATTATTTGTCATGAGGCATGATTAAAATGAAATTACGAAATGTAGTGGCAAAAGTTTAGCATTAATTAAAATAAAATAATCAAAATACCATTATTAAATTTCAGTATGAAAAATTCTTGCCTTGTAAATTCAAACGTGAAATAGAATAAAATAAAATAATGTGGCCGAAGAGAATAAAGAAATTGGAGCCTTTGCTTTGCTTAAACAAATTAAAAACTAATAATTAACAAAAAAAAAAAGAAGTTAGAAGATGAGAATTCCAGGAGTTGAAATCTTTACGAACTACTCTATCTCCTCTTCAAAATCCTCTAATCTCAAACCATAATTAACCTAATTAAACCTACTTAATTTTATGATTTAGACTAATAAAATTATTAATAGCTGTTTATAGAAAAGGACAAAGTTGGAAACAAGTTTGTCATCTTGCTAGCTATCTCCCAATCCGAGAAGACCCTCAAATCCGTTTTCCTTTCCCACATGATTCTTCAACTCACCTGCACCAAAGTCACGTGAATTTTACTAGGCTCAAGAATCCATCTCCCCCCATCGTTTGTTTACATGCAAATTATTTTGAGTGCCAAAATAACAAAAAATGTTCCCTTTTCAATTTTTACATTTTCGTTCTAACATGGCTAGTTATTCTCTGAAGTGAGTGTAATTATTTCTGTAAAAAAAAATATTACCGAAACTTGTTTAAAATTTCTTTTTTTTTAATAATTTTTTGTTGTCTTGATACGGTAAATTTCTTACATTTTTTGTTTATTATTTATTGTGTATAGCGAAATTCTGATAAATGTCTATTTATAAATAAAAGAAAAAAATAAGAAAAATAAAAAGTCCAATGAAACTCTGAAAAAACTAAAATCGACTGAAATAATAGATATGACATACATTAAATCGAAGAAAAATAACAGAAACGCAGGAAAATATAAAGCCATAGAAAATAAAACACGTGTTACAACCTGCAAAGTTAACAATTAATTAAGCTGAAAAATAATTAAACTCAGTTAATTGTGGTAATTACCTGAGGGCTGAGGCTGAGGCTGAGGCTGAGGCGCCTGAGGGATTGCAGTTAGGGGGATCTTCAAAGAGCGAGAGAGAAAGCTGCTTGTGAGCAAGTCCAATGTCGAAGAGAATGAGACCTGATCTTGGATCATCAACAATGATGTCTTTGACTGGAAGCCATAGAAAGAGCTCCTCTTGGGACAAACCCTCAACCCCAATGAGACCTCCATAGCTGAGATTGGCCCTCACAACACTATCAAAGAATACCCTGTTCTCGAATTTGGTAAGGCAAGGCCCATCAAGGAACACTTGAAGCTGCCCATTCTCAGAGAGGGTGTAAGATTTCACCTTCTTTGGGAGGAGCCCACCTGGTAACCCGTTGGAGATCAGAAGGTCGTGAATTGAAGAGGATGAGGAGGGCGAGGGACAGAGAAAGAGAAAGAAGGTGACCGTGATGAAGAAGCTGTGGGTGTTAAACAAGGACATGATGATGAATTGGTAATGGGTTGGGTTGGAAATGCATTAGAGTGAGAGATAATTTAGAGAGTTTTTTGTTTTTTTTTTTAAAAAAAAAAGGGGATATGATTAATTATTTGGAGAGTTGGAAAGTTGTGAGACTGCTTAATAAAGGGCCATTTTTTGGTTAAACTTACCATTTGGCCCCTGTTTTCAGACTGATTCTCAAGCCGGCCATGGGCTTTGGAGTTTAGTTATTTTGTTCTGTAGCACCTAATTATGCTGTTTATTTATAAATCATTGGTTGTCTTAGCTTTGTTTGGTTATGAATTTTCTTATAGTAGATACATCTATGTATCTAGAAAGCTACGGGATCTTGTTTTTTTTTTTTCAATCATAATATTATATATATAATCAAAAAATTTATCGTTCAATTACATTAAAATACATAAATAGAGTAGAAAAACGGTATGGTGTATATTGGCAGTACATAGAAGTATTTCTCCATCTATACCAATAAGCCACAATCTACTTCCTCTTCGTGGTTTTTAATTTTTGCCCAATAAAATTTTAAGACAGTCACAAAAATGCATAATTTGAATATTGGAAGGTAATTTAAATTAGTACAAAATGATTAAATTCACAAAATACGTATGTAACGACTCGGAAATTTAGAAAATGTAATTCTCATAAATTTAAAAGGGAATTGATGATTTTGCCCTTGTGGATCAAAGTTGACTTTTTGCAAAGTACGTCGTGTATATGTGTGTTGTGTCCGTGTGTGTGCGGGGTTGCAAACCCGAGAGACAGAGAGGAAAATAAAGGAAGAAAAAATGGAAAAGAAAGAAGAAGAGAAACAAAGAGGAGGAAGAAAACCAAGCAAACTTGAGAAACTCGAAAAACGACCTGTGAACCGTCAAATCATTTTGAGGCCTCCAAGCTCGAAACCATGCTCACCACTACCTTAATTGAGTCCCTATGATTATCTTCGGCCAGAAACTTGAAGGTTTGGACGTGGGAAAAACTTGAAAGGCAAGTTCAATGATCAGCCAACAATCAAGGAAGTAGGTCTTGAAATCGAGGTGAGCTTTTGATGTTTTTAAATCAAAAACTTGTCGTATGATTGTATAGATGTGTTTAGATGATCTAAACTTGAAAATTGGACGTGAAACAGATGTTTCGAGGCGAGTTGGGCTGCTCAGGTCAGGACCCCAGTTGCAAGAGATAGGAACCCTCCTGAAAAAGCTTTGATAATCGTGTGAGGTCCCGCTCCCATCTGACAAAATAAACTGAAGTATGGAAAGTACCCTCTAATATAATAGCATAAACAATAAAATCATCAGGCAAGGGACGACTAACTGTATATAACCCTTAAGATATGATGTTCAACTAGCCAACGATATTACAGATGTTAGGACCCGACCCTCCTTGGTTAGGACTTGACTCATCTAGCACGATATTGTCCGCTTTGGGCCTCCTTGCCCTCGCCCTCACGGTTTTGTTTTCAGGAGCTCACGGTGCAACTTCACAAGGGGTCACCCATCATGGAATTGCACCAGCCTCAACTCGCTTAATTTTGGAGTTCCAACGAAACCCAAAGCCATTGAGCTCCCAAAAGGCCTCGTGCTAGATAGGTGTGTGCCTACACCTTTAAGACACACCACCATTCCCCTCTCAGACCATTCCCCTCACAGGAATGTGGGATCGTTCACCTTTCCCTCCAGGACAAGGGTCTTACAATTCACCCCCCTTAGGGCCCAGTGTCCTCGCTGGCACACTTCCCTGTCGGGGTCTGGCTCTGATACCATTCTATTAGGACCCGACCCTCATTGGTCAGGACCCGACTCATCTAGCACGATATTGTCCGCTTTGGGCCTCCTTGCCCTTGCCCTCACGGTTTTGTTTTCGGGAGCTCACGGTGCAACTTCCTAGGGGGTCACCCATCATAGAATTGCACCAGCCTCAACTCGCTTAACTTTGGAGTTCCAACCGAACCCAAAGCCACTGAGCTCCCAAAAGTCCTCGTGCTAGATAGGTGTGTGCCTACACCTTTAAAGCACACCACCATTCCCCTCCCAGACCATTCCCCTCGAAGGAATGTGGATCATTCACCGTTCCCTTCAGGACACAGGTCTTACAACAGAGCACACGAGACCCAGTTGTTTTACACTGATGCTTTCGGGTCAGGGACCCTAGATGGATTTCCAAGTTCATGACGGTTTATGGGAACCGGCATGAACCTTTGTCAGGTCATTCTGGTTCATGATGGTTTATGGAAACCGGCATGAACCCTGGTTAATGGATGTTATGGATCATGACGGTTCAAGGGAACTAGGCATGAATGTTATGTTATGTATATATATGTATTCATATACCTTCCTTTACTTCTATTATCTCCTCCGGGGAGGCTCGTTGGCCTGGGTGGACCTCGGAGTAGTCACGGAGCACCGACTGAGTGGAGTCACCCCCCAGTTGGGTTCCTTACTCTCAGGAAGGCTATGATTACTATTACCTCGGGTAGGGTCAGTGGTCTGCGGACATTGATCTTGACTTTGAGAAGACTCGGATTGAGACCTAGGTAGCACGCGCGTAGCTTTGGAAACCGTGACAGGATTGGTTGTGTGAATTATATCTATATATGATATGATATATGATGTGTGTTTACTCAGGTTTTGGGCAGTGGCCCGTTTGGTTAGTTTCTTCTGATTTGGGCTGAGTCCCTTATGGATTTGGGCAGTGGCCCGTGTACTTGATTTCATTATGGTTTTTCTGGATAAATGGTTTTCGAATGCATGCATGCTTTTTAGTGAAGGGTACAAATGTCTTCTCGTTAAAATGTTTTATAAACTCTTGTTTTGTCCACTCACAGTTTTTAATGTTTTGACTGCCCTTCAAGTTGACAGCGGATGTGGACTGTAGCAGAGACCGAGATATCACATACCTCCTCCGGATCCTGGCGTACTATGATAGCCCGGGAGGGCAAAGGTCCGAAATATCCCTTGTCTGACACTTCGTGTCAGACAGGAGCAGGGTCATCCCGCAGTAATCCCAGGGGGATTGGGATGGGTCCTGTCAACGTGGTATCAGAGCATGGTTGCTCGTGTTACTCTGAATTCCAAAGCGTATTTTGCGACAAGCTCCGTACGCATGTCGAGGATGTGATATCTCAATGGGCTACAGTTCTTGATCAACCTGATAGTTGGGGTGCCGATACGATAGTTAGTAGGATTAAATCGTGGAATGTCTTGGTTCGGCACTTGATGCCGGGGTTGCCATAGTTCTGTCAGGGATGACAGTATGGGACCCTACGGAAGGATTAACGTATTCGTACTTTCGAGTTTTTGATCGTGAGGCGGTTAATTGGGATCGTCTTTCACGATGTCGTAGGATCGGTTCCGACGACTGGTTCGGTTTTGTGGCCATTCGATGGTCGGATATTGTTGAGTTAGATGGATATGCTGCAGGGGGCAGCCGGATTCGAGGAATCCGAGTTGGATTGATGGTAGGATTGGATTGACGTCTTTACGAAGTCGGGACTGCGGGGTCGGTCAGATTGTGGATTGTTCTGCAATTGGTAGCTTGCAGTTGGGTTTAGAGTGACCCTAGGTGTGATCGTGGAACCCTACCTTGGGTGTATGGTTCGGAAATGTGAGTTGACGAGTAGTTTGACTTGGACGACTATTCGGATTTGGATTCGTTAATCGGTCTAGTCATGTCAGCTTATGATGGGACTGCACTTCGTAGTCGAGGTTATATTTATCGGTTAGACATAGTTGGTTGTCATGCTACTTTAGTTGTCGTTTGGTGCAACTAAGGTCATGGGCGACCTGGTAGATGACATTAGTTAGTCGAGTTACGACTGGTTAGTGATTGTTTATGCAAGTTATTAGGGTTGGTACTTGTCGATGGAATCCCGGAGTGGGGATACGGAGTAGTTGGTACGAGCGATTGATTCCGTTGGATGCGGAGTCTGGATATCGAGGTGTTTGGTAGTTAGGTCTGCACGAGTCTGTGGCAGACGCTACTACCGAGAATGGTCGTAGTTACCATTGTTGGGAATCGGTGACGTTCAGGTGACATTTCCTTTTCTCGTATGCGTTATCAGGGTGACTGTACCCGGAGTTGTCGGGTACGAGGGAGGCAGAGTTTCTCCTATTCGAGCAGAGGTGCGGGGTCGTCGCTCGGTGTGAGCGGAGATCCAGAGTTGTCAGTTTGCACACGGTGTGCTAGTGTTAGTACTGATGCTAGTGTGGATGCTTGTGTGCTGATGCTGACAGGTGATGATATTGGTACTAGTGCTGGTGCTGGTGCCGGTGATTGTGATGACGGTGAGTTACGAGTCGGGATGTGACACCGTCAGAATAGTCATATGTTTGGTATTGTGTTTCGGGAGTGGATCACAGATAGTGATGGACTGGATTAGATCCAGCATTAGTTAAGACGTGAGGATCGAGTACTGACATGGGGGATTAGTGACCAGTTGGTCAGACTCGATCTGTCACGGGGTTTAGCGACCAGTTGGTCGGTGTTGGCCAGAGTTGGTCAGATATGGCGGTATGCAGAGATTTGACTGCAGATCACAGTAGGGGTCTGTTGTGACTCTCTAGTCGAGAGGTACATATACGGTCGTAAATGGGCATGTGTCCATAACCAGTCTAACGGGGACACATGGTTGATGTCCGAGTATGTTGTTTCCGACATGGTTGGAACTTCAGAATCGCGAGAGTTTGCGATTGAGGTGACGAATGGAATGCGGGTTTTCCGCATTGGTATTGGGTATTTCGAAGTCATTTTGGGTGACTTCTCAGATTCTACCATGATTGTTGATGGTAGATGAGGTGGGTGATGTAGATGTTGTTGGTTGCCACTAGTACACCGGTCGTGTATTGGTTGGTGGACCCGTAGTTTATCTTGGGTCATTAGGTGGAGTGAGTATATCGAAGTTAGGTGACTGAGATTCCTCATTCTATACTTGGTGGCAGACGATGTCATGGTTTGGTATCATCCTTGGTTTTTCCTCGGTGGAATGACAAGGATCGATACGAGGTAATCAGTGAGAACCCACAGTCTCGGCGTGTCTCGTCGTTGACTGATCTGTTTAGATGTAGGAAATGGTTGAGGACTTTAGGCGTTGTGACGATCGGGGATCATGACGTCTATGGTCGGTTGACGTAGTGATGAATCTGGATCGTGATTTTGATGATCCAAACAGGTGGAGAGGTTATCGCTCTTACTTGGTTGTTTGAGTTGAGGATGTTGGGACTGAACTTCTTTTCGAAGTGAATCCCGTATGGTATATTACTCATGTGATTAGCTTTCTGACGTGGTCGGATATTGTCATACCTAGTGTTGTGTTGATGTTGGGATTAGCTTCCCTATGAAGTCAATCGATTGTATTGTGGTAATAATTTGAACTGGTATCCGATAGGTTCAGATATAGTGCGTCTCGGTAGATGAGAACGGTATTTCGAGTTTTGGAATCAGATTTCTGGATGACGATTCAGGATTTGATTTTGGAACTTGAAAGAGGATTTCTGTATTTGGGTTTTGGAATCGGATTCTGGGTGACGATTCAGGATTTGATTCTAGAACTTGACTGTGGATTTTCTTTTATGGATTTGGGTTCGGAATGGTTATTCCAAATGCTATCTTACGGAATGATGATTTCGAATTCGGATTTGAACATGGTTATGGATATGAGTTCTGGATTTGGATTCGGGATTTCTTACGAAATTGCGGATTTGGATTCGGATTTGAAAATGGATAATGGGTCGGAGATTCGATTTGTCTAATATTGGATTGGACAAATGGACTCTATAGTAGAAACGTGATTAGCTACAACCTAGGTGGTTGTAAGCTGATTGATGGGTAGATGTGCGTACCTTGTACGTTGTTCGAGGTACGATACTGGGCAAACTTGTCATGTCTATTGACGGTATATAGGTCATACCAGAGGTATGTTGGTGAGCGTGTTGGTAGTCGGATTAGTTCTGATACCATTGGATTTGTCGAGGACGTGGACTGGACATTGGATACTGTGCATTGGGTCATAGTGTTTCTGATGGGTCCAGTTTCACACATATCGAGTGAATGGTTGGTTAGTGTTCACTCATGGTTGAGTAAGTTGGTGGTTAGTGTAACCACAAGTGTATCGTGTTAGTTTTCAATTGGCGACTGTCAAGTGGTGACGAGTTTGTCGAAGGTGTCAGCGTGGATCGATTCGTGAGGTCTGATGACTCCCTGTGGGAGCAAACGTCGGGATAGTTTAGTGATTGAGAAAGGAACCTTCGAGTTGTTCGTGTCAATGAAAACGGTAGATTTGACAAGTGATGTCAATTCGGAGCATATGGCTACTGTCATTTGACGTGGTCGAGTGTAGTCGATACGACGTGAGTGTTAGGGGTACGTCTGGGTGCAGACGAGTAAGTATTACTCTGGTTAGTTGGTGTACGAGTGTACACGTGTTGCGAGGTAGATGGTATTTTCCACGAGATGGATGTGGAATCAGAATAGTTGGCGTTTCGAGAACGCAACTAAATTAAGGAGGGAAGAACGGTTGGATTTAAGTCGGCTGGAATTTCGAGGACGAAATTAATTAAGGAGGGAAGGTTGTAACGACCCGTCCCGAATTCCATGATTAGATTAGTGACTAATCACGATTAATGAGGCTAATCCGCGATTAGTAGAGCGAAATCGGATGAACGATGCAAAATGACCGTTTTGCCCCTGATGGTGGCAAAACATTGACTTTTCATTCGGGCGGTCAAATAGACTGTGACCGATGACTGTGACGAAGTTCGTGACGTCACGAGTTCATAGACAGGTGGCACGTTCAATTCCGACATTCGAGGAGGAAGTTATGAAGTTCGGAAGTTTAGGGGCATTTTAGTAATTTTGGTTAAAAGAGTCAAGATGTTGACTTTTTGACCGGTATGTACGATGGCCGAGGGCCAAGGACCATTACGTAGATAGGGACGATACGAATCCATAGACAGGCAGCACGTCGAATTCGGACGTTCAACGGCGAAGTTACGGTTCAGGGAAGTTTCGGGATAATATTTATGGCGACACGTTTTACGAGACAAAAAGTGCAGTTTTGTCTCTAGTAGGCCCAGATATTTGTCCTGATGCCAATGGATGAGTGACAAGTGTCACCCATCCAATGGACACCATATTTTCTTCATGCACCGTGCAAACCATTCCATTTTCTCCATTTCAAACACACACCCAAAACCCACCCGATCTCACCATTTCTCTCCATTTCTGTGCAACCCAAAACCCATCCATTTCGACCAGGACTGAGACCAGAGAGTGGGGAGGCGGTTGGATGTGGTGGCCGGCCAAGGGAGCGCCGTCGTGGACGGCGGTGGTGGCCAACCCGCGAGGTAATCGGTTTTGCCCATTTTAATCCATTTTCGATTTCTAATTATTAGGGGCTTGTTTGGACGTCTGGGTTGAACTAATTAGGTTGCTAGGGGGTTTTTAGGAAGGTTTGGAGAAGGGTTGGACGTCGGTGAAGCTCTGTGGAGGGTTTTGGATTTTTGAACCGTGAGGACCAAATTGAACCGGTCAGATTTATGACGTTTTAGGAGTTATAATTAATTGGGTTAGATATGAAATGAAGAAATAGGAATTTAGGAATTGAAATGGAGGCAAACGGACCAAAATTGAGGGAGAAGGAGGCCTGGACCGATTACGCCGGTCCAGTTGCAGGTGAACCGGCCGGTTCAGACCGGCTACGCGAGGAAGAAGACGCACTGTGCAGTGGTGCGTGAGGCCCACGCGCAGTGCACTCCCAGGGCACATGAGGGCGCATGGCACGGAATCTGGGGAAGGTTCCAACATGTGAAATCATCTATTCGATGTAACGAACATTTTGGGACTGGTTTCGCGTCAATCGGACATCGTTTCGATAGTTTTCGGGGTGTCGGAAGGTTCAGGGTCGGTTTAAAAATAGTTAAAAGTTCAGGAAAATTACGGGGCTTTGGTAGGAGGTTAATTAAGTAGTTAGTAACCTTCTATTAAAATTTGGACAGGTTTGGGAGTCCCGGTGACGGTGATCGGCTCGGGGAGCCGTATGGCATGCAAATCGAGGTGGCAGCTCGGACGGTCTGTGAGTGGACCTTGTTTTCTAAATTGGTGCATGCATAAATGTTTATTATATGTTTAAATAATTGTTTGTGATGCCATGAGTGCATTTGTATTTGGTTACGTATAGGCACGTATTTCGAGGTTTCGGCCCTATACGGTGCCTATACGGGTCTGTATTTCTTTATTGGTTTAAATGAAAAGGTTTTGGATTTCTAATAGGATAAACTCGGGTATGAGACCCATTTGGTTCGGTCTCGGGCATATGATGCTATTTACGACCTTCGGGTCTAAATCGTGGTCGCAACGGGTGCTATGTGCACGGCCATCGACGATATGACGCTCGCCTCCGGTTTGGGATGTGTTCCTTCTGGATAGGTCAAGATGCACGATTCGTGGTCAGGCAGCCTGGGGAGGCTCGACTTCGAAGTGCTTACGGTTCAGGATAGCGATCGGTGATGAGTGTACCATGATCTTGTGGTGGTCGCGTCGGTTGATTCGTTCACGGCGACATACCAGGATTGAGAGCGGTCCTAGATGGATGGTTGCATGCATCACTATGATCGGAGTCGTGACTGACCCTTAGATATCGGGCACGGTGCCCAGTTGAGTCATATGTTCGGGCACGAGACCCAGTTGTTTTACACTGATGCTTTCGGGTCAGGGACCCTAGATGGATTTCCAAGTTCATGACGGTTTATGGGAACCGGCATGAACCTTTGTCAGGTCATTCTGGTTCATGACGGTTTATGGGAACCGGCATGAACCCTGGTTAATGGATGTTATGGATCATGACGGTTCAAGGGAACCAGGCATGAATGTTATGTTATGTATACATATGTATTCATATACCTTCCTTTACTTCTATTATCTCCTCCGGGGAGGCTCGTTGGCCTGGGTGGACCTCGGAGTAGTCACGGAGCACCGACTGAGTGGAGTCACCCCCCAGTTGGGTTCCTTACTCTCAGGAAGGCTATGATTACTATTACCTCGGGTAGGGTCAGTGGTCTGCGGACATTGATCTTGACTTTGAGAAGACTCGAATTGAGACCTAGGTAGCACGCACGTAGCTTTGGAAACCGTGACAGGATTGGTTGTGTGAATTATATGTATATATGATATGATATATGATGTGTGTTTACTCAGGTTTTGGGCAGTGGCCCGTTTGGTTAGTTTCTTCTGATTTGGGCTGAGTCCCTTATGGATTTGGGCAGTGGCCCGTGTACTTGATTTCATTATGGTTTTTCTGGATAAATGGTTTTCGAATGTATGCATGCTTTTTAGTGAAGGGTACAAATGTCTTCTCGTTAAAATGTTTTATAAACTCTTGTTTTGTCCACTCACAGTTTTTAATGTTTTGACTGCCCTTCAGGTTGACAGCGGATGTGGACTGTAGCAGAGACCGAGATATCACATACCTCCTCCGGATCCTGGCGTACTCTGATAGCCCGGGAGGGCAAAGGTCCGAAATATTCCTTGTCTGACACTTCGTGTCAGACGGGAGCAGGGTCATCCCGCACTAATCCCGGGGGGTTTGGGATGAGTCCTGCCACTCAGTGTCAGCCCCTGTACTTAAGCAACAACCTAGAGGGCCAATAAAACATCAAAGATATGAGTGGGAAAAAATAAATTTCATCTAAAAATACATTTCGAAGACATGATTTTTCTTACCCTCTAATTACGAAAATATGTATGCATGTCGTAAAACATGAATAACCAGCTTTTAATTCAAATCAAATCATACATTGTGGACCCATAAATCATAACATGTATCAAAAGCTCATCGTCCATAGTTTCCCAAAACTTATGTTTATCAATCAAATCATGTATTAAATACATGGACAAAAACATTGATATTAAAAAATAACCAATCCCCAACATCCAACACCAGTCATGATAAACAATTTATACTACGCATAGAAAGCTCATGATCCTCACCTTTGAGTACATCCCTGGGATCAAACGACATTCAGGCGATGTCATAGTCTGACATTCCTAGGATAGAGTCTCCCACTGATTTACCCATCTCCAGGCAATGTCGTATTGTGACCTTTCCGAGATTCCACATGACGTCCGAAGGGAACAATATCACAGAGGATGGTATTCGTGAAAAAAAAATAATAATATCCAGCAAACTCAATTTCATAAAAATCCATGTCTTAAAACCAGGTCAAAATATTTCCAACAAGGCCTTAGCCCAAAACACTGTTTTCACTAAATGACAGACAAATCGTGTCCAAAAATCATTATATAAATTCAACAATCATCATATAATCAGATCAAATCTTTCTTCAAATCATTACAACTCAAATCATGCAATAAACATTTAAAATAATTTAATTATGCATGCATTAAAGTTATAAAACAAATGTCCACTCACAGTCAGTTCGTGCGGCTCAATCTCGAGTTATACACCCCTCAGTGGTCTCGGGAACAGTCTAGCTTGTTGAAACAATAATCGAAGGTCACTAAGCATGTGCATAATCTTTTATTTAAACCTCCTAACCCCCGGGATTAATCACGGGTCCTAAACATGCACACTGTCACTTTGGATGCCCAAAACTACCCCCAAGACGATGACCGATCGCCTCAAAACATCTACCATTGAATTTAAAACATCGAAAACTGTGTGACACACACCACCGTGAACCTTGGAAAAAAACCACACCCAGCGCCACTCGCACGCAGAAGGCTGGAGGCTTACCTACAAGCTGCCACGTGTGTCACACCCTTAGGGGCTAACTGGGTGCTAACTCAGCTACCACGTCTCCTGACAGAGTTTCCAGCTGCTAACATGGCATGACATGTGGCTCCACATGGCATAACATGTGGCGACACATGGCACCATGTCACCTTCCATGTCAGCATCGTCATTAATCTTGAGCCAGGTCGACCCGTGGGTCTACAATCCAGTTTTGGCCTGGGTTTCAACCCGGATCACAATTCTAGTCCTATTTAACCCAATTCTTCAATTTAATTCAACCAAAACAATGGTAGTCTACTCATAAACACATTCAGGTGTTCAATTTGTAAAATTACTTACCTCAAATCCATTAAATTCCAAATCAAAAATTGAAACTCAACTTTATGCTTACTCAATTCTGGGTCAAAATCTTCAAAATTTGAACGGTTATATTTGTGGGAGTTCCAACATGGTGTTTCTGATCTTGGTTCGTGAAATTAAACTCCAATTAACAAACTTTAATTCAAGGCTCACGGTTAAATTTTTCTGGGTTTCTCAAGTAGGTTCTTCGCGTCTTAGTTTTTCCCTTATTTTTCCTTTTATTTTCTCTTCTTCTTTCACTTCAACTCAAAAATTCAAAGTTAGAGCAAAATGAACAAATTGCCCTTACTTTCCAATTTATTAAATTACCCTTGGCCAATTCAGACTTGTAACATACTCGTTTTACCTTCAATTTCAACATGCCACCTGTCTATGGATTCAGAACTCTGAGAACTACACAACGGTCCTAAAAAATGTGCAAAATCAATTTAGTCAGAAAGTCAACTCTGACTACTAATACATAAATGGGCAAAAATGCCAATTCATAATCCAAACTTCTAGAATTACATATTTCTAAATTATGGGGCGTTACAATAATTTTTCGAGTTAAACTGGTTAGAGGTAGCAAGCGAGTACACCCACGATTGTGGCTTCACGCACATGAAGCCCAGTCGTTGGAAGGTTGGGTGATGCATAGGGACGCGTGCTATATTTCCTCGAAAACGGGTCAACATGTAAGAATCATGTCCTGGAGGGAATGGTGAACAATCCCATATTCCTGTGAGGAGGGAATGGTCTGGGAGGGGGAATGGTGATGTGCTTTAAAGATGTAGGCACACACTTATCTAGCACGAGGCCTTTTGGGAGCTCATTAGCTTTGGATTCAGTTGGAACTCCAAAGTTAAGCGAGTTGAGGCTAGTGCAATTTCATAATGGGTGACCCCCTAGGAAGTTGCACCGTGAGCTCTCGGAAGAAAAACCATGAGGGCGAGGAGGTCCAAAGTGGACAATATCGTGCTAGAGTCGGGTCTTGACCGAGGAGGATTGGGTCTTGACACAACACGTGTTTTTATGTGTCCAAAGTGTTTATATTTGTGTTTTATGTACGTAGGTTATCATGAAAATTAGGAGATTTTAATGTGAGATTAGTACGAACGTTAGTGACCCTAAGTTATGACTTTTAACAGGCTTGATAACTCATAGGACTTTTGACTATGAGGACACGTGCCTTGGAGGCATGATTAGCAATCCCACATAGCCTGGGGGATCTGGCAGATGCGCATTTTGATAGAACCCATCCTGAATCCCTCAGGATTACGTGGGATGTCCTGCTCTCGTTTGACACCCCGTGTCAGATCAGGGATATTACCGTGATCTACTCGGGATTTCCAGAGTACGCAGCTTCATGTGATGCCTCGGTCTCTACTACAGCCCGCATCCGCGATCAACCTGGAGGGTGCCAAAAATAACAAAACGTGTGAGTGGAAAAAAACAGTTTCGAAAAATATTTACCGAAACAAAATTTAACCCTCCGTTTTACAAAGCATGCATGCATATCAATTTAAAATCTTTACTTTCCAATAAAACAGTAAAACAATAATATATGAAAACCTCTGCAATCATTGCAAAACCCACATAGGTAAAAACATCTAGACACAAAATCAATAAATCAAAATCCTCGGGACCCATTCTCATATCCAACATCTGTCTCATACCATCACATCATCATCATCAGTCACGATATTAAAGCACCACGTGCAATCAAGCACCAGGACATCTCACATCCAAGCACGTTTGTTAGGACCCAACCCGGTTTCACCCCGAAAACCTAGGTAAATCCTGCTCTTGTCTGACACCCCGACACTAAACCGAAATAAACTCACGAAAAACCACCAAAATATACAGTCAGACGCAGGAGAAACTTTAAACATCCCGAAGTTAAGTTTTACAGAGCATAGTACCAAAAACAAAGGAAAGAAAACCGATACACAAGATACACGCACAACAGAAAAGTTTAAGCACTCCGAGGTCACTCTCAAAAAAATCTATGCCTCTGACGCTGCCTCGACATCACAACCCCGCACTAGCTCCACGACCTGGAGGGCAATTTAAAACAGAAGGTGTGAGTGGACCATAAATAAGAAAAGAATTTCCGAAAACCATTTCATAATAAAACCAGGGTTTTAGCCCTCCGTTTTGAAATCACATGCATAACCCAGTTACTAAAAACAATTATAAATCACTTAAAGATCATCATAAAAACATTTGCAGAATCATTATAAAAACAGTTATAGAAATCATATCATAAGCACCATGAAACTTTATCATAAAACGTAAGTTTCAACCAATCATTATCCGATCAAACCTGCTGGATCTATCCGAGTCTTTAAACTCCCAAGTCTTTAAACTCAATCCAGGCCTCAATAATATCCGAGTCTTTAAACTCAACAGGCCTACGGGGGAAATATCAATATATCTGAGTCTTTAAACTCCCGAGTCTTTAAACTCAATCCGGGTCTTTAAACCCAATCCAGGCCCGTCCCCCGTCAATCACAATATCCGGGTCTTTAAACCCAATAACCAGATCCAGCAAATCCAATCCAAAACCATTTGAAAACTATTTCAAAATCATATCCAAACCCGAATCCGAAATTCCACTTTTCAACTTTTAAACCAAATCTTGTTTACCGAAATCCGATTTTAAAGCCGAAAACCTTTAATTATCATATCACGTCTCAAAATCCATTTATAATCATTGAAAATTGCCTATCATTTAAAAACCCCAAATCATGGCATTGGAATCAGAAATCAAGCTTCCTCGTAAAACGTGCTAAAAACCGTATTTTCTCTAAAAACGTGCAATAATGTAAAACCAACATCACATATTCAATAATCATGGAATCTCATGTAAAACCATAAAACAAATAATTAAAAGCAGTTATGCATGCTCGAGTTTAGAGAAAGGGTCCACTCACAGTACCGAATCCTCAGTCGCGTCCTGAACGTCCCGTACGTTCCTCGGCTTCCTCGGGAAATCCCGATCCTGTCAACAACCACCCAAGAACGTTACTAACACATCTACGAAGACTCTCCTACTTTTCCCCAAAAATCCCCGGGTCCTAAACGTATCGAACCGGAACCCTAAACCTTCAACCTCGCGGGACTAACCTCAAACAACATCCGAACAACCCGAAACCAATTTCAATGGATTCCTTATGACATGTAGAACAAAAACTCAGTTGACCGTTTTCCCAAACACCGCCGCACGTGCCCCCACGCGCCGTCCAAAGTGGTTGTGCGTGGCCTCACGCGCCTGCACACAGGGTACTGTTCACCGTCGTCTACCTAGCGTGAACCGGTCTGAACCAGCGTTCCCGGTTCTCCGCCGCCCCGTCTCCATTTTCCTCCAATTCTACACCAACTTCATCGTACAGTCCTAAAGAACCTGTTCCCCTACTTCAAACACCTCGACACCGTCCCCAAATCGTCGACTCAAGCTCGAAACAAAAACCCGAACCATCCCCTGTTTCACACTCCGGCCACCCAAGTCCTCCCCCGTCATGGTGGCTACACTAAACGCTTCCTAGGACCTCCCTGAGCCTCACCCAACTCACAGAAACCCTCAACTCACACTCAAAACCGACGATTATAGGTTTGAAACTCGACGGCAAAACAGAGAAAAATCACAGGGAGAAGAAATTACCTGTCATCGACCGCCGCCGTGCTCACCGCCGTACTCCCCGGAGGTCACAGAGTCCTCCCCAGCTTCCTTTCGAGTTCAATTGAACCAACACACAACCACACCACCACCATGATCTCTCACTGCTTCTCTGTTTTTCTAGTTTTCCCCGTGGGCTCTCACACACCTCACACACCAACTCGACACCTCCCAACTCACTCACTGTCCCTCTCTCAATCTCTGGTCACTCTCCACTCACCAGACACACCAACACTCACGATCAACGTCCAACTCCCTCAATCTCTCAGTCTCTGTTCTCTCTTCTTCGAACACACACACGGCCCAAATAATTGGAACCGTGTTCGCTAGAACCAACCAGACCCCTAGCACGTGTCACAATCCTCTCAAGCCTCACAAAAAAAATCTCCTCTCTGCCCTGGACACTTGTCCAAATCCGGCTGCACCAAGCCCAAAGTACAAAAGACCAAACTGCCCTTCTTTTTAATTCAAAATTAGCATTTTTCCACTACCCTTCTAGACCCATAACGCACACATCCTAACTCCGATGAATACGTGCCGCCTGTCATCGAACTCAGGACGACGAGATCTACCTAACGGTCCTAGGTCAACGTGTCAAAACCCGATCGTACGAAAAGTCAACTTTTCCCCCTATTTTAGCCAAATTACGGTAATGCCCTCAACCTTCCGAACATCATAACTTCCTCCTCGGATGTCGGAATCGGGCGTGCCACCTGTCTACGGATTCTACGTCACGGTCATCGATCAAAGTCCATTTGACCGCCCGAACTCAAAGTTAACATTTTGCCCAACCTAGGGGTAAAATCGTCATTCTACGCTACTGGACCTATCGTAACTAACTAACCACCAATTAAGCTCACTAATCTCATCTTAATCACTGTCTTAACCCTAATTCCTGGGACGGGTCATTACAACGTTACCGAGAACACATCTACGGCCGACGTTCATATCGTCGTCATGAACAAATCAACGGTCGACGTCCATATCGGTGTGAACAAATCATGGAACAATCTTATACATCATAAGCACTCCTAAGTCGAGCCTCCCACGGCTGCTCGGCAACAGGCAGTGTATGGTGACCTCTCTTGGGGGGAGGGAACACAACGCATCCCGGAGGTAAACAACAATCCTCATACGGTTTTCTCCAGGGAAACATATTCACAATCGGAGGCCCTTTCGGGGGAAACACATTCCTAATGGAGTTATATCAAACATCTCGAAGAATGGTCATAGTAAAAACAGTGGAAACATTTATCAAATCTTATAAACGCATTTTCACAAAACATTTTTCTTCCAAATCAAATCATGGGTTTCACGTAGGGTCTCAACCCAAAGCATAGTTTCCACAAATCTCATAAAAATGGTATCCAGTCCTCTTTTCATAATCTTAAGTTCATTACACACACAAATCATGGTTCAATTTCACTTATGACTACAAACTATGTCAAAACCATAATTCAACTGGGACTCAAGCCCAAAAAACCATTTTCACGAAAATCCATAAGATCTTTCAAAACCAATAATCATCTAGCATATGAAACATTAATGCATTTCATTAATCCAACCATATGCAAGCATTGCATTTCAAACCATATTCATAAACATTAAAACATATATTCATGCATCATTTATAAACCAAAATCCACTCACAAACGGTCCATGCTGCGCGGTCCAAAAACCCACGTCGTAAGTCAACCTGAAGCCAATCCACAGTCTCTGATTTATCCGGAATTGTCCAAATCATACTCAAAGGTTACTAATCATCTATACAAGTCCTTATTAAAGACCCCCAAAAATCCAAGAATAGAGAAAACGTCCTAAACACGCTTAACGAGGCTAAAAACCTCCAAATGACCTATCAAACGATCTATGATGACCTAAAACCACTACCATTAGATTCAGATCGTCTAAACCTTCTGATAAAGACTGGTTTAACCTAGAAATTTGTGCCCACGTGCCCACACGCGCAGGGCAAACCTCAAACGTGCTTGGTCAGTCAACGCTGACGTCAACCTAACAACTCTGACATCCTGCCATGTGGCATCCCCTGATTAGTGCCACGTGTCACCCTCTGACAAGCACCACGTCATATGATGATGTCACCTATTGACGTCATCACTGCCACATGTCACTGCCACGTCAGCTCTTACAACCTAACACATTTTTGACACATTCCCAAGTGGCACCACCTCATTGGTCCACGTGGTCTGACACTACTGACGTGGACTGCCACGTCATGACAGGACCCATCTCAATCCCCCAAGCACCACGTGGGGATGCGCCCTGCTCCCGTCTGACACAACCCCAGAAAATGACCAAAATATCCATAATAGCTTAAATAATTCATAATAAACATTTTAAATATCAATACATCCCAGAATGGGTCCAACAGTGCCAGACAAGGGATAGAGAGCACTACAAAATTTCGAGCACGAATAACAATTTTACAAAATGGTGCTTGACCTACCCAACCAGGGTATCCGGTACGCAGCAATAACGTGAATATGTCTCAGCCTTGGGACATGCCTCTACCTCTGGGTCATGTCCTGGAGGGGTCAAGAAAACCCTGAAAGTGTGAGTGGGCCGAAAATAAAGAATATTTCAAATCCGTTTATAATACATAGTAAAAATATTGTTTTACCCCTCTGTTTTCAAATCATGCATGCATTTGAGTCAAAACGTATATATATAATAAAACTGAAACATATCACATATCATCAATCATATATCATATCATCACACACAATAATATAATAATAATGCATCCACCATAATCGTATTGCACCGTATATCCCAACCCTGACATCCCAAATGTCGGACGTTCCAGACGTCTAATAAGGTCACGGTCCTAAGGCTACGCATGCCGCCTGGGGTCTCAATCTCGAGTCCTATCCCCGAACCCAGTCCGGGTATGACATCCCAGATGCCTGACGTCCTAGACGTCTAATCATAACAATCCTACTCCTAAGCCACCCTACAGTCTGGTCGCTCCATAGCGTGACCTCTCGCAGGCAATGCGCCGTGACCGCTCCAGGGTGCCAATAACTGGAGGAGACAGTAATCCATATGGTCAATATATCTGGTGCAATAGTATGAACATGTGACATCCCGGTATGATTCCATAACTCACATAATAACCTGACAGGTCACATGCCCACATAGTACGAAATATAGGTACACAATCCATAAATACGACCTAACATACTCATACACACAATCATATAATAGTATAATGAAAATAGTTATGCATGCATTCAGTTAGAAACCAAAAGACCCACTCACAGTATTGTCCTGCTGCTTAATCAACATCTAAAACATGTCCTAAAGCTATATCACAATCTCTGACTTGTCCAAACATATCCAAGGATTACTAATGGTCTCTACAAACTCATGTCCAAACATATCCAAGGAAACGCGCCTTGAGGCTATAAATTCCATTTTGACCCATCAAATGATCTCCGATCGACCCGAAACCACCATTATTGGATCCGAATCGTCGAAACCATTAAAATGGCATTGGTCCTACCTCGAAAAACATGCCTACGCGCCCCCACATGTGGGTCAAAGCTGTGGTCAATGTTGACCAAAAAGTCAACGTTGACGTTAGCAAAAGTCAACGTTAACGTCAAGTCAACGATCAAAGTCAACGTTGACGTCACTGCTAACGTCATCTGACAACGTCAGGTCTGACATGTGTCAGACTGATAGGTGCCACGTGTCAACTACTGGTTGGTCCACATCACTAACATGTCAGTGACACGTGGCAGCCACTAATTAGGCCAAGTCACTAATATGTGAGTGTTGAGTGTGCACTAACATGTGACACGTGTCCTTTCCTCATTGAGCCACGTCACCTGACATCTGATAGGGTGATGACGTCAGTTGATGACGTCATCATCCCTGTCTTCTCGACGGGTCTGCAAACCGGTTCACATAAACCCGCGACCTGACTCGGTTCCAAAATGCATATTTCTCAACCTGTTTCGATGTTGTTTCTTCCTATGTGATCATTTCAACCTAACTAACAGATATGTATGATCAAAAATGGAAAACATGAACTAAAAGCTACCTGAGATTGGATGAACAATGAACCGTAAACTTCCAACTTTGATAACTCCCGATTCCAGCCACCCCTTGTGTCATAAATTGGTCCTATATGATCTCCTTGTTCTCTAGACCGGTTTAGTGTCCACCAAAACCTTCAACACACGTCTAACACCGAGTTTCCAAAATTGGGTCAAAATGGTTGTTTCGGGTTCTTGGGTTTTCTCACCTTCTGTCGTGATCTATGCCTTGTACAACCTCACCGTGAGCTCGTCTGTCTTCTCCGGTATCCCTCACAGCGTCAGTGATGCTCAGTTAAGTGAAGGTAAAGATGGAACCCTATACTGATCCAATTGCATGCGGAAACCCACCAATGGACTTGTCACTCATCCAAGGTTCCTACCAGATTGTCCTTATCCAATTAAAACCAACCAAGTGTGAGATTCCCAAGTTTCATGAATCGTGCCATTTTCGCGTTCTTGACCATAAGTTTCCCGCCTGGACTCCGATTCCGGTGTACCGCCTGTCTACGGACTCGTGACGTCCTGATCTACGTCACCGTTATAGGTCAAGGTCTAAAATACAATCTGAGTCAAAAGTCAACAAATCCCCCCAACTAGGGGAAAATGGCCATTTTACATTAAAAATTCCAACTTTACCAAATCATAAAATATCGAGGTGTTACACGTCACCTGACAAGTCCTAACACACTACCACGTGGCACCATCTCACTAGTCCACATGGTCTGACAAGTCTGACGTGGCCCTACCACGTCAATTGCTGACTGGAATGACGCCTAGCTACGTGTCACCCTCTGGTTGGCCACGTGGCTTGACAAGGTTGATGTAGACTACCACGTCATCACCTTCAACCTACAAACATGTCGACATGCACCTCTGTAACGGGTCGTTTGACCCACGACCCTAACCTGATCGTATCTCCATCGTCCGACCACCAAAACTCATCGTTCTTCGCTTAATCGACTTGTCTACTTCCTAGAAATCGACCCAAAACCTCAAAACCCGTAAAATATTACCTGAAAATGCCTGGCCAACAACAAATCCTCACGGGACACCTGTAACCATCCTTCCAGGGCTGTTTAGACGTCCATTTCCTTCCGTTCTTGGCCCTGTGAACTCGTCCCAACTTAAGGAACACAACCAGGGTGTCAGAACACCCTCACAACCAACCAAAACCAAAATCCAAAATCAAAACCCACATGGCTTTCCAATTTTCACGGGTTTCCAGCCACCACCGCAACGGCTCCGCTAACTCTGCCATCCCACTCCATCTCTGAGTCTCTCCCTCACTCTCAGTCTCTCTAAAGTAGAAAAAATGGGGTTGGAAGGATAAAATGGGGAAGGGTTTCAGGTTGGATGAATGGAAAATGGGAGAAGGGAGGTGCATGAATTAGGGAAAATGGGCCAATGGGATGAGTGACACTTGTCACTCATCCATTGGTCTAGATGAGATATTTTGGGCCCCACTGTTCAAATAACCAAAGTCAACTTCTCGTAAATCGTGTAATCGTTACTAATTTAAAAAATAGATCTAGACCCGTAACTTCCCCGTACAATATTCGATCTCGAAGTGTCGCCTGTCTACGGTCTTGTATCGTCTCGATCTAAGTAATAGACCTCGGTCCACGTGCCAATGACCTCCCAGGTTAAAAGTCAACATTTTCACTCGTCTAGGGAAAAAATCGTAATTTCACCTCAATCGTCCGATAATCCTCGATTAATCATTGATTAATTCTCAATAATCACGTAATTTCGGGACAGGTTGTTACAATCCACCCTTAAAAAATTTCATCCTCGAAATTCACACTGACTCAAATTCACAACTGTGGGAATCCAATCCTGCCTCTAACCCGAGGCTCTCACATGTATACGTACACACCCAACATCTATCCACTAGGTGTGTTAATCGGTTTTTCAGTTCGGTTTTTTTATCGAAATCGAAACCGAAACTGATTTGGGGAATCGGTTCGGTTCGGTTTGGTTTGGTTTTGGTTAAAACCGGTATTTTTTTTTCAAATTATGGTGAATCGGTTCGGTTGAACCGGTTCACGTTTCTCTACAAACTGGTTTTTTTTGTACTTTTATACAATAATCAATATTTATTATCTAATTAATGTCAATTACAACCTAATTAATGTTTATTACAACTAATCAATATCCATTACAACTAATCAATGTTCATTACAAAGTAACCTAAAGCATTTCGATTCGGGTCGGTTTGGTTTGATTTTTAGGTCCATTTGGTTCGGTTCGGTTCAGTTCAATGTTCTTATACCAAAAACTGAAACCAAACCGGTTCGGTTTGGTTCAATTTTCTCAAAATGGTCTCGATTTTCCTTGGATTCGGTATTTTTCGGTTCCGTTCCGATTTGGTTTGGTTTTTCGGTCGGTTTTTTCGAAACAATTAACAAGGCTACTATCCACAGTACTCGTCAGAACTAACGTCACCCGACGTTAATTACAATCGAACGACCAATGCTACAACTTACCCATCCTCAGGGACCGTATCTGACAAGCGAGTGGCCCAATTCTCACTGGAATCTCCACTGCTCAATTCTCGAACCTCGCATTTCCAAGTCTCGAGTGAGACATCGACGCTCGTCGATCCCACCTGTCATCCACGCAGGTGCCCTCAAAACCCAATTTGACATTTCCGCTCCCACTGAGCGATCTCAAATCATATGTCACTAGACGGTCTTCAACTATTAATCACACCCATGACGCATCATCGTGTCAAGCCAGTAACGGCTCCACTCTTTTCATTCAAGTTCCTTATCCACATCTGACTCACACTAGAGTCCTCTCATGGTACTTCATCTCATCAAGAGACCAATTCTGTGATCCTGACTCCTCTCGAGTCCCAAACTGGCATCTCACTCATCTTGAGTGTATTTGGACCCCATCGAATACTTGCTCTAGTCGAGATAATCACAATCACGCTTTCCTAGGGTTCCTCTGGCCACCCATGGCCCTGAGCACCATGCTCGCACAACAATTGAACCCTTTAAAGCCACCATTCACTAGCGCACAGTATTCGATGTTCGGTTCTAGTTCTCCATGAAAGATCAACATCAGACCCAATCTGATTGCCATAACGTGTCCATCTCGGATCTAATCTGCCTATCAGACCACTTCAATCTAGGATCCAATCTGATCATCATATGACTACTATGCCAATAGTGACCCAACACTGAAACTTGTCTATCCGATCTTCGCTCTAGACAGATCATATACCAATACACAAGGTCATCTATAAGTTCTCGTGGTCACCCAACAAACTCCAGAGATAATCCAACAGTTCACTAACCAATCCTATTTCTTGGTTAACTCTAATGGTCAACCGACTTACGACTACCAAGACGTACCAATCCTGAATGAAAAGTCATGTTGGTTACCTACCTCAACCATCATCCTGATGATACGATGGGTCAGGTCCTGAAACTTCACTATAAACCACTAATCCAGAAATATAGATCTCATGGGAACACTACCTAACATCGTTCCATAGTCATCTACCGTCAGCATAATCCCTCAATCTGGAGCTCCAATAACGAAGGTAGATGAATTGTACGCAAGAGATAACAAGTCTGCAAAAATCCTACACGAGGAATCGGCCCCTATGTTCACTTTTCCCGAATGATACTCAACTGTATCGTCATAGTCTTTAACCCACTAAATCAAATTCCATTTCCTTGAGTGCAACTCCCTCAGAGTAAACCAACACATAAGGCTCGGTAATCTCTTTGATTCTGCACATCTTCTAGGGAAATTGTGAGTTCAACTCTTATGTACATGGGCCACCGCGGAAAACTCCCACTACTGTCCGAAAGAATCAAATTAGAGCAGTGTTCAATATTCTGCTCACTCAATTATCATCTCACACCAGATTGACTCCCTTCCGAGTCAATCCCATCAACGAACTACAATCCCAAAAGAAAACCTCAACTCAAAGGTCGATAACACTCATCCAGTCTGAGTGAATCCAATCTCTCAATTATCGTGGTTAATCGATTTTAATCCAAAGCAACATCGGTCCTCCAAGCGTTCACCATACACTCTCAACGATGATATCACAACTAGGAAATCAACACTAGTCCACATTTCTCAAAATCCATTCCCTTCTCAACACGTATGAATCCTTGGTATACCATAACAATACCACCACTGATACTCTGTTGCCAACTCACGATGGACAACTATCACCACAGTATACAATACATGCATCCAAAGCATCTTTTTCCACTGAATTCCTAACTTCAATTCAAGGAAAACCATTTACAACAAGGTATCTAAACTACACCCTCAAGTTTATCGTTACTCAACCTCCCTCTGAGGTAGCAACCTCGGTAAATGCATGCATCATTTATAAAACAAAGTCCACTCAGAGACGGTCCACGTTTCTGGCTCCAAAACCCTCGACGTAAGTCAATCAGAAACCAATCCACAGTATCCGAGACGTCCGGGCCTGTCCAAACCTTACCCAACGGTTACTAACCATCTATACAAGTCCTTATTAATGACCTCCAAAAATCCCAGAACCAAGAACGCGTCCAAAACATGCTTCCCTAGGCTAAAAATCTCCAAATGACCTATCAAACGATCTCCGATCGACATGAAACCACCACCATTGGATTCATATCATCGAAACCTTTCGAACAAAATCAGTTTGACCTCAAAATTCATACCACGTGCTTGGTCATCGCTAGTCAATGGCGGTCAACGCTGACGTCACGCTGGTCAACGCTGACGTCACGCTGGTCAACGCAAATGTAAGCCTGACAACTCTAACACCTGACAGCTTTAACAGCCTGCCACATGGCATCCCCTAATTGGTGCCACGTGTGACCCTCTGACACGTTCCACGTCACATGATGACGTTGCCTGCTGACGTCATCATTACCACGTGTCACTACCACGTCAGCTCTAACAACCTAATTCCTTTCTGACACATTGCCATGTGACACCACTTCACTGGCCCACGTTGTCAGGACCAGCCCCGAATCCCCCGGGATTAACGTGGGACCCGCCTGATCCCGTCTGACACGAAGGGAAAATTCCATCTTTAGCCCTCACTGGGGCTATCAGTGTGCGTCAGGATCGTAGGAGGAGGGGAGTGATGTCTTGTCTCTGATACAACTCGCATCCTCGATCAACCTGAAGGGCATTAAAACACGAAAACTGTGAGTGGAAAAAATAATATTTTAATAAAACATTTTCACATAAAGACGTTTATGCCCTTCATAAAAACATACGCATGCATTCCAAAAATCGTTTAGTAAAACCTTCATAAAGTCATTCAATTTATCAAAAATATTCTTGAAGTCGTTCAAAGGTTCATACCCAGTTCCCATAAACCGTCATGAACCATAAATACATTTGGGTCCTTGACCCGAAATCACAATCTAAAACATGGAAGACAAAAATCAAAACCATACGGACTCAGCCCAATTCACATCACGTGGGTCTCAGCCCAAAACCTTTCTCAGTGAAATACCAACACACAGAATACGGGGTCTCTGCCCCCAAATCATTTCTAAACCATCGAATACGGGGTCTCACCCCAAAACACTTCATAAAATCTCATACGTACCGTCATACGTATAACCCATCCTAGGCACTTCCGGAGAAGATGCCAACTCGGGCCACACAGCCCCTAGGGAACACATCCCCGATATAGTCACGATATCAATCATCTCTATCTAGTGTGCACACTACTCGGGGTCTCACTCCCAGTCTTCTCCCAAGAATCTCCATTTGGGAGGCTCAATCACTGGATCTAGTCCGAGCTCTCTCTCTGGATCTAGTCCACACATCTCTCCAGAATCTGGTCCGGGACCACAACATAAAAAGTAACCACCACTCCTGGAACGGGATCCCTATGGGGATACCCACTCTGGTCTGTGGATCGTGACTCTCCAGGTCGACGCTGGAGGAGACCATATAATCAATATGGAGGGTTCATTCACACTTTCAAATACTCTTTTCTTTCTTTCTCAAATCACTTTTCAATTGGGTCTCAAACCCGATTCATTTCAACAGGATTCCTCGAATCCGATTCAAATCACTTTCACAGGCCTCGCCCTAAATCCTCAGTTCAACTGGGTCTCATGCCCGAATTCTCATTTCACAATTCGAACTGGGACTCAAGCCCGATGTTACAATCAATTGGGCCCTAGGCCCGAAACCATTACTCAACAGGACCTCACGTCCGATTTCCCAACCAACGGGGCCTTAAGCTCGATATCTCAACTAAATGGGTCTCAGGCCCGATATCATAAATCAATGGGGCATCAAGCCCGATAGTAACACTAACTGGGCCTCAAACCCGAATTGTAAACCAACTGGACCCTCGGTCCGATCGTATAGCTCAAATGGACCCTAGGTCCGATTCCTCGTCAAATCAAATGGACTCCAAGTCCGAGAGTTGTAAATCAAATGGGTGTCGTACCCGATTTCATATTTCTAAATCCGAAATCCATTTATTAAACCCTCGCTGAAAACCTAGAACGTATATGCATCGTATAAAACTGTAAATCTCGAAATACGTACAAATACGTAAATCCTAGGCTACCAAAAAAAAATGCACTCATGGAATCACAAAACATATATTAAAACAATTATAAAACATTTATGCATGCATCAATTTCGAGAGAAGGGTCCACTCACAGACCGTCCGAAGCCGCGCCTCGATACGCGTGCTATAAACGTCTCCCAGGTCAAACGTCGCCTCCGGAATTCCCAAACCTTTCCAAATTCATTTAGAGGGTTACTAATAGCCTCATTAACCTCTCACTAAAGTCCTGTAATTTTCCGGAACTTTTAACTATTTTTTTAAACCTATCCTAAACCTTCTGATAGCCCGAAACCTATCGAAACGATGTCCGATTGACACGAGACCAGTCTCAAAATGTTCGTTACGACGAATAGAAGATTTCATATGTTGAACACTTCCCCAAATTACCGTTCACACACCCTCACGCGCCCCAAGAAGGCTCACAACACTATTCATCATCCCTAAGCTCCAGCTTTACTGTGCTGAACCGGTTCACTGTTCACAGCACTGTGCTGAACCGGCGTGACCAGTTCAGTGCTTTCCTCCCTCTATTTTGGTCTGATTTCAACCCTAATTAATCCTATAATTCCTATTTTTTCATTCCCTATCAATTCCAATCATCAAAACAACCTAAAAACACCTAAATCCCATGGTTCCATTTTGAACCAAACGGTTCAAGGTTTCCAAAACCTCCCATGGTGTCCTACAGCCCCTAACCATCCTCAAAACCTGTCTAACACCTTCCTACCAACCCATTTAATTCAATAAAAGCAACCAAAATGACCCATAATGCAAAAATCGAAAATTAGGGACAAATGGGCCTAACCGTGAAACATGTTCGGGTTCAAGGCTCCACCGCCGTGCACGGCGGCCCAGCCACCATCCTCTGCTTCCTCAGCCTCTCTCTCACTCTCTGGGTCTCAGTTATGATCACAGGGTTGGAGGGTTGGATTTGGGGAGAATGGTTTGATCAGTTTTGTTTGGGAACAAAGAAAACGATCGATGAAAAATGCAAGGGAAGGATATGCATGTATGTAATCATGCTGGACAATGGATGAGTGACACTTTTCACTCATCCATTGGGCCAGAAGCAAAATATCTGGGCCCACTTAAGTCCAAAAGTAACCCATTTCGTAATTTGTGCAATAGTACTTTCGTACTTCCGTGAACCGTAACTTCTCCGTAACGATCTTCAGCCCTTAGCCATTGGACCTTCCGGGTCAAAAGTCAACTTTTGGCCCAAATTACCAAAATGCCCTTGAACTTCCGAACGTCATAACTTCCTCCTCGAACGTCGGAATTGAGCGTGCCACCTGTCTATGAACTCGTGACGTCACGAACTACGTCACAGTCATTGGCCAAAGTCCATTTGACCACCTGAATGAAAAGTCACTGATTCACCCATTCTAGGGTCAAAATCGTCATTTCGCCCGAATGTCCGCTAATCCTCGCCTAATCTCTAATTAGCCTCACTAATCCTTAATTAATCCTTAATTAATCTCGTTAATTTGGGACGGGTCGTCACGCACGTGGTCTGACATTGCTGACGTGGATTGCCACATCAGCTGACACATCACCTAACAAGTCCTAACACACTGCTATGTGGCACCATCTCACTTGTCCACGTGGTCTAACAAGTCTCTACCACGTCAGCTGCTGAATGGACTAACACCTGGCCACATGTTACCCTCTGGCTGGCCACGTGGCCTGACAGGGATGACGTGGACTGCAACGTCATCACCTTTAACCTCCAGACGGGTCGATCTGAACCTTTGTAACAGGTCGTTAGACCCGCAACCTTGACTCGGTCGTATCTCCACCGTTCGACCATAAACATTCACCGTTCTTCACCCAATCGACTGGTCTACTTCCCAGAAATCGACCTACAACCTCAAAACTGTAAAACATTACTTGAAAATGGTTGGCCAACCGCAAATCCTCACGGGTCACTTGCAATCGTCCTTCTAGGGCTATCCAGACATCCATTTCCTTCCGTTCTTGGCCCTATGAACTCGTCCTAACTTGAGGAACACAACCAGGGTGTTAGAACACCCTCACAACCAACCAAAATCCAAAGTCAAAACCCACACGGCTTACCTATTTTCACGGGTTTCCAGCCACCAACCCGATGACTCTGCCGTCTCTTGCATCCCACTCCGTCTCTCAGCCTCTCCCTCACTCTAAGTCTCTCTCAAGTAGAACAAATGGGGGTGGAAGGATGAAATGAGGAAAGGTTTCGGGTTGGATGAATGAAAAATGGGATAAGGGAGGTGTATGAATTAGGGGAAATGGGCCAATGGGATGAGTGACGCTTGTCACTCATCCATTGGTCTAGATGAGATATTTTACGCCCCACTGTTCAAACAACAAAAGTCAATTTCTCGTAATTCGTGTAATTATGAGTAGTTCAAAAAATGGTTCTAGACTGTAACGACCCGTCCCGAATATCGGGATTTAATAATATTTAATGGTGATTTACTAATCTGGGATTAGTTGGGCGATTTCGGACGAATTGTGCAAAATGACCGTTTTGCCCCTGGGTGTGGGCAAAACGTTGACTTTTAATTCGGATGGTCAAATGGACTTTGACCGATGACCGTGACGTAGTTCGGGACGCCACGAGTTCATAGACAGGTGGCACGTTCGATTCCGACGTTCGTGGTGAAAGTTATGATGTACGGAAGTCCAAGGGCGTTTTCGTAATTTGGACGATATAAGGGGGAAATGTTGACTTTTTGACCGGGATGTCCGATGGCCGAGGGCCAAGGACCGTTACGGAGGTTCCGTCGATACGAATTCAATGACAGGCGGCACGCATCAATCGGAGTCCGTATGACCGAGTTACGGGTCAGGATGCGTGAGGGGCATTTTGGTAATTTTCTGCACAAGGGCAGAATTGTAATTTTCTTCACGGGACACTGTTCCATTGAATTAGCCGTGAGGTGGATGCCTTGTGCGATCGATCCCATGTTTGTTTATCAATTAAATGATGGAATTGGACCGGTTTGGGGTGGGATTGCACATGGGAATGAGTTGGCATCGATTGCACGACATGTGCACTGGGTTTTCTATGATTTTCTGGCCAGTGCGGGAACTTTTGCACAGTGGAAATTGGACACTTTTGGATGCCTTTAACGGCTAAATTGAATTAAAGGAATGAAGTGTGTGTCGAGGGCAGTTCACTGAGATTGAGAGATGGAAGAATGGAGTGGAAATGGTGGAGGAATACTCAAAAACCCGAAACTGGGTTCTGGGGAATTCAAATTCGAATTTCCAGTTTCAGGCCAGCCCAAGCCTAATTGATGAGTGATTGAGCTTCCTGGAACTTCAACGAGTCGAACCAGATCAAATGGGGCAAGCTTGGGAGCTCCTAGGGCCGTGAACGGACATGGTGGACGGCCGGAAAACTCGAGCTTGAGTTGTGACGATTGAGGTATTTTCGAGTTAAATTAATTATGCTAATTAGTTCGAATTAGTCCTTATTAACTTCCTGTGAAGTTAATTTGATTTTGGTTAAGGATTGGAGGAGCTCTGGTGATCGACCCGTTTTGGGTGATCACGGGTTGTCGACAAGATTGATCGACGGTTGATGCTAATCATGGACACAGAACTGAAATTGGTGGATTGATGATTGTTGTAGGATCAAGAACGGATGGAATTGATATCGAATTGAGGGTGTTTGAAACGGATCCTATCGCGGGTAATCTGACCCGTTTACCAGTCATTCGGGTGAAGAAGGAGCACTGTAGCAGGCGCGTGGCTTTCACGCGCAGCCACTCACGGCGGCGCGTGACGGCGCGTGGGCACGAATCTCGAGGTGAGGTCAACATGACTTTTATCCTATACTTTGTAACGAACATTTTGGGATTGGTTTCGTGTCGATCGGACACCGTCTCGATATTGTTCGGGATGTCCGAAGGTTTTTAATCCAACTTAAAAATACTTAAAAATTCGGGTAAATTACGGGACTTGAATAGGATGTTAATGATGAGGTTAGTGATCCTCTAAATTGATTTGAACAGGATTGGGAGTCCCGGTGATAGTAAGGTGGCCCGGGAAGGCCTATGGCACGCGTATCGAGGCGCTCGGTTAAACGGTCTGTGAGTGGACATTGGTTTTATAAATTCAATGCATGCATAACTGTTTCATGATTGTTATAATTGGGATTATATGATTTATTTTGGATATCAGTGAATTTATATGTTTTCACGCTTTTCGAGGCGATTTACGTGTTTGCACGTGAATCGAGGTTTTCTGGATTTGCACTGATTTCCATAAATATGGATGGATATGATTTCATGAAACGGTTACGGATTTGATAAAGTGAATCGGGCCAGGGGCCCAGTTAATTTGTTGAATCGGGCCAGGGGCCCAATTGAATTATGAAATCGGGCCAGGGGCCCAGTTAACTTAGGAATCGGGCCAAGGGCCCAGTTGACTTGTATATGTGATTTCGGGTCGGGGACCCTAAAATGGAATTGAATAAACTATTTCGGATTTGATTCAACCATTTGGACTTATGACGGTTTTATGGAAATTCGGGGCAGGGCCCTTGTGATATTTTGGAAATGAATAATAAAATGTGTTCCATAAAACCATCTCGATATGAGGATATTTATATCCTGGTCTCCTCCAAGTGTCGGGGACACTGGAGAAGTCACGGTGCATTGCCTGCGAGGGCTCATTGTACGGAGCTACCGGACCGTATAGTGATCCAGGAGCAGGATTGCTAGACGTCATGGACGTCAGACATCGGGGATGTCAGAGATATGGACCCGGTGAGACCCCGGGCAGCACGCGTTGCTTAATACCGTGAGATATGACGTCTGGAACGTCAAGCGTCTAGGACGCTAGGCATCGGGGATGCCGGAGATGGAAAAATAATAAATGAATATTACTGGATTGATGAAATAACTCTTGGATTTACTTTTGGAAATTGAAAATATGCTTTGGTTTCCGGGCTAAGGCCCTAATGTTTATTTCTAAATAAATATGGGATTATTGGTTGGTGCATGCATATGATTTTACTGAGGGGCATAAATGTCTTATAAATGTTTTAAGCAGACTTGTTTATTTTCGTCCACTCACAGCTTTTGTTTTCAATGCCCTTCAGGTTGATTCCGGATACGACTGCAGCAGAGACTTGAGCATCGCACACCTCCTCCATCGATCCTTACGCACTCTGGAAGCCCGTTTGGGCAATAGCAATCGGTTATCCCTTGTCTGGCGCCTCTTGTCAGACGGGAGCACGTCACATTCCATGGTAATCCCGGGGGGATTGGGATGGGTCGTGTCAAGTGGTATCAGAGCAGGTTTTGCTCTTTTGTGCGCAAAGGACGAGGGTGTGATGTCTCTTTGGGCTGCTGTTCCGTTGTCAACCTGATAGATAGTTTTGGGTTTGTATGGTGAATTGGGTGTGTTTGGCCCGATACGCCGTGCATGGTTGCGATTCAACCCAGGTGGGGTTGTATACGATTAACTGGTAATGTGGGACCGTCGGTTCGGTCATGTGATGAAGGGTTGTTGTGCCACTGGGCACAACTGGGTTCGGGGAACCCCAATTGAATAATGGTTTGGGAATGCGAAACTCAGTTGAGTATTGGTCTATGTTGGACCCTGGTAGTGTTGGCTAGTGTACGGGGGTTGGTGCATCGGAGTTAGCCGATGACCTTCGTGGTGGAACCTACGATGGAACCCACGTTGAGTTGACGATGGGATTGGATTGGACGTCTATATGATGTCAGGACCGCGGGGTCGGTCAGGTTGTGGATTTTACTGCAAAAGGCAGTTGGGTTCGGTGGAACCCTAGGGTGTGACCTTGGAACCCTAATTTATAATTGATGGACCGAAAGGTGAACCTTAAGTGAGAACTTGTGCTGCGACGAGCGGCTGAGGTCATGGATGACCATGTGGATGACTCTAGTGAGTCTAGTCTGGATTATGGGATTCGATCCACGGATGCGGTTATGAGATAAAATATGGAATACCGTGTTGGATCGAATAGTAGTGTGATGTGTGGATACGGATCTTGACAACGATGACTGTTGGTCGACAGTTGTGTCGAGATGACTGGCTATCGAGGGTATTTAGTGTGGTTTTAATACTTGGGGATGTTCAGGGAACGTCCATTATCCTGATGTGCCAGTGGTCAAATTGGAGGTACCCATAGTCGTGGGGTACGAGTGGTGTTACGGGATCGTCGTTCGTAATGAATGGAGATCCAGGGTAACAACTTTGCACACAGTGTGCTAGCATGGATGTTCGTGTGCTAGCATGGGTGTTCGTGTGCTATGTTTGGATGTTGGGATGGTGATACCTATATGCCAATACTAGTATGGATGCCTGTGTGCTGATACTAGTGTTGATGATGGTGCGCTGGTATTGGTACTAGCGCTGGTGCCGGTGTCAGTGAGTGTGATGACGATGAGCCACCAGTTGGGGTGTGACTCTGTCATGATGAACAGATGATTGGTATCTGCGACTCAGTGGTGGTTGAGTCTTGGACTGGATGGGATCCAGTGGAGGTTGTGTCGTGTTGGGATAAGTCCTAACAAATTTATGATGTCAAGTGATGAATGGATAAAATGGTATGATTGAAACTTAGGGAATCTAGGGACGATGTTCCCTATGTCAGGCGAGTTGGTGGATTTGGGGAGTTGTGGTCAACTCCGAGATTGGTAAGTTTGTGTACTGCTTATATCCCCTGAGAGTACAAGGAAATTATTGGAATTGGAAAAGTCGGGGAAACCATTCGTGGTATTGATGTGGGATTTTGTGATTGTGAATCACTTGAAACCTGAGAATTGAACCTGTTTAGGTTGTGATGTGAGACGAAGGCAGTTGGGTATGCACATCCAGGCAGTGTTGTGGATATCCCGTTCGGAATCGGGATGTGTGTATACATGATTATTGACGGACGTGAGGTCCGAGTAATGAATTGATTTTGGACACGTGGTGGTCCAAGTGAGGTATGGACATGGGCAGTCCAGTGGTTGGACTTGACATCTCATTGGGAGCATGTCTGTTTCCAACATGGTTGGAACTCCCGATCTGGGGAGAGTTGTGATTGGGGGAACGAGAGGAGTGCTCGTTTCCGCATCAGTGATTGGTATTCCGAAGTCATTAGGGTTGACTTCATATTTTCTGCCGTGGCAGATGATGATTGTTGCTACCAGTACGTTGAGCGTGTATTGGTAGGTGGACCCAGGTTTGGCCTTGGGTCATTGGACACAAGCAGTTGTGTATGATTTTGGATTTGGTGGTGAAATGCGTGGTCATCTTTCCACCAAGAGGAATTTGGCAAAGGATTCTATTGAGGGTGTAAGACCCTACGATCAGCTTCCAGATGGATTGTTAGCTATGTGAGCATGTGTGGATCCCAGGTGGATCTGATTTGTGATGTTGTCGACTTTGGTCGATGTGACGATCTAGGATCGTGATGTTACTTGTCGGGTGACGTAGCGATGGATATGGATTGTGATCTTGATGATCCAGATGGGTGCAGAGTTTATCACTCTTACCTTGGTACGTGAGTCGTTAATGATGGGACTGAACTTCTTTTCGGAGTGAGTCCATATGGTTGTTACTCGGTTAAGTAGGTTTCCGATGTGGTCGGATTTTGTCAACCTTTGACGTGTGGATATTGGGTTTGGCTTCCCTGTGAAGTCAATCGAGTGTTTTGGAGAGGCAACCGATAGATTCGGTTACGTTACGTCTTGATGGACGTAAACGAGATTTTGGGCTTTGGAATCGAATTTCTGGGTGACGATTCAGGATTCGATTGCGAAGCTCGAAAATGGATTACTGGATTTGGGTGCGGAATGATTATTCCAATGCTAGCTTACGGAATAATGATTTCGGATTCGGATTTGGAAATGGGTTGAAAATGTGATGTTTGGGTTTGGATTCGGAATTTCTTACGAAATTGCGGATTCGGATTCGGAATTGGAACTAGATGACGGGTGGAGTTCGTTTTGTCTCATGTTGGGTTGGGCAAATGTACTCCATTATTGGAACGTGTTTGGCTATGACCTGGGTGGTTGTAGGCAGATTGATGGATTGATGTGCGTACAGGGTACGTTGTACGAGGATTGATACTTTGCAGGCTTGTTATGCCTGGTGACGGTACATGGGTTGTACCAGTGGTGTGTGATTGAACGTGTTGGTGATCGGCTTGGTTCCGATATCATTGTTGTTTGTGATTGTGGACTGGACATTGGATACTGTACGCTGTGCAGAGTGATTTTGTCGGGTTCAGTGATTGTGTGAGCAGGTGCTCTTGGCCACGGTTGGCTAGTGGAACCCCGGTATTGATATGTGTGATCATTGCTGGGCTGGTATTCAATGTGTTCCAGTTACACCACTTGATTGAGTAAGTTGGCGGTATACGTACACTCGGGATGAGTGAGTTGGTGGTCAGAGTAACCACGAGTAGCCTTGCGTGATGCTACTACGCCGTTATATTTTTCCAGCGTCTTGGTTCGCTGAGGGAGTCGGCGATTATGGACATTGAGATTTATTTATGTCGCAGGATGGGCTTGCCCTGCGAATTGAGATCATGTGGTTGATCTTGCGCTACATCGAGAGTGATGTAGTATGTGGTGTTGTCACGGATAGACAGATGGTTGGGGCTTTATCAGGGTGGTAAAGTTTTGTGATGACAGTTTGACTAGTGGTGTCAGCATGGACTGACAAATGAGATTTGGTGACTCCCGACGGGAGCAAATGTAAGGATTTATTGGCAATGGAAAGGAACCATCTAGCTGAAGGAGTCAGCTAAATGGTTAAGCGATTTTATCGCGAATCAGGTGATTATGTCCACTCGAGGTGGTCGAGTGTTGTTGTTGTGACGTATGACTGCGATGGGATGTCTGGGTACAAACGAGGCCGGTGTTGTCCCAGTATGTGGGTGTACAAGTGTACACAGATGTGTGGTCGAATTGTTTTCCACAAGGTGGTTGTGGAGTAAGGTTATTGGTAATTTCGAGGACGAAATTCTTTAAGGAGGGAAGGTTGTAACGACCCGTCCCGAATATCGGGATTTAATAATATTTAATGGTGATTTACTAATCTGGGATTAGTTGGGCGATTTCGGACGAATTGTGCAAAATGACCGTTTTGCCCCTGGGTGTGGGCAAAACGTTGACTTTTAATTCGGATGGTCAAATGGACTTTGACCGATGACCGTGACGTAGTTCGGGACGCCACGAGTTCATAGACAGGTGGCACGTTCGATTCCGACGTTCGTGGTGAAAGTTATGATGTACGGAAGTCCAAGGGCGTTTTCGTAATTTGGACGATATAAGGGGGAAATGTTGACTTTTTGACCGGGATGTCCGATGGCCGAGGGCCAAGGACCGTTACGGAGGTTCCGTCGATACGAATTCAATGACAGGCGGCACGCATCAATCGGAGTCCGTATGACCGAGTTACGGGTCAGGATGCGTGAGGGGCATTTTGGTAATTTTCTGCACAAGGGCAGAATTGTAATTTTCTTCACGGGACACTGTTCCATTGAATTAGCCGTGAGGTGGATGCCTTGTGCGATCGATCCCATGTTTGTTTATCAATTAAATGATGGAATTGGACCGGTTTGGGGTGGGATTGCACATGGGAATGAGTTGGCATCGATTGCACGACATGTGCACTGGGTTTTCTATGATTTTCTGGCCAGTGCGGGAACTTTTGCACAGTGGAAATTGGACACTTTTGGATGCCTTTAACGGCTAAATTGAATTAAAGGAATGAAGTGTGTGTCGAGGGCAGTTCACTGAGATTGAGAGATGGAAGAATGGAGTGGAAATGGTGGAGGAATACTCAAAAACCCGAAACTGGGTTCTGGGGAATTCAAATTCGAATTTCCAGTTTCAGGCCAGCCCAAGCCTAATTGATGAGTGATTGAGCTTCCTGGAACTTCAACGAGTCGAACCAGATCAAATGGGGCAAGCTTGGGAGCTCCTAGGGCCGTGAACGGACATGGTGGACGGCCGGAAAACTCGAGCTTGAGTTGTGACGATTGAGGTATTTTCGAGTTAAATTAATTATGCTAATTAGTTCGAATTAGTCCTTATTAACTTCCTGTGAAGTTAATTTGATTTTGGTTAAGGATTGGAGGAGCTCTGGTGATCGACCCGTTTTGGGTGATCACGGGTTGTCGACAAGATTGATCGACGGTTGATGCTAATCATGGACACAGAACTGAAATTGGTGGATTGATGATTGTTGTAGGATCAAGAACGGATGGAATTGATATCGAATTGAGGGTGTTTGAAACGGATCCTATCGCGGGTAATCTGACCCGTTTACCAGTCATTCGGGTGAAGAAGGAGCACTGTAGCAGGCGCGTGGCTTTCACGCGCAGCCACTCACGGCGGCGCGTGACGGCGCGTGGGCACGAATCTCGAGGTGAGGTCAACATGACTTTTATCCTATACTTTGTAACGAACATTTTGGGATTGGTTTCGTGTCGATCGGACACCGTCTCGATATTGTTCGGGATGTCCGAAGGTTTTTAATCCAACTTAAAAATACTTAAAAATTCGGGAAAATTACGGGACTTGAATAGGATGTTAATGATGAGGTTAGTGATCCTCTAAATTGATTTGAACAGGATTGGGAGTCCCGGTGATAGTAAGGTGGCCCGGGAAGGCCTATGGCACGCGTATCGAGGCGCTCGGTTAAACGGTCTGTGAGTGGACATTGGTTTTATAAATTCAATGCATGCATAACTGTTTCATGATTGTTATAATTGGGATTATATGATTTATTTTGGATATCAGTGAATTTATATGTTTTCACGCTTTTCGAGGCGATTTACGTGTTTGCACGTGAATCGAGGTTTTCTGGATTTGCACTGATTTCCATAAATATGGATGGATATGATTTCATGAAACGGTTACGGATTTGATAAAGTGAATCGGGCCAGGGGTCCAGTTAATTTGTTGAATCGGGCCAGGGGCCCAATTGAATTATGAAATCGGGCCAGGGGCCCAGTTAACTTAGGAATCGGGCCAAGGGCCCAGTTGACTTGTATATGTGATTTCGGGTCGGGGACCCTAAAATGGAATTGAATAAACTATTTCGGATTTGATTCAACCATTTGGACTTATGACGGTTTTATGGAAATTCGGGGTAGGGCCCTTGTGATATTTTGGAAATGAATAATAAAATGTGTTCCATAAAACCATCTCGATATGAGGATATTTATATCCTGGTCTCCTCCAAGTGTCGGGGACACTGGAGAAGTCACGGTGCATTGCCTGCGAGGGCTCATTGTACGGAGCTACCGGACCGTATAGTGATCCAGGAGCAGGATTGCTAGACGTCATGGACGTCAGACATCGGGGATGTCAGAGATATGGACCCGGTGAGACCCCGGGCAGCACGCGTTGCTTAATACCGTGAGATATGACGTCTGGAACGTCAAGCGTCTAGGACGCTAGGCATCGGGGATGCCGGAGATGGAAAAATAATAAATGAATATTACTGGATTGATGAAATAACTCTTGGATTTACTTTTGGAAATTGAAAATATGCTTTGGTTTCCGGGCTAAGGCCCTAATGTTTATTTCTAAATAAATATGGGATTATTGGTTGGTGCATGCATATGATTTTACTGAGGGGCATAAATGTCTTATAAATGTTTTAAGCAGACTTGTTTATTTTCGTCCACTCACAGCTTTTGTTTTCAATGCCCTTCAGGTTGATTCCGGATACGACTGCAGCAGAGACTTGAGCATCGCACACCTCCTCCATCGATCCTTACGCACTCTGGAAGCCCGTTTGGGCAATGGCAATCGGTTATCCCTTGTCTGGCGCCTCTTGTCAGACGGGAGCACGTCACATTCCATGGTAATCCCGGGGGGATTGGGATGGGTCGTGTCATAGACCCGTAACTTCTTCGTATGATGTCTGATCTCAACGTGTCGTGTGTCTACGGACTCGTATCATCTCGATCTACGTAATAGATCTCGGTCCATATGCCAATGACCTCCCGGGTCAAAAGTTAACATTTTCACTCGTTTAGGGGAAAAATCATAATTTCACCTCGATCGTCCGATAATCCTTGATTAATCCCTGATTATTCCTTGATTAATTCTCGATAATCACCTATTTTTGGGATGGGTCGTTACACCTTATATGTGTGGGCGCGCATCTGTCCAACATGGGGGATGTGTCTTATATGTGTGTGCGCGCATCTATCCAAGATTACTAGGGATTCCTAGGGAGCTCACTAACTTCGGATTCCTAGGGAACTCCAATGTTAAGTGAGTAGGGGCTGATGCAATCCCAAAATGGGTGACCCACTAGGAAGTTGCACATGAGCTCCCTGGAACAAAACCGTGAAGGCTGGGTCCAAAGGGAACAATATCATGTTGGAGTAGATCGGGTCGTGACAATTTGGTATCAGAATCCAACGCCGACCAGAATTGAGTGTGCCAGTGATGACGCTAGGCCCTAAGGGGGGTGGATTGTGGGGACACGTGCCTTGGAGGCATGGTTAGTAATCCCACATTGCCCTGGGGATCTCGGGGATACGCCTTACATGAGGCCTTTAGGTAGCTTACTAGCTTTGGATTCCTGGGGAACTCCAAAGTTGAGCGAGTAGGGGATGGTACAATCCCAAGATAGGTAACCCACTGGGAAGTTGCACGTGATCTCCCAGGAACAAAACCGTAAGGGCTGGGCTCAAAGCGGACAATATCCTGTTGGAGTAGATCGGGTTGTGATAAGCACAGAGTTAGGAATTGAGACGCTTGAATTGACGGTGGGTGGACATTTGTTTTATAAACTGTGATGCATGCATAGTTAAATATTTTAAATGTTTTATTACATGATTTAAGTTGCAATGATTTTCATAATGATTTGAAATAAGGGGTTTTACCCTTGTGGGTCAAAGTTGAGTTTTTGCTCTGAGCACTTTTTGGGCTTTCTTGTGGGAACCGTTATATAGGTCTTAGAGTCCTAAGTCTGTAGATAGGAAACACTTTGGAATCAGAGTTCGGGCAACATGGTTACATTTCTAAATCACCCAAGGGTATTTTTGTAATTTAGAGCTTAGGGTATTTTGGTAATTTCATAGTAGGGGTTTTGTTGTGTTGGCCATGTGAGATGGTGACATGTCTCACCATACCTTGAGGGATTAGTGTCCTTCAAGTACACGGTGTATATGTGTGTTGTGTCCGTGTATGTCTTGGGGTTGCAACCAAAACCTAATAAGATAACCATAATTCAAACGAGAAAATCCATGGAAAAAAGAGTGGAAACCAAAGAGAAGAGAGAAGGAAAGAAAATAAAAAGAAGGAAAAGAAAGAGGAAGAGAAATAGGGAGATGAGGAAGAAAACTAAGAAAACCTGAGAAAATCGAAAATCGACTTGTGAACCATTGAATCATGTTGAGGCCTCCGAGTTCAAAACCAAGCTTAATAATACCTTGATTGAGTCCCTGTGATCATCTTGAGTCAGAAACTTGAAATTTTGAATAGGAAAAATGACAAGACCCATCCCTAATTTTACCTTGAAAATTGAGCTGGTTCTGCTTCCGTCTGACAACTTTTATCAGACAAGGGATATCACCATTGTTGTCAATAACCGTATTAAAATAACCAAATTAAACCCACCTTACAAGGTTATCGCCTACGTCCAACCCACTAAGCTTAGCAAGTAGTGGAAAATTACTCACTTATCCTTATTTGGGGTCTTACTTCCATTAGTAAAATTTCTCACGTTTTACCATCTCGTTTACATACACATATATAAAATAATCACATATTTAACATAATTAATTTGTTAACATATACCTTAGGTTTACGTTGCAAAATATAAATCATAACCCGATATTAATTTAGGTTGTAAGTCCGTAGATAAATACATTTTTTATATTCCATGAACCGTAATATTCCACAAACTATTCAACATAAGCTATCATAAAGGTTATTAATATTAGTCTTAGGCTTAACGCCTAACATTTTTCCATAAATCACACTCATCACATATATCTACATATATATAACATTATGTCATCATATCATCATTTACATGTAATCATCTTCATTAAACATCGTAGACTCATCAATATAACCATCAATATAACTATCAATATAGTCATCATCAAACATCACAATTTACTACTTTTCATAATTATTCATATCATAATACCATCATCAGGTGACCACCATAGTATCCTTTTCCCAAAAATATACATAATACCTTAAATAAATACTATGTATATACGTATATATACTTAAATTTCATACTTCACTATTAAAGGTACTTTGATAACATACCAAATCCTTTTCTTTTTCATAGACAATTACCATGTTAACCCATTGTTTGATCAAGCCCATTTTTCTCAACACTTTGATAATTAATCATGGTTTAAGTCAATTTAAAATACATAACCAATATACGACCATAATCGTCACAAATCCAGAAATATGTCTAAACAGTATCCAAATCCTTCAAACCCTATACCATTAGATTCATAATGAAGAGATGCACATTTTTTATGTTGACAAGAAACCGAGAAAGTGGCTCACGTTCCTGCACGCGCCACCACAAGCGTCCACGCCCCAACTATAGTACCACCTTCAACCTCAGGCTTTGACTCATTTTTCTGCAACTGAGTCGCCTGTCCCGCAAACTCGATCATGCTCTAAATCCTCGTTTTTACATTCTTTTTTCATGTCTAAACCGTTTAATCATATTTACATTAGCCCAAAAGAAGGTCTATGACATGAAACTAAGAAAATGTACGTTGATCACGAGGTTAAATCTTCCAATCTTGCTTCTATATCCATTTTAAGGCTTCTCCAGCGCCCAAAATGGCTTTTATTTGTCCCGAAGTGATCATCTTAAGTGCGTAGTTTAAGAATATCAATTTTTGGCACCATTGTCGGGGATGAATGTTAAACTTTAAGCGCTTGTTGGGAAGTAACCCAACGTGTTTCCGTGTTGTGAAGGAGTCATCAATGCAGTTTTTCTTTCTTTCTACCTTTCACTCTCTTTTACTTTGTTTATTTAATGCTTTTCTTGTTTTATTTTCATAAATCCTCTTCCTTACTTTGATTCTATGTTCGATTACTTCTTATTTGCTTACATTGAGGATAATATAGAGTTAAAGTGTGGGGGAAGGGTTTACACTTTCTTAACCCAATCGAACCTCCTAGTACACTTTTAAGGATCCTAGGAACCTATTGGAACCCTTAGGTTGAAGGTTGGACCCATAGAATTACCCTGAACTTGGGTTGGAAGTTTTAGTTCAAATGGTTTAGTTGAACCAATGGGTTTTAGGCTTGGTTTCTAGGATTTGATGACATAGATAGATTGGAATTGAGGAGAGGAAGCTATAAGAATTGGAATGGATAAAAAGGACAAAAATGGAAGATTTATGGCACTGAACCGGTCACGCCGGTCTTGTTGGACCGGCCACGCCGGTCTTGTTGGACCGGCCGGCCCAACCGAACTGGACCGGACCGGCCTGCCGAAAGTCAGGGACGATGAACAGTCCCCGGCGCGTGGCTTTCACACGCAGGGAGTTTAGGTTGTGCGTGTGGGTACGTGAACCATCCTTTGGGTAAAGTTCCAACATGTGAAATCATCTATTCGATGTAACGAATATTTTGAGACTGGTTTCGAGTCGATCGGACATCGTTTCGATATAGTTTGGGACGTCCGAAGTTTTAGGATCGACTTTTAAAATAGTTAAAAATTCTGAAAAATTACGGGGCTTTAGTGAGAGGTTATTTAAGTAGTTAGTAACCCTCTATTATGATTTGGATAGGTTTGGGAGCCCCGGTGACAGTGATCGGCCCGGGAGAGGCGTATGACATGCTTATCGAGGCGCAGCTTCGGACGATCTACGAATGGACTTGTTTTATGAATTTGATGCATGCATAAATGTTTATAAATGATTTAAATACATGTTTTGTGATGCCATAAGTGCATTTGTTTTAGGTAGCATAGTAGTTACGAATTTGCATGTATTTCGAAATTTCAGTTTTATACGATGCTTATACGTGCTATGTTTTCTATGATAGTTTAAATGAAATGATTTCGGATTTATAAACATGAAATCGAGCATGAGGCCCATTTAATTGGAAACTCTCAGACTTGGAGTCCATTTGATTTGATGAGAAATCGGGCCGAAAGCCACTTTGAGTTATACGATCGGGCCGAGGGCCCCATTGGTTTACGAATTCGGGCTTGGGGCTCAGTTGGTTGTAATATTGGGCTTGAGGCCCTGTTGATTTATGGTTTCGGGCTTCAGGCCCCGTTCGTTGTGATTTCGGGCTAGAGGCCCAATTGATTGTGAAATCGGGCTCGAGGCCCCATTATCGTGGTATCGGGCTTGAGTCCCAGTTGTGGTTTATGAAATCAGAATTCGGGTTTGAGACCCTATTGAATTATGGATTTAGGCTGAGGCCTGTGAAATTGGATTTTGAATCGGATTCGAGGAATCCTGTTGAGATTCGGGTATAAGATCCAATTAAGAAAGAATGACACGACCCACCCCCAATCCCCCGGGATTAAGGGCTAAGTCATGCTCCCGTCTAACTTACGCGTGACACAAAGGCTAAACTAACGCCCAGCCTCCATGTAACACGTAAACCGGACAAGGGATTTCCAAAACGATCCGTCCACAAGTACTAGACTTCCCAGAGGGCGCAGAATCTAATGTGGACAAAAACATAAAAAGACTGTGAGTGGACAAAAATAAAGGATAAGTAGAAAATAGTTTATAAAAAGACATTTATACCTTCCATTTAGAAACCAATGCATGCATATCAAAACCATTCCATAAAACCATTTCATATCCAAGATAGGAAACCATCATTGAAAACCAGAATAATTTCCTTTTCTCAAATCCCGGGCCTCAGCCCAAAACCATCAAAATCCGTATCATCCTGGTCATAGCCCAAAACAGCGAAAAAACCATTATTGAAAACCATCCTTATCATCAAAATGAAAAACACATTTGAAAGCCATTTGAAATCCTTTGCAATCCATCGAACCTGCTGGATCTATTCCAGTCTTTAAACTCCCGAGTCTTTAAACTCAATCCAGGCCTCAATATAATCCGAGTCTTTAAACTCAATAGGCCTATGGGGGAAATCACAATATCCGAGTCTTTAAACTCCCGAGTCTTTAAACTCAATCCGGGTCTTTAAACACAATCCGGGCCCGCCCCCGTCATAATCATATCCGGGTCTTTAAACCCAATTACCAGATCCAGAAAATCCAATCCAAAAACCATTTTCAAACCATTACCAAATCCATGTCCAAATCCGAATTCGAAATCACCATTTCGAATTCCAAGCCGAATCCGAAATCATCATCCCGAATCCAAATCCAGAATCATATCCATAATCCATTTCCAAATCTGAATCCAAAACCATCATTCTGTAAGCTAGCATCCGGAATAACCATTCTGAACCAAAATCCAGAAATCCACTTTCAAGTTACAAAATCGAATCCTGAATCGTCATCCTGAAATCCGATTCCAAAACCCGAAATCACGTTCATCAAAAACACTTTTATGAACTGGGCTTCAAGCTCGAAATCACTTTCCAAAATCCATTAGAAATCATTGAAATCAAATCAAATTTCAAATCCCAAAATCAAATCATCAAAACCATCATCAAACCATAGCAGAAAACTGTATCTCGTAAAACGTGCAAATACTTAGTTATCTCGAAATTCGTGCAAAATCGTAAATCATCAAGATCATAATCATAGAATCACGTATAAAAACATATAAAAACATATATGCATGTATCATAAGTTAGAAATCAAAGTCCACTCACAGACCATTCGTGTTGCTGCCTCGATACGCGTGCACTATGCCATTCTTGGCTAATCCGTTATCACCAGTTTTCCCGAACCTGTCCAAATCCCATAATAAGGTCACTAACTACTTCATAAAGTGTATACTAAAGCCCCGTAATTTTCTCGAATTTTTAACTATTTTTAAACGAGCCCTAAAACCTTCGGACATCCCGAAACATATCGAGACGTTATCCGATCGACTCGAAACCAGTGCCAAAATGTTCGTTACGTCGAATACTTAAAAAGTCATGTTGAAAACATCCCCGGACTAGGCCCCACGCGCCGCCCAAAGGAGCTGCACTTAGGAGCCACGCGCCAGGCTATTGTTCATCTTCCAGCTCAATCAAACCGGTCTGAACCGATTCTGCAAATCCGGTCCAGCCTTGAACCGACGTGAGCAGTTTTTGTCCATTTCTCTTCCGTTTTCAATTCTTTTCATCCTATGAGTTTCGTCCTAGGTCCTAGACTCGATCTATAGACTCAAAATGATAAATCAAACTCGAGATTTACATGCCCGATCTTCAAACAGTAACCATGGCCTGCAAGTCCGATCTGCCACCGCGCCTGACCACCACCTTCCTCGTTTCCTCTTCCAGTCGACTCCCTTGACCTCCAGACCTCACTTCCAATCAGGAAACTAATCAATAACCCCTAATTCATAAGTTAACATTTTTGAGTTCAACGTCACCGTACACGGGGAATTTGAACTTACCGCCGTCGTCATTCACCGCCGTGGGCACCACCACGTTCGACGCCCTTCCCTTTCCAACTTTTCTTAACATGGCATAGGCAAAGGAAGAGGTTTGAGGGGTTGTATGGGGTTGAGTTCTCACGGTGGCACACAATCACACTGTTTCTATTTCATGGCCATCGTCCACGACGGTCCATGATGGCAGCACCATCACAGTCGTCCCATCCTTCTCTCCACCACTTGTTCAGACACCACAGGCCACAGCTGAGGATCAAGGGGTTATCTGGGTGGGATTTCATGGTTCTGTTCCCCTGTTTTTCACCCTCAAGCTCGTGCAACCTGTTCAACAATTATCAGTCCTCCTTTTTTTTTAACTTAAAGTGAGACGGTTGGAAAAGCTCCACAACCTTCCAGAGTGGGACAAGTGTCCCAAAACCATTGGGCATACTTCTCAAGACACCAGGTGGCACAATCTCACTGGGCACAGATCCCTAGAAAGCAAAAGACCAAAATGCCCCCTAAATGACAATTTACCATTTTGCCCTTAACACTTTTAGACATATATCCAAGTCGTCTGAAGTCCGATGACAGCGTGATACCTGTCATTGTACTCAGGGGATCGAGACCTACCTAACGGTCCTCGAAATACGTGAAAATAACTTGTCGTATAAAAAGTCAACTGATAGGACCCTCCCCGATCCCCCTGGGACCACATGGGGACGTGCCCTGCTCCCGTCTGACACCCAAAATAACATACCAATTTTAACCTCAAACGTTCAAATTAATAGATAACCAAATAAAGTTATACATCAAATCCAAATTTAACAGATGTCAGAAAAGGGATGAAAACCAAATTACAAATTGCGAGCACGACTCTAAAATAAACCTGCGGGCAAACCACCCAACAGGAGATCAGGTACGCGGAAGTAGATCTATGCCTCAGCCTCAGGATCCTCCTCTACCTCAGTAGCACAGCCTGGAGGGGTTACCAAAACATTAAGGGTGAGTGGGCCGAAACTCAAGTTTATAAAATCGTTTAATAAGTAAAACATATAATTTACCCCTCCGTTTTCCAAACATGCATGCATCAGAATTTAAAACCATAAATCATATAATATGAATCATAAGGCATGTAATAAAACCATAAACATAATTTTAACCACTGCACTATGCACTCCAATCCTGACATCCCCGATGTCTGATGTCCCTGACGTCCAATAAGGTCACAGTCTCAAGGCTACGCGTGCCACTCGGGGTCTCAATCCCGAATTCAATCCCCGAACCCTGTCCGGGTACGGCACCTCAAATTCCTAGCGTCATAGATGCTCGACGTCCCTGACGTCAAATAAGCAATCATGCTCCTGAGTCATTTTACGGTCTGGTTCCTCCGTAGAATGACCCCTCGCAGGCAATGCGCCATGACCACTCCGGGGTACCACATCTGGAGGAGACAGTATCATAAGAATGGATCTATACAGTGCAGTACCAAATACATTTTTATTGATATCCACATGCAAAACATATATATACATAGATAAAATCCAAACCAATCGTTAAGTTTCGTCAGACGGGTCTCAAACCCAAAAACAGTGAAATGTGCCATAACCATAATTTCAATATCATCAAAACCGTTTCTTGATTCCAGCATGTGAATATAGAAGTAAATCAGAAAACATTTAAGCATGCAAGGGTTTAATGAAATCGGGCCCACTCACAGTACGATCCCGCGGTGAATCTGCGCGTACGGACCTGTACCGGGATTATCGTACAATTCCTGTCAGTCCAAATCACACGTAAGGGTCACTACAAGTCTTAAACATTTATCCAAAAAGTCCGAAACAGAAACCGGCTCGAGGAAACCATCCAACACGTTTCCTGAGACAACCGGCCATAAACTGACCCTCCAAAATATCTCAGATCAACATGGTTAATTCATCAAAAATGTTCAGAATGATGAGAGGAACAAAAGTCATGTTGATCGTGATCGGAGATAAGGCCCAACGCGCCCTCACGCGCCGCCCAAAGCGGCTGCGCGTGAAAGTCACGCGCCTGACACTATAGCTGCTACAGTGTCACCTTCCTTACCCGAATGTCTGTAATACGGGCCTGCCACCCGCGGCTTGACCCGGTTGATTACCCATCAATTCCTACTCGATTTCAATCCAATTTGATCCTAACATGATATTTAATCATCTAATTTAAGTTCTGAGTTAATAATTAGCCAAATCAAATCCTTAAATGGCCCTTCGACCCGTGATCATCCAAATGGGTTGATCACCCCAACTCACTGGTTTTGAAACCATAATCAAATTAACCTTACCGGAAGCATCATAGGATCAAAACGAACTGAAACACATAATCAATTGAACCAACACTCACCTGGAAGTAGTCGTCCAAACCTCTGAAATTTCTCTGAACACGGCAGTGGCAGTCACTGTCCCAGCTCACCCGTGGCTGGTTGCCTTCGATTTTGATATGGATGTGTTCTAAACACTCCCAGAAAGCTCACTCAGTGTATAGATTGGTCCAACAAACCGTATAAATTTAAATCCGAAATTCCCTCCAATTTTCCCCGAAATGGTTTCTCTCTGGTTCCTCACCAATTCTCTGTTCTTTCAACGGCAGAGTGATGCTCACTCAATTCCTATTCTGTTTAAAGCAACTGAGCCGTCTCAGAAGCTCGTGGATGCCTCACTGTCCACTGAGATTTGTTCCCCGAAAAGCTTCGATCGAAAATAAACAATGAGGTCGTGCTGGGTGGATGAATCAGACCACGTTCTAAAGCTTTAAACATTCCTTTCTTTCCAGCACACACTTGCATAAACAATTCGCACTCAGAACCACCGCACATGGTGGTGCCGCCCATGTTCCCCGCGGTTGCTACAGTAACCAGGGGTAAAATGACCAAAATGCCCCTAGTTCAAAAATTACCAAAATGCCTTTCACTTTCCAGACCCGTAACTCAGCCATCCGAAATCCGATTTCAGCGTGCCGCCTGTCAACGGACTCAGGGCGTCGAGACCTTTCTAACGGTCCTCGCGTCATGTGAAAATTAGTTGCCAAACGAAAAGTCAACATTTTTGCCTCCATCGTCCAAATTACGGTAATGCCCCTGAACTTCCGATAGTCATAACTTTTTCCCTGATCGTCCGAATTGGACGTGCCACCTGTCTATGAACTCGTGACGTCCCGAACTATGTCACGGTCATTGGTCAAAGTCCGTTCGACCCACCAATCAAAAACTCAACAAATCGGGTAATACAATTCACAGGGATAAAATGACAGGACCCGCCCCGATCCCCCTGGGACCACCCGGGACTTGCCCTGCTCCCGTCTGACACCCGACATTAAAATACCAAAAATACCCTTATTGAAGATAAAATGCATAAAGAAAATCCATAGTTAAGTCATACATAGCACACCACACAAATACTCAAATACAAATAGTGTCAGACAAGGGATGGTTCCCGAATACAGTTTATTGAGCACGACTCTAGACACACTACGTGCCAACCTACCCAGCAGTAGGGTTCAGGTACGCAACGTAAACCTATGCCTCTTCCTCCTCGGGATCCTCCTCCTCCTCCTCGGGATCCTCCTCCTCGATAGCACTACCTGGAGCGGTAGTAAAACAACAAAGGTGAGTGGGCCGAAACTCAAGGTTTACAAAGTAGTTTACCATTTCGAAAACATATAGCTTTTCCCCTCCGTTTTCCGAAAAGACATGCATAGTATCATAAACCACAAAACCATATAGTCATAAGCAGAATAATATCAACATAATATAATCTTAGTCACTGCACTATACATCCCAACCCTGACATCCCAGATGCCTGACGTCCTAGACGCCCAATAAGGTCACAGTCTCAAGGCTACGCGTGCCACCCGGGGTCTCAATCCCGAGTCCAAATCCCGAACCTAGTCCGAGCATGGCATTCTAGATGCCTGACGTCCCAGACGTCCAATAGTAGCAATCCTGCTCCTGAGTCACTCTACGGTCCGGTCCCTCCGTAGAATGACTCCTCACAGGCAATGCGCCGTGACCACTCCGGTGTACCTACATCCGGAGGAGATAGAATCCTAGGGTAGATCCATACAGTGCAGTACCACAGATAATATCGAAATCCATTATATATATATATATGACTCCAAACCATTCATAAACAACCAGACGGGTCTCATGCCCAAACATCGTAATACGTGCCATAAATCATACACAAGATAAACAGATACTTTTACTCAAATCACATATAGATATAGTAGAAAGTAAAATAGTTATGCATGCCGAAGTTTAGTGAAATCAAAGGCCCACTCACAGTACAATCCCGCTGCAATCCCGAGCGTAAAGCCCCGTCCAAGGTTTAAAGTACAATTCCTGTCATGCCCAAAACATACGTAAAGGTCACTTTAAGTCCCTACTAAACAACTAAGAAACCCTAGACTGAAACCGGCCCGAAAAAGCCGTCCGAACACGCTTCCCAAGGCGTCAAACCCTAATTTGACCAACTTAACGATCTCCGATCGACACGAAACCACCGCCATTGGATCCGTATCGTCGAAACCTTGAAAATGGCACTGGTCCCACACAAAATACTGTTCACACGCGCCCCCCACGCGCCGGTCAACCCTCTGGTCAACAGTGCTACAGTGATGCTGACGTCAGCATGACGTCATCACTGACAGTGTCAGAGGACACGTGTCAACAGCCCATTGGTCCCTGGTCTGACAATATTCTGACATGATGACATCATCATGACGTCACTGCTGACGTCAGCATGATGACGTCATCAGCTACAGTAACCGGGTCTGCGAATCGGGTCACCGCAGACCCACGGTTCGACCCGATCACAGATCGTGATTCCGACCACCAAAATCGATGGGGTTTGTTCCTATGGACTCGTCTGAACATGTTCTATGGCTCTGTGTAATCAAAACAGATTTTTAAGTTCGAGAAATCACCTGAAAAACGATGGGGAACTGGCTGCCGGTTCTGGTTCGTCTTCTCCGGCGAGCCGTCACACTTCCAGCCACAAACTCTGGTCCAAAACGCTCGTCTAGTCCCCTAGGTTAAGTCTCAAAAACAACCAAACAAGTTTAACGTTAAAAACGGACGGTTCGAGGCAGGGAAGGAAAATCGGCCTTCACGGGTTTGCAGGCTTACCGCCGCCGTGTCGCCGCCGTGGGCTGCCCAGTCCAGTCCTACGCCGTCCAGAGGTCACAACGGTCCTAGCCCTAGGTTGGTTCGAGCCCAGAAGTCACGGTTTGGATGGTTGGATGGTTTTGGGCTGCACGGGTTCCTCTCGGGTTTGTGGGTTTTCCGGGTTGCTCCGCCGTCCGTGGTGGTGGTGATGGCCGTCTGGAGGTGGCTGAGGGGTAGGCTGGTGTGTTTGTGCAGAGAATGAGAGGTTGCACGGTTTGAAGGAATGGAAATGAGAGAATGAATTCTCTCATGGTTTTTAAAACAGAGTGATCAAATGGAATGGAGGGCTGAAATTGAATCTGAGTTAAGAGTGAAGGGTGAGGATTTAAGGAAATTAAATTAATTAATTAATCACATGGCAGACCAAGATCCAGATTGTTGGGGATGATGTGGATGAGGTAGATGAGTGACATGTGTCACTCATCAAGGGTCCAGATTGATTGGGTTAAAGTGAATCAGATTATAATATTTTATTATTATTTTAAGTTCCGAGTCTCGGTTAGTTCGGTTACGTTCTTGACCATAACTTTTTCGTCGTAAGTCCGAATTCGGCGTGCCGCCTGTCTACGGATTCGTATCGACGAGACCTACGTAACGGTCATTGGCCCTCGTCCGTTGGACTTCCCGGGTCAAAAGTCAACATTTGGCCCCCAAATGGCCAAATTACCAAAATGCCCCTCGACTTCCGAACGTCACAACTTCTTCCTCGAACGTCGGAATCGAACGTGCCACCTGCCTATGAACTCGTGACGTCCTAAACTACGTCACGGTCACGTGTCAAAGTCCTAAATACTTCCCGAGGTAAAAGTCAACTTTCCCCCCCCCCCCCTCAGGGGCAAAACGGTCATTTTACAATAATAAAAAAAAATTACGAAAGTTCGGGTCGTTACAATCTACCCACCTTACAAAAATTTCGTCCTCGAAATTTACTCGAATAAAAACGGGTACTGCTCCCTCATCAAGTCTTCGGGTTCCCACGTCGCCTCCTCGACGTCATGGTTCCTCCATAGCACTTTCACCAACCGAATCGTCTTGTTTCTCAGAACCTTGTTCTTCTGATCCAGAATCTGCACTGGTTTCTCCTCAAAGCTCAGATCAGTCATCAGTTCTACTGGTTGTTCCGGCAAGGCATGTGAATCGTCCCGTAGGTATTTCCGTAACATGGACACATGGAAAACATCGTGCACTCTGGCAAGTTCTGGAGGTAATGCCAACCGGTATGCCACTAGTCCAATCCTCTCAATGATCTCGAACGGTCCAAAGTAACGTGGACTCAACTTCCCGCGTCGGCCAAAACGGATAATTCCTTTCCATGGAGATAACTTAAGGAACACAAAATCTCCAACCTCGAATTCCAAGTCTCGAATTCGTCGATCCGCATAGCTCTTTTGGCGATCTTGTGCTGCCTTCAATCTTTCCTTGATGATTCGAACTGTTTCCTGGGTCATGTCCATCAAATCCGGTCCTAAAGCTGCTCGCTCTCCTACCTCCATCCAACAGATAGGTGTCCTGCACTGTCGGCCATACAGTGCCTCGTAGGGCGCCATCCCGATACTTGCCTGATAACTGTTGTTGTATGCGAACTCCATCAAAGGAAAATGAGTATCCCACGAATCCTGAAACTGCAGTACACAAGACCTCATCATGTCCTCCAGTGTCTGGATAGTCCTTTCTGACTGTCCATCGGTCTGTGGGTGGAACGCTGTACTGAAATGTAAGTTTGTACCCAAGGCGTTCTGCAAACTTCGCCAGAACCTAGATGTGAAACGCGGATCTCGATCAGACACTATCGACTCCGGCGTACCATGAAGTCGAATGATCTCCTTCACAAACAGCTGAGCCAGTCGGTTTGGCTTAAATGTCTCCTGTACTGGTAAGAAGTGAGCTGACTTGGTCAATCGGTCGACAATCACCCAAACTCCATCGCATCCCCTCTGAGTTCTAGGCAATTTGAAGACAAAATCCATGGTAATGTGATCCCACTTCCACTCGGGAATCGGAAGCGGTTGCATTGCTCCATACGGTCTCTGCCGCTCAGCCTTGACCTGCTGACAGGTCAAACATCTGCTCACAAACACTGCAATATCCTTCTTCATTCCTGCCCACCAATAGTGGTCCCGGAGGGTACGGTACATCTTTGTACCTCCCGGATGCATGGCATAAGCCGAACTGTGGGCTTCCTCGAGAATTTCTGCCCGTAACTCTGCCACTGCAGGAACACACAAACGGCCTAGTTTCACCAGAGCTCCATCTGGTCGGATAGTAAAGTCCTGCCTCTCGTCTGCTTCGACCTCGATCATGTAGATACAAAGTGTCGGATCCTCCAATTGTACCTCGATAATCCGATCGACTAGCACAGGTCGTACATGAAAACTGGCCAACAAAGCTCCCTGCTCATCCATCCCCAGCATAACTCCAGCTCTTCGGAGTTCCACAAGCAAAGGAAGGTACACCAGCCTCAGGTGTGCAATCGATCCTACTGACTTCCTACTGAGTGCGTCTGCCACAACGTTCGCCTTCCCTGGATGATATTCAATCGTACAATCGTAATCCTTGATCAGTTCCAACCACCGTCGCTGCCTTACGTTCAACTCCTTCTGAGTGAACAAATGCTTTAAACTCTGATGATCGGTGAAGATCCTGCAAGTCACCCCGTACAGATAATGTCGCCAGATCTTTAAAGCGTGAACCACCGCCGCCAACTCCAGATCATGCGTAGGGTAGTTCAGCTCATGTGTCTTTAGTTGTCTCGATGCATAAGCGATAACTCTGCCATTCTGCATCAGCACGCAACCCAAACCTTGCAACGATGCGTCACTGTAGACTTCGAACTCTCCACTGTTATCCGGCAAAGCAAGAACAGGTGCGGTAGTTAACCGACGTTTTAATTCCTGATAACTCTGCTCACACCGTTCATCCCAAACAAACTTTACTCCCTTCCTGGTTAAACGAGTCAACGGTGCAGCAATACTAGAGAAGCCCTCAACAAATCTCCGGTAGTATCCTGCCAAACCAACGAAACTTCGTACCTCTGTCACGGTTGTCGGTCTAGCCCAATTTGTCACCACTTCGGTCTTCTGGGGATCCACACTAATCCCGTCTGCTGACACTACATGCCCCAGAAAACCAATGCTGGTTAGCCAAAACTGACACTTACTCAGCTTGGCGTATAACTGGTTCTGCCTCAGCTTCCCTAACACCGAACGTAAGTGTTCCTCATGAGCTTGAGCACTCCTCGAGTACACAAGGATGTCATCAATGAACACGATCACAAACTTATCCAAATAAGATCGGAAGACCCTATTCATCAGATCCATGAATGCTGCTGGAGCATTCGTCAAGCCGAAAGGCATCACAAGGAATTCATAATGCCCGTATCTGGTCCGAAACGCTGTCTTCGGGACATCTCCTTCAGCAATCTTCAACTGGTGATAACCAGATCGTAAATCTATCTTCGAGAAGTACTGTGCTCCCCGCAGTTGATCAAAGAGATCGTCAATCCTGGGTAAGGGGTACTGGTTCCTTACCGTGACCTTGTTGAGCTGTCGATAATCCACACACAAACGGAGGCTCCCCTCCTTCTTCTTCACAAATAATACCGGTGCTCCCCACGGTGATGTACTCGGTCGGATGAATCCCAAGTCCACCAACTCCTGCAATTGGATCTTCAGTTCCCGTAACTCCGCTGGTGCCATTCGATATGGTGCCTGCGATATAGGTCGTGTGCCGGGAAGTAGTTCAATCGTGAACTCAATCTCCCGATGTGGTGGTAAACCAGGCAAATCTTCCGGGAACACATCCGGAAATTCTCGCACCACAGGTATATCATCGACACCCGAAGTATCACTCTTTGTCGTCACAACATGCGCCAGATAGCCCTGGCATCCCTTCTGTAGAAGCTTCGTAGCGGCAAGTGAAGAAATTACTTCAGGTAGCGAACCGTCGCGCTCTCCCTGAAAAGTAACCTCCGGCAAACCCGGACTTCGCAGAATCACCCGCCTACTACAACAGTCGATGAGCGAACCGTGCTCAGTCAACCAATCCATTCCCAAGATAACATCAAAGTCATGGATATCCATAAGGATTAGATCAGCTAGCAGATCTACATCCTCCACCCTTACTGGGCATCTCCGGATCACCTGATTCACTATGTACACAACGCCCATCGGTGTACCAACACCCATTTCACTATCCAAGGCTGACACCTCGCGATCTAACATACCCGCACAACTTTTCGAAATAAAAGAATGAGTAGCCCCAGCATCCATTAACACCCGTACAACAATATTTGAGATATGAAGAGTACCTGTAACCACACCAGGGGCTGACCTCGCCTGCTGCTGAGTCACTGCAAAAACACGAGCTCGGGGTCCCGCAGTCTGTCCGCGCCCACGCGCGCCACGCTCAGCACTCTGTCCTCGGCCTCTGGAAGGGTGAGAAGCCGAACTCTGTGTCACACTAACACCTTTAGTCTCGTTGTTCCTTGACAGTAAAGGGCAATCTCGGGCATAGTGGCCCGCTCCTCCACAAGCAAAGCAATTAATTGTCCTCGGTCCATCCCAAGACCCTCCTGATGCACCACTCCAAGCCTGATGCTGTCCAGAACTGAATCTCGATCCGCCCCTCTGAGAGTTCCCATGTCGACCTGACCAGCCACGACCACGTGAAGATGAGGGTGCTCCTCGGTAATTTCCCCCCTTAGAGATCTTTGGGCCGGTTGGTCCAGGATGTGGACGATCCCGGCGCTGCCCCTCGCCTGATGATTGTCGCGCCTGGTGTGCCGCCAGACTGGCCTCGACACGAACTGCAGCGTCGACCATGTCCCTCAGAGTCGAGTAGCTAGTAGCCGTCACACTTGCCCGTAACTCTCCTCGGAGTCCCAACTCAAATCTTTGACATTTTTCCTCCTCGGTACTCACGAAAGCTGCGGCAAAACGGGAAAGCTTCCCAAAAGTCTGCTCGTAATCTGCCACGGACATATCTCCCTGTTCCAGCCGCAGGAACTCTGCCTCTCGTGCCATGCGAAATGAACGCGGGTAATACTGATCTAAGAATCGGGCACGAAAGACCTCCCATGTGGTGGTGTGAACAGTCCACCCGGACATCTCAAGACCATGCCACCATTGATAAGCCCCGCCTTCCAGTAAGAAGGCCGCCAATGCCACCCGCTCGCCGGGTGGGCAGTGCATCACGGTGAAGATTCTTTCCCATTTCGCAATCCACTCATGGGCATCCTCGGGGTTTGATCCCCCGCTGAACGGTGTGGCTCCCAACCTTTGAGCCCGCTCAATGCTAGCACATTCCATCTCTCTCGCGATTTCCTCGTCAGTTCGTGTTTGAGGAATTCTCCTTAGAGGCATAACCCGCTGTTAAGAGGCATAGATTAGATACTGACATCTTTTAAACTAAGTACTGACCACTAGTCTAGCATGCTGACCACAACCTAGTGCTCTGATACCAAGTTGACAGGACCCGCCCCGATCCCCCTGGGACCACCCGGGACTTGCCCTGCTCCCGTCTGACACCCGACATTAAAATACCAAAAATACCCTTATTGAAGATAAAATGCATAAAGAAAATCCATAGTTAAGTCATACATAGCACACCACACAAATACTCAAATACAAATAGTGTCAGACAAGGGATGGTTCCCGAATATAGTTTATTGAGCACGACTCTAGACACACTACGTGCCAACCTACCCAGCAGTAGGGTTCAGGTACGCAACGTAAACCTATGCCTCTTCCTCCTCGGGATCCTCCTCCTCCTCCTCGGGATCCTCCTCCTCGATAGCACTACCTGGAGGGGTAGTAAAACAACAAAGGTGAGTGGGCCGAAACTCAAGGTTTACAAAGTAGTTTACCATTTCGAAAACATATAGCTTTTCCCCTCCGTTTTCTGAAAAGACATGCATAGTATCATAAACCACAAAACCATATAGTCATAAGCAGAATAATATCAACATAATATAATCTTAGTCACTGCACTATACATCCCAACCCTGACATCCCAGATGCCTGACGTCCCAGACGCCCAATAAGGTCACAGTCTCAAGGCTACGCGTGCCACCCGGGGTCTCAATCCCGAGTCCAAATCCCGAACCTAGTCCGAGCATGGCATTCTAGATGCCTGACGTCCCAGATGTCCAATAGTAGCAATCCTGCTCCTGAGTCACTCTACGGTCCGGTCCCTCCGTAGAATGACTCCTCACAGGCAATGCGCCGTGACCACTCCGGTGTACCTACATCCGGAGGAGATAGAATCCTAGGGTAGATCCATACAGTGCAGTACCACAGATAATATCGAAATCCATTATATATATATATATATGACTCCAAACCATTCATAAACAACCAGACGGGTCTCATGCCCAAACATCGTAATACGTGCCATAAATCATACTCAAGATAAACAGATACTTTTACTCAAATCACATATAGATATAGTAGAAAGTAAAACAGTTATGCATGCCGAAGTTTAGTGAAATCAAAGGCCCACTCACAGTACAATCCCGCTGCAATCCCGAGCGTAAAGCCCCGTCCAAGGTTTAAAGTACAATTCCTGTCATGCCCAAAACATACGTAAAGGTCACTTTAAGTCCCTACTAAACAACTAAGAAACCCTAGACTGAAACCGGCCCGGGAAAGCCGTCCGAACACGCTTCCCAAGGCGTCAAACCCTAATTTGACCAACTTAACGATCTCCGATCGACACGAAACCACCGCCATTGGATCCGTATCGTCGAAACCTTGAAAATGGCACTGGTCCCACACAAAATACTGTTCACACGCGCCCCCCACGCGCCGGTCAACCCTCTGGTCAACAGTGCTACAGTGATGCTGACGTCAGCATGACGTCACTGCTGACATCAGCATGACGTCATCACTGACAGTGTCAGAGGACACGTGTCAACAGCCCATTGGTCCCTGGTCTGACAATATTCTGACATGATGACGTCATCATGACGTCACTGCTGACGTCAGCATGATGACGTCATCAGCTACAGTAACCGGGTCTGCAAATCGGGTCACCGCAGACCCACGGTTCGACCCGATCACAGATCGTGATTCCGACCACCAAAATCGATGGGGTTTGTTCCTATGGACTCGTCTGAACATGTTCTATGGCTCTGTGTAATCAAAACAGATTTTTAAGTTCGAGAAATCACCTGAAAAACGACGGGGAACTGGCTGCCGGTTCTGGTTCGTCTTCTCCGGCGAGCCGTCACACTTCCAGCCATAAACTCTGGTCCAAAACGCTCGTCTAGTCCCCTAGGTTAAGTCTCAAAAACAACCAAACAAGTTTAACGTTAAAAACGGACGGTTCGAGGCAGGGAAGGAAAATCGGCCTTCACGGGTTTGCAGGCTTACCGCCGCCGTGTCGCCGCCGTGGGCTGCCCAGTCCAGTCCTACGCCGTCCAGAGGTCACAACGGTCCTAGCCCTAGGTTGGTTCGAGCCCAGAAGTCACGGTTTGGATGGTTGGATGGTTTTGGGCTGCACGGGTTCCTCTCGGGTTTGTGGGTTTTCCGGGTTGCTCCGCCGTCCGTGGTGGTGGTGATGGCCGTCTGGAGGTGGCTGAGGGGTAGGCTGGTGTGTTTGTGCAGAGAATGAGAGGTTGCACGGTTTGAAGGAATGGAAATGAGAGAATGAATTCTCTCATGGTTTTTAAAACAGAGTGATCAAATGGAATGGAGGGCTGAGATTGAATCTGAGTTAAGAGTGAAGGGTGAGGATTTAAGGAAATTAAATTAATTAATTAATCACATGGCAGACCAAGATCCAGATTGTTGGGGATGATGTGGATGAGGTAGATGAGTGACATGTGTCACTCATCAAGGGTCCAGATTGATTGGGTTAAAGTGAATCAGATTATAATATTTTATTATTATTTTAAGTTCCGAGTCTCGGTTAGTTTGGTTACGTTCTTGACCATAACTTTTTCGTCGTAAGTCCGAATTCGGCGTGCCGCCTGTCTACGGATTCGTATCGACGAGACCTACGTAACGGTCATTGGCCCTCGTCCGTTGGACTTCCCGGGTCAAAAGTCAACATTTGGCCCCCAAATGGCCAAATTACCAAAATGCCCCTCGACTTCCGAACGTCACAACTTCTTCCTCGAACGTCGGAATCGAACGTGCCACCTGCCTATGAACTCGTGACGTCCTAAACTACGTCACGGTCACGTGTCAAAGTCCTAAATACTTCCCGAGGTAAAAGTCAACTTTTCCCCCCCTTAGGGGCAAAACGGTCATTTTACAATAATAAAAAAAAATTACGAGAGTTCGGGTCGTTACATAAAAACGTCAATTCATTCAATAATTTACAAATGTAGAATCCTCGAATTTCCGGGGTGTTACATCAACCGTTTGCCTCTTTTCAACTAAATGACCAAAATACCCTCAAACTTCCGAACGTCATAACTTTTTCCTCGAATATTAGAATCGGACGTGCCACCTGTCTATGAACTCGTGGCGTCCCGAACTACGTCACAGTCATTGGTCAAAGTCCACTTGATAGTCCGCGTCAAAAGTTAATGTTTCGCCAATTTTAGGGGCAAACCCGTCATTTCGCACTATCCGTCCGAAAGCATCCAACTAATCACCGATTAACTTCACTAATTCGTCATTAACCACTAATCTAATCCCAATTTTAGGGACGGGTCATTACAATGATTATGATTTATGATTTGAACGTATTTTGAGATATTTTACTTGCAAATCCGTCACAGACCATTCCCGTTGCTGTCTCGATACACGTGCAATTACGCTTTCCTGGCTAATCCACTATCACCAGACTTCCCGAACCTGTCCATATCACATTCTAAGGTCACTAACTACTTCAATATGCTTCCATTAAATTCCCTTAATTTTCCCAAATTTTTAACTATTTTTAAACTTGATCCTAAACCTTCAGACATCCCGAATCATATCGAAACGATATCCGATCGACTCGAAACTAGTCCCAAAATATTTGTTACATCGAAAAGATTAAAAGTCATGTTGACAACATCCCTAGAAAGTGTGCCACACACCCTCATGGGCCGCCCAAAAGGGTTGCGCGTGGGCTTCACGCGCTTGCTACAATCTCATCTCCTACCTCTAGTCAATCGGTTCAGACCGACCCGATCCAACCCAAACCGGAGTTCCCGATTCAAGCCCCTAACTTACTCATTTTTAGTCCATTTTCGATCATTTTTCTTCCATTAGATTCCTCCCAATGTTTCCTACCCTTTTATGACTTCAAAACACGAAATTAAGAGCTGAAAGGTACCTTCTTGAACTGTGATCAAACCGGTCTCCTGTAACCATATTCTACCAACAATCCTGGCCATCTCAAGCCCTGGTTTTGATCCCAATCGACCTCCGGCACCTTTAAAAACAGATTCCAATCGTCATAATCGATCAACAATCACTAAATCACGATTTACCATTTTTGCATCTAAACTTACCTTTCACTGTTTCCACTGTCACCATCCATGGCAGACCTCGATTCCAAGCTCGATCCATTCCTAGAAACCTCCCGAACATCATCCTAGCAATCAATTGGATCATCAATCCTCAAAACACGATTTTCCATGTTAAAACAAAAACATGGCATTTTCTTACGGAAAGCCACCTACTGTCGCCGTCATGCACCGTCGTGGCCACCATCTTCATCAGTTCACTCTTCTTTCACATTTTCCTTCACACATCTTGGGCCAGGGAGGTCATTTGAGGCGAATTGTACAGGTTGGGTTTCACGGGCACTCGCCATGCTCTGTTTTCTGTTAACTAAACCCGTGCAACCATTTTTCATCTTTTAAGAACGTGTGAGACAAGTGTGAGGCGGTGGGGGAGGCTTCCACTGCCTACCAGTAAGGGAAAAGTGTCCCAAATCTGGTGGGCACAAATCCCAAGGCAACAGGTGTCACAATCTCATTGGTACAGATCCCAATGCACTGGCAAAAAACCAGAATGCCCTTTAAACCAAATTACTAAAATGCCCCTCAACTTCCGAACATCATAACTTCTTGCTCGAATGTCGGAATCAGACGTGCCGCCTGCCTATGGACTTGTGACGTCCTGAACTACGTCACCGTCATCGACCAAAGTCCGTTTGACTTCCCGAATCAAAAGTCAACGTGTTACCCAATTCCAAGGGCAAAACAGTCATTTTGCACCGTCCGTCCGCAATTACTCAACTAATCACTGATTAATCTCACTAATCCTTCATTAATCACTAATCTAATCCTAAAATTCAGGATGGGTTGTTACACTTTTACCCTTATTACAGGACTCGGTTGAAGACATGAAGATGGTGTGAAGAGAAATTGAAGATTCCTTGAAGACTTGTATGTGTATTCTATGGATTAACTTACTCAAACTTTTTTGTAATGTTGACACATGTTATTACCTAAAAAAACGAGAGAAAAAGTTTGAAAAATGATGAAAACACAATGTTTTTTAGTCTCTCCCAAGGTGATAAGGTTTCATCATGTAAAATTTTGAGTTAAGTCCCTTATACTTGGAAAATCAGACATGAATGCCTAATATGATGAAACTTGGCCTATATTTGAAGGGATGGATTAGTGACGTCATTGCACTAAGGATGGGAATCTATGCTACCTTTTGGGAGTCTTTTATTGAGTCTTGAAACGAATTTGAGCACTACTCATCCTATATATTCCTTGCCTCTAAACTTAACCCCATTACAACCATCATAAAGATATTATGATATTTAAAATGAGTAACCTTTGATTGGTTGAGTTAAACACTAGAGTAAGCTTATGGTTTTAGTTCATTTGTGCATGTATGTTTGACTCTTTCCTTAAGGCTTTATATTAAGATTTCACGAAGTTCCTTATTTCTAAATATGTGAGCTATTTGAGAGCCTTACTTCTTTATCTTTCACATATATTTTGAATGTAACCAAGATATTGAGTGAAAGATTGATGAGTGTGTATCCTTGTGAGTTGGTTCATATTAATTTTAGGCATGTTGTGATCCATACACACTAGTATTTACTCATTGTCTTACATGTTGAAGCACTTGACATGTTTTATTAACTCTTGAATTTCATATGCTTAAATGTCTTCGATGAAAATCTTTAATGCCATATGTATATTAATTAAATTTGAGACAAGTGGTTAATGGCTTAGTATTAATTCTTAGTTTATTATAGTATTTGCTAAGGACTAACAAAGTCTACGTGTGGGGGTATTTGATAAGTCTTAAATTGAGCATCATTTTATGTCAATTTATACCCTTAATGCTTATTTTTTTTAATGCCAAACAATAGGAAAAAATAATATATTTTGTGGGAAATATGCAGAATTAAATAGATCTCAAAATTATAAGGATTTTGGCGAAAGAATCGACTCAATCGGAGTTATATTGAATAAGTTATGAGGCCACCAGAATATATAAAGAAATTCAGTAGGACTCTACCGAATCTAGCATCAGCCCAACTCAATTCAAGCCCAAACCCAGACTTTTTCAAGCCCATTTACACGAGCCCAGCTCTGCGCATCACGAGCGCTCAGTGAAGCCCAGATTGTGTGCATGACCAGCCTTGGACCAGAACCAGCGTGCATCGCGCGCCTTCGAACCATGCATCAGCTGGACCCGCACTGCTACCTGCGTGCTCAGCCCATCCCTTGCTAGCGCCTAGTCCGCCAGTTCAATCCGCTGCAAGCCTCACCAGTTCAATCCGCTGCAAGCCTGCACGCTTCTCGTTCGTACCCACCTACCCAGCCCAAACTGTTGCTCCTGCTCGCCTAGTTCACTCAAGCCTACCTGTCCAGCCTGCAAACCTGCAGAAGCCCAACCACACCATTCTACATCAAACCTGCTCCATCTGGGTAGATTTTTCAACCCACTTCATCCAAATTTTCAGCAAAAATAAATCAACTATTTCATTTATTAATCTTTAATTATTTTTAGTATTGTTTTTTAGCTTTCATTAAGGCACTATTTCTATAAATAGGGAGGCTATTCTCATTGTTGAGGACTTTTTTTGGGACATTTTTAAGCCTTCCTAAAAGGAAAACCTTAGATAGGTAATTCTGAGGCAATTCGAGAGTTTTAATTCCGAAATCCCTCGTGTTTCTTCCTCCATCTTCACAAGGTTCCTTCTGCTGTTCGGTGATCCTTATGAATAACAATCCATTGTTTTCATCCACCTCGACATCTCAAGCTGTTCTTAGATTCTGGAAGTGTAACATTTGCTTTCTCTACTTAATTCTTGTTATTGTTATTGGTTTTATTTATAATTCAATATATGTGTTGGTATTTCCTTCCTAACATTTATAAATGTAGATACAATCTCCATTTTTTTTACTTTTTGAATGTCAGTTACTTCATATGTTTTAGTGCTTAAACTTTAATTCAATGCTAAGTGTCTATTCGTTGTTTGGTGCACTTAGAATAGGATTGAAAAGATTTAATGTTTGACGCGCATTCAATCAAAATCGTAAGGTGAATCATATGGTAAGTGTTTATCCGCAATTTGGTGCATTTATAGTATTGAAAAATGTATGAAGGTAATTGAGATGATGAAGGTAGGATTTCGTGATTAGTTCAATGTGTGCAACAGCCAGAGTGTTGGCAAGATATGTGTTTTAAGAAATTTCATTGTACAAAGGTTAAAATAGGAGTAGTTTAAATAATGTGATTCATAATTCGGATTTACTTGCGTAAAAGTGTCGGTTTGTCTATGAAACTAATCTTTTGTTTGTAAGTTCTAGTTAGCATCATCAATCGCATTTCAATTCTTAGTTTTTAAAATGTAGCTTCGACTACAACTCTTTTCAAAACTCCCCGTTGTATTCTTTTATTTTTTTTTATTTTTTATTCTTTAATTATTATTTATATTTTTTCACTAACCACTAGTTAATGTCCCTAATTTCTCCGGTCTAGAACGATCTCTACTGATTGAGTACTACATTCTACAAAAAAAAAAATGTTTTTAAGTTGAGCATTACGTGAATTATGTGTTTATTTAAGTGCGTAGTTTATGCATATCACTTACTCGAGGCATCCTTTGAGTCATCTTCAACATATATTCCCACCAATCCATGACCAAGCTCAAACAATTAATATCTCAAATATCAATCATATGACACAATGACACTATGCGTAGGCCATTACCACAATCAGGTCAAATCTAAAAATAACACCAACACATCATCCAGACAGACATTCCCCCGGAGTTATCTACATGTGACTTAGGAACCGGAGCCTAGCTCGGCGTTCGAGTGTAACCTCACTCAGGAACTAGAGCATTACTTGATGTCTGAGTGAGAAAGAGCCTAATTCGACATCTGAGTGGTCATCTCACACCACACCAGTCTCGGAAAAGGGGCTCAGCCCGACGTTTGAGACTAAGCAACCACTACTGATATACGAAAGGGGCCAAGCCCGACATTGGAATCGCCACCACAGTACCAATCTCAGGAAATGGGCCTTGGTTGGACTTCTGAGATTATCCACCACAATATCAGTATCAGGAAATGAGTCTTAACTCGGCATCTGAGAATGTTCATCAAATTTCCGGGTCGTCACATCCCGTCAACATACAGTTTCACTATATATTAAATCTCTTGAAATTTAATCATTTGAATTCAAATTTTGTGCGAGAGTTTAAGTTATGTTTGAATGAGTAATTTTAAAAATGACAACGAATTTAAGTTATGTTGTTTTAAAATGCACTATAAATAATTAAATAGCTAAGGAATTTATGAGTAACTAAATAAGAAACTACTAAAGAACACATGCACGCACGAAATGAGTATAGAAAATTACCATATAAGCGATTTTCAAGGAACACTATAAAATAATTACTTGAAAATTATCCATCTATCATTTTGTAGTATATTTTTAATTAATTTACTTTAAGTTTTTTATAGTTTGACATTTCTCATCTAAAGGTACCTTAAAAATTCAAAAAAATGCACACCAACCAATATAGAATACGAATTTAGTTGTGAATATAGTCCTCATGGCCTAATCATGCAATATGCTGAACATAGCTCTGATTAAATTTGGTAGTTTAGTATGGTTTAACTACAATAACTGTTCCTATGGAAAAGGTCATTGAGTAGTCCAAACCGCTCGCCCAACGTACTTCCTGCTGGTGCTGCCAACAATATCCATCAGAGAAAATGACAACAATTGATAACTATAATTTACATCATCAGTTAATTTATTATCATATACTTGAGTTGCCATATATAGTAGTAATCTCGTAATGAAGGTAAATTTATAATTAAGTGTTAAGTGGGAGGCTAGCTATGACAATAGTTTAACACGCATAATGAGGGTGTTTTAGACATTCTGCAATCCCATAAGAAGAATGGAGTACATTTGAACCAGATTGTGATGGCTGCATCTGCAGAGGAAAGTCAGAAAATGGAGGAGGTCGTCACATGACATCTGCAGCTGAAGGGGTGGTAAGCAGGTAATTATGAAAGCTGACACTTCTGTGACCAAAAGTTGTTGAATCAAAAATTCGAACCCGCCGCGAAAAGTCATCACAATTTCTGCAAACAGTAAATAATTAGTTATCGTTGCCTCGATCGATTACCCGAGAGATTGTTCGACCAAGAACACTCTGATGCCTAAGTTAGCTTTGAGAGAGAAAAAGGATATACTTCGAAGCGAAAAATCGACTTACCTTAAAAATAAAATGTGCTCCGCTATTTATAGAAAAATCTTGGGAGCCTCGGAGCGTTCTGATTGGTCGGTTGAATTTGTAATTAATAAATAATATATTTATTAATTAAATATATTATTTAATAATTATAATAATAGCTCATTATGTTAATAATGATAATTATTATATTTTAATATCAATACTAATTGTTCGTTACTAAGAGTAATGACAATTAACTCTCGGGGAGCATATTAATATTACGGAGATTTTAACCCGATTAAATAACGTATTTGGCTGATAAATAGATTATTTAATGTGTAGGTGTTTTCAAATGATTAACGTTATTGCCAGGGGCAATTTGGTCATTTTGGGAATTATGGGCCACGTGGCAGCTCCACAATTTTTGAATGATTTTTGGGTTCCACAAATGCCCCCACTTCGCTTAGGAATTCAAGGAATCCTAAGGGAAGTAGGTTTTAATTGTCCCAATAAATCTTGTTTAAAAGTGAGACTTCATCTTATCTTGTATTATTTTTCGCGTTGATGTTGAAATCTTGTCGAACTCATTTTTGTAATTTCAGGTCGGAGTGACACCGACAGGCTTTTGAAAGTACCACCTCCTTAGATGCCGTAGAAGTTGCACAGGAAAATAGTTCCATATTAAAGTGAGGGGTCAATACGAGCTGCCGTTCCTCTTTCAATTGAAATAAAGAGCAAATAAGTTTTTTCCTTTCCTTTATTGCTATTAATTTGTGGCACGGTTCTTCAGAGGGTAAGTATTTTTATGTGCACCTCCTCTGCAGTATCTAGTTTCTGGCTGGAGCATAACATTGCCCTTAATTCATGGCAGGAGGTTGCTCATTAGGGAGTCAAAAAGTATAAAAGGCGCATGTGCCTTTTTTTACTTGATGAGAGACAACAACAATTTTTGCATGTGCATGTGCACTTTCTTCTTTACTTGTCGCAGACTTGCGGCTTCATATATATATATATATATATATATATATATATATATATATATATATATATATATATATATATATATATATATAATTAACAATAATTTCTTTTCCATTTCTGTTAGGATGGTAGTGTTGCGGAAAATAGTAGAATGGAAATAATAACCCAACCCACAAAAAGGATAAATATGCAAGGAAATAAAAGAGCAAAGAATAGAGAACACCGGATATAACGTGGTTCGGCAATATGCCTACGTCCACGGGGCAACAACAACAAGAACCTCCACTAATGAAATTAGGGGTACAAAGAGATGCACAACTTCAAGAACACTACTTGAAGGAAACTCTCTCTCTCACACTTGTTTTGCTACCAACACTACAACACTCAACACTCTCAACTTGGAGTGGGCACTCTTCACTCTCTACTTGGAGGAAGATGTTTCTCTTAGATGAGATTGATGGAATGAGCAAATGACCTCTCCTTATATAGGCCAAGGAGGAACCATCTAAATGCTTTCATTAATGCTTCACCCACCCACTTACTTCATTTTGGATCCCACTTACCTACAACCACCTACTACATTTTGGATCCCACTTACCTACAACCACCTACTACATTTTGGATCCCACTTACCTACAACCACTTACTTCATTAATGCTTCAAATAACATTTTGTAGATATATTTGAAATTTGGGCCTAGATATTTTACAGGTAGCAGGTAAGAGAGAGTGGTTGGCATGGTGCATGTGTGCAGCTCGCAATCCTCTCTCACAATTTCTCTCCTTGTAATCTTGGATAGCATGGCATATAACATATATATATATGTTAATTGTTGTTTGAAACTTTGAACTGCAGCTTTTCCTTTTCCACATGCTACTTTATGTATTTAATATACATATATATTATATAATATATTTTCATTAACATATATAATATATTGAGTGATGTAACATTGTAATTGGGAAGTAATGCACGGCAAAGGCTTCTTTGAAGCTTTTAGGTAATATAAATATATATATGTATACATATATATATAGTTTGAAACTGATTTAAAATATATTATTTTCATCGAGAATTTTGGGAGTTGTGGGAATCCGATCGCGATGATTTAAATGTTGATGTGCTCCATTTTCAGATATGGTCATTTCAAGATGTATGAAGACATACTTCCAATGAAATCTTGAAGAATTTATTTTGTGGGAGCTTTCGATTGATAGATATAGAAGCTGACGCTAGTATGTTTTCATGATATGCGAGGTAGTTGGTTGGTGCGCTATAGCCGAGGAATGAGTCCACGTGTTTGCTCCTGAGAGGTTGGTTAGGCAGGCAGGGCCCGTCATTGACGATGGCTCTGTTAGTGCCGCTGTTGACCGCCTCGGGTTAATCGAGGATTGGCTTGAAGGGCTCTCGGTGGACTGCTGCAAAAGGTGCCTTGCGTTGGGCTTTAGTTTTAGGGTCAATAGTGAGCCAGTGCTGATTGACTTTTGTCCAATCATCGATAAGAAGTCTCCACATGTTCGTCACCGGGTGATGCATCGGGCAGGCAGGGCCCGCCTTTGACGGCAGCTCTGTTAGTGCCAGTGGAGATGCACCATGTGTTGAGCTCGAATTGGAGGCTGAAGCTTGGGTTTCCTTGTAAAGCACGACCATTAGTTGGTGCGGAGAACATTCTACGACTGAAATCAATATTGCAAGGGATATGATGTCAGCGTAGTTTGCACTCTCCTGCCACATAGGCTATCATCACATGCGGATTCTAGCTGTCCTCTGCTGTCTGCTTATCAGTCTTATGGTTTGGCAACTAGTGGATACGAGCAATGGATTTATGGAGGCTTTCAACATAGATGAGCTCTAGCTGTCATTCACTGTCTGCTTGTCAGTCCTGTGATTTGGCAGCTAGTGGATTCCGACCTGGCTCAGCAATTTTGTTCATTCCTATATGCTCGCGACTAGGATTGCTTGGAGGTGAACCATGCATGTGGTGTTTGGGAGATAGAAGGGACTAACACACGAAAATCAAGACACAACAAAATGTAAGGCAAGGCCTGGTTAGAGCTCAATGTGTTGCACGAGGCGTACTTCCAATGACCATGCATGTGGGGCCTAACAGATAGAAGAACTCGGTGCATTTACGAACTAGTCATCTTCAAGTGCAGGTAGAGCCAACATCAAAGCTTTTAGCAAGGGAGGCAGGGAGTCTCATCACTTGATGTGAGGCGTGTCACAACCCAGCAGAAGGTTTCTTTCAGCTGCGTGGACACTTGCATGATTCCGAAGAGAAAGTCAGACAATCAGATGTTGAAATCCAAAATTTGAGAGTCGGTTGTTTGCTGCCCATGCCCCCACAACTTTGTGCTTTAAGGAAGATAAAACACAAAAGTTGGGTACGAAGAGTTGGAGCGGGATTACCACAAAAGAGCTGGAGCTTGAACTGGACATGGAGCTTGAGCCTGAACTTGGGCCTGATGGGGAGGCTAAGACTGACGAGTCATCATTCAACGACATGCTCCTACTTTCAAAAGAATGGGCAAAGTTTTGAAGGACCATGGGCTTTGAAGCCTTGCATCCATATTTACGTCCTTTGTGTCTGTTGAATATTGTATTTGCATTCTTGTACTGAATAACTGGTTTGAGCGATCGAGATGTGATTAGCCAACCATCATTTAAATGAGTAAATGAATACAGTTCTTATGAAGAATTTTGAGATCCCAACGTCTAGTCCCTTTGCAAAATTCTGTTAACCGTTTTGATTGAATTACGAATTAACACATGCATTAGATGCCCCCGTTGTAGCCATGGGCGTCCAACATTGGATTTTTTCTAACTTGATCAGCATTGTTTTTGTGTTGCCTTCATGGAAGGGCTTTTGCTTCTCAAAAGAAAGCCTGAAGTGCTTCCAAGTGGAAGGCTTTGAGTGCTTCCTAGTGGAATGCGTTTGCAAGGCGTAGGTTGAATTGCATTGCATGGTGAAAACATATATAGGTGATTTGCAAGGCAAAGTCTTGGTCGCTTCACATGGTGAAGTCTTGGTTACTTCGTATTGCGAAGGCTTAGACGCTTCACAGGGCGAAAGCTTAGGTGCTTCGCATAGCGAATGCTTAGATGCTTCGCAGGGCGAAGGCTTAGGTGCTTCGCATGGCGAAGGTTTAGGATGCTTCGAAAGATGAAGGCACAGGAGCTTCGCAGGGTGAAGTCGTAGGAACTTCGCAGGGCGAAGGCGTAGGAGCTTCGCAGGGCGAAGGCGTAGGAGCTTCGCAGGGCGAAGGAGTAGGAGCTTCGCAGGGCGAAGGCGTAGGAGCTTCGCAGGGCGAAGGCGTAGGAGCTTCGCAGGGCGAAGGCGTAGGAGCTTCGCAAGGCGAAGGCTTGGGAGCTTCGCAGGGCGAAAGCTTGGGTGCTTCACAGGGCGAAAGCTTGGGTGCTTCACAGGGCGAAGGATTAGGAGCTTCGCAAGGCGAAGGCTTGGGAGCTTCGCATGGCGAAGGCTTGGGAGCTTCACAGGGCGAAGGCTTGGGTGCTTCGCAGGGCAAAGGCTTGGGTGCTTCGCATGGCGAAGGCTTGGGTGCTTCGCATGGCGAAGGCTTGGGTGCTTCGATGACGAAGGCTTTGATGCTAGAGAGTATAAGTATTGAAAATTTGTACAAACATGTTGGTATGAATTCAGAACAATTTGTTCAATCTTATTGATAATTCAAATGCACGATACTTGAATTTAGAAGACAACTTGAAAAGAAAAATTGAAAGCTTCATAGACTTCTATGTCTCTCTAATTTTGACATGCAGCTAGTTGATGCGGATCACCTGTGCTGCAGGTTCTTTTGGTCCTTTGTCAGCGGGTCGATCTGTGGCCTTCCCTTTGACGTACTCGGTGCAATGTCCTTCCTTAACGAGATTCCGGAGGTATCTCCCGAAGGATATACATTTCCCGATGTTATGCCCATAGCACTCATGATAGGCACACCACTTCGTCTTATCGGCATTCTCTTGATCGCCTTTGACCGGCTCTGGCTTCTTGAACCATGGTTTGTCCTTGATCTCATTATGAATCTGGTGGACTGGCATTGAGAACTGTAGATTAGGCTTTCTGATGGTTGAGTCGTTGGAAGTTTGGCTCACCTTGCATTTATTGAACCCCCCCAAAGGAAATTTTGCCACTTACATCCTCTTTGCGTGGTGATGACGGTTTGGAGGCTTTCTCGCTCGTCTCGGCATGATCCGACACATATGCAGCACTCCTTTCATCCTCCCAGCATGCATGACGCTCTGCTAGAGCGAGCATCTTGGTGAGACTTCGTGTATTACCCATGACAATGTCTCCGTAGAGCTGGCTGTCCCGGGGAAACCCTTGTTTGAACGCCATTACCGCAACAAGGTCACTGCAGCCTACAATTCGAGACTTCTCCTTGCAAAATCTTTGTATGTATTGTCGCAGAGTTTCTTTTGCTCTCTTTCGGATAGAGAAAAGATGGTCATCCTTCACCTCGATTGTCCGAAGTTGTGCGTACTCCTTCACAAATGCCAGAGCCAACTCTTCAAAGGATGCAATCGACCTCCGGGGGAGATGATTGAACCAAGTCATGGCTTGGCCTTGAAGTGAAGCTTGAAAAACTTTGCACATGAGTGCATCGTTATGCATGTGGGGGACCATGACTCCCCGGTAATAATCTATGTGTTTTACCGGGTCGGAGGCTCCTTTGAATGGAGTGAAGTTTGGCGTTGCAAACCTTTGAGGGAATGGCTCCTCCTCAATATCTCTTACAAATGTCATAGAAAGCTGTATCTGGCAACGTAGATCGTCCTCTAGATCGCCATCTCGTTGAGCACGAAGGTGCCTGTCCAGCATTCTTTGAACATCATTAGCCCGCAACGCACCTTGCTGAGGCGGTGAGTCATTTCGTGCTAATCGCCGAGAACCTCCTTGAGCTTCTCTCCTTGATCTCTGGGATCGTGTTGGGGAGTAGGCATCATCTTCCCTCTCACTGCCATTGGCAGATCGTCTTGGGTCTTTGTGTTAAGCCTGAAGTTGCCCCTACTCCCATGTGAGTGCTGTGAGCGCTCCACCCGTGAAGTTGCCCCAATCTTACTTCCTAGCCGCTCATGTACTGATGGCCTTAGGCGTTGTGGGCTCTTTGCTCGGCGAGCATGACTTTCTTCACCGGAGTCGCTTAGCGAAGTGTCTCGCGACATTGTTCGGCAGTGGACCGGTTCTTTCCCAGGTCACCTTGGAGCACTCTCTTATCTTCCTCGTGACGTGGAATGTCTGTCTGGCGCTTGGACTGGTCTTTCTGCCAGGAGTCGCTGCAAGAGCTTCGACTGAAGTTGGACTTGGCTGCTCAACCTTTCTACTTGCTGCGCCAAGTTTTCCTGGGGAGGTTGGTGGTGACTTCTCCCTGAGACGTCGTGTCGCCCATCCAGAAAGTCCCTTAGGTCCATATTTGTCGTGGGTTGATCACATCGTGATGTACTTCCCATCAACTGCTCGTCTGCCTGTTGCAAAGCCGAAGCTCTTTCCCCTAGCGCTGGAACTTGGTTAGCTGGTGAGGAGAATGCACCGAAACTGAAGGTTGGCCTCCCTCCTAGCGTCTCCATGGGTGCTTCTATGGACACCTGTCTGGGTCGAATTGGACGCTCCTTCGGTGTCTCTATGCGAGCCTCATTCCTCGTCTGAGCAGTTGAGGCAGAAACACCTTCTCCAGCTGAGCGAACGGATCGACGAACCCTAGCCATGTCGAAACAAAGAATTTTGAGCTGGAAAGCTTGTTGATGGATGATTTGAACAACGTTCAAAATCTTCGAACAATGTCGATGAACGACGAACGAAGAAAGATGAACGATGAACAATTTCCTGAAGAACGATGAACACCGTTGAAGAACGATGAACAACCGAGGGAGCTTCTTCTGAGTATTCCTCAATCGCTCTCAATGAAAGCACCAATTGTTGAATCAAAAATCGAACCCGCCGCGAAAAGTCCTCACAATTTCTGCAAACAGCAAACAATTAGCTATCGTTGCCTCGATCGATTACCCGGGGGGTTGTTCGACCAAGAACACTCCGATGCCTAAGTTAGCTTTGAGAGAGAAAAAGGATATACTTCGAAGCGAAGAATCGACTTACCTTGAAAATGAAATGTGCTCCGCTATTTATAGAAAAATCTTGGGAGCCTCAGAGCGTTCTGATTGGTCGGTTGAATTTGTAATTAATAAATAATATATTTATTAATTAAATATATTATTTAATAATTATAATAATAGCTCATTATGTTAATAATGATAATTATTATATTTTAATATCAATACTAAGTGTCCGTTACTAAGAGTAATGACAATTAACTCTCGGGGAGCATATTAATATTACAGAGATTTTAACCCGATTAAATAACGTATTTGGCTGGTAAATATATTATTTAATGTGTAGGTGTTTTCAAATGATTAACGTTATTGCCAGGGGCAATTTGGTCATTTTGGGAATTATGGATCACGTGGCAGCTCCACAATTTTTGTATGATTTTTGGGTTCCACAAAAGTACATGAAGACTTTTTTTTTCCATTAGAGAAGACTCACGCAGCTAGGGTGGGCACGGTCTGGCTCAGTACGAATATTGACAATATCCAAATTCAAACCGTTAAAATCTCAAACCGTTAAAATCTTAACGGTTCGATACAGATTGGATTCTCTAAAATTAGAAATGAAACCGTTTCGATCCAAACCGTTACTAACGGTTCGATTTGGATCGATAACGGTTTCAAACCGTTTAGCCTATTTAGGTATAAAAAAAAATAGCAATAATGAAATTGGATCTTTATTAACCCAACTGATAACAAACATTCCAACCAAAGTAAATGCATAGATAGTTAGATCCAGCAAGACAATCTTTAAAATCAAAATACAATGTTTCAATACATCAGCAAAACAACAACAAAAAACATAACAGCACAATGCTGTTATGAAATGTTGTTATGAAATGCAGCAACAAAACAGCAACAAGAAATATAGTAGCACAATCTGTTATGAAGTACAGTAGAAAAACAGCAACAATAGGAAATACAGCAGCAAAACAACAACAAAATATTAAATACAGCTGCAAAATAGCAACAAGAAATGAAATACAGCAGCAAAACAGCAACAAGAAATGAAATACAGCAATATAACAGCAACAAAACAGTCACAAAAAATGAAATATAGCAGCAACAAGAAATACAGCATCTATTATCTTCAAGCTCTCAACATCAATTCATACTTCTTTTGTCCATCCATTTGTAAACTTCTTCTAAAAAAAAAAATTTATTAAATTTGAATGCATAAAAATTGCACCAAAATAAAAACAACAAGCTAGGTTACTCATAGAATATAAAAACATACCACAATTATAGGATATCACGACCCATTGCTACTAGAAGGCGTCATGGCCTTTGCTTTAATCATTTCTACATAACACATGCACATCAAACAAATAAAAGTGAACATAACATACAATTAAATTAACCTCAAATTAATAGACCATTAAAACAGATTAGAGATTACCATGCTCGATTGCTTCATAAAATTCCATTTCCTCAATGGTTGGCTCATTTTCTAAGGAAATTGTTGGCGACTTTAACCAGTTTTGTAAGCATATTAAAGCCTCGACCATAGCAGGACTCAAGGAACTACGAAATGAGTTAATTGTACGACCTCTAGTGCTAAATGCAGATTCGGACGCTACTGTAGAAACAGGAATAGCAAGCACATATTTGGCAATACATGCCAAAATTGGATACTTAGAACTACTCACTCTCCACCAATTTAATATATCAAAATCTTCAACATCTTCTTCAGTAGCATCTAACAAATATCTATCAATCTCATGATATATAACCACAACCTCATTTTCTTCTTGCCTTTTTTTCCACTTTTCCTTCATGGCTCTTTTCTTATTACCCCCAAAAGATGAAGACGAACCATCTAACACCATACCACTAATTGAACTAGGACTGGTATTTTGAGTATGATTAACGACCTTTGTTTCATCATAAAACTTATAAAACTCAAACAAAAGATCCTTCACACCTTTTGTCTTCTCCTCAACATAAGCATTGTTATCCACATACAATTCAGCAATATGCATAGACAAATTGTCCAACTTATACATAGGGTCAAGCACAAGAGCTATCAACAAAAATTGATTAATACTATCAAGTGAACCCCAATACTTGTCAAATTTCAGTTTCATGTTTTGAGCCATATCTGATAGAATAGGATTGTTTATCACACTTAATTCTGACAACTCACAATCAATTGCAAACAAGTCATGAAAAGTTGTGTGCGAAGTAGCATGTAAAGTGGCACTACTCCTCAAAGTAAAATCATAAAAACTCTTCAAGAAATTGACAAACACAGCAGCATTTTCCCAATCTTCCTCAGTTGGTGGCATTACCATCTTACCAAAATAACCCTTATAATTCCCATCCTCATCTTCCATCCTATTAAAAGCCTTTTTAAATTTCAAAGAAGCTTCTAACATCATGTACGTAGAGTTCCACCTAGTTGGAACATCTAATACAACAAGACCTTTACTATCAATCTTCTCAATTGAAACACAGTTTTTGAAAATTTCCAATCTTTGTGGGGATGATCTTACATACATAATAGCTGTACGAATACACTTAACTAAGCTATGTAATTCCTTTAATCCATCAGTTACAATCAGATTTACAATATGAGCACAACAACGCATATGCAACTGTTTGCAATCCAACACATTTCCTAAAGGCCAATTCTTAATTTTATCCTTCAAATAACTAACAGCTTTATCATTCGTAGATGCATTATCAAGAGTAATTGTGAGTACTTTTTCTATGCCCCACTCAATCAAAAATTTCTCAACTAGTTTCCCAATTGACCGACCTTTGTGATTAGAAATTACACAAAAATTCAAGATTCTCTTATGTAACATCCAATCTCCATCAATAAAATGAGCAGTAAGAACCATGTAGTTTATATTTTGATAAGATGTCCAAGTATCAGTAGTAAGGTAAACTCTATACGCACTAAGCATTGCTTTTAACACTTGCTTCTCTTCAAAATAAAAACAAAGCAAATCTCTTGCAATTGTTCTACGAGATGGAGGTATAAACCTAGGGCATGCAATACTACAAAAATAACGAAATCCTTCTCCTTCTACAAAACTAAAAGGTAACTCGTCAATGACCACCATCCTAAGACATGCAGTTCTACAATCTTCCTTGTTAAATCCCGATGCCCCTAAACTACTAACATTCCCAGATTGATCCTTGGAAAAAACCAAAACTGTTTGGTCTGAACTCGCTGCAGGAACTCTATAAGGATATTTTGAACATAATTTCAAATGATTTCTCATAGGTGATGTCCCACCCTTAATTGAATCATACTTGTAATTAGCTTTGCAATACTTACATTTAACTCTAGTTGGATCAGAAGAATTACCAGTGACATACTCGTCAAAATGAGGCCATACCTCACTTCGCTTTTTTCTTATATTCGGATGCAACGGTGGAAGACCACCACCATCAATTTCATTCAAAGATGCCCCAGCCTCTGCAGTAACTTCAAACTCGAGTGGTTTATGTGCAAGATTAGCATTGTCTTGCACAGAACTTGTCACTTCCTGCCAATAAGAAAACAGAAAAATTAAATAAAAGACCAAAACTCAAACTAAATTGACCTAACAATCAAATTAACCAACAACCAAATTAACCAACAACCAAATTAGTACTTACATCTGACATTTTGTACAATGAGTGATGAGCAATGGGCAATGAGAACCAAGGAGACACAAGGGGCAAATCCAGTGACTGACATAAGATAAGTAAAAGAACAAATTACAAAACAAAAAAGACATATGCTTGAAGGAAAACAGTGAACAATAATATCACAGAATGAAAGGTAAAAACATATAGCTCCACAAATATATGTAATAGAATTTAAGTTTAAGGCATCACAAATATATGTATTATTGTGTGTGTGATGTTTTCTCTGCTTTCTAAGATAAGAAAGGCAGACATGGCTACTGTTGAGAGTTTGAATCTTCACAGCCAAGTAAAAATGTAGATAATCATTTTTCTTGGGAGAAAATTTACCAGAAATTAAAGAATTGAAAATAAAGAGAGAGGGAAAGCTGGCGAGAAGATGCACCCAACAACAACAACAACAACTACATCTACATCATCAATCTTTCACAACTACTACATCTACATCATCACTCTTTCACAACTACTACATTGAAAATGTATTATGTTATCTTGATTAATAACCTCAAAGCACATATATTATCTCATTACCTATAAAAAAGATAAGACAAATTTCCTCATTTCCTCATTTCCGTTTCACACTCAAACGACAGAAAACTAATAAGTCCAAAGACTTCCCATAGTTAATAAAGAAAGCAACATATGTGCTTTGACATCAACCTCCAATGTATTCTTTATTAAGCTCCTTTAACCTTCAATAAATGTTTGTTCTGCATTTATATGAAGGGGTGAGGAGCTGCCACATACATATATTATTAATCAAGACCTGGTATCTATATGGAGTAAATGGCCTCCCATTAGTAATAAGTTTGAATCTAGATAGAAATTATATTTAAAGATATCTTATATTTAATTATTTGATTATATTTACCAGGTCTTGATTAATAATATTTAAGTTTGAGCCTGGTATGATGGTATCTATCTGGCGAGAAGATGCACCCAACAACAACTACTACTACATCTACATCATCACTCTTTCACAAGCACCTTCCATTTTTTAATTATTTTATTTTTCTGTTTGATTTGGTGAAAAAAAACAGAACCCATATGGTACTAAAATTGAATGATAGTAAAAAGGTCGGTTGATTTTTGTGTGTTTTCAAAAATTAAATTAATGACAGTGGTGTTGGAAGTAACAAGTACGAGAGAGAGAAAGAAAAACCAGCCAAATCCCACGCAATGAAGAAGAAGAAGAGAAGCAAAACAAAACAACACAAAATAGAGAAAAGAAATTTGAGAGCAAAGAAAGAGCATAATATAAGGTGTCTCTCTCTTGGACTGATTCCTTTCAATTGCATCTATCTCTCCCATTCCAAGCATGGGAAAAACCATAAGAGCACCAGAAATTACATTTAAGTACTCAATGAAAATATATACAACTATGTATGTAATACCTACTGAGTTCTTCATTGCTGTCTTCTCTTTCTCTGAGAGTTTACTTCAGATCTGGATACCTGTTGTGATAGTTGGGGGTTCACTCAATTAGATAGAAATTCAGCTAATTGGGAGAGTTTTTGTGAGTAATTACTACAGCTAGGGTTGAGAGTTGAAAAGTGAGAGTGCAAATTTGAGAGTTGAGAGAGCTTTTGTGTGAGTGCGGCTAGGGTTGAGAGTTTAGAAGAGTAAAAATTGAGAGTGCGGCTTGAAAGGTTAGAGTAGTTGAGACTTGAGAGTTTATGGCTTTATGGCAGACTAAATGGTTAGGGTTGAGACTTTAGTATGCGGAAACTAATTGCTAAATGGATGGCCCAATGAGACAAACCATAGAGGCTCATTGATTAGTTGCTGCCAAATTGTTAAAACTAATGAATTTAAGAATAGATTTTAAAAATTAATAAATTACTTAACGGTCCGGTTTAGATTTAACGGATTTTCAAAATGAAAATCCAAATCCAAACCGTTACTAACGGTGCGGTTTGGATTTTCAAACCGTTTGACTTTTATCCGGTCAAACCAAAACCGTTGGATAAATAACGGTTTGAATTGGATCGGTTAACGGTTTTAACGGATTTATGCCCACCCCTACACGCAGCGACTAATACGAATCGCTTTAACACAAAAATTAGAAAGAGGTAATCATTATCACTACCGGGCCCATTTATAACACGTGCACCTATAGTCATTTTCCTAGTTGCCAGCTCTTAATTAAATTCCGTACGATTAAATTAGGCCAAATAAATCTAATTTAGATAACTCTAGTTTTTTTTTTTTTTTGAACGTACGGGAAATGCATTCCAAAGCGAAGCAAGACCGCCAAGCAGAAACAAGCAACACAGGGAGGAAGACAAACCCCAACCAAACAACAACAGAAAAAGAACACCAAAATAACAAAACCAATAATCGTGCAGACTTCCCACTGAGGAACACCTTCAGAGACCGCTATCGCGAAGGAGAGATCCACGGAGCCAGGCACTAAAAGGCAGGAAATCCTTGTTCAGGATGTTCACCAGCGAGGAAGGGGGCATGTTGATCCAGGAACCTGGACTCATCCTCAAGGTGGTCAAGTTCACGACATGGTCCGTCGCCTAATTCCAGTCCCGGCGCGTCCAAGACCAGGAACAGGTAGAGAATATAGTTGGTCTCCTTGATTCTGGAAAGCAGAGGGTAGACTTCCCATTTTCCACGAAGGATATTTGCCCTCAGTCCCTCAATGATAGTGAGAGAGTCCGATTCAAAGATGAGGTTTTGAAGGTGAAGTTCCTTGGCGAACTTACAAGCCTCAAGAACCGCCTGCGCCTCAAGTATATTCTTAAATATATAATTAGGCATGGAGCATAATATATTTGTTGAATATAGACTCAAGGATCAACACTAGCTTCTACAAAGTTATCAAAGAAATTTAACAACGATAAGAGAAATGTATCAAATCCTAGAGTATAATCCTACCATTTTTCTTGGTTTTTGATTGTTAATATTGTTCCCTAGATGTTGTTGCGTTAATCTTATGGACACGTGTTTTTGAGATTTTAATTAGAATTGTGTTTTTATATGCTTAATTCATCATCTGTAGGATCCAAGTCAGCCTTCCACTAGTGCATATGACAGTGAGAAGGCGTTGAGAAGAAGCAAAAGGGAAAGAAAAAAAAAACTATTTCCCATTAATATTGGTGGTGATATGGTTAGGCAATCGACAGTATTTGGGTCCTTTTGGTTTACATTGGGATTTATCCAAAGTCATTTTGATCACATTGTCGTCTAGGCAATTATTTTAGAAAAATCCGAGTGTATGAGAAAATTGCCAAATGTGGTGGATATTGCTAGATATCTAGAGAAACAAATATATAATTTTATAGTAATTAAATTATATTTTAGATATTTAGAGTAATAAATATATTTGGATTTTTTAAAACTATTATGTATATTTTTTTTACTTTCACTTGAAATTTTTTATTCAATTTTTTTCTGTATCTTAAAAAATAATTATTTAAATATATGATACTATACTAATTTACCATATATTCATTTAAAATATCTAAATTCTTAACTATTATTTACCCTATTTGCTTAAATTTTTTAATTTTTTTCTTTTCTTTCTTAACTACAAATATTCCTAAAATGTGTTTATTCCATATTTTCAAATGGTTTAATTTTTAATTTATATTTTCTTACTTATTTTTTTTTATTTATAAATGTTTGTAATGATAATAGAACTTGTGAACTTCACTAAATCACTGTTTTATTAGAGTTAAAAGTATGAATATATGTTTCATAGTATTCATATAAATATATGATTCATAATGTTTATACAAATAAATAGAATAAAAAAAATCGTAAGACAACTTTTTTTAAAAAAAAATCGTAAGACAACTTTTTTTTAAAAAAAAATAACCAAAAAGACCCTTAAAATTTATTAAAATATGAAATTTTGGATAAACATATATGATTATAAAATTGAGATAACCAATTAATATAAAAGGATCACCAATTAATCATCAATGAAATCTACTAATCGATTTGTACCCAAAAAAAAAACTTCTTTCGATAAAAAAACACCCATTAAGAGTATTTTGTAAAAAAAAAATAATAATTAGCCCCCTATGATTTTAAATTCTAGCTACTACACTGCCTAAGCCCTCGGCTAGACTAAACATACAAGGCCAAGCACTAGCATAATGAATGAGACATCTGTGGCTGACCACATCTGATCGGCCTACCCTCTCTTCGACGAGCACTAGCCTCAGTCAGAAAAATAGCTCATAGCTAACTCCAAACAACACAGGCCTACCACATCTAGTCGGCCTACCTACTATTCAGACGATGATGCATGTCAGCTCATGAGACAACGACATTAATCCAACATCGAACTATTCCATCAATAAAATTGAATGCTACTGTAAATACAGGGATACCTCCCCTCCAAAAGGTAATGAAAATCTACCTCTTACGCTGCCTAAATTACTACAATACCTTTCATACTTAATCTTACTTTAGCATAAGAGAGTGTTAGGCTGGTATCACACCAGTGCTCATTAGCTCTTACCTTCTCTACTCAGGTCCCGCCTTCGCGAGAAGAGCAAACGAAGGAGTTCAGCGAGGCGAGTCTAAGTTGGTCCATTTATTGTATTAACAATTTTACGCTGTTTGTGGGAATTCTGAAACAACCTCCCATTCTCTCACTTATCATCTAGGCCGTCCCAACTGCCCCCTATCACCATGTTGGACGAATAAGACAAAGGATAGCTCACTCGTACCTCATTCCTGCAAAGTATCATACGGGATAACATACATGATGTCTATAGGAAAACACTAGAAGAAGTCCTACGTGAGGTGGCCGAGCTCAAAGCTCGCAGCGCCACGATCGACGCCAAGAATCAAGTTCGAGAAAAACAGTATACAAGCACCCTTGCCATTTCAAGGATGTCTCAACACGAACAAAGCTGGGATAAAAAGGCCGACCAACCAGCCTTTGGTCGACCAAAGTGCGGCTAACCAAACTCCAACCTTGCAGCTTATGATCGAATGAGTATTGTTCGACAGATTGAGGAGGAAACAGCCTGGGGCTAACCCTACCATTTTTGGACGACTCCTCATACAACCTTCTAATAACGATGGTCCTTCCCAAATAAAGATCTAACGGGATACTCATTGATACGCAAAATTAAGCATCAAAGTAAACACAAAGTCACAATCAACACTTAAGAAAACGTATGCAATTAAAAACCATTTTTTGTAGATTGTAGCACTGGTAAATAGGGATCGTTCTGGACCAGTGATTGAGGGTACCTAAGCATGATTGTCGTTTGATTGGTTAATTGGGGGTAAAGATTGATTTTAAATTCCTAAGTAATTAAACTAAACCTAAACTAACCTAATCTATTATTTACACGTGGTCAACTCATTCTTTATGCCTTACTCATTCATGAATTATATCAACTTCAAACCTACGAAATTCTATAACCTTAGTTCTACGAGATGGTTGCATATTCGTAAGTACGTGCAGGGAGACACTCACGCCTCACTTTCAATAATAGACTAGAGAACGTCCAACTAATTTGTCAAGCATTAAGCACCAATATACAAATATAAAAAAAAAACTAAAATACTATAACACATGGAAGATTTATACGAAATCAATATAAAGCATAAAACCACAATAAGATTAATAATCAAGTCATAGAAGCGATATTCATGCCAAAAGATAACTACGAAGTAAAAGGTTGTGTTACACTTTTTCTCCCGGGAAGCCCAGAGGATGCTAAGTGAATAAACTCTCTTTGGTGAGACAATAGGGAACGCCCAACTATGCCACGGATGAAAGGTAGAAGATGAAGTATGTTGTAATTAATCTTGCAAAGTAATCGATTATATAAATTGGAAAGTTTGGTCAAGTAGAGTTTCGGTACAAAAATGACCGACCATTACAAATAATCTAAGACTCACTATTTATAGAAGAAAATTAATCTTCAAATAAATAGGAGTTTACAATTTAATTCTAAAAAGAAAAAGTTTAAACTAATTAAATTAAAGTCATAAAGGAAAAAGGTTTCCTATGGGAAAAAGAAAACAAATCATAACTTGAATTGGACAAATTATTCCACAAAAAAGAAGAAAAATGTTGCAAGAATTGAACAGGAAAGATTTTCGGTGGAAACCCACCGAAATTTGGTGGTCAACGGGCTGGTCAACACGGCATGAAGGATTTGAAGTGCTTCGGTGGACGCGCACTGAAGTTGTTACTGGAAATCAGAACACGTGCGCCGAAAGTCACGCCGGCGGATCGGTAGGCGCCTGCCGAATACACTTTTGGGCTGGTTAAATGGGTTCGATAACTCCCTACCGAATTCCCGAGTGGTTTTTGCTGGCCTCTTTTCATTCGATCATAACTTCTTCGTTACAACTTTGATTGAGGTGATTCTTTCGCCTAAATTATCGTAATTTCGAACTTAATCCAATTTTTCACATTTCTCACAAAATATGTTATTTTCTCCAATTTTTTGTATTTAAACATTAAAAGATAAAAATAAAGGGTATAAAATGATGCTTAATTCAAGGCTTATTAAATACCCTTACACTCAGACTTTGCTAGTCCCTAGCAAATACCAAAACAAACTAAGGCTTTGAAAACTTTTTTTCTTTCTTTCTTTTTTCTTTTTTCTAAAAATAAAAAACTACTAAGCCCTTAACTATTTGTCTCAAATTGTATCAACATAAGTATGGCCTTAAAGATTTACACTAAGAAGCTATATAGCCTATGGAATTCAAAAGTTAATGCATCATAACAAATGACTTGACAAGTAAGACAATGAGTAAACTTGGTGAAATATATCTCAGCATGATTAAAACAAGTATGAATCAACTTATAGGGATATGCACTCATAATTTCCACTCAATGTGCATATGGTTTTGTGTTTGCACTCAAGGTATGTGAGAAAGATGCTCACATAATAGAAAGTAAGTTACTTAATAAAAATTTCAAACATAAACCATAAGAAAGTAAACATACTTGCACAAATGAACCAAACCATAAGCTTACTCAAGTGATAGACTCAACTAATCAAAATTTACTCATCTCAATTATCACAAAGTCTTTATTTGAAGGTTGTAATGAGGCTAGGTGTAGAGGCATGGATTTTTTAGGATAGTGGTGTTAAATTTTGTTACAAGACTAAACCAAAGATTCCCATCACAAAGGCATAAGTGTTTTGAATACCCCCACACTTAGACTTCGCTAGTCCCTAGCAAATACTTGAAATTCACTTAAGCATTGTAATTAGGACGAAGGCCGAAATCTTCAATGTTTCCAAATTCACAAGTACAGAAGACTTAACTTAAACTCAAAACTTATTTATTATTTGAGAGATTCAAAACATTGTTTTTTTATTTATTTTTTCTTTTTCGTTCCTTTTTTTCTCACTTTTTTTTTCTTTCTCTCGTATTTTTTTCATGGTAATTCTATGTTTACAATGTAGTTTGAGCAAGTCCTTTCCTATACCTACATACAATTCTTCAATCATCATATCTCCTTTTTCACGCCATCTTGAAGTCTTCAACCAAGTCTTTAGAACAAGGGTCAAGGATGTCAATACTAGGCTCACGGGGAATATATGTTTAGGATGATGAAAGAAAAGGCTCAATTTATAGGCCCAAAGTGGTCAAATTAGGGGAGTCGCACTTGTGCGATCAAATAGGGACATGGATATTTAAATAAGTGGTGTTAACCCTATTGCCTTAATCATATCCAAAATCAGAGAGTTTATTGACTTAAAAGCTTTGAAAATCATATGGAAGTAAGTTCTAATACTCTATAGTTCATTAAAAACTATGACAAGCAGTTATGAGGCATATATATATATATATATATATATCAATTTAAACAAATAACTCCTATGAATCACTCAACAAAGAAGTATATAAGGCTTTAAAGCTCACATAGGGTGATTCATACAAATCTTAACATGTTCGTTCTGTACCAGTTTAACATGCATCATCTACTATAAGTCATAACCATTCAATCGGAAAGCATTAACAAATGAATTCAAGATGTAGTGATCATCTTTTACCCATGTCTTATCTTCTTCTTTTTTTCATTATTATTATCGGCAGGTTAAGGGCATCCTAAAACTCTTAAAAACAAAGACGTAAAACATACAATTTTTTTTGTGTTATTTTTTCATTTATTTTATTTCTTTTTTTTTAAGATAAAAGTAAAACCAAAAAAAAACTTGAAAACAATTTGAAAAACTTTTTTTTTGAAAAATATTTTGTTGACAACAATTTTTTAAAAAAAAACTTGACAATTTTTTTGGAAAACATTTTTTGGAAAAACAATTTTTGTGAAAACAATTTTGAAACAACTTTAAAAAAACAAATCTTTGAAAACGACTTTTTTTTTATATATAAAAAAAACCCCCTCCCCCACACTTAAATCCGACATTATACTCAATGTATCAAAGTAAAAGTATAGAATCAAGTATGAGATAGAGTTTAACAAAACTAACTAAGAAAATAAAAGCAAACGAAAATAAAAGATAAGGAAAGAGAATGCATATCTGTGATAGACTCCTCAATTGGGCTGCCTCCCAATAAGCGCTTGAATTTAACCTCTTCAGCCTAGACAAAGTGCTTCAATCAACTCATTTAATGTGAGGCCTATGCAAACTCCACATCATGCTCACCAATTGTCTCTAGGTAAGGCGTTAATCCATCTTGAATCCGATGGTCGAGTTCATGCACAATCTCCTTGACTAGGGCGTCCCCAAGTCTAGTTCATAGGCCATAGATTAAGTGAATTGTATATAGACTGTTCCTTCAAGAGACTTATGTGAGAATATGTACATGAAGAAAGAATAAGATAGGAAAAGAATATACATAATAAACTGAGAATATTTATAGGTAAGGGATGTTAAATAGGTATTTATAAACAGGTATGGTATACATGCATAAGTATGATATTTACATTATAAACATATTTATACAAACAAAATCACACATAAGATTTTTCAATCCCCGACAACGATGCCAAAAATTTATACGCAAAAACGAAGCATTAAAGTAAATACAAAGTCACACTCAACACTTAAGGAAACGTATGTAATTAAAAACCTATTTTTGTAGATTGTAGCACTGGTAAATAGGGATCGTTCTGGAACGGGGATTGAGGGTACCTAAGTATGATTTTCGTTTGATTGGTTAATTGGGGGTAAAAATTGCTTTTAAAGTCCTAAGTAAATAAACTAAACCTAAACTAACCTAATCTACTATTTACACGTGGTCAACTCATTCTTTATGCCTTACTCATTCATGAATTATATCAACTTCAAACCTACGAAATTATATAACCTTAGTTCTACAAGATGGTTGCATATTCGTAAGTACGTGTAAGGAGACACTCACGCCGCACTTTCAATAATAGACTAGGGAATGCCCAACTCATCTATCAAGAATTAAACACCAATATACAAACACACACAAAAAATAAGAAACTAGAACACATAGAAGATTTATACGAAATCAATATAAAGCATAAAACCACAATAAGATTAATAATCAAATCGTAGAAGCTATATTCATGCCAAAAGATAACTACGAAGTAAGAGGTTGTGTTACACTTTTTCTCCCGGGAAGCCCAAAGGATGCTAAGTGAATGAACTCTCTTTGGTGAGACAATAGGGAACGCCCAACTATGCAATAGATGAAGGGTAGAAGATGGAATTTGATGTAATTAATCTTGCAAAGTAATTCGATTATATAAATTAGAAATTTTGGTCAAGTAGAGTTTCGGTACAAAAATGAGCGACCCTTACAAATAATCTAAGACTCTCTATTTATAGGAGAAAATTAATCCCCAAATAAATAGGAGTTTACAATTTAATTCTAAAAGGAAAATGTTTAAACTAATTAAATTAAAGTCTTAAAGGAAAATGGTTTCCTTTGGGAAAAAGAAAACAAATCCTAACTTGTATTGGACAAATTATTTCACAAAAAAAAAAAAAGGAAAATGTAGCTGGAATTGAACAGGAAAGATTTTTGGTGGAAACCCACTAAAATTTGGCTGAATTTCGGTGGTCAACGGTGGTCAACGCGGCATGAAGGGTCTGAAGTGCTTCGATGGACGCGCATTGAAGTTACTACTGGAAATTAGAACACGCACGCCAAATGTCACACCTGTGAATCAGTAAGCGCCTGCCGAATACACTTTTGGGCTGGTTAAATGGATTTGGTAGCTCCGTACCAAATTCCTGAGTGGTTTTTGGTGGCCTCTTTTCATTCGATCATAACTTCTTCGTTACAACTCCGATTGAGGTGATTCTTTTGCTTAAATTCTCGTAATTTCGAGCTTAATCTAATTCTGCACATTTCTCACAAAATACATTATTTTCTCTAATTATTTGATATTTAAACATTAAAAAATAAGCATAAGGAGTATAAAATGATGCTTAATTCAAGGCTTATCACTCACAAACTTCTAGAAGACCGCTATGTGGAGATGGAATCTATGTGACTAATATACAAGGTTTCTGACCCCCGAGACCGCATGACAATGTGTAATGACGCAGACATTCAACGAGGGTAAAATCAAAAAATTCGGATAAAATTAACCATTTTACTCCATAAGTCAAAAGGTCGACTTTTTTGTTAAAGTCAAAGTGTTGACTTTTTGACAGGGACCTTATTTAGGTGATTTGAGAGACCGTTACGAAAGTCTCAGTTTCCCGAGTCCACTGACAGGCAGCATGCTGGAAACAGAGTTCAAATGGTTTCGTTTTGGGTCTGAGATGTGTGGGGCATTATGGTAATTTTCAAACAACGGGTATTTTGGTCAATTTACATTGGTGATATTTTATGGATTCTTTTATGGTGAAAAGTGCCATCTTATCACCTTGGATTTTGGGATGCACCAACTTGCTCTTTTTATATATTGTTGTGTGTATGTTGGCTCATGTTTTTGGTATGGACTGGCCAAAATGAAAAGAAAAAACAAAGAAGAAGAAAACAGAGCATGAATGGAGAGGAATCGTGAGCAACCAAGGGAGGAAACAGAAGAGAGATTAAGGGAAAGATAGCTTAAGAGAGAGGAGTGCTTTGATGTTGTTGTGAGGGGTGGAATATCCTCAGAACCCGTAAGTCTGAAACGAAACCCATGAACTTCGGAGAATTATCATGGTGACTTTGGCTTGGAAACTTTAAAATAAATATCCTAACAGCTGTTAGATAGCCATCAACGCGTTAGGTTGGATGTTGGAATTGCTCAAGGAAGGTGCTGCAATCTTTGGACGAGATTTCTTGAATTTAGAACTCGTTTTAGAGGTAAGTTTTTTTTTTGGGTTTTGGATACATAAATCATTCCTTGAGCTAGAGTAGATGAAACTTGTCGAAATAGAAATTAAAAAGAGTGAGAAACTGGGATTTTAGGACCAGGTCGGGTCGTCGGGTCAGGCGACCCGAAAACCAGAGGAATGGGTGTAGGAGACGATGAACAATAGTATTGTAGCAGGCGCGTGGCTCCCATGCGCGACCACTTTGGGTTGTGCATGGGGACACGTGGTAATTATTCTCGATATGCATACAACATGAAAGTTTGAGTATTCGATGTTACGAAGCCAACTGTACAATTTTCGAGGCGATCAAACATTATCTCGAGGCAATTTTGACTGTCTTTGAGATAGATTGGATTAAAATAGAAGGTATTTGAGATGGTTATTGACTTTTAGATGTGCTTTATGATAGGTTTTGAGATTCTCATAAATTACAAGAATGCGTGTAAAGTGGAATTCGACAATACGGAGGTGTGTGAGTGGATTTTCTTTCCCTAAACTATTATTCATGCATATTTACATGATTTAAATGGTTTTCTATGTGATTTTGATGATAATGAGTGATTGGAAATTTTATTGGATTTTTGTTGATTTATGAATATTTTATTACATGTTTTACGAGGTTTAGGTAAACTATGTTTTGAATAACGTTTTGAATGTGGTTTTGAGTTGAATGTGGATTATGACATGAAATAATGTGATTTTGGAATATTTAAGATTTTCATGTGTTTCCCGGTCGGTTTTTACGAAATTCATGTAAATGGCACGTCTTACGAGAATGATGTGGATTATGGTTTTGGGCTTAGGCCCGAGATTCTGGTTGTGCATTTGATTTGTGATATTGAGATGTGACATGTGTATGTGTTATTGGTATTGATTGTATGAGTTATGATGGTGATTATGATGTGGACTTGAGTTGATTATGTGTGATGATGCTCGTTGATTGATTAGTCTCAGATGTCATGTAAGACCCGTGTCCTGGAGGGAACGGTGAACAATCCCACATTCCTGCGAGGGGGGAATGGTCTGGAAAAGGATGGTGGTGTGCCTTAAAGGTGTAGGCACACACCTATCTAGCACTAGGACTTTTGGGAGCTCAAGTGGCTTTGGGGAGGGGAGGGGAGAGGGGGGGGGGGGGGGGGGGGGGGGGTATTGGAGTCCCAAAGTTAAGCGAGTTGAGGCTGGTGCAATTCCATGATGGGTGACCCCCTAGGAAGTTTCACAATGAGCTCCCGAAAACAAAACTGTGAGGGTAAGGCACAAAGCGGACAATATCTTGCTAGAGTCGGGTCTGGACCGAGGACGATTGGATCCTGACAAAATGGTATCAGAGCCAGACCCCGACCAGGAAGTGTGTCAGCGAGGACGATGGGCCCTAAGGGGGGTGGATTGTAAAACCCGTGTCCTAAAGGGAACAGTGAATGATCCCACATTCCTGCGAGGGGGGAATGGTCTGGGAAGAGGATGGTGGTGTGCCTTAAAGGTGTAGGCACACACCTATCTAGCACTAGGCCTTTTAGGAGCTCAAGTGGCTTTGGGGGGGATTGAAACCCCAAAGTTAAGCGAGTTGAGGCTGGTCCAATTCCATGATGGGTGACCCCCTGGGAAGTTGCACCATGAGCTCCCGAAAACAAAACCGTGAGGGCGAGGCCCAAAGCGGACAATATGGTGCTAGATGAGTCGGGGTCCTGCCCGTGGAGGGTCGGGTCCTGACAATTTGGTATCAGAGTCAGACCCCGACCGGGAAGTGTGCCAGCGAGGACGCTGGGCCCTAAGGGGGTGGATTGTAAGACCCGTGTCCTAGAGAGAACGGTGAACAATCCCACATTCCTGCGAGGGGGAATGGTCTGGGAGAGGATGGTGGTGTGCCTTAAAGGTGTAGGCATACACCTATCTAGCACTAGGCCTTTTGGGAGCTCAAGTGGCTTTGGGGGGGATTGGAACCCCAAAGTTAAGCGAGTTGAGGCCGGTGCAATTTCATGATGGGTGACCCCCTAGGAAGTTGCACCATGAGCTCCCGAAAATAAAACCGTTAAGGGCGAGGCCCAAAACAGACAGTATGGTGCTAGATGAGTCGGGTCCTGGCCGAGGAGAGTCGGGTCCTGACACATCGATCCCATTAAATACCTTAAAATTGATTTTAAAGTCGAAATTTCTACTTATAACAGTGTTATAGATGCTCAAAAATTAGATAATTGGATGGACACATTAGAAACTTATTTTACTATATATAATTATTTTAATGATGAAAAGATCCAATTTGCAAGCTTGAAACTCTCAAGCCATGCTGTTACATGGTGGAAGTCATATAAAAAACGGTATTAGGTTTCAAAATTGACTTGGAGAAATTCAAGAAATTGTTAAGAAAACAATTTTATCCTGTTAGTTATGAGGAAGAAAGATGGTACAAATGACAGCACTTCAATCAAAATGTCTAGTCAATCGGTACAATATTACACATATGAATTCCATAACCAAGTTTTGGTATTGGATACAGATGCACGATTATGATGTCTTCTTGAAATATATTGAAGGTCTGGCCGACTACATACGGAAAAAACTGAAATTGTTCACCGTAGAAACAATTGAAGAAGCTACTGTCAAGGCCATCATTATCAAGGCTAAATACAAAAGATTTGATAAGAAGGAAAACAAACAGACAACTGCAAGTAGGTCTGATTGGAAAAGTAAAGGCAAGAAGATCAAAAATGGCCAACAACAGAAGAACTACTATGATTATTGTCATGCTAGCTGACATGTCAAAAACAAGTGTTGGGTACTTCATCTTGAGTTGAGACCCAAGAACCAGAAAAACAACCAGGGACGAAACGACAAAAAGACCACATTGACAATGCAAAAAGTAGAAGATTTTCTAGAGTTGAAGCAACCTAACACTACACTTTCCTTAATGACTTCACCAACAGACGTTTCAGATACTTACAACTTTGAATAACTATTCCATTTGAGCATTCTAGTTAAGCAGAGTGTTTTACAAGCCATTGTTGATCTTAGAAGTCAGAAGAATCTGATTTCAGAGGCCCTAGTACGGAAGGTGGGATTAGAAACAATGTCTCACCCTAGGCCTTACCCACTAGGGTGGATTCAGAAGGACATTGACAAGCAGATAACAAAGCAATGTATCTTCAAATTTGAAATCACCAATCGATACATTGATGAAGTGACATAAGAGGTGGTTATGTTGGACGTATACCAAGTTATATTAAGTAGTCCATATATATGGGACCGTGATACAATTCACTATAGGAGGCTTCACAAGTATCGTCTGTTGAAAGAGAAAAAGGATTCCACATCCACACTTGTAGGCCTCAATCTACGAGCGCTTTGGTGACAGTTAACTAAGGTAAGAGATTGATTAACTCTTAGGGGCAGTTTTTTTTATTGATGATTCGACCACAAGGAAAATGTGTTGATGTTGCCACTTTGTCAACATATACAATGACTCTAACACCTTCACTGTCAGGACCCGACCCTCCCCAGTCAGGACCTGACTCTAGCACGATATTATCCGCTTTGGGCCTCCTTGCCCTTGCCCTCACGGTTTTGTTTTCGGGAGCTCACAGTGCAACTTCCCAAGGGGTCACCCATCATGGAATTGTACCAGCCTCAACTCGCTTAACTTTGGAGTTTCAACCGAACTCAAAGCCACTGAGCTCCCAAAAGGCCTCGTGCTAGATAGGTGTGTGCCTACACCTTTAAGGCATAACACCATTCCCCCCCTGCAGGAATGTGGGATTGTTCACCGGTCCCTCCAAGATACGGGTCTTACAATCCACCCCCTTAGGGCCCAGCGTCCTCACTGGCACACTTCCCGGTGGGGGTCTGGCTCTGATACCATTCTGTCAGGACCTCGACCACACAATTGTAAGACCCGTGTCCTGGAGGGAACAGTGAACAATCCCACATTCCTGCGACGGGGGAATGGTGGTATGCCTTAAAGGTGTAGGTAGGCACACACATATCTAACACGAGGCCTTTTGGGAGCTCAGTGGCTTTGAGTTCGGTTGGAACTCCAAAGTTAATCGAGTTGAGGTTGGTGCAATTCCATGATGGGTGACCCCCTGGGAAGTTGAACCGGTGAGCTCCCGAAAACAAAACTGTGAAGGCAAGGGCAAGGAGAGGACAATATCGTGCTAGATGAGTTAGGACCTGACTGGGGAGGGTCGGGTCCTGATATTCACACTGTTCTAATATTGGAAAATTGCAGAAGGATTTCAAGGACCTTTTTCAGGATGTGCAGGGATTACCACCGTGGAGAGCTGTAGAACATGAAATCCAATTGGTAGGTGTTTCACCTCTGCCAAATTTGGGCTTATATCTCACTTCTCTTACGGAGAGTGAAGAGATTAAGAACCAAGTACAAGAACTTCTGGAACAAGGGGTTATCAAGCCTAGCTGCTCATCATGTGGTTCACCAGTGCTACTTGTGCCCAAGAAAGATGGAGGATGGCACATAAGTGCGGACTATAGAGCACTTAATAAGATCACTACCAAGAATCGGTATCCACTACAGAGGATTGATGATCTTTTAGATTAAGTGAATGGTGCTCATTACTTCACCAAACTAGATCTCAAATCTAGTAACCACCGGGTACGCATCCATGATGAAGACACTTGGAAAACTGCTTTTAAAATAAAGTAGAGATTTTTTGAGTCGTTGGTTATGCCATTTGGACTATGTAATGCTCCAGCTACCTTTATGCGGCTAATGAATGAAGTACTTCGCCTTTTCATTGATGACTTTGTCATTTTTTTTTATCTAGATGACATACTTATCTATAACATCACATGGAAGGATCATGTTCATCATATTGCACAAGTTATGCAGGTTTTACAAGATAGTCAACTAAGGTTGAACAAGAAGAAATGTGAATTGGGGAAACAATAACTTGTTTATCTAGGGTTCATTGTTGGTGCATGAGAGCTCAAAGTGGATCCTGAGAAAGTACAAGTTATCACTAAATGACCCACTACCCATTCAGTGATCGAAGTTCGGAGCTTTATAGGTGCATAACAATATTTGAGAATGTTAAAATATTTTTCTCTAACTGCAGCACCATTACATTCGTTTACAAAGGCCAAACAAAAATTTGAATGGTTAAAGAAACATGAAGAATCTTTTTAGTTGTTAAAACAGAAGATCACCGGGGGCCCCATTGTTAGCATTGTCAAATCTACATAAAGCATTTGAAGTTGAAGTAGATGCATCCAACTACGCAATGGGAGCCTTATTACTTCAGAATGATAAACCAGTTACGTATCATTCTGAGATGTTTAGTGGACCGGTATTGAACTATCTTGCTTATGGCAGGGAGCTATATGCCTTTCATCAAACAGTGAAACATTGGAGAGCTTACTTGTTAGGGAAGGAAGTTGTAGTTCACTCAGATCATAAGCCACTTTAGTATCTAACCACACAGTCTAGGTTAAAGCACGCTCGACATATGAAGAGGATGTCGTACCTACAATAGTTCATTATTATAATTAAGTACAAGAAGAGAATGACTAATAAGTTAGCAGATATGCTATCTCGACCCCCTACACCAGTAAGTTCCTCATTATTGGTAGCTATGAAGATCCAACCTATAATTCCTTTTGAGTACACAAAAGGGTATGACATAGATGATGATTTTAGTTTAGCTCATGCTAAGCTGCAACAAGGAAAATCTAGTTTCAACTGAATAATAGACTGATGTGCAAATGAACACAATTGTGCATACTAGAAGATGAAGACTGATTGTAATGGATTCGTAAAGCTCATACTTCCAAAGTAGCAAGGCATTTTGGAGTGGATAAAACTCTAATAAATCTTCGTCCCTATGTCTTTTGGCTCAAGATGCACCTTGATGTTTCGCGGTACATACGAGGCTGTGTTTTACGTAACACCACAAAACCTTCCAATAGGAAGTTAGGGCTATATCTTCCACTACCAGTACCTAGCCGACCTTGGGAGAGCATTTCAATGGACTTTCTTGGAGGATTTCCTAAAACCAAGTCATTACTTGTTTGTAGTCGTGGATTGTTTCAGCAAGATGGTGATATTCATTCCTTGCAAGAAGACTGTAATCGACGAGGAAGCTGCTATGCTATTTTTCTAACATGTATGGAAACATTTTGGCTTACCTTTTTCGATTTTATCAGATAGATATAGTCGATTCTTAGGCAATTTTTGGAGGTCATTATAGGGAATCATGGATACCAGGTTGAAGTGTAGTACTGCTTTTCATCCACAAACTGATGGACAAACAGAGGTCGGTAACCGAACCATGGTCCATTTATTTAGGGGTTATAATTCCAAGCACCCAAAAACTTAGGATGAGTCTCCCTTACTTAGAGTTTGTTTTTAATTGAGCAATTCATGGCTCCATATTAAAATCTCCATTCAAGGTTTGTTTGCGTTACTTACCCCAAAGTCCTTTTGATATGGCCTTCAATACAAATGACAAGCCATTAAGTAGAAAATAAGAAGAAGAAGAAGAAGATGTTCGAGCACATAAATTTCTCAAACGAGTTAAAAGATTCATTCAGATGTGGAAGCGCAATTGCAATGATCTCAACAACGAAATTTAGCTCATCATGACAAGCATCGTGTGCCATGTACGTTTAAAGAAGGTGACTTGGTATGGTTACACCCTAGGAAAGATCGATTAATTGGAGAAGGCAAGAAGCTCAAGCCTAACCGTTATGGACTGTTTAATATCATCAAGTAAATTGGAGACAATGTCTTCCAGCTCGATCTACCAAAATACATGCATATATACTCAATCATTAATGGCGAGAATTTAAAGCTCTTTGAACCATCTTTATTGGATGATGATCGTTATAAGGACGCCCGTCTTCCTTCAGTCGATACTTGAGGATGGAGCGAGAAGATCCTTTAGCAGAAGACTGTATCTTAGAGCAAAAGATTCGTGAGAGGAGACATGGAAAGTATGAGTATTTCCACCTAGGCAGAAAAGGTCAACTTCCTAGCAGATCCAAGTGGTAATTATAGGAAAAGGCAACTACAGAGTTTCCTCATCTCCAAATACCTTGAACATGAGCTCAAGATGCCTAAATGAGGGAGCCATGATCCAGAAGGATCTTATGGGATCATTAATTATCCATAATTGACACGACCCATCCCAATCCCCCCGGGATTACCATGGAATGTTTCATGCTCCCGTCTGACAAGAGGTGTCAGACAAGGGATAACCTATTGCCACTGCCCAAACGGGCTTCCAGAGTGCACAAGGATCGATGGAGGAAGTGTGCGATGTCTCAGTCTCTGCTGCAGTCGCTTCCGGAATCAACCTGAAGGGCATTAAAAACAAAAGCTGTGAGTGGACGAAAATAAACAAGTCTGTTTAAAACATTTATAAAGACATTTATGCCCCTCAGTAAAAACATATGCATGCACCAAAAACCAATAATCACAAATTTATTTAGAAATAACCATTAGGGCCTTAGCCCGGAAACCAAAGCATAGTTTCAAATCCCAAAAGTCAATCCAAGAGTTATTTCATAAATCCAGTAATATACATTTATTATTTTTCCATCTCCGGCATCCCTGACGTCATATCTCACGGTATTAAGCAACGCGTGCTGCTCGGGGTCTCACCGGGTCCATATCTCTGACATCCCCGATGTCTGACGTCCTTGACGTCTAATCATAGCAATCCTGCTCCTGGATCACTATACGGTCCGGTAGCTCCGTACAATGACCCCTCGCAGGCAATGCACCGTGACTTCTCTAGTGTCCCCGACACTTGGAGGAGACCAATATATATCCTCGTATCGAGATGGTTTTATGGAACACATTTTATTACTCATTTCCAAAATATCACAAGGGCCCTGCCCCGAATTTCCATAAAACTGTCATAAGTCCAAATAGTTGATTATCAAATCCGAAATCATTTATTCAATTTCATTTTAGGGTCCCCGACCCGAAATCACATATATAAATCAATTGGGCCCCTGGCCCGATTTCATAAGTCAACTGGGCCCCTGGCCCGATTTCATAAGTCAACTGGGCCCCTGGCCCGAATCTACTTAATCAAATCCGTAATTGTTTCATGAAATCATATCCAACCACAATTATGGAAATCAGTGCAAATCCAGAAAACTTCTATTTACGTGCAAACACGTAAATCGCCTCGTAATGCGTGAAATTGTATAAATTCACCGATATCCAAAATAAATCATTTAATCACATTTATAACAATCATGAAACAGTTATGCATGCATCGAATTTATAAAACCAATGTCCACTCACAGACCGTTTAACCGAACGCCTCGATACGCGTGCCATAGGCCTTCCCGGGCCACACCACTATCACCGGGACTCTCAATCCTGTCCAAATCACATTAGAGGGTCACTAACCTCTTCATTAACATCCTATTAAAGTCCCGTAATTTTTTCGAATTTTTAACTATTTTAAAACTGGATTTAAAACCTTCGGACATCCCGAACAATATCGAAACGAGGTCCGATTGGCACGAAACCAACGCTAAAATGTTCGTTACATTGTATAGGATAAAAGTCATGTTGACCTTACCTCGAGATTCGTGCCCACGCGCCGTCACGTACCGCCGTGAGTGGCTGCACGTGAAAGCCACGCCCCTGCTACAGTCATCGTCCTCGCCCGTTTCTCTGCAATACGGGTCTGAAACCCGCGATTTCAACCCGAACAATTACCCTTCAATTCAAGCTCGAATCCTTCCGCTTTTGATCCTAAAACATTCATTAACCAAATAATTTCAGTTCTGTGTCATTGATCACCCTCGACATGGATTAAATCGACCAATCCAAGTTCGAACAGCCGAACAGGTCGACTTTAGTAACTCACCCAACTCAAGCCCATTTTCAAATTAACTTCACAGGAAGTGTACTAGGCCCCAAACGAACCCAAAAGCACAACCAATTGAACAAGAGCTCACCTGGAAGTCGTCGTCCTCAACACTGCGTTTTCCCTGAAAACAGTGGCCACAGTCCCAGCTCAGCCGTGGCTGGTTCCCTTCGAAAATGATATGGTTGAGTTGCAGACACTCCCAGAAAGAAAAACCCGTCCTTGGTTTGGTCCAACAATGCTCAGAAATCAAACTCTGAATTTTCCCTCCAAGAAACCGAAATGGTTTCTCGCGGTTTTCTCTCCAGTTCGACAGCCACAAATTCTCATAATGATCCTCACGACTAACTCACATTCCCTTTAATCCAATTCAGTCATTAAAGTACCCCCAAAGCAATCCTCAATCCTCTGTGTAAATTTCCCTGCACTGACCCGAAAACAATAGAAAAACAGTGCCCAAGTGTGTGCAATTAGTTGCCAGCTCAACACATGTGCAACCACACCTCAAGGTTGCCCCAAATTCAGTCCATCAATGATAAACAATCCATGGAACAGATCGCACAAAACATCTTATTTCACGGCTGTTCGATCAAACAGTGCCCCTGGGAAATTACTATTCTGCCCCTGTGCAGAAAATTACCAAAATGCCCCTCACGCATCCAGACCCGTAACTCGGTCATTCGGACTCCGATTTATGCGTGCCGCCTGTCTATGAACTCAGGGGCATCGAGACCTTCCTAACGGTCCTTGGCCCTCGGCCATCGGACCTCCCTATCAAAAAGTTAACATTTTTCCCACGCCCAGGGGCAAAACGGTCATTTTGCACAATTGGTCCGAATTCACTCAACTAATCCCCGATTAGTCATTCTAAATCATAATTAAATAATATTAAATCCCGATACTCGGGACGGGTCGTTACAACCTTCCCTCCTTAAATAATTTCGTCCTCGAAATTACCAATATCCTTATTCCATATCCACCTCGTGGAAAAACAATTTGGTCTCCCAACACGTGTACACTTGTACACCCACTGACTGGGACAACACTAGCCTCGTCCGTACCCAGACATCCCATCACGGTCTATCACCGTACCGACCACACTCGAACACCGCGAGTGAAATTGATCACCTGATCCTTGTCAAATTTTACCATTTAGCTGACTCTTTCAGCTTGTCGGTTCTTCCAAGCATCAATATATCCGAAGTCTGCTCCCCCCCCCCCCCCTGGGAGTCACCAAAACACACCTGTCAGTCTATGCTGACACCATCAGCCACACTGTCACCACCAAGCTTTACCACCCTAGTAAAGCTCCAACCATCAGCTAATCAGTGACAACACCCCATACTGCCACTCGCTCAAAGTAGCGTAAGATCGACCACATGATCTCAATTCGCAGGGCAAGCCCAATCCTGCGACATATACTAATCTCAATGTCCATAACCGCCGGCTCCATCAGCGAATCCTGACGCTGGAAATATCTCGGCGTGATAACATCACGCAAGGCTAGTCGTAGTTATACTGACCACCAATTCACTCATCTCGAGTGTACGTATACCGTCAACTTAGTGGTGTAACTAGAACACATTGAATGCCAGCCCAGCAGTGATCACACATCTCAATACTAGGGTTCCACTAGCCATCCATGGCTAAGAGTACCTGCTCATACAATCACTGAACCCGACAAAATCACCCTGCTCAGCGCACAGTATCCAATGTCCAGTCCACAATCCCAACCAAACAAATGATATCGGAACCAAGCCGATTACCAACACGTTTAATCACACACCACTGGTACATCCCATGTACCGTCACTAGGCACCACGCAGCCTAACCAGTATCAATCCTCGTACAACGTACCCTGTACATACATCTATCCATCAATCCGCCTACAACCACCTAGGTCGTGGCCAAACGCGTTCTAATTACTCTAGAGTCCATCTGTCAGATACTGTACCAGACAGATCAAAACTCCGCCCCAATATCCATTTCCAAATTCGAATTCGAAATCATTATTCCGTAAGCTAGCATGGGAATAATCATTCCGCACCCAAATCCGGTAACCCACTTTCGAGCTTCGAAATCGAATCCTGAATCGTCATCCAGAAATTCGATTCCAAAACCCAAAATCTCGTTCACGTCTACCGAGACGTACCAAAACCGAACCTATCGGTTACCTTCTTAAAACATTCGATTGACTTCATAGGGAAGCCAATCCCAATATCCTCACGTCCAAGGTTGACAAAGTCCGACCACTTCGAAAACCTACTCACCCGAGTAACAGACCATAAGGGCACCACTTCGAAAAGAAGTTCAGTCCCGTCATTTACAACTCCCATACCAAGGTAAGAGCAATAAACTCTCACCTATCTGGATCATCAAGACCACGATCCAGATCCAACACTGCGTCATCCGACAAGTAACATCACGATCCTAGATCGTCACCATGTCCAAACTCCACAACATCGCAATTCAGATCCACCTAGGATCCACACATGCTCACGTAGCTAACAATCTATCAGAAAACCAATCGTAGGGTCTTACACCCTCTCGAATCCTTTGTCAAATTTCTTTAGGTGGAATGGTGACCCCGATTTTCACCACCAATTCCAGAATCGTACACAACTTCTTGTGTCCAATGACCCAAGGCCAATCATGGGTCCATTCACCAATACATGCTCAACGTACTAGTAACAACAATCATCATCTACCACGGCAGGAAATAAGAAGTCACCCCCAATGACTTCAGCATACCGATCACCGATGCGGAAACGAGCACTCCTCTCGTCTCCCCAATCACAACTCTTCTCGAAGCTACGATTCCAATCTTGTTGGGAATAGACATGCTCCCAATGAGATGTCAAGTCCAACCACTGGACTTCCCACATCCTCAACTCACTTGGACAACCACGTGTCCAAAATCAATCCATTACTCGGACCTCACGTCCGTTAATATAATCATTTATGCACACACCCCGATTCCGAACGGGAATTTCTCAACTCTTCCTGGATGTGCATACCTTACTGCCTTCGTCTCACATCATCAACCTTTACAGGTTCAATCCTCAGGTTCCACGTGATTCACAACCACAAAATCCCACATCAATACCACAAGTGGTTTTCCCCGTATTCTCCATTCCCAGTAATTTCCTTGTACTTTCTGGGGATATTAGAAGTAAACAATCTTACCAATCTCGGAATTGACGACAACTCCCCAAATCCACTAATTCTCATGACATAGGGAACATCATCCCAAGATTCCTCAAGTCTCAATCATACCTTTTTATCCATTCATCACTTGTCATCTCATAACTGTTGGGACTTATCCCAACAAGTCACAACCTCCTCTGGATCCCATCCAGTCCAAGACTCAACCGCCACTGAGTCACATATATCGATCATATGTCCATCATGACAGAGTCACATCCCAAGTCGTGGCTCATCGTCATCACAATCACTGACACCAGCACCTGCGCTAGTATCACCGACACTTACCTCAACACACAGGCATCCATACATCCACACTAGCACACGAACATCCACACTAGCACACTATGTACAAAGTTGATACCCTGGATCTCCGTTCATACCGAACGACGATCCCGTATCACCACTCGTACCCCACGACTATGGGTACCCCCAATTTGACCATCCGCACATCAGGATAATGAACGTTCCCTGAACGTCCCCTGATCCTCAAGTGTTAAAACCACACTAAATACCCTCGATAACCAGTCATCTCGACACAACTGTCGACCAACAGTCATCGTTGTCAAGATCCGTATTTACGCCTCACACTATTATTCGATCCAACACGGAATTCCATATTTTATCTCATAACCGTACCCCTGGATCGAATCCCATAATCCTGACTAGACTCACTAGAGTCATCCACATGGTCATCCACGACCTTCGCCGCTCGTCGCAGCACACGTTCCCATTTAAAGTTCACTTTTCCTGTCCATCAATTATAAATTAGGGTTCCAAAATCACACCCTAGGGTTCCACCGAACCCAACTGCCTTCTGCAGTAAAATCCACAACCTGACCGACCCCGCGGTCCTGTCATCGTATAGACGTCCAATCTAATCCAATCGTCAACTCAACGTGGGTTCCATCGTGGGTTCCACCACGAAGGTCAACGGCTAACTCCGATGCACCAACATCTCTTACCCTAGCCATCACCACCCGGGTCCACATTTTAGACCATTACTCAACTGAGTTTCGCATTTCCATATCATTATTCAAATGGGGTTCCCTGAACCCAGCTGTGCCCAGTAGCACAACAATCCATCATCACATGACCGAACCAACGGTCCCACATTATCAGTAATCACAAACAACCCCACTTAGGTTGAATCACGTTAACGCAAGGCGTACCGGGCCAAACACACACTATCCACTACTCAAACCCAAAATTATCTATCAGGTTGACAACGGAACTGCAGCCCAAAAAGACATCACACCCTCGACCTTCGTGCACAAAAGAGCAAAACCTACTCTGATACCACTTGACACGACCCATCCCAATCCCCCCGGGATTACCATGGAATGTGTCATGCTCCCGTCTGACAAGAGGTGTCAGACAAGGGATAACCTATTGCCACTGCCCAAACCGGCTTCCAAAGTGCACAAGGATCGATGGAGGAGGTGTGCAATGTCCCAGTCTCTGCTACAGTCGCTTCCGGAATCAACCTGAAGGGCATTAAAAACAAAAGCTGTGAGTGGACGAAAATAAACAAGTCTGTTTAAAACATTTATAAAGACATTTATGCCCCTCAGTAAAAACATATGCATGCACCAAAAACCAATAATCACAAATTTATTTAGAAATAACCATTAGGGCCTTAGCCCGGAAACCAAAGCATAGTTTAAAATCCCAAAAGTCAATCCAAGAGTTATTTCATAAATCCAGTAATATGCATTTATTATTTTTCCATCTCCGGCATCCCTGATGCCTAGCGTCCCCGATGCTTGACGTCCCTGACGTCATATCTCACGGTATTAAGCAACGCGTGCTGCCCGGGGTCTCACCGGGTCCATATCTCTAACATCCCCGATGTCTGACGTCCTTGACGTCTAATCATAGCAATCCTGCTCCTGGATCACTATACGGTCCAGTAGCTTCGTACAATGACCCCTCGCAGGCAATGCACCGTGACTTCTCCAGTGTCCCCGACACTTGGAAGAGACCAATATATATCCTCGTATCGAGATGGTTTTATGGAACACATTTTATTACTCATTTCCAAAATATCACAAGGGCTGTAACGACCCATCCCGGAGTTCGGGATTAGATTTGTAACTAATCATGATTTACGGGGTTAATCGGTGATTAGTTGGGTGAAATCGGACGAACGGTGCAAAATGACCGTTTTGCCCCTAGTCGTGGGTAAAACGTTGACTTTTAGTTCGGACGGTCAAACGGACTTTGACCGATGACCATGACGTAGTCTGGGGCGTCACGAGTTCATAGACAGGTGGCACGTTTGATTCCGACATTCGTGGTGAAAGTTATGACGTTTGGAAGTCCTGGGGCATTTTCGTAAATTGGACGAAATAGGGGGAAAATGTTGACCTTTTTATCGTGGGGTCCGATGGCCAAGGGCCAAGGACCGTTAGGGAGGTCTCGATGCCCTGAGTACAACGACAGGCGGCACGTTGAAATCGGACTTCGGATGGGAAAGTTACGGGTCACGGAAGCTCGATTTCACTATGTACGCATTACGAGGCAAGGACACGTGGCTTATTCTGATTGGATCAGATGTTCTAAGTGGGGCCCATGGACCAATAACATTTAATTATGGACTGGTACTGTGATCTGGTGAATGTGGATTAAGATAATTGGGTTTAATTATTTATGATTGCCACTTAATCTCAAGGGTGAATCTGGACCCTCCATCTAATCTGAGATTTCAACCTGGGCAAATCTGGGCCGTCCATTTCCTTATTGCAGGGATTGAATCGGGTTTGACGCGGGTCAAATGGCCCGTTTACCAGGCGGTCGGGTGAAGATGGTGACCGTTGGGGTTACTGTAGCAGGCGCGTGGGTGTCACGTGCAGCCGCTTGCGGCGGCGCGTGACGGCGCGTGGGTCCGATTTTCAAGGTAAGTCCAAAATGACTTTTGTCCTACACATTGTAACGAACATTTTAACGCTAGTTTCAAATTTATCGGACACCATTTCGATGTTATTCCGAGGGTCCGAAGATTTATGTTACGTTTGTAAATAATGATTAATTCCCGGAAAATTATGGGAAATTAGTATGTTGTTATTTAAGCCCTTAGTGACACTGAAGTATGTTTGCGGACAGGATTTGGAATTTCTGGAAATATCGGAAATTACGGGCTTGCGTGCAGCGCAAAACCGAGCCTTAAGGATGGTGTGTGAGTGGACGTTGCTTTCAAATTTAATGCATGCATACATTATTTCTATGATTTTATGATTATGAGTATAAGTTGTGATTGAGTTTGATCTCCGTATTTATACGTCTCCGATTTCCGTGATTACACGCATTTTTACTATACATGTGAAATTACACGTATTTCGAGACTATGGTCACTCGTGTGCTTAATGATGGTCTAATGAAAGAAATTATATGAAATGGGTGTAAAATGATTCAAGAAGGTTGTTTATGATTCGCGAGTGTGACTTACAGTTTTGACACGTTTTTCGAGAATGTTTCGGATTTGCACGTTTTACGAGATTTCGAGTTATTGTGATTTTGAGGATTTTAAAAATGAGTTTTGAGTATTATTTTGATTGGATTGTGATTTTGGTAATTATGATTGTGGTCTGGATGTTTTGATAATGAGATTTGAGAAATGGAGTGATTTTAAGGAATTAAAATGAATTTTGGAAAAGGTGGTTTCGGGCTTGATGCTCGGGGCATAAAGGAAATTTTAACGAACGAGGTTTCGGTTTTCGGAAATTTAAAGTGGATTCTTGGTTTGGGTTCGGGATGATGCTTCCGGATGCCGGCTTACGGAATCATTATTGCGAATTCGAATTCGGGAATGAAAAAGGACTTAATAAAGTCATTTGGTCTGTTTTTGCATGCCCCGTGTTTCATGATAATTTGATTATGTTTGTGAAGTATGATTTGGAGAATTGAATGTGGAAATTCGGACCATGCGTCCTGTTGTGAAAAATGTGATTTTGGGTTGGATCCCACGTTGTCGTGATTGATAAACTGTTTTGGGTTTAAAGACCCGATGTTGTGTTTGAAAACTATTTTGGGTTTAAAAACCCGGTGCTATTGCTGGAGCACATTTTGAGTTTAAAGACTCGGTTAGTTGATGACGGGGGAGGGCCCTTAATGAGTTTAAAGACTCGTGAGTTTAAAGACTCGATTATTGTGATACCCTCGAGGCCTACTAATCATGTTTTGAGTTTAAAGACTCGTTGATATCCCGGGAAGGCCTGTTCATGCGCATGGTTTTGAGTTTAAAGACTCGGGCGCACTTGATATCCAGCAAATGATTGACTTGTGATTTATTGATGATTTCTGATGTTTCAGTTGAGTTGGGCAGTGGCCCGGTATATGGTTGTTGGTTTTGGATCAGGTTGTGCATTTGGTTTGATTTGTGGTTTTGGGCTGTGGCCCGGTGATTACGATTGCGGGCTAAGACCCGATGGTTGAGAAAGGAAAAATGATTTTGAGATTCATACGAGTTTTTCTTTATGTTGAAATTTGATACACAGTTTTACTTATGCGGAAAATCTTAACCGATGACGAAATGTTTTTGTATGCATGCATTGGTTTTTACGCGGAGGGTAAAAACGCTTGTTGTAACTGCTTTTGCTAAACTAATTTATTTTTGTCCACTCACACCTTTTGGTTTTTATTGACCCTCCAGGACGTGGCGCGTTGTTCGGGGCTGTACGAGGGGCGGAGGCATGAGTAAGCACATGTGGCTATCCCTGGTCTGGCACGTACTGAGGGTAAACTTGGGTATTTCAGTCGACTTGCCAGACGGGAGCAGGACCGGGCGCGGTTTTCGATGCCCCTTCCGGGGGCGGTCCTGTCAAGGGCCCTGCCCCGAATTTCCATAAAACCGTCATAAGTCCAAATAGTTGATTATCAAATCCGAAATCATTTATTCAATTCCATTTTAGGGTCCCCGACCCGAAATCACATATATAAATCAACTGGGCCCCTGACCCGATTTCATAAGTCAACTGGGCCCCTGGCCCGATTTCATAAGTCAACTGGGCCCCTGGCCCGAATCTACTTAATCAAATCCGTAACCGTTTCATGAAATCATATCCAACCACAATTATGGAAATCAGTGCAAATCCAGAAAACTTCGATTTACGTGCAAACACGTAAATCGCCTCGTAATGCGTGAAATTGTATAAATTCACCGATATCCAAAATAAATCATTTAATCACATTTATAACAATCATGAAACAGTTATGCATGCATCAAATTTATAAAACCAATGTCCACTCACAGACCGTTTAACCGAACGCCTCGATACGCGTGCCATAGGCCTTCCCGGGCCACACCACTATCACCGGGACTCCCAATCTTGTCCAAATCACATCAGAGGATCACTAACCTCTTCATTAACATCCTATTAAAGTCCCGTAATTTTTCCGAATTTTTAACTATTTTAAAACTGGATTTAAAACCTTGGGACATCCCGAACAATATCGAAACGGGGTTCGATTGGCACGAAACCAACGCTAAAATGTTTGTTACATTGTATAGGATAAAAGTCATGTTGACCTTACCTCGAGATTCGTGCCCACGTGCCATCACGCGCCGCCGTGAGTGGCTGCGCGTGAAAGCCACGCCCCTGCTACAGTGATTGCTACAGTCATCGTCCTCGCCCGTTTCTCTGCAATACGGGTCTGAAATCCGCGATTTCAACCCAAACAATTACCCTTCAATTCAAGCTCGAATCCTTCCGCTTTTGATCCTAAAACATTCATTAACCAAATAATTTCAGTTCTGTGTTATTGATCAACCTCGACGTGGATTAAATCGACCAATCCAAGTTCGAACAGCCGACCGGGTCGACGTTAGCAACTCACCCAACTCAAGCCCATTTTCAAATTAACTTCACAGGAAGTGTACTAGGCCCCAAACGAACCCAAAAGCACAACCAATTGAACAAGAGCTCACCTGGAAGTCGTCGTCCTCAACACTGCGTTTTCCCTGAAAACAGTGGCCACAGTCCCAGCTCAGCCGTGGCTGGTTCCCTTCGAAAATGATATGGTTGAGTTGCAGACACTCCCAGAAAGCAAAACCCGTCCTTGGTTTGGTCCAACAATGCTCAGAAATCAAACTCTGAATTTTCCCTCCAAGAAACCGAAATGGTTTCTCACGGTTTTCTCTCCAGTTCGACAGCCACAAATTCTCAGAATGATCCTCACGACTCACTCACATTCCCTTTAATCCAATTCAGTCATTAAAGTACCCCCAAAGCAATCCTCAATCCTCTATGTAAAGTTCCCTGCACTGACCCGAAAACAATAGAAAAACAGTGCCCATGTGTGTGCAATTAGTTGCCAGCTCAACACACGTGCAACCACACCTCAAGGCTGCCCCAAATTCAGTCCATCAATGATAAACAATCCATGGAACATATCGCACAAAACATCCCATTTCACGGCTGTTCGATCAAACGGTGCCCTTGGGAAATTACTATTCTGCCCCTGTGCAGAAAATTACCAAAATGCCCCTCACGCATCCAGACCCGTAACTCGGTCATTCGGACTCCGATTTATGCGTGCCGCCTGTCTACGGACTCAGGGCATCGAGACCTTCCTAACGGTCCTTGGCCCTCGGCCATCGGACCTCCCTATCAAAAAGTCAACATTTTGCCCACGCCTAGGGGCAAACGGTCATTTTGCACAATTGGTCCGAATTCACTCAACTAATCCCCGATTAGTCATTCTAAATCATAATTAAATAATATTAAATCCCGATACTCGGGATGGGTCGTTACAATAATTAATTATAACTACGATTTTTTCTTAATAGTTAGTTATAATTAGTTAATTAATGATCCTTACTTAGTTATAATTAGTTTATTTATAATTAATTATGAATACCCGTTTCTTAATGGTTAGTTATAATTAGTTTACTTATAATTAGTTAAAGGTTTTAAAGAATTGATTGTTAATGGTTGAAACCGATTACTCTATTTTTAGTTTACTATTTTCATAAATCATGAATGTATATCAAGCGCATTAGACTAATGAATTAATCAATCAATTGAAATCAGTTTTCTTTTGTTTCAATATTCTTCTTTTCTCCCGTCTTCAGAATTATTCTTCTCTTATTAAGCAATCCACTTCCAAAGAAAGTAACGACACTTATTTCTTTCTAAAGTTCTATCTCCTAGAAGTTTTGGATCATCAACTCCGCGAATTTGGTAATTTTATTCTCTCGGTATGGTTGCTGCATGATAATACATGAAGTAGGAAATTTGGAGAATGTCTTCTCAAGGAGGTCAGCTTCAGTGAGTTCCTCCCTACAATATTTGAGAAAAGACTGGATACGGCATACCTCAAAGATATTCGTTCACGGATTTGAAATCATGAAAAAGAAGGTTATGCCAGTCATGTTCTGCTTTAGGCGAGGAGATATCCTTCTGGTGATCGAACTGATCTGCCATCGAAACCCATAGTGCTCTCGAGTTTTCTTGGTCGAGGTATTCACATTATAGTGCCCAATCCATGTGCCTCTGGATAAGGATCATAACATCAGCTTTCTGATGCTCGGAAGTCACATTGTCTTCTTGGACGGGGGAGCAAATTCGTTTCGAAGTGAGATGAAGGTTCACATCATCAGTCCACTGGTAGTAGTTTCTTCTGAAAACATCCAAAGTATCAAAGTCGAACTTGTTGAGATGTGACATTGTCTACAATGATCAAATAACAATATTAGTGTTTTGGGAAAACACATTAGCAATTAATGAGAACTTCAGGTTCTGTAACATGATTTAATTTAGTAGTAAGCAAGTAATGATGAATTTATGAAGAAAACTTCGGGTTCTTTTTATTTATGATAAATTATTTATGAACTTGTAGTGCATTTAAATACATACATTTCCTATGTAACATTTAAAAAATTAAATGAAACATGAGAACAATTTTAATAATAAAAATAACACTATATAACATATATAAATGTTTGAAATAAATGCTTGTGACATTTGATTTAAATATACAGTGCCATGTTTCAGGCATGCTTGTCCATGTTTTGAGACCTAAAGTGTATAAAGCAAATGCTTTTTTATTTTATTTTTTTTGGAGCCGCCGAATCCGAGCCGAAAGCCGCACAGGCAAGCTGCGCCATCAAGCCAAACCGAGTCGGACGCTGGGCTTCAAGCCGTGGGCTTCAAACCATGGTTCGCGAGCTTACATGGCCTACTCTGTGCTTGCGGGTCTGGTGTGTTTGTTGGCCTTCTGGCCGCACTTGGGCTTGTTGGGTTGTTTTCTTTTTCTTTTTTGTATTTTTTTCAGCGCTTCTGATAGGTAGCCTTCGGAGCCACATGAAACATATTATTTTATCGGGCCTTCTGGGCCTTTGGTGAAACAAAATTTTGAAATAGAGGTCCACTATCCCTAAAAAAAACCCTACTATTTTCTTTGTTCCATCCTCTAGCCACAAGTAATGATCATGTAACACGATCATCAATTTCATGGGGTACAAATCAACAACAAATTTCATGATCAATATAATAACAGCATGATGATCATCAAATATCATACAAACGGGAAACATGAAAAAAAAAATAAGGATTAGCAAAATAACATATATGCTGCATAAAAAACCAAACAGGAGCCTCAAACATGGTAAGGCAATAATCATCAAAATTGCCATGTTGATCATTCCATTCAATTTCTATTGTCAAAATATTGTCATTATTGACTACCATCATAATCTTCCAAACATATGCATATTGCCGGGGTTGAATTTTTTTAATTTCTAATTCAATTCAAACATATGCAATTAAACATATATATGAACAAAAATCAATAATTCCATCAATAATTAAAGAAACAATAATCAAATAAATTAGGTTTTTTTTTTTTTTGGTTTTTTTACGATTTGAAAAACCTACTTGATCATAGAACAGTAATCCTCTTCTTGAGTAATCTTCAATTCTGAGACAATCGTACTGATAACGTGTTCTGAAAACACAAGAATTCGTTCAAAGGAAAAGAAGAAAGGTTTTTGGAGGCTATCAATCATATGCAATTATTATATTTAGAAATAGAATAGACAACCTTATATAGTTAGGACATATGTGTATAATGACACATAGGCCCTTTACATGTTAATAGACACATAGGCCCTTTACTAAATTATTAAATTACCCCTCTTTTATAAGAACCGAATTATCTTAAGGGTTACTAAGTTAGGAATGGCAACTAATGCGTGAGTTAGACTTCGAATTTCTCACATAGTTCGAGAAGTTAGTCAAAAATTTCCGAAAATGAGATTCAAAATTGAAAATTCGAATTCATAAAAGATTCGAGAATAAACTAGTTTGAGTGGAATCGAAAATATTGGTATTGACTAATTGAATTATTAACTATTAACTATTTTCTATATAAATTATTACAAAATATCTCACTCCACTAATTAAAACCCACCATCTTTCACACTCTTCTCCCTCATTCTCTATACTTGATTCCATCTCCGTTCTTCACTCCTTGCAAAAACGACCACCGCACACCTAACCTACATGATGATCAATACAGGCCACTAGCAACCTCACCTTCAGCCTCAATCAATTCTGCTCGTTGAGATAAAATCATCTCTGCCCACTCTGACTCACGACGTCAATCGAAAGAGAAGAACTAAAGTTGAGGATTCAAAACCCTTGACGACGGTTCATGAGGTTTTTTACTGAACTAGGTTGTGAGACCATAACCAAAATATTTTCCTAGACAAGGTGAAGCCATCCTTATCGTCCCCCATCATCGCCAGGATTCGAGGCGCACGAGTTGAAGGCCAAAGCTTGACAACGTGCAAAGCTTTTCGACGTATCCTCTCTGATTCAAGTAAAATTTTAGAAACCCAAGCCTATATTCGAACTCATGAGGCTTGGTAGATGAGATTAGACAACTGGATTGATGTTTTTAGTGAAGTATGCACGAATCTAGGTTTATAGCGGGGCCTCTGGCCGGTGCAATAGCATTGATATCGACAAATTTCGGTAAACTTTGACAAAATTTATCAATATTGGGTGATAACATGACCAAAGAATTGTCACATGGACATTTATCGAATTTGACGTGAAATGTAACAGAGATAGTAAGCTTATGAGGTACACACGGCTAGGGCCGGTCCAATAAATTGGACGCCTAGGGCGAACATTATAAAAGTGCCCCTATAATATATATTTATATACACCAAATTAATAATTTTTTCAAATTTTAATTTTTTTCATCATCCTAGCAATATACCAAAAAATTCAAGAATTTAAGCACATCAATCATACATAGAAAATATAGTCAATTTTGCAATATTATATTTTTAAGAAACAGTATTTTATCAAAAAAAATTAGAATTAGAGTCTTAATGACTTTATAAGACAAACTAGATAACTATATATTAATCAGAATAACTCTTATAATATTTCAAGAATATGAGCCCAATTTTTTAATAAAATATTTCTTCAAATTCAATTTTAAATTTTTTTTTCCACAAATTTAAAAATTTTGGCCCCTTTTTGTTCGTGGGCCCAGGGCGATCGCCCATGCTGCCCTAGGCCATAGCTTGTAGCCCTGTTAATTGGTTCGAAAGAACCGACCGAAAAACTGAACCGAACCGAAAAATACCGAACCGAAGGAAAATCGAGACCGTTTGGAGAAAGTCAAACCGAAGTGAACCAGTTTGGTTTCGGTTTTAGGTATAAGAACACCGAACCAAACCAAATAGACCTAAAAATCGAACCGAACCGAACCAAACCGACCCGAACTGAAATGTTTTAGGTTACTTTGTAATTAACATTGATTAGTTGTAATGGATATTGATTAGTTGTAATAAACATTAATTAGGTTGTAATTGACATTAATTAGATAATAAATATTGATTATTGTATAAAAGTACAAAAAAAATACCGATTTTAACCGAAATCGAACCGAACCGAACCAAATAGGAGGAAAAATCGAACCGAACCGCATTGAAGAAAAAACCAAACCGAACCGAACAGATTCTCCCAATCGGTTTAGGTTTTGATTTTGATAAAAAAACCGAACCGAAAAACCGATTAACACACCTAATAGCTGGCCACACACATAGCTTGAGTACCCAAAATGAAATTTTTCATAGTTGGAACAAAATATCTTAAATGCCCATAACAAATTTTACCAAATTACTACTACATAAACATCCTAAACGGAGATGTTAGTAATGTTGTGATAAATTGATGCAAAAGAATTGATATTGTACCTATTATGGGTGGAAAGTAATCCAAAATCATATTATGTAACGTTAGACGACATGACTTATTCTGCATGCATTTAAAGAGTTGATAAAATTTAAGGGTATTCAATCTATATGAGACTCGTAATGTCACTAAAAATTGAGGTATATTCAATTTAATATTTAATAACTCCATAAAAGTTTAGGTGCATTCAATAGATCAATATTGTAGATTTCATTAAATGGAAGAGTTTTATGGAGTTTGATAACATTTTAGTGTAAATTATACTTTTGGAAAGTTTATGATTTGTCTAGCCTCACTTCTCTTGTTTCTACGGATAATGATTAAAATATGACTTGTGATTTTTATATTTTTAAATGGATTCAATAAAATTGGATTCTCCTACTGATATCTATTATCATATACTGTTTTCTATAGGAATCAAAGTAATTAAATAAAACAAACTTTACATGAATTTATTTACTATTTGAATAAAATAAACAAAAAATTAAAAAATTAAAAATGAATAAAATTAAAAATTAAAAATTAAAAAACATGCATGATGCATAGCAGCCCTAGCCTCTCAATAACATTGATAGCTAGAAGTTCTATATTTTTGTAGTATTAGAAATATTATTTTATTTTGTTTGAGTTAGAGAAATTTTAGTAAAAAAATTAATTATGATATGATTATAAAATTCTTAAAAAAATATATATATCGAATTATATAACTCGATATCATTTTTTACAAAACTCAATCACAATATATATCAATATGGCTTTACAAAATTCTATCAGATAACTTTATATAGTTTCATTATTAACTCTGTAAAAATTTATAAAAATCAACAAATTTGTAAAACTCCTATCAATTCAAAAAACTCAGCAATTATTTGTATAAAACTGAATTCAATATACTTCATAAGTGAGAGGAGTGTTAAGAACATTTAACCTTAACGATGAGCATAAATACTTATAGGCATTTGGTATTATTTAATGAGCAGAAATGACGTGAAAAAATTACCATAATCTAATGAATAGGGTAAAAGGATTTATCTACTGGGATACCCATTTAAGTTAAAATACATTCATTATCCATTATTCAAATTAACTCATATAAACACCTAGTCTTGCACATTTGATAATGCCGTTATTCAAATTAACTCATATAAACACCTAGTCTTGCACATTTGATAATGCCGTTGATGTTGATGATGATAATTAACCCGCACAAACAACCTAATTATTTTGGTTTTTTTCTTCGGTCTAAAATCTATTTTTGTTTAACATTATAAAATTTGAACTTGTAATTTGTAATTTGTAATATTGGAACTTCTAAATTTGTAATAATTTTATTTTATTTTATTCATGCACTAAGAAACTAACGGTATTTGTAAGAATTTTGGGTGAGAGTTTATTTTCTTATAAGGGAGAAGGAAGAAAAAGAAAAGCAAAAACGAACCATGGGTATATGCATACTCTAAACTTGAGAATAGGTTGTACATGAATACGTGCCCATCTATACCTTGCTACCTTGTTTGAGGAATAGTTTCACAAAAATGGTTTCGTTTCCGGGCTTATGGATTGGCACATTTCTGCCAACAAAATGAACGCGGAGTCCATTCCGAATGCTTCTCCGATCCAGAAGTTCTTGCGAAGAGCTTTCATCTCTGCCTCGCTCGTTGCCACCTATGTTGTGGAAGCAGGCTCATAAGGTGGTCAGCTCATTCATTCTCCCTTGTACCCTTAAAAAATTCATTTGACCGTCCGTAGTTACCTCTCATTGATTGTCTCTATGCACAGGGTCGTCCCAAGCTAAATAGAAGCCTACGACAATAATACAAATGGGCCTTTTAGTTTAATATTTAAATATAAATAAATAATATATTTTTTAATTAAGTTGGTTTGAAATATTATTCATAAATTTTACATTTGAAATGAAAAGGAGCATGTTAATATGTGTACTTCACTTACTCACTTGATAGTTTTGGAAGAATGTTAATTGATTTTTACAAAAATAAAATGACAATTTTGAGAAGAAAAATAAAATAGAATATATAAATTGACAAGAGAGTAGTATTTAGGCTTAGAATATATGGATCAAAATGAAATAAAATGAAAGAAAGAGGGTTTTTTTAGGCTTCCAACATCTCCTCTCCATGCACACAACCCAATATAGAAGTTGGGAAATATTTTTTTTAGGCCTCCAACCTTTGTACGTGCATAGCCTAATATAAAACTTTTCTTTTGGATAAATTTTTACTTCTTTTTAATTTTTTATTTTATATATGTAAGTATGAACGAAATAAAATGAGGTTTTTTTTTTAAAGTGTGGTCCGAGGCACAAATTTTGTCTGTCTTTGGGCTTGAGGCGGCCCTGTCGTGCGTAAAGAGAAATCTCTACATTAAATCATTCGAAGAACACAATAATATGTTGTATGGGCTAACTGATTTCTGCACTCTATATTCTCCAGGTTCAAAAACTTCAAATTGGAGTGCAGAAAATTAAACTTTATAAAATCAGCTCCCCAATAGTTATAGCCTCCTATAACAATATAAATACAATGCTTCTGCAAACTTTAACCACATAAATACAACGCTTCTGCAAACCACACAAACAATAAGATCATCACTGTTTTTTAAGTTTCTAAAATCTAAGGACGCAATCATAGACCCAAACCAAGTTGGTGGCCGACTGGGCTTTTTCCTTGATTAAAGCTCGAGAGTGAGTGTGATTCTCATGCATTCAATTTTAAATATTCTCACCTTTCAAACAAATATTCTCTATAATTGAATGAAAAATTTCGGAGAATTCTGACTTAGGCAGATGCTTTGGTGGTAAGACCTACAGGTATTGCCTTTCAAGTCCCTCAATATAATATATATATATATATATAGATATATATATATATGAAGAAAAGAGAGGGAAACCAGAATCATCTCCCGATATGAGATTCCGAGTCTTAGTTTTCATCATTTGGTGGACAGTGTGCAGCTGGTAAGGTGCCGTAGTGTTGACCTCATCTCAGCTTCGTCTTGGGAAGGAATCACCCTCATTTTTTCCCACAAAACAACCAAGATCTCAAAGAACAGTTTCAGGGTTTGTAGTTTGGTACTACTAGCCCCTAGATTTGCTTTTTCTGGCTTTTGATCTCACTTCCAATAAAATTTTTCGGCTAGTTTCAATGGTTAAGCTAGAACTATCAGGAAGAACCAATGGCTGGTTTTTTTGCACGTCAAACGTTAGGAATATTAGAAAATCAACTTTTCTTAAATCTGATATGAATATGGAATAGAAAATCAAAGAAATCAGAAAAGATTCCGCAGTATCAGAGAAGAGAATCATAAAATTTAACTGAACATCCGTACAAACGATATGTAGCTGAACTATAATTCTTAGTGTTGATATAAAAACACTATCACAAAGATGATACTAGACCAATCAGGTAATTCACCAACATGTCGTCTCAAATAACAAGCTCGTAAAATACCATTTCTCATTTAAGAAAAAGACGACTTCACCGAGAAAATAAACTATTCTCATCAGAACCAGTTTCATCCGGTGAAGTCGTCTTCATTCAGGAGGATAAACATCGAAAAAGACCCAGTTTCATGTCGTCTTTTTCGATGAGAATAGTTTATAAACACCTAGTTTATTCCGCACTATCACAAAGATGATACTAGACCAATCACGAATTCACCAACACTTGCTACCAGTTTCATCGATTACCTACTCATTTTTGCAGTCCCACATTCATTAACTGCAAAGTTAGAGAAGAATACAGTTAAAAGCAGCTTCAAAGAAGAAACACAGTTGTTTGAATAAATTGCACTTAGACCACCTCATCCAGATGCTGATTCTGATGGAGCGGATTCCTGCTTTGGCCGTGTTCGTTCAGGAGGAGGGCCATCTCTTCTTCTTTCATATCTTCTGCTCTCAAATTTTGATTCCCTCCGTTTCTTTGGTTGATAAACAGGGTAGTTTCCAGGAATAATCTCTCCATTAACATATTTATCACCTATACATAAACCCCAAAATGAAATTATTATAGTGATAATTAAGGGTTAAAAGATTATTTGTTTGCGACATCACAGACCTCCATAATCCTTATTTTTAACATCTATATATGAATCTGGCAACACCCAGAGAACACCAGGCAATCCTGCATCAGGATGAACCAAAATTAGCTCTAAAAAGTCACTGTTCCACAGTAAACTGCAGAAATATGCACCTGACAACAATAAATACCTTTGAACTTTTCAGATGTTTCTTCGGATACAGTACATTGGAACCCAGTGTAGGTGGTCGTGCTAAAAGCATACATATTTTTTTTTGCTTCTTCCATGCTGTGACATAGAGAACCATGGGAGTTGTGAGATAGATAATTGTCTTTCACAAAGTATGTAAACTAAGAGAGCATCGAAACCTATGTAATTTAACTGATCTAAGAAGGACCTTCAACATCTCTTTTAATGTCACATCTAATATAAAATAAAATTCCATTGCTCAGATTCCCACCATCAAGTATTTCAGTAGTTGGCTATGCTAATTATGATATTAGAACAAGCTCGCTTTCCTAAATAAAAATTTATTTGAAGCTCAATTCGAAATTTGATGATAGTTTACTATACAGTCCATAAAATCACAAAAACTAATCCCAGAATAGAGAGAACCTCTTGCTTAATGATGAGTACCTGAACATACTAAATATCCCAAGCATCACTACATGACTTTTCTTTACATTTTCTAGGACCTCTTAATATAGAGAACTTATTTAACACTTGTCAAATCATTAATTTTATATATCATACAAACAAAACAGATTAAGCTATCAGTTGCCAGCATAAATATTCCCTTCCATTGAAATACTATTGAAGAAACGTAAAAGCATAAAAATAAATACACTTCTTCAACTTGGGAGTAAGGAAAATAAAATAATTTTACTAAGAAAATATCTCTGGTTGAAGTATTAAGCCCGAAAGCCTTATACTTACCCATTTTCACCAAAAATTTCTTGGCAGCAATTAAATGTCGCCAAGACAATAATAACCCAGAAATATTTTCCATAAAAAAAAATGTTTAAGAATAGAAATTGACAAGCAGAAAGGAGTAAAGAAATACCTTCCAAGAACGGAAGCGAGGGTGTCGAGGTAGGTGTCAATCATTTGTTCTCTAGTGGGAGCAGGGTCCTTAGGGAACTCCATGACAATAAGCCAGTGGTTGTAGTCACATCCCGGTAGCATAATCGTCTCTCTCTGCTCATTGCTGCTGCTTCTCCTGGACGAATAGTCGCTGTCGTTTACAGCTCGAACGCTCAGCTTTGAAGGAACCGAGCGAGTCAAAGTCCGAGTCTCCGCATTGAATCTGAGTTCAAGGAAGGACGGCTGGATAGGAGGAGGAAAAATAGAGGGTCTTAGGGTTGGTATTAGGGCTTTGGATGTGAGATAGAGACTCGGTGCCATTGCCATTTTCACAGTTCGCTAGCAGTCACAGGGAGAGTAAAACGCAGATAAGGCGAGAGAGGGACGATATATTGAGTTTATGCTCATATTTTTGTTTTTATTTGGGCCTGGACGTGGGGCTGGGGATGGGCCTTCCTTTAAGTTGTCAAAGGTCCACCACAATTCTTAAAAAGTGCTCAACCTCTTTTCTAAACTTTAAAGAACAATACGAGCCACTTTGAATACCATTCCGAAAAAGAAATCGTAAACGTATGCATGCTAAATTACATAGGTTTAACGTTCTATTATTGTAACTAGCATGTGTTCGTACCTAAGGTTAATTTGGGAATTTATTTGGATGGGTTTTTGAGTATGTGTTTTGATGGCACGTTTATGAAATTTTAATTGAGTTGTGTTTTGGGCTTAGGCCCGGGATGTTGAACTATGGTGTAGATTGTGATGTTGATGTGAATATGTGGTTGCCTTGATATTCATGATGTGAGGTGTTATGATGATTGTGATGTTGTGAAATGTGACGTGGAGACTCTCCTCGAGATGTCAGATTGGTTGGATGGTCTCGAACGTCGAGTTAAAGCTCCGTAGTTCCCAAAACTTGTGAGCAGTCTCAGAATCAAGGTAATACTATGTAGTTCCAGAGACTGGGACCGTGACTCAGACATCGAGGTAATGCTCTGTAGTTCTTAAACTGGTCCACAGTCAAACGTAGAGTCTGGGGCCCCGTCGAGGTTGGGTCAGTTGATATGATTGGCTGATTTGATATGCTGGTGGGTGCAGCGTGATCGTTATGATTATGCATTGATATGATCATGTTTATGTCGATATTTGATCTGATTTTTATAGTTGCCTTGGTTTATGTTGTTACTGGATTTTTCGTATTATTGCACGTGTTTCGAGATTATAGTTTTATTATTAAATTTGATGCATGCATAGTTTTATAAAATGGAGAGAAATTTTTATATTTGCGAACTATATTTTTAAAACCTTTATTTTTGTCCACTCACACACTTTATTTGTTTTGAAACCTTCTTGGGCTATTACACGAGAATCGAGGCTACTTACGAAACGAAGGCATGAATTCAAGGGTATACAAGTATCACGTGTCTGAAAGGGTTCAGGGGTACACTTGGTATTTTAGATTACCTGTCGAACGGGAGCAGGACTCAGATACAGTTTATAAGGTGTTTTTTAGGTTGGGTCCTGTCAACTTGGTATCAGAGCTTGGGTTCTGATATGTGCTTAGAATTGTTATGCCTCCGAGATGTGAGCCTCGTGCATGGCTTGGTAGTGATACGGGAATAGGAGTCCCGGGGTAGTTTTGAGATAGGATTTGAATCGGTTGTATGTGATATGTGTTGTATGATCGTGTGTTCCTTGATATTCGTGATGTTGGATTGGATTAGTGGTGTGAATAGTGGATGTTACGTATCGACAAGGGGAAACATGCGTATGGTCTCCGAGAATAAGTGAGCTCACTAGTGGCAGTCAATGAAATTGTCGCTATGTTCGACCCGGAGGAGAAGGGTGAGTATGTTTTCCCGATTGGAATAAGTGTTTGAGAACTAGTGCGACTAAGGTCCTTTTTCAGATCTGACATGTGTGGTGATGTTTTGGTCAATAATTAACGGTAACAGACTTGTTGGATTAGGAACATCAAGCAAGACTTCAATAGGAGTCTGGATATCTGGTTGTGGTTTGGATGTAAATTGTGTTGCCGAAATAAGTTATGTGAAAAGCCGGAAGGCGAATGTATTACAATTGAGTGCATCAAGTGTAATAGTTTTGTGTTGATTGAAAGAAATGATTGAATGGCAGAAACACTTCCTCGTTTTAGATAAGTGATATGTTTTTACAAGCTGGGTAATTTGTGATAACTGATTCCTGATTCGTTAGTTGAATAAATAAGGGAAAGTTTTCCAAATATACCTTTATATGAGTAGGGCTATAATATGTGCATAATTTTGTTATTAGGACTCACTTATGCCTTACTACGCTTAGGGAATTAGTGAAGGTATGTTGATTTCCCTTGACCTGTGATAAGGAACTTTATCCTAATAGGTCTTGTGGTATACATCTGATTCGTGTTCTTTGAACTAGTAATGTAGTTCTTTGGGATTGAGAGAATATTGTGGAAAGATTGTGTGAATACAATGAAACACCTGTTGAAGGTAACTTAAAAATAAAGAGGAAGGAAAGTCTTGGATATAGAGAACAGTGAAGGAAGTGAATCCGGAAGCCAGTAGGTTAATAAGTCGGGTAATGGGCCATAGGATAGAGTGCCTTGTGTTTGGGGCCCATATCTACAAGTGTGTGATGGTTGCTATGGAATTATGATCCTTGATTTGTGCAACATGGAGATTGGTTGTTATGGTTTCAATGTATGACTATGGTTGTGCCTTGCAAACTAGATTATCATATCGTTGAGCCAGAATGGAAGGTTGGAACAGTGATATGGATATCGTATTCGAATTCTTGATTTATGATATGTATGTTAGTTGGTTATCTAAAGAATGTGTGGAGTGGATAACACCTTGACTGAGGAAAATGGAATTTAAGCCTCTAAGTACCTAGAGATGTGGTAGTAAGAATTCAGGATTGGGTATGTTTTTGTTTATCACTATTTATGTTCGGATATTTACCTCATGATTTGATATGAATGAATTGAGTAATGAGTTATTATTTGAGATAATTTGATATAAATTGATGGATTCTGGTTTAGTAAATAATCTCTGGACACTGATTCACGATGGTTTAGTGGAAGTTGTTTATGGAAAAGCTATGTTTGAACTCAGACCTTGTTGAAATGTTTTGACTTGATTTGAGGCATAAATGTTTATGAAAATGAGTTCACTAGATTTGATGACTGTATTCCACATGAACCATCCAGTGTGTTGTTTTTTTCCTCCGGATGTTTGGTGATTCCGGAGAGGTCACAATTATGTTGCTTGGAGATGAGTAGCTTCGTGGGAGACTTAGTCTCAGGAGTGTTAGATTATGACGTCGTCCGGATGTCGTTGATTCTGGGATGTACTCGAATGTGAGGATTATGAGTTTCTACATATAGCATTGATACTATAACAAATGTTTGATCTTGAGGATTGGAGATCGATTGATAAGTCAAGTCAATCGCATGAAGTTGTAACAGTGAATATGTTTAATTGGAATTTAAGGAAGTATATGATCAATCCAATAAGACTACCCAATTCTTGGGGAAGAGTATGGAGAGTATTATGTGGAACGCTTATTCGTATAGAACCTTACGGAATTGTTGGAAGGACAAGGTGAATGGTTTCCACTAGTATTACTCTAAGAGCCCTCATGGTGAGGTTTGGTGTTATGGAAACTTCTGATGTAACAAAACATTGGTGTTGAAGTGATAGTTGGATGATTATCGGAAGAATTGGGGAGTTGAGGAACTATTTGTATAGATTTGAGACAGATAAGATTATGAAACAGGAAACAAAGTATTCTCTTGTCATGTTAGAACTCTTGTGTTTATTTCGGGAATGAAAAATGGTGACATTATGGTATGCTTGAAAAAGGATGCTAGTATCGTCGTTTGGATACCGATCTAGAACTCAGAGACAAGACAAAATCAAGAATTGAGAGCTTAGACGGAAGTTGGGAAGTGAACCTGCTAGTTATGGTCTTATATACTGAATGGGAGTTTGGAATGAACTCAAGTTTGGTAGTATTTAGATTCGAGGAGTAAATTAGAAGCTGAATAGAAACTGAGATTCAACTTAGTTATGAGATTGTATGTGAATATTTTACTTATGGTATGGACTTTATAATGATGGTGTTAACTTAGTAATACTTGTTACTTGGTATGACATAACGTGTGGGTAATTGTTATCATTATGATGTGTGCTTGATTGTGACTAAGTTAGTTGTTTTGGCCTGACGCCTATGGATTTGGAAATTTGAGAGCTAGTTAGGCTTTGACTTATGGATTTGAATTGTGATGTTGAGATACGGGGGTGAGTATGTGAGTTTTTGGTATTCATGATATGGAATAACGAGAGGATTTTTATGGTTAACATGGTTCCATGTACCTTGATTTGTAATAACGAGATTGGAATATAAGTGGTTGTTGACTTCCACCTTGAGGAGTGATGAAATTGTCGAGAGTTTGATGGGTACGATTGAAGCACAAGTTATGTTTTGTGTTGTTGTTTATTGTAACGCGAGTTTGAATTATTAGTTTTTTTTTTGGCTGATAGAGGCCCATCATAATGAGGTAATTAAATTTAAGATATCCCTAAACGTACTGAGTAATTGTTGGCCTGGCTAAGCGATCCTGAGTCCGGTTTCTGGATATTATATATATATATATAAATACTTGTGATACTTTGAGATACTTGAAATGAGATTTGTGTACATTAGTGGATATTATATGTGGAAGAAATGATGAGTTGGTCTTGTGATTATGGGTACGGAGCACGCGTTTGGTTGTTACGTAAGTGCAATCCCTGATCTGGCCTACACATGATACTGATATTGCGATTTTGTGATGGATGTCTGAGCACTGATAAGTAAGTAGTCTTGTTTAAACCATCGTAATTGATGTCGGGTATTGATGACTGATTACCATTGACTCTGATGGTTATGACTTAGGTGTGGATCCACGTAGTTTTTGGGGTCGGTTGGTTTATAAGAGCTGATTTTCGAACCTTGATGAAAGGACGTAGCGAGGTGGCTCTTATTTGATTCAAGGGTTTGATTGCAGTTATCGTTTGATTCTATATTCTAGGAAGTGCAAGTACTTGTTATGATGAAGGAAAAGCTATTATTGACAAGTGACCCCGAGATTAGTGATTTTTTTTAATTTATTTCCCCCTCGGCAAGTGACATGAAATTTTGAGGAGGAAATTTCTTTAAGGGGGGTAGGTTCTAGCGACCCAAACCTTCTAGGTAAAAGCAAATCTGGAAAATTGTGTAAAATGACGGTTTTACCCTTGGAAAAAGTTAAAATGTTGACTTTTTGTTATGGACCTCTTTTGAGAATTTTAGAAAGATTGTTGCGTATGTCTCAGATTCGTGAGTTAGTAGACATGTGGCATGTCAAAATCGAAGATTATTTAAGGTCGTTTCGGGTCAAGAACCCTTAAGGGTATTTTGGTAATTTTGCCACCAAGGTCATTTTGGTCATTTTGCATAATGACTAATTGGATGTTGCCATGTGTCATGTTCTGGAGAGTTCTAATATTTTCTCCCTTCCATCGACCTAGCCCTCTATTTATATGTGTGTTGGTTGGGTTTCTGGGGTCATGGGCTAAAACCATGGAAAATGGTGGAACAGAGTGAGAGACAGGGAGATGGGCGGAAGGGAAGCTAGAAAATGAAACTGGAGGTTGCATGAGAGAACTTAGGAAGAGAAGAAGAGGGAGTAGAGAGGGAAATTGCACAAGAGCGTGATGAAACAGTGAAGGGAAACTCGAAACCGTGAAGTAGTCATTTCGGGTTTCCAATTTTTGAGCTAGAACATAGGATTCAACAAGCTATGAGTTTCCCTGAAGGTCTCATGATCGTTTTGGACCAAGAAGGGAAAGTTATGGATATGGGAAAGTTCTGGAACAACCCTGGACGCCATGGTCGTGGAGCTTGGACGTTGGAACTATGAATTCGAGGTAATGTTTTAAGCTTTTAAGATCATAACGCCTTTCCTAAGTGAGTTAGGAGTAGAATGGTTGAAAAAGGAATGAAAAATGTCAAAAAACGAAGGAGAAATATTGGAGTCAAAGTCACGGGTCTAGATGACCCAGTTTGCAGAAAACCGGGTCAAGGTTAGAGCTTGACGACGACTACTGTAGTTGGTGCGTGAGTCCCACATGTAACGACCCATCCCGGGAGTCGGGATTAGCTTAGTGATTAGTGACGGATTAGTAATCGGTGTATAGTTAGTTACCTTTGGACAGTCGGCGCAGAATGACGATTTTTCCCTTGGAATGGGTAAAATGTTGACTTTTAGTTCGAACGGTCAATTGGGCATTGACCGATGACCGTTACGTAGTTTGGGACTTCACGAGTCCATAGAGATGTGGCACGTCCGATTCCGACATCCGAGGAAAAAGTTATGACGTTCGGAAGTTCGAGGGCACGTTGGTAAGTTCGTTAAATAAGGGCAATTTGTTGACTTTTTGGACGCTAAGTCAATTTCACGTATTTCAAAAACCGTTACGTAGGTCTCGATCCCTTGATTACAACGACAGGCGGCATGTGCCATTTGGATTTCGGGAAATAGAGTTACGGTTTAAGAAATACGAAGGGCAAAATGGTAATTTGGACATTAGAGGGGCAAAATGGTCTTTTGGTATCTTGAACCATCAGGTGAGCACACCTGGATAGAATGAATTGGATTTTTTTGTAAGTTGAACCATAGAATTAAGGACACATGTCCCCTCCCCAGAGGCTTCTAGCTAACTCTGTCTCACACGATCATAGTTTTAAAAACAACTTGGGTTTATCAATCAACTGGGAGAAACAGAGACTCAGAGACAGAGGGTACATTTCAGTGCGTGTGTGAGTTGTCTGAAGTCAGGGTGCTAGAGTGAATGCCCAGAAGTTAACTGTAATTGTGTGCTCGTGTTAAAGGTAGAGCCATGTGTAAGGTGGGTGAAAGGGGAGGAACAAACTTGGAAACAGAGTGAACCCTGTTCTCGAATTCGAACTTGGAGTTTAGTAGAGGCCACAGATAACGGTGTTGCTTGATTGGATGGTGCTTAGGAAGGTGAGTCGTGTCTGAGGAGAAGGAGAAGATGGCTTGCCGTGGACTGGTGGCCGGCGACACACGCGGTAAGTTTTAGTCTAAAATTTCAAATACGGGTTTTCAGGCCTCGTCGATGACTGTTAACAATTGGAACGTGCTTTTTAAGGATAAGAAAGTCGATTGGGACTACATTTGAGCCTAAAGGAGGTCAGAAACCGTGGAGGGACTTAGTTGCAGAACACGAGAAATTCCTTGGATTGGGAAGGTATATTTCTGGACTTAATCTTGTGGTTTTTATATGTAGATAGAGAGGTAACACTGAGAAAAAACTTTAGGAAGATAAAGGATTGAAGCCGGGATTAAAATGGATGAATTATAGTGTTGAACCGCCCTCGTCGGTTCGGCTGGACCGGGTTGAACCGAACTGGTCTGGACCCGGTTCGGCGGGGGGTTGAAGATGACTATGCTTGGCGCGTGAGGCCCACGCGCAGCCCCTTTGGGCGGCGCATGTGGGCGCGTGACACACAGTTCGAGGAAGGTTTCAACACGACTTTTAAAGTATTCGATGTAACGAACATTTTGGCGCTGGTTTCGAGTCAATCGGACATTGTCTCGATATGTTTCGGGATGTCCGAAGGTTTTAGGGCTCGGTTAAAAATAGCTAAAAATATGGGAAACTTATGAGGCTTTGGTATAAGCTTAATGAAGTGGTTAGTGACCTCGTTATGGGATTTGGACAGGTTCAGGAAAGCCGAGGATAGCGGAATGGCTGGGAACGACGTAAGTGCGCGCGTATCGAGGCGACGACGGAATGGTCTGTGAGTGGACTTTGTTTTCTAACTCTTAATGCATGCATATATGTTTTTATATGTTTTCTATACGTGATTCTATGATTTGATTTATGATCTTGATGATTTGCGATTTTGCACGTTTTTCGAGGAAATTACGGAATTTCACGTTTTACGAGATTTTGATAGATATTGTGATTTGAACCTGGTTTTCATGGTTTGATTTCGGGATTTGAAATATGATTTTAAATGGATTTTGAAAAAGTGTTTTCGGGCTTGAAGCCCAGATCAGGAAGTAGTTTAAAGAAACGTGATTTCGGGTTTTTGAATTGGAATTTCGGATGACAATTCTGGATTCGATTTGGGACTTGAAAGTGGATTCCGGGTTTGGGTTCGGAATAGTTATTCCGGATGCCGGCTTATGGAATGATGATTGCGGACTCGGATTTGGAAAGGAGATGGATAAGAGTTCTGGGTTTGGATTCGGGATCCTGATGAGATTGCGGATTCGGAAATGGAAAATGGTTTTCAAACGATTTTGAATTGGATTTGCTGAATCTGATTATTGGGTTTAAAGACCCGGATATGATTATGACGGGGGACCGGCCCGGATTGGGTTTAAAGACCCGGATTGAGTTTAAAGACTCGGATATTATGATTTTCCCCCGTAGGCCTGTTGAGTTTAAAGACTCGGATTATATTGAGGTCTGGATTGAGTTTAAAGACTCGGGAGTTTAAAGACTCGGATAGATTCAACAGGTTTGATCAGATGATGATGGTTTTGGGCTGAGGCCCGGGAATTGGAAAAAGAAACTACTTGGTTTTCTTACATGGTTTTATGACATGAATTTGATATGCATGCATTGGTTTTTGAAACGGAGGGTATAAATGTACTTGTTTTATTGAATTTTTTTTAAACCTATACTTTATTTTTGTCCACTCACAGTCTTTTCGTGTTTTCGATACCCTCTAAGTTGTTGCGGCACGGGCTGTTGATCGAGAGAGACGGAAACATCACACCCACGATCCACAGTAGTTCGGTTTACTCTAGGAAGACCGGTTACTTTTCGGATGGTTGAATCGAGAATCCCTTGTTCGACTTACGTGTCACATGAAGGTTGGACGTCGGATTAGCCTTCGTGTCATGCGTAAGTTAGACAGGATCGGGATTTAGCCCTTAATCCCGGGGGATTAGGGGTGGGTCCTGACACCACATGCAGCCACTTTAGGTGGCGTGTGTGGGTACTGATAGGTCCTCAAATAAGCATTATTTTATATTATTTTATACCCTTTATACTTAACTTTTAATATTAAAATAATAAATAATTAGATAAAATAATTTATTTTGTGATATTTTTGTTTAAATAAATAAAACTTATAAATTGGAGCGTTTTGGCGAAAGAATTGTCCCGATCGGAATTATAACGAAGAATTTATGGACGAGTTTCGGTAAAATTATACTAATTAATTATTTTGATTTTGCAGCCCAATTTAAGAAAATAATCCAGCCCAAAAAATCTTTCTGTGCAGCCAATATCCACAGTCGCCAAGCCCAGACCATTGTGCGCCCAAGCCTGCCAGCCCAAATTAATTAATTACAAACACAGCAGCCCATCACCTACGCTTGGCCCGCGCCAAATCCTTCAGCCCGCTCCATCACGCCAGGCCCGCGCGACGCGCAGCCCACTGCTCGCTCCAGCCCGTACGCCTGCTGCAGATCCACTAACTCGGCCCAGCTGCTGCAGCTCCAACGCCTGCATCCTAACATCCCGTACAACCCAATCCACGCCAGCCCATCATTCCAACTCTGCGCAACAGCCTTCACGCCACGCCACCAGGCCACCAACCCGCAGTCCAGTCCAATCCGCCAGCCCAGTCCGTACACTTCCTCCACTTGCGCCAGTCCACTTGCCCACTGAACTGTGCAGCCCAACAACTCCAACTACCCTATTTTGCATCAGAAAATCAGAAAAATCAGCCCAAACCTTACCTATTTTCATCATTCATCATCATTTTTCATCATTTACTTTTGTACTATTTTATTACTATTTTTATATTTTATTTTGTAATTTATTTTTAGTTCTTTTTGGCCTCCCTCTATAAATAGGGAGGCATTTCACTTGTAAAAGGGGGTCCCCATTTTCCCATTTTGTTTCTCTCTTTAGTTTAGGTTTTATTATTTTCTCTCTAGTTTCTCTTCTATTAGTTCATTTTTCTTTAATTTTGGGGACCATTTTAGCTTCTTTTAGATTATTTATTTAATTAGCTTTCTTTAATTCTTGTTCTTAATTTATATTAATTCTTAATTTCATTTCTTCTTTACTTTGTTCTTGTGATTTTTCTTTGAGATCTCTTAAATATATTTTTATGCTTTCCTTAAGAAATACCTAGGCCAAGTATTTCCGAAATAATTCTAGAATTTAAGTCCGTATTCCTATGTTTTATCCTCCATCTTCATAAGGTTCTTGCCGCAGTTCGGTGTTCCTTATGAATAACATTTCATTGTTTCCATCCACTTTCGGAATCACAAGCTGTTCTTGGGTTCCGAAAGTGTAACTTTTCTCCATTTACTTAAATTCTTGTTACTGTTGTGGTTTTACTTATAATTCAATATATGTGTTGGTATTTTCTTTCTAACATTTGTAAATGTGAATACAATCTCCATGTGTTTTACTTTTTGAATTTCATCTACTTCATATGTTTTAGTGCTTAACCTTCAATTTAACACTAAGTGTTTATGACCGCTGTTCGGTGCACTTAGAATAGGATTGAAGAGATTTAGATGTTTGACACACATTGAAATCACAAACTTAAGGTGAATCGTATTATAAGTGTTTATGACCGCTGTTCGGTGCATTTATAATATTGAAAAATGTATGCATGTATTTGAGATGATTAAGGTATAATTTCGTGATTGGTTCACTATGAGCATGATGTTAGAGTGTTGGTAAAAATATGTGTTTGAAGAAAGTTCACTTGCATAAAAGTTAAAGTAGAAGTAGAATTAAGTTCTTAATTATTTTTACTTGCTTTCTTTATTATATGATTATAATCTTTCAACCCCCCATCTAATTCTTTATTCTTTTATTATTTAATTCTTTATTCTTTTATTCTTTATTTCATTAATTCATTAATTCTTTAATTCTTTAATTCATTTATTCTTTAATTCTTTATTATTTAATTGTTTAATTATTTAATTATTTAATTATTTATTCTTTGATTATTCACTATTCTTTTTAACTAACATATTATTAATGTACCCTAATTTCCCCGGTTAAGAACGATCCCTATTTACCAATACTACAATTACACAAAAAGAGTTTAAATTGCATAATACTCAAATTACGTGTTTAATTTAATGCGTAGTTTGGGCGTTATCAATTTTTGGCGTCGTTACCGGGGAAATTGAAAATCATTTTTAATATGTTGGTGTATGTCTATAAATTGTGCTTATTATACTTGTTTATATTTATTTTATTTTATTTTTTTTGGTTCTTATTTTATTTGTTCATAACTTTTACTTACTTGTTTATAATTCTTATACTTGTTTATATTTTATCCGTCTTATTTTTATTCTTATTATTTGTTTATTTTTATATTTGTACATATAACACTTGTTCTTAATGTTTATCTTAATGCATGTTCATATTATACTTGTATATTACTTTTATACGTGTTCATAACTTTTATTTTTATGCTTGTTTATAATTTTGATTCTTATATTTGTTCTATTTATTTTTGTTTATAATGTTCACACCTTACTTGTTTTTATTATATTTGTTCATAAATGTTCATAATTTTTTTTATATACTTGTTCATATTATAATTGTTTATGTAAATTTCAATTTTTATTTTACTTGTTGTTTCTTATACATACTTATTCTTAATTAACTTTCATTTATGTTTGTTTATAAGTCTTTTACTTGTCATATTATTCTTATTCATTCTTTTTAATTGTTCATAAATGCATAGTGTACATGTTCATTTTTCCTTATTTTTACTTTTATTTATTCTTATTTGTTGTTGTAATTAAAATTTAAAAAAAAAACATCACATTCGTTAAAAAATTTAAAAAAAAAATTCTTCATTTATTTAATTATTAAATTCCGAAAAAAAAAATTTAAATATATTTATATTTATTTTCCAACTTTCTTTAGTTTAGCTTCATGTTAGTACTAATTCATTTTGTGAATAGATGTTGTATATACGTACTTGTTATTTTTCATACTTATTCATAATTATTATACTTGTCTTAATTTTTATTTGTATACTTGTTCATAATTTTTTTTTTAAATTGTTTATGTAAATTCGAACTCTTATATTACTTGTTCATTTTATTTTATTGGTGGATGTATTTATTTTGTGTATTATTTGTGGATATATTTGTACATCTTTGTCTTCTTATTCATAAATTGTTCATATATAAATTGTCATATCATATTTGTAAATTGTGCATAAAAACATACTTGTAAATAATTCGTGCATTCATGCATTAGTTTTGGCTATATGTAGATCACTTGTGTTTCGAAGTTTAGATTTTGATCTTTAATCGGTGAAGATTTTTTTTGTTAACCCTCACCTACGGTGATTGTTAACACTTGAGTTATCTTAATTCCTCTGGAGTAAGAAATTTTCGAGGGTGATGTCTAGGACAAGAGACGGTACTCATAACGGGTTTTGGGTCTAAGAAAGGGACATCAATGGAGTTTAAGCCTCGGGATGTCTCGAAATTAGCCCTGCCTCTTGTGTGTATTCTTTCTAACCTGGTCACTTTTGAACTTGCCCAAACAGTTGAATTAATCCAAGATATTTACTTGGGCCGCCCGGACGTATAAGTCTCTATCTAAACTTTGAAGCTATGTGAACTATATATATCTTTGACTTCCCCTAACATGTAAATATTGTTTATATCTTAACTTATATTATTTGTCATGACAAATTTAATTTGCATCTTCCGTTTAACTGACTTAAATCCTTCATTTAACTTGCAACCTTAGCTTAAATTCGCATTACTAACTAACGTGCATCTCTGTTTAGGCTGGATGAACGTTAAACTTCAAGCGCTTGTTGGGAGGCAACCCAATGTATTCCCGGGATGTGAAGGAGTCATCAACGAAGATTTGCTATCTTTTAACCCTTCACTCTCTTTATTTTATTTACTTAATGTTTTTCTTATTTTATTTTCGTAAATCACTTTCCTTACTTCAATTTTATGTTCAATTACTTCTTATTTTCCTACATTGAGGACAATGTAGAATTTAAGTGTGGGGGGAGTGGTTTACACTTTTAATTGTGCAATAAAGTTGTTTAAAATATATATTTATAATCAAATAAAAATAAAATTGAAAAAAAAAATTATTCAAAAAAAAAAATTAAAAAAAAATTGTTTATTGCTTTCTTAACGTTTTTGTTTTAATTGAGTGTTTTTACGAGTATTAAGTTGACCTTTAACTTGTCAATGATATAAATGAACGAAAATGAATATGTTATGGCTATAAAGATGATCACTATAACTTGAATTTGTTTGTTAATACTTTGTGATTAAGTGTTATAACTTGTAGATAATGCATGTAAATTGGTACATAAACGAGCATGTTAAGATAAGTATGAATCATTTGAACCTTATGTGAGCTTTAGAACCTTATATACATCTTTGATGAGTGATTCATAAGTTCTTTGTTTAAATTGATATACATATGCCTCATAACTGCTTGCAATAGATTTTAATGAACTCTAGAGTACTAGAACTTATTCTATGTGATTTTCAAAGCTTTTAAGTCAATAAACTCTCTGATTTTGGAAATGATTAAGGCATTAGGGTTAACACCACAAATTCAAACATCCATGTTCCCTATTTTGTGCGCACAAGTTGCGACCCCCTTAGTTTTAACCTCATTGAGCCTACATTAAGCCTTTCTTTCATCACCATGATTATCTAAACACTTGAGCTTAGTATAGACATCTTTCACCCTTGTTCCAATGACTCGGTTGAAGACATAAAGATTGTGTGAAGAGAAATGGATGATGTTTTTATTTACTTACTCAAACCTTATTGTATTATTGACACATGTTATTACCTTGATATATGAAAAAAAAATTATTATATGAAAAGAAAAAAAAAAGAATAAGAAAAAAAAAATTTGTATTGAGTTTCTATCAAGGTAATAAGGTTTGATTATGTAATGTTTGAGTTAAGTCTTTTATAGTTGTAAATTCAAATGAATTCGAGGCCCAACATGATGAAATTTGGCCTATGTTCGAAGGGATGAATTCATGATATCATTGCACTAAGGTCGGAAAGTTATGTTATGTTTTGGGAATCTTTGGAGTCTTGGAACGAATTTGAGCACCACTTGTCCTATATATTCCTTGCCTCTAAACTTAGCCCCATTACAACCTTCGTAAAGACCTTATGATCCTTAAGATGGTAAATTTTGATTAGTGGAGTCAATCACTTGAGTAAGCTTATGGTTTTGGTTCATTTGTGCAAGTATGTTTTGTTTTTATATTGAGGTGTTTGTTTGAAATTTTGCAAAAGTACTTCATTTCTATCATGAGAGCATTTTTCTCACATATTTTGAGTGCAAACACAAATCCTTACAAAATTGAGTGAATTTATGAGTGCATATCCTTGTGAGTTGATTCATACTTGTTTTATTCATGTTGAGATCCATTTCACCATATTTACTCATTATCTTACTTGTTAAAATATTTTGTTACAGTGTATTAACTCTTGAATTCCATATGATAATAATGAAATATTGAGACAAATGGTTAAGGGTTTATTTGTTTTGAATTCGTAGTTTGATTTTAGTATTTGCTAGGGACTAACAAAGTTTAAGTGTGGGGGTATTTGATAGGTCCTCAAATAAGCATTATTTTATATTATTTTATACCCTTTATACTTAACTTTTAATATTAAAATAATAAATAATTAGATAAAATAATTTATTTTGTGATATTTTTGTTTAAATAAATAAAACTTATAAATTGGAGCGTTTTGGCGAAAGAATCGTCCCGATCGGAATTATAACGAAGAATTTATGGACGAGTTTCGGTAAAATTATACAAATTAATTATTTTGATTTTGCAGCCCAATTTAAGAAAATAATCCAGCCCAAAAAATCTTTCTGTGCAGCCAATATCCACAGTCGCCAAGCCCAGCCCATTGTGCGCCCAAGCTTGCCAGCCCAAATTAATTAATTACAAACACAGCAGCCCATCACCTACGCCTGGCCCGCGCCAAATCCTTCAGCCCGCTCCATCACGCCAGGCCCGCGCGACGCGCAGCCAACTGCTCGCTCTAGCCCGTACGCCTGTTGCAGATCCACCAACTCGGCCCAGCTGCTGCAGCTCCAACGCCTGCATCTTAACAGCCCGTACAACCCAATCCACGCCAGCCCATCATTCCAGCTCTGCTCAACAGCCTTCACGCCACGCCACCAGGCCACCAACCCGCAGTCCAGTCCAATCAGCCAGCCCAGTCCGTACATTTCCTCCACTTGCGCCAGCCCACTTGCCCACTGAACTGTGCAGCCCAACAACTCCAACTACCCTATTTTGCATCAGAAAATCAGAAAAATCAGCCCAAACCTTACCTATTTTCATCATTCATCATCATTTTTCATCATTTACTTTTGTACTATTTTATTACTATTTTTATATTTTATTTTGTAATTTATTTTTAGTTCTTTTTGGCCTCCCTCTATAAATAGGGAGGCATTTCACTTGTAAAAGGGGGTCCCCATTTTCCTATTTTGTTTCTCTCTTTAGTTTAGGTTTTATTATTTTCTCTCTAGTTTCTCTTCTATTAGTTCATTCTTTCTTTAATTTTGGGGACCATTTTAGCTTCTTTTAGATTATTTATTTAATTAGCTTTCTTTAATTCTTGTTCTTAATTTATATTAATTCTTAATTTCATTTCTTCTTTACTTTGTTCTTGTGATTTTTCTTTGAGATCTCTTAAATACATTTTTATGTTTTCCTTAAGAAATACCTAGGCCAAGTATTTCCGAAATAATTCTAGAATTTAAGTCCGTATTCTTATGTTTTATCCTCCATCTTCATAAGGTTCTTGCCGCTGTTCGGTGTTCCTTATGAATAACATTTCATTGTTTCCATCCACTTTCGGAATCACAAGCTGTTCTTGGGTTCCGAAAGTGTAACTTTTCTCCATTTACTTAAATTCTTGTTACTGTTGTGGTTTTACTTATAATTCAATATATGTGTTGGTATTTTCTTTCTAACATTTGTAAATGTGAATACAATCTCCATGTGTTTTACTTTTTGAATTTCATCTACTTCATATGTTTTAGTGCTTAACCTTCAATTTAACACTGAGTGTTTATGACCGCTGTTCGGTGCACTTAGAATAGGATTGAAGAGATTTAGATGTTTGACACACATTGAAATCACAAACTTAAGGTGAATCGTATTATAAGTGTTTATGACCGCTGTTCGGTGCATTTATAATATTGAAAAATGTATGCATGTATTTGAGATGATTAAGGTATAATTTCGTGATTGGTTCACTATGAGCATGATGTTAGAGTGTTGGTAAAAATATGTGTTTGAAGAAAGTTCACTTGCATAAAAGTTAAAGTAGAAGTAGAATTAAGTTCTTAATTATTTTTACTTGCTTTCTTTATTATATGATTATAATCTTTCAACCCCCCATCTAATTCTTTATTCTTTTATTATTTAATTCTTTATTCTTTTATTCTTTTATTCTTTATTTCATTAATTCATTAATTCATTAATTCTTTAATTCGTTAATTCTTTATTATTTAATTGTTTAATTATTTAATTATTTAATTATTTATTCTTTGATTATTCATTATTCTTTTTAACTAACATATTATTAATGTACCCTAATTTCCCCGGTTAAGAACGATCCCTATTTACCAATACTACAATTACACAAAAAGGGTTTAAATTGCATAATACTCAAATTACGTGTTTAATTTAATGCGTAGTTTGGGCGTTATCAGGTACGTGGGACCTAGTCTCGGTAAGTGTTCAACATCAAAGTTGTAGTACTCGATCATACGAGTCTAACGATATAATTTTCGAGGTTATCAGACATCGTCTCGGTCAGTTCTGACTGTTCGAAGGTTTAGGCATTATTTCAATTCTTTTAAAAATCCCTGAAAATTATGGGATTCTCGTATTAGTTAATTAGGGTGGTTAGTGACCCTTTGAGATGAATTGTGGCAGGAATTGACGTACTTCAATTTTACGAAAAAACGTTTAGTTCGGTTCGGTCACGTAAAAGGTACGTGTGAGTGGACTTTCATTTTCACTAAACCTTGTGCACGCCTATTTATGTGTTTCATATTTGGGGTGATTTAGATTTTAATATGATTTTCGATAATTTTATGTTTAAATATTATTTTATTGTGCATTTTACGAGGCTTTTTGTATGTTACGTTTTGAGTTCCAATTTGATTATGGTTTCGAATTGAATATGATTTATGACATGTTAGTTGAGATATTGACTTTTTCTGACTGGTTTTGGTCGGGTTTTTGAATATGTATTTTGGTGGCACGTTTACGGAATTTCAATTGAGTTGTGTTTTGGGCTTAGGCTCGGGATGTTAGACTATGGTTTGGATTGTTATGTTGATATGAATATGTGGTTGCCTCGATATTCGTGATGTGAGGTGTTATGATGATTGTGATGATGTGAAATGTGATGTGGAGACCCTTCTCAAGATGCGAGATTGGTTGGACGTCCTCAGACGTCGAGGTAAAGCTCCGTAGTTCCCGAGACTTGTGAGTAGTCTCAGACGTCGAGGTAATGCTCCGTAGTTCCAGAGACTGGGACCGTGACTCAGACGTCGATGTAATGCTTTATAGTTCCTGTGCCGGTCCACACTCGGATGTGGAGCCTAGGGCTTCGTAGTTTCCGAGTGATATTAGCCTACTGGTAGTGCACATTGACATGATGATTCAACTTGAAGGCATCGAGGTTGGGTCAGTTGATATGATTGGCTGATTTGATATGCTGGTGGGTGTAGCTTGATCGTTTTGATTATGCACTGGTATATTCATGTTTGTGTCGATATTTGATCTGGTTTTTATAGTTGCCTTGGTTTATGTTATTACTGGATTTTTTTTTGTATTACTGCACGTATTTCAAGACTTTTGTTTTATTATTAAATTTGATGCATGCATAGTTTTATAAAACGAAGGGAAATTAATATATTTTTAACTATGTTTTGAACCTTTACTTTCGTTCAATTGCACACTTTATTGGTTTTGAAACCCTCCAGGGCCGTTGCATGGGAATCGAGGCTGCTTACGGAGCGGAGGCATGAATTCATGGGTATATAAGTATCCCTTTTCGGATAGGGTTCATGGGTGCACTTGGTATTTTAGATTACATGTCGAATGAGAGCAGGACCCGAATATGGTATATAAGGTGTTTTTTTGGGTTGGGTCCTGTCATATAAGGTATTGGAAGATGTCTTTTATGCTATTCCCATGAAGGCGTGTAGGCACAGAGCTAAATCTAGCTAAAAAGTTCACAGAAAATGAAATGTCTGGTCTAGCGCGTTGAGCTAAGTATAATAATACGCGTATTGCACTTAGATATGCCAATTCTGGTGTCAATATCTCTTCATTATCATCTGCGGGACAAAATGGATCGTTCTTAGGATCTAGACTACAGATGGTTATGGGCATGCTTGAAGGTTTCGCTTTATCCTCATTAAAGCGTCCCAAGCTTTTCTGGATGTAATTTGATTGATGGACTAAAATTCCATATGCACGGTGCTTGAGCTCCATGCCGAGACAGAAATGTGTTCTCTCATGATCCTTCATTTCAAATTCTGACTTCAGGTGCTTAGAAATTTCTTTCACCTCTTCAAGAGTAGCAATCAAATTCATATCATCAACGTAAACTGCTGCTGTAGCGAACCCAAAATTTGTTTTCTTAATAAACATGCATTGCATAATTCATTATTCACATATCCCATTCCGATAAAATACTCACTTGGACAGTTATACCACATTCGTCTGAATTGTTTCAATCCATAAAATGAACGCTTCAAACGAATGGAGAGAGTATTCCGTTGTCTTGAACTATTTGCATCAGGTACCTTAAGTAATTTAGGAACTTTCACACACACACACACACACACACACACACACACACACACACACACACACACACACACACACACACACACACACACACACACACACACACACACACACACACACACACACACACACACATATGTATGTATTATCCAGATCTCCATAGAGATAGACAGTGACCATATTCAAAAGCTGCATATTCAGTTTTTTGGAAACTACCAAAATGATAAGGTAGCGGAACGTTATGATGTCCATTATGGGAGAATAAGTCTCATCGTAATCAATCCCAAGGCATTAAGAAAAACCTTACGCCACTAGACGAGCTTGGTATCTCAAAATCTCGTTATTCTCATTACGCTTTCTTACAAATACCCATTTAAAACCTACAGGTTTAACATAAAGAGATGTCGGAACTACATGCCCAAATACTTTCAATTTTGTCAAGGAATCTAGTTTGACCTAGATTGCTTCTTTCTATTTTGGCCAGTCTCATCTATGTTGGCATTCATCAACAGAGCGAGGTTCGATATAATCACTAGTTATTATTTCGGTAGGAACCGCAAATACAAATCTATCATTGATGATAATATCATTCTAATTTAATATCTCATTTAAGCAGTCATAATTTATCGAGATCTTACTATTCTCGGGAGTGAGTTCAGACGTTGGAGCATCCCCCAATGTCGTCTCTTCCATGACAGACTCATAATATGGAAATATCTCATGAGATGGATAAACTGATATTATGATATCTAAGGAATTCGATTGTTCCAAATTTATCTTCTTCCTGGGATGAGAATCCTTCGAACCTATTGGTCTACCTCGCTTCTAGGCTGGGACATATGACTAGTTAGCTGCCTTGGTTGTATCTCGTTCATCTGGGATAACTCGTCCATCTAGGACGACTCATCTATCTGGGACGGCGCGTCCTACAGAGACGTCTATCATTGCAGACACGTTTGCAGTAGGTATATGTGATATCGTCACTTTGGTTAGATTAGAGAAAGCATCTGGCATATTATTAGCTACACTATGTAGATCTAGAATTCTCCGCACTTCATTCTCACTCTATGCAATTCATGGATCAAGATGAGACAAAGTGGAGACATTCCATGTTAATTCACGTTGTTCTTCAGAAACGTTGATGTTCTTTTCTCCCCCTAATGGCTGGAAGATTGTCCCATTGAAGTGACTATCTATAAATCTAGTGGTAAAGAGATTGCATGTTAAGGGCACTAAATATCTTATAGGTGGATTCATAGCTAACATATGACCCTCCGACGTTAAGATCCCATTTTTGTACGTTGTGGCCGTGCAATTGGCACGTAAACTGCATACTCGAAAATGCGTATGTACAAAACATGAGGTTCGTACCCAGTTACCAACTGTAACGCAGAATAGGTTTGGGTGCCAGTGGGCCTCAACTGAACAAATATAGTTGCATGTAAAATTGTGTAGCCCTATGCAGATATTGGGAGCTTGGTGCGCATAACCAAGGTTCGTGCAATCATTTGTATCCATTTAATGAATACTTATGCGAGACCATTTTGGGTGTGAATATGTGCAACTAGATGTTCAACATTAATCCCAAGGGACATGCAATAATCATAGAAAGATTTTGATGTAAACTCGCCGACATTATCAAGTCTTATGCACTGTATAAGATAATCCAGACGGTGGGCCCTTAATTTAATGATTTGGGCAAAGAGTTTAGCAAATACAACATTGTGTGTGGACTATAATGTCACATGTGACCACTTTGTCAATGCGTCAGCTAAAACCATGGAGTATTTAAATGGTCCGCATGGTGGTTGGATGGGTCAACAAATATCCCGTTGTATTCTATACAAGAAGGGGATAGATTCTTTACTTCTCTTTGCAGATGATGGTGTAACACCCGTGTCTTAGGTAGAACAGTGAACAATCCCACATCGTTCGGGGAGGGAAATGTGAAGTGCCTTATATGTGTAGGCACGTATCTATCTAGCGCAAGGCTTTTTGGGAGCTCACTGGCTTTGAGTTTGGTTGAAACTCCAAAGGTAAACGAGTTTGGGATGGTGCAGTTCCAAGATGAGTGACCTACTGGGAAGTTGCATGTGAGTTCCCAGAAAGAAAATCGTGAGGGCTGGACTCAAGGCAACAATATCGTGCTAGATAGGTCAGGCTGTGGTAGAACAGTATCAGAGATGGACCCCGACCTGAAGTGTGCCAGCGAGGACGCTAGCCCCCAAAAGGGGGGGGGGGGGGATGGATTGTAACACCTGTGTCTTGGGTAGAACAGTGAATAATCTCACATCTCTCGAGGATGGTAAGGTGAAGTGCCTTATATGTGTGGGCACGTATCAGAGATAGACCCCGATCGGAAGTGGGCTAGCGAGGACGCTGGCCTCTAAGGTGGATGGATTGTAAAACCCATGTCTTGAGAAAAACAGTGAGCAATCTCACATTGTTCGGGGAGGGAAAGGTAAAGTGCCTTATATGTGTGGATGATGTCTTCCTAGCAACGACACTATGCCATTTTTAGTTATAAATGACACTAATTAGATGACAGTTTTGATTAAAACTGTCATTTTACTTTAAAAGATGACATATTTAGTTAAAATTGTCATCTATAGTCATGTAAATTATAGTCATGTAAATCTGTTGGCGGCCTGTTTTTTCAATATTTGGGAAGGAATAGACAACACTTTGTTGATGTAGTGTTGTTTATTGGGGTCTATTAGAGGAGAGGGAAATGAAATTTTCCAAAAACATGATAGCGGCAATTGGAAATGGCAAAACACGCTCACTACTGTTTACCATTTAAAAAAAAAACCTAAAATGTTGAGGTTGTTCGATCTAAACGAAATGGCTGATCCAAACCACGCAACCTTTGCTACTTCCTATCAAATCCATACCACCCCAATTTTCACATTTCCAATCTTAATTTGTGAGAAATGTTTGGAAGAACGATGAAGAATTGGATCTGTGTTCTTCAAGGAAGCAATGGTCATCCAGATCGGGATTGCTCTCCAGTTCTTCGAGATCCTGCTCGGTCTTTCTTCGATCCAGGACTTATCGGTCTTTCTTCGAAATACTTTTTTTTTTTTTTTTTAAAAATTCTCATTAAAGATATAATCAGTTACTGAAGTAGAAGGGAGAAAAATGGCAATAGCGGTCCGTGGGCAGTTAAACTGTTAAACCTTAACGAGGTACCTTCATGGGGTTCTGGAAGCGTCGAATGCTTCGAGAAATTGGAACAAATTGGCGAGGGAACTTATGGGTTAGTTTAATTTCTTCCTTATCAATACTTATATTTTGATTGTCACATACATTTTGAATATTGTTGATTTTGGCCTGCAGTTTGGCATCTCTTTATCTTTGTTTCTTGTTTGATGTTTTGTCAGAAAATATTTGGTTGGTGATGTTTAATCTTAAAAGTTAAAGCTCCAATTTGCTCGATTTTTTTTTGGTAGGTTTCATGTGGGTATGATTACCGACATCAAATATTTAAATAGAGTTTTTTATCTTGTGAGGGAAATGAAATAGTTGTTTTTTGATGTTATGTACTTACTATTGCAATGTCTTAGGTTTTCGTATATCATTTTTTCTTGTTCGTTTAATTGCTTCCTTATACATCACTAAACCACTTCCCTCTCTTGTCACCGGACAGGTTCTCGTAGTTATTGATTAAAGCACATGGCATTGAGGATGTCATGGTGACAGAGGGTTCAAATCTGGACACTTCTATAGAAAATTTTCTTCTGCAAGCCTTATGATTTTTATATTCCTGACTCATTTTAGTTTATTGCTAAGTACTCTGAGGCGCTATTCAAAATCGCTGGGAATTAGATATTGGACTTGTGTTGGTTCCACGACAGACTAGAAAATCTCTGTTTAATCCCCAAGCTTTTTTTTCATGCTGATCTCAACATCGAAGTATTCTAATATATTATTTACCAGGATGTGAGTATAATTATAGAACCCTAGGTATTGTATTAGCATTTTGTCTGGTATAATTATATCTTCGTTCACAACTGTGGCATTTTTATGTAATGTTCTCTTTGTTATTGGAAATGGTTTTATGCATATTATAGTTTTACTTAGATATTAATAATTTGGAGATGGTTTTGCAGGGCCAGAGAAGGATGAGCAAGGTAGACCAGGAAAGTACTCTTATGTTTTGTTCATCGGTAGCCTCTTTTTTTTTATCTCCGTCTTCATCTTCACTGGCTAATAGGCGGTTAAGCACCATCGTTTTTCATAAGATTTGAAAGAAGTAAATAATCATGATTTGGGCATATCTAAGCAACGTGATTAATCATTTTTTTTGTTGTTATCGTTTTATTTTTATTTGATGTTAGTGATTTCTATTTTCGTTATGGTTGGAGTTGCAGATGGTAACAAGTATAAAGGTGGTATCTATATGGTGTTTGAGTACATGGACCATGATTTAACAGGCCTAGCTGATCGGCCTAGAATGAGATTTACAGTCCCCCAGATTAAGGTATTACAAAAATCATGACTCGCAAGCGTACCAAATCTGGTCACCAACCATTTGATGCTTGAACCCCTCTCTCATTTTTTTTTGTCTTACAGTGCTATATGAGACAACTTCTGACAGGGCTGCACTATTGTCATGTAAATCAAGTACTTCACCGAGATATAAAAGGTTCTTATAAACACAAGTCTTCTTTTAAGTTTTCATTACTTCTAGTGTTTTATTTAATGAGCCCTACATTATTATTATTATTATTTTTTCCGCAGGCTCTAATCTTCTAATAGGCAACGAAGGTAATATGAAGCTAGCAGATTTTGGGCTTGCCCGTTCATTTTCAAATGACCACAATGCCAATCTTACGAATCACGTTATTACTCTTTGGTACAGGTGAATATTTAACTCCGTTGATTGTATTTCTCCTTGAATTCCATTGCGTGTTTATTTTCTCTCGTGAAGTCTGTATCAGTTCCTTTCACGTAAGAGAAGGAATGGTTAAAAGCAAGCAAAATGCACCATATAAATTTGATTTTGAGAGGCCTCTTTGTAGAACATACGAAGTTTTGGTAACCTTCCAATTATTTAGGGTTCTTTTGTATCTTTGGAGGTTGTGCAGAGATTGTCGCTCATTTCATATTGCATTGTTCTATTGTTTGGTAATGTTTATTTGATGTTTAATTTTGTTGTGGCTCATCTTGGGTTTTGGAATGCTGTTATTTGATTAAAAATGTATGTGCGTGCATTTCCTCATGGCATTGTGGCGTGTTATGGAGGAGTCGAATGCTTGGACTTACGAATCAATTTATGTTTTTCTTTTCTTTCAATGGATGCTTGGACTTATGCGTGGACGTAAGATTGGCTTGGTCATCTCTTAAGATTTACGATTTCTATGGATATTACTTTATTTGTTTGGTGGCACTGCTCTTTCTACTTGATATCCCAGCAGGCGACACTTTATTTTGTTTCTTTTCCTCCATAAAATGTACAAGAAAAAACATATTGTCATCTGTATTTGTTTAAGCAGACCACCAGAGTTGCTTCTTGGTGCTACAAAGTATGGTCCAGCTGTAGATATGTGGTCTGTTGGATGTATCTTTGCTGAACTTCTACATGGCAAGCCAATTTTTCCCGGGAAAGATGAGGTAAATAACATTTTCTGGTAGGAGGTGGTTCAGCTTGTTTTGATAGTATAAATTGATATACAACAATATGAAGCCAAAGCAATTTGTGGGTGTGATTTGGATGTCCGTATTTTTATTGCTAGTTTGAACCATCAGCTGGTTTCTGGGCTTGTGGTACTTTCCCCTGCCTTAGCTTGTTCTTCTTATGGGCTTTAGCTGTTCTTGTTTATATATACCATTGTTTAACTGAAGAAAAATAGAATTATAGTAATGGTTTTTAGATCCAATTAAATATTTCCATGTACTACCCATTTCTTTATAGACAAGTGCATTGTTTTAACATTACACATATTACTCCATGATGTGTTATAATTGTTGATGTTTTTGTGCATGCTCATGGTTTGAAGAGAAACATAAGTCAGTTTTCAGGTTATGTGTGGGCTGAGAATGAGGTATTGCATATTTTGTCGTCTCCTTGATCAGTTTTTCTTATTTGTATATGTTCTCTCTAATCTTGGGTACAATATTATTATAATGCTTCGTTCTTGGAATCCCCACATGCTACCACTAATGTTTTGCTTGCTAAAAAGGAACAGGTTGTAATTGTTGTCCAGAATTTTTTTTTCTTTTTGTTCTATTGTCAGAGTGGTTGTTAAACCATGCTTTTTATTTGAGTTTCAGGAAGTATCAAAGTGAAGGAGGAAGGTTATACCAAGCAAGAGTGCAGGTTCATGAGAAGCATCACCAGAAACATCAGCCAAGGTGTGTATGCAATAAATTTTGAGCCTACAGTATTGATGTACAAGAAATGATTTTTCCTTGTGGAGTGCATTTTTTGGTGCATTAGTTTACTTGGCTCTCAAATGAATTTTTGTATACCTTGTAATATTTTCTTATACCCAAGTTTTTTCTTCCAGGGAAAAAGAAGCCTAAAGTGGTTTATGTATCTTTTTTCCTTTTAGTTAGATTATTGGATTACTTGTTGAATTGTCGCCAAAATTCTCCTCTTTTTGATCAGTTTTAAACTGAGAATATGAATGTTTAATTTTTTTGGGGTAGATAATATTATAGCATCGACAGTGTATTCCTAGCATGGATGCATGATCTATTTCCTTCTCGTGATTAAGTTTTGTTATCTTACTTTCTGCCTTCTTTGTTGTCAGAAGCGAAAAGAATCACCCAAGCAAGAGTCGTCTAAAGCCGAAGTTGAGGAGGATGATGAAAAAGTTTACACTTCAGATGCAAAGGATGACTCTGTCAAAGAAGACGATCACAATAAGGTAAATGAAAAGTCTGGTCTTGAGGATAAATCTGATGAAGAGCAAGATGAACCGAAGGACCAGGTTTCAAGTCCAAAAAGAGGCTGGGAAAACTATGATCCATATGAAAGATCTATAGAAAGCTTGTCAATGCGTTCTATATTCTGTATTCACGTCAATTTTGGTTGCTATTGTTTTTTCCAACAATTTTCAGGTTTTTACAGTCTTCATAACTAATATAGCTAATTCTTATATTTTTTGGGATTGCAATGTACGCATATATATTTTTTTCTTTTAGTTGATTTAATAAAAGAATCACGTTTGATGGATTTGTTATTATTGATTGAAAAAATTTTATATTTGAATCGACGTCAGGTGCACAAGGAAATGACACAAATGTCATTTTCTAATAAGATTATAATTGTCGTCTATATAAGTATTATCTATTTGAATAATATCAGATGACACTTATTAATTATTGTCTATTAGGCTAATAGATGACAATTTTTCTGAAAACTGTTGTCTATTAGGCTCTCAGATGACAGTTTGTGTGAAAAACTGATGTCTGATATGCATCAGACAACAAGTTTTCTTAAAACTGTTGTCTATTAGCTTAATTGACGACATTTAATCAGTGTCGTCTGATATGATTCAAATAAATGACACTCATATAGACAATACTTTTTTTTTTTTTAATCAGATGACAATTTTTCAGTCATTTAAGACCAAAAATGGCATAATGCGAGGTCTTTTGGGAGCTCACTAGATTTGGATTTGGTTGGAATTTCAAGGTTAAGCGAGATTGAGTTGGAGCAATCACAAGATGGGTAAAGTGCCTTACATGTGTGGGCACGTATCAAAGATGGACCCCGATCGGAAGTGTGCCAACGAGGACACTGGGCCCTAAGGTGGGTGGATTGTTATACCTGTATCTTGAGAAGAACGGTGAGCAACCCCACATTGATCTGGGAGGAAAAAGTGAAGTGCCTTCTATGTGTGGTGTTTTCCTAGCAACAAAGCCTTTTGGGAGCTCACTAGCTTTGAGTTTGGTTGGAACTCTAAGGATAAGCGAGATTGGGTTGAAACAATCCTAGGATGGGTGACCTACTGGGAAGTTGCACATGAGTTCCTAAAAACAAAATCATGAGGGCATGACCCAAAGTGGACAATAGCATGTTAGAGGAGTCGGGTCGTGACAGATGACCTAGTGTTCAATTTTTTTTCCCATTGAGCAAGCTCGGCTTCAAGGTCCTTATTAGTAAAGGGATGCCCATGTGATGTATTGAGGATATAGCGCATAATATATTGATTTGGGTGTCCCAACCGGTCATGCCATAATAAGTAGTTGCTTGGGTTAGGTAGCTTATGGCTAGCCATATGATTGGTCTCAATTGTTCTAATGGTGGTCGTGTAAAGACCACTTCTAAGGCATTTCAATTTCTCCAATGTAAGCTTCCAGCCATACAGATTTGAGGTTATGCAAAGATATTCAACATTATTTTCTTTTGTGGTTTCGACGTGATAACCATTAGTTCGAATATCCTTAAAACTCAATAACGTTCTTCTGGAACGTGGGGAATATAAGACTTCATCAATGATAAATACGGTAACATTGGATAACATAAAGTTCGATCTACTGGAGCCTTCAATCAAATTTGATTAGCCAGATATTATGGGCACAGGGGTGGGGTTAGGTGTTAAGTTTGTAAAAAATATCATGTCTCGGAGGATAATGTGCATGGTAGCACTGTTGGTCATAAATCACTCAACATTATCTAGAATTAATAAACAATACTAATATCCATAAAAAAATGACACAAGCGCTGATCATATCCATGTTTTATAAAAACTCAATCCTCATCATGCCCAGCAACAATCTAGAAGTTAACAATGGAAAGTGTGGTATTGATGGGAACTGGTCTCTCAACAAAATTAGTCTCTCGAGTACCATGTCCAGCATGATACCATGCAATAACTTGAGCTGAAGCACAATAGGTGCTAGATCAGTGATCGCATCCTCCACATTTATAGCATAGGTTTCTCGATTTTTTATTCTGGTGGCGAGGGGTTGGAACAGGGTTCCTCTCATATCGAGCGATCGAGGCTGAATGGGCATGGTTCCCACCACGCGGACCTCGACTACATTTACGTCGGTTACACTGACCATAGTAACCTTGATCTCGGTCATAGGGGTGTGCATCATGTGCATGACAGTTAAGACATGCGCCTCCACCATGACCCCAGTTTCTCCACTCCACGAACTTGGTGAATTTCCTCTCTCTGTATTGTTGCTGCAAGATAATACACAAGGAAGAAAATGTGGAGAAAGTTTTCTCAAGGAGGTCAGTTTTAGTGAGCTCCTCCCTACAATATTTGAGAAGAGACAAGATACGACATACCTCAAAATTGTATTCCTTTACGGATTTGAAATCCTGAAAATGGAGGTTATGCTAGTCATGTCTTTCTTCATGCAAGAATATTTCCTTATGGTGATCAAATCGATCTACTAGCAAAACCCATAATTTTCTCGAGTCTTTTTGACCGAGATATTCACACTGTAGTGCGCTATCCATTTGCCCCTGGTTGAGGATCTGCCTCTTGATGCTCATAAGCCACCTTGTCCTCTTGGATGGTGGAGCAGATTCTCTTTGCAGTGAGATGAAGTTTCACATCTTCAGTCCACTAATAGTAGTTTCTTCCGGAAACTTCTAGTGCATCAAAGTCAAGCTTATTGCAATGTGTCATTCTCCACAAGGAGTAAATAACAATATTAGTATTTTGGTGTGATTAATTTAGAATAAGCACGTAATGGTGAGCACATTATTAATATTACTTGACTTCCCTTACTTGTAAATATTACTTACTATTAAATGTCTTAGAGTTGCTTGGATCTCAAGAACCTTTTCTTCAAATTTTGCTTTTTAGGAATAGGTAGTGCCCTTTTTGGTTACTTTCTCCATAACCCTTTATGATGTGTGAATTTCATCACCACACACTTTAAACTAAGTGAATCTATAGACATGAGGTTGTGGCGGACTTTGTAAGCACTTGGGTTTGGTACACCACTTGGAAAAGTTCCATCGGTTGGTCATGGTATCTGGAAGGGTTATGAGTGGTGACAAGTTTGGATATAAGAAAGAGAACACCAATGGAGTATATCCCCTAGCTAAGCTAGCCTTGGGCGTTTCTTGAAATTAGTCCTTACTTCTCGCGTAACATATATCCGAACTAGCCATGTCCAATGTTAAATGGTGGAGGTGATTAAGGTTTAGTTTATTTGTACCCGCATGTCGTAAGTCCAGAAGGTAATACAAGAAGGGGAGTAAAAGATTATTTGTGTGATTCTATGGCTCTATTTATTGCATTTGTAGATTGCATAACCTCCTTAAGGTTTCATGATGCTTGGATTTCATCATCAACCTCCCTAGACTAAGTGAATCTAGGGAAGTGAGAACAAAGGTGCAGGTCATTTTTCATGCATTGTCACGTGACTCTTATGTCTTATGCATGCTCTAAAAATTTCTCCCTTATGCATTCACACTATTCTTCTTGTAGATACTTATGTGTTGCATTACTTTGCACGTTTTTGGAACTTGTGCATTTGCTTGCTATTACCATGACTTCACTTTGTGCATTCTTACATTTGTTATCTTTTACTTGTAGATATCTTGTTTATACTTTCTATCTCATTGTAAATCTCTTAACTTTTACATTCAAAACACTAACTCTAAGTATTGTAAAGACGTTCTAATCAACATTGACTTGAACTTTGTGCTTTTGGCGAATTATGTAATCTTGCATCCTAAACTTAACTCTTCTAATGATTCAAGCACTTGCTTATGAATGAGCACTAAAAAATCTAAGCTTGATAGGTTGTGTAGATAACTTGATATCCCTCCAAACAACACAACCTTCATCAACGCACTTAAGCAAGCCAGCTCATCTGGACATACACCCCCCTATACCCTTGTCACTTTCAGTTAATACTAACAAGACTTTTCCCTCAATTGTTCAGGCTCCTACCCTTAAGCTTAAAACTCTACCTGAGCATCCGAAGTATGCCTATTTCGCCTAAGATGAAAGTTTTCCTACCATAGTGTATTCAGCACTGACTAAGGCACAAGAAAAAATATTAGTAAGTGTTCTGACAAAGTATAAGACTTCCATTGGATGGAATTTGTCAGACATCAATAGAATTAGCACTACTACTTGTGTGCATTAAATCTTGTTAGAAGATGATGCAAAACCCTCTCGAGAAGCCCAATGTCGACTCTATCCCTTCATGATGGAAGTTGTGAAGAAAGAGGTCATAAAGTTGTTGGATTATGGGGTAATGTACCCAATCTCAGATAGTAAGTGGATCTCACTAGTTCAAGTAGTCTTGAAGAAAAGTGGAGTCACAGTTGTGAAGAACAATGAAGGTGAGCTCGTGCCCCAAAGAATAGTGACTGGATACAAAGTCTACATTGATTACATGCGCATCAACAAAGCGACCAAGAAAGACCACTTCCCTTCGCCATTCATTGATCAAACGCGTGAAAGGTTAGCCAATCATTCTTATTACTGTTTTCTTGATGGTTATTCCGGGTACAACCAAATCTGCATAGCTCAGGACGATCAAGACAAAACGACTTTCACTTATCCTTCTGGCACTTTTGCCTATAGGAGAATGCCTTTTGGCTTACTGAATGCCCTAGGTACGTTCCAAAGATGCATGCTTTCTATTTTTTTTTGAATATGTCGAAAAGATAATCAAAATGTTTATGATGATTTCAGTGTCTTTGGGGATAGTTTTAATGCATGCTTAGAACACTTAAAACTTATCTTACAAAGATGTGTTGGAACTAACTTGGTACTTAACTAGGAGAAATGTCATTTTATGGTTAGACAAGGGATAGTCTTAGGCCATATTGTTTATGAAAGGGGAATATAAGTTGATAAAGCTAAGGTTGATCTTGTGCGGTACTTACCCTCTCTCACAGAAGTGAGAGGGTTCGTTCGTTTCTTGGTCACGCAAATTTCTATAGAAGATTTATTAAGGACTTTTCTCACATTGCAAGGCCCATGTGTCGATTACATCAGAAAAAACACCCTTTTTGTCTTTGATGAGGATTGCAGCAAAGCTTTTGAGAAGCTGAAGGAACTCTTGGCCACGTCACCTATTCTTTGTGCCCCTGATTGGTCCGGTCCTTTCCCTTTGAATTATGTGTGATGCTCCTAACTATGTTGTTGGTGTCGTGCTTGGACAAAGGAAAGATAAAAAGCCATGTGCCATTTACTTTGCATCCAGGACCCTATGATGCTCAGATGAACTACACAACAACTGAAAATGAGTTTCTTGCTGTTGTGTTTGCTTTAGATAAGTTTTATTCTTATTTACTTCAAACTAAAGTCATTGTTTATACTGATCATAAAACATTGAAGTATCTCTTGGCCAAGAAGGAAGCAAAACCAAGGCTAATTCGATGGATTCTTCTTCTTCAAGAGTTTGACATCAAGATTAGGGATAAGAAGGGTGTATAAAATGGGGTAGCTGACCACTTGAGCTGTATTGTACATGGATAAGGTCCTGTGGAGATTCTAAAGATGTTTTGACACGCCCCATCCCAATCCCCCTAGGATTGCAAGGATGAGACATGCTCCCATCTAACCCACGTATGACACGAAGGCCAGACACCCATCTAACCTCCATGTAACACGTAAGCTAGACTAGGGATAACCCAGGCTAACCGTCCAACCAGCTTCCAGAGTGCGCAGAAACAGTAGTGGAATGTGTGATGTCTGTGTGATGTCTCGGTCTCATCAGCAGCCCACATCCGCTATGAACCTGAAGGGCATTTAAAACCAGAAAAGACTGTGAGTGGACGAAAATAAATAAGTTCATAAAACATTTTACAAGAAAAAGACATTTTCGCCCTTCACGTAAAAACAATGCATGCATTCAAAAATAATTTCATTTCCAATGTAATTAAACACGTTTGTAAAACCAAAAACCAAGGGAATTTATTTTCTCAAATCACTGGGCCTTAGCCCAAAACCATAAATCAAAACTACGTGTAAAACCGTAAATCCAATCATATGTGCCACTGCCCAAAACATCCGAAAACAATATGAAAACCATCATAATATCACAAAAATCCAAAACACATATCAATCAATTGAACTTGCTGGATCACATATCAACGAGTTTTTAAACTCAACATATCTGAGTCTTTAAACTCAACAGGCCTTTCTGAGTCTTTAAACTCACGAGTCTTTAAACTCAATAACAGGTCTTCGGGGGAAATCAATAACCGAGTCTTTAAACTCACGATTCTTTAAATTCAAATAACATATCCGGGCCCTCCCCCGTCAATCAATCATCGGGTCTTTAAACCCACATGGTCTTTAAACCCAAGTCCAGATCCAGCAAATCCAATTCAAACCAATTTATCAAATCCAAATCCATAAATCCATTTCCAAATCCGAATCCGAAATCACCATTTCGAAACCAGAATCCAAAATCATGTCATCAAATCATTATCGAAACACAATACGTATAAATAGTATAAACGGTATAAACTCATCCATCAAAACCATTATCAAAACATCGCATATATCATCACAATATAAAAACATATTCTCGAAATACGTGCAAATACGTAAATCACATTGAAATACGTGCAAATATATAAATCATAAGTACCATAATCATAAGCATAGAAAACACATATAGAAAATAGATAAAATAGTTATGCATGCATTATAATTTAGAAAGCAAAGTCCACTCATAGACCGTCCTAGTTGTCGCCTCGATACGCGCACCATATTCCTTTCTGGCTAATCCACCATCACTAAAACTTTCAGACCTGTCCATATCACACATGAAGCTCACTAACTACCTTAAATAACCCAACATTAAATCCCCCAATTTTTCGGGATTTTTAAACGTATTTAAACTAGTCCCTAAACCTTCGGACACTCAAAACTACCCCAAAATGGTGTTCGATCGACTCGAAACTTGTCCCAAAATGTTCGTTACATCAAAAGGATAAAAACACGTGTTGACCGTTCCTCGAAATACGAGCCCACGCACCACCCAAAGCCACTGCGCGTGAAACCCACGTGCTTGCACAGTGGTCCCTGTCCTCCAGTCGAACCTAGTTCAGACCAGTTCATTGGTTATTTGGTTTGACCTAACCGGCGAGACCAGTTCTCCGCCAATTCTTACTCTTTTTCGATCCCATTAATTCCTAATGCTTTGTCTCAGTCCCTAGACTCGATTTATGGACTCAAAACTATGAAACCAACTCTAGACTTACCTGTTCGAACTCTGTACAGTGACCCCAACCTTCAACCTAATTTTCAGCCACGACAGACCACCTCTGGCCTCAAACTTGAGTCCTCTGAGCTCATATGATCATCAACAACTTCATCTAGTGAACACAAAGGATCAACAACCACTCATAACCAAGTTTCCGAATTCGAACTACATAACTGAGCTCACGGGTTCTACCTTACCATCGTCGTCGTTACCCCATCGTGGTCCCCGTTAGGATCGTTCCAACCTCCTCTCCAACTTCTGTTCACGGTCTAGCATCATCAAGTGAAGGTTGAAGGTGTTTTGTATGGGTTGGGTTCATGGGTGTGCAGGTGTTTCATGGGTTTCATGACCACCGTCCACGACGGTCCTCATGGAAGCACCACCACGCTCATCTCCTTCCACCCTCACGTTTTCCTTCACGGTCACAAAAAAAGAATGGGGTTTGTGGGGGGTTAGTTTCACGGGGTACTTTGTTTTTCACTCAAACCGTTCAACCATTTTAACAATTCTCACTCGTTTAAAACCATTAGGGAGGCAGTGAACAAGCTTCCACAGCCTTCTAGAGAAGGAAACGTGTCCCTGTCTAATTGGGCACAATTCCCAATGCAAGGAAAAATGACCAAATTGTCCTTTTCAACAAATTACCAAAATTCCCCTACAACTTCTGAGCTTAATAACTTCCCCATCAGATGTTGGAATCGGGCGTGCCACCTGTCTACGAACTCGTGATGTCCCGACCTACATCACAGTCATCGGTGAAAGTCTGGTTAACCGTTCGAGCCAAAAGTTAATGTTTCGCCCATTCCTAGGGGCAAAACGGTCATTTTGCACCGTCCGTCCGAAATCACTCGACTAATTACCTATTAATCCCACTAATCCTTATTAATCACCAATCTAATCCTGAAATTCGGGAGGGGACGTTACATATTTCTGGATGAACGACTCTTCTGAACCGAGGTAAGTACTCCTTGGTATGCTCATATAGTTAATTACTTAGTCACTAAGCAGTCACCTACAACTTTAACTCGTGCACAAAAAGATAAACTTAAGAATCATGCTAGGTACTATCTTTGGGATGAACCTTACTTATGGAAACACTGTGTAGACTTGTTAATTATGAGATGTGTCCTTAATCATGAACATAAATCAGTCCTAGAATTCTGTCATAATCATGCTTGTGGAGGTCACTTTGGATCTAGGAAAACAACACTTAAAGTCTTAGAATTTGGATTGTATTCGCTTGCACTCTTTAAGGATGCACATTCATTCTTCTTGACTTGTGATATATGCCAAAGGTTTGGGAACGTAGGCCGTAGAGATGAGATTCCACAAACTTATGTTTTGAATGTCAAATTATTTGATGTTTGGGGGCATAGATTTCATGGGTCCCTTTCCTTTATCTAATGGTTATCTCTATATCTTACTTGTTGTTGATTATGTCTCACAATGGGTGGAGGCTAAGGCCACCCAGACTAATGATTCTAAAGCTGTTGCAGATTTCCTCAAAAATAACATTCTATCTAGTTTTGGAATCCCTCATGTTCTAATCAGTGATGAGGGACGTCACTTCTGCAACAAAACCATTGAGGCCTTATTGAAACAATATGGTGTCACTCACCGAGTCTCTATGCCATACCATCATCAAACTAATGGATTGGCCGAGGTAAGTAATAGGGAGATCAAGAGGATCTTAGAGAGAACCGTGGCCCCTAATCGTAAGGATTGGAGCCAATGTTTGGATGATGCACTATGGGCATATAGGACGGCCTACAAAACTCCTGTAAGAATGTCACACTATAGGTTGGTCTACGATAAAGCACGCCATCTTCCGGCAGAGTTAGAGCATAAAGCATGGTAGGCCATCAAAACTTTCAACATGGCGGTAGATAAGCTAGGATTGTATCGGAAGCTCCAACTAAGTGAACTTGAGGAGATCCAGAGTGATGTATATGAGAATTATTTGATCTACAACGACAAGACAAAGGCCTTTCACGACAAATAGATGAAAAGCAAGGTGTTCACAATCAGCCAAAAAGTTCTGCTATTTCACTCAAGACTTAGACTCTTTCCAGGTAAGTTATGTTCCAGATGGGTATGTCGTTTTGTTATTACTAATGTGTTTGGAAAGTAAGCTCTGCAGATCCAAAACATGGAAACTGGAAGAGAGTTTAAGGTCAATGGCCATCGATTGAAACCCTTGTGAGCATGATACGGAATTCGGGAACGTGTATAAACCTCGCATCAACTGAAAGAAATGATGCACTTAGTCTAGGGTGGATGGACGCTAAACTTCAAGTGTTGGTTGGGAGGCAACCCAATGTGTTCTAGAGTTGTGAAAGAGTCATCAACACAGATTTACTCTCTTAAACCCTTCACCCTCTTTAATTTAGCTTAGTTTATGTTTTTATTGCTTTATTTTCGTAGAACCTTATTCCTTCCTTAGATTCTATGTTCATTTACTTTATGCTGGCTTACATTGAGGAAAATGTAGAGTTTAACTATAGGGGAAAGGTTTACACTTTTGTTTGTGTCATAAAATCATAAAACAACAAAAAAACAATTTGAGTCTTTTTGTTTTAACTTAATATTTTTACGAGTCTTAGAATGCCCTTTAACCTGTCGATGATAAGAATGAAGGGAAAATGAGTACAACATGGCTTAAAGATGATCACTACAACTTGAATTTATTTTTTAATACTTTGTGCTTAAATGTTTATGACTTGTAGTGAATGATGCATGTTAAATTGGTACATAAACGAGCATGTTAAGATAAGTATAAATCATTGAACCCTACGTGAGCTTAGAACCATATATATCTTTGTTGAGTGATTTATAGGTGTTCTTCATTTAAATTGATATGGATATGCCTTACAGCTGCTTTCCATAGCTTTTAATGAACTCTAGAGTACTATAACTTATTCTATGTGATTTTCAAAGCTTTTAAGTCAATAAACTCTTTGATTTTGGAAATGATGAAGGCATTAGGGTTAACACCATATATCCAAACATCCATATCCCTAATTTTGCGCACGAGTTGCGACTCCCCTAGTTTTAACCCCTTTCATCACCCAACAAAATCTATTCACGTGAGCCTAGTATAGACATCATTTACCTTGTTCCAAGGACTTGGTTGAAGGCTTGAAGATGGCGTGAAATACAAGAAATGATTTGATGAATGAAGGCTTATATATATGTTTAGGGAATGACTTGCTCAAAATATGTTGTTATTCATTACATTACCTCTTGAAATGAAAAAGAAAAAAAAAATGACAAAGTTTGAAAAGGAAAAAAATGTGCTTAAGAACAAAGTTCTTAGAAGGTAATATGTTTTGAGTTGAGTTAAAGTCCCCTATACTTGTAATTTGGAAACATTGAACAATTGTAGGCCTACATTGAAGATCTCGGCCTTTTTCCTAATTGAAAAGCTCAAGGACGTGTAAAATGAAGATCAAGGCCCAACAAGATGATACTAGGCGTATGATGTGGGGAAGTGCCTATGCCTATGTGATGGAGCCTTTGGTTGAGTCCTGGAACGAATTTGAACCCCACTGTCCTAAAAATTCCATGCCTCTACACCTAGCCCCATTACAACCTTCCATATACACCCAACAGAGTACCATGGTTGTTCCATATTTCCAGAATTAGGTCCAGCTGAGTACCAATATCAGGACCAGGACCTGCCCTTGTGCCTCAACTTGTGCCAGCACATGTGCCAGTGACATGTCACTGCTGACATGTCACTAGTATTCTCGGCCAGGCCCAAATACAAGTCGTTTTGTGATGAGGACTCATTATCCCACTTTTTACGATTAGGGTTAAAAAGGCATTCCAAATGCGACAAGGATTTCATAACATATCCTTTTGCGATAAGAGTCTAGATCCTTTCCAATTGCGACAAGGACACCAATTCATTCGCAATGGGACTTGGAATCCATGTCGTTCCATTATTCTATTAGGACTCCAGCACCCTCCAATCTCGACAAGGCTGACTCATTATCCCACTTTTTGCGATCAAGGTTAAAAAGACATTCCAAATGCAACAAGGATTTCATAACATATCCTTTTGCGATAGGAGTCAATATTATTTCCAACTGAGACAAGGACACCAATTCATTCCTAATGCGACTTGGAATCCAAGTCATGCCATTTTTCTATTAGGACTCTAGCACCTTCCAATCTCGACAAGGCTGAGATTCGACTTCATATTGGAGTCAAGCTCGTGCAAGGAACAACTTAGAGTTCCTTGCAACTCAAGGAAGGATTTGCGACTAAAAGGGATTATTACTAGATTAGGATTTGTATTTTATTATTCAATTAGAAATTGAGCTAGGGTTTGTCCTATGCCTATAAATACTTAAGTTTTCTCATTAGTTGAGTTTTGTCTCTCATTCTTTGCTCCAAAACTCTGCTCAATCGATTTTACCTTTTTAATAATTCGAGATTTCTTTTGCAAAGGTCAATTGCATCATGCTCCATCATAAACACCTTCATCTACGACATATAAGGCGGCTCCCGAGTGTCTCACCAAGGAGTGTTGAGCCACTCAGCATCTGTAGGGCAATTTCCAAGGAGAAAAAGTGTAACACGACCTCTTTACCCTATGATTGTCTTTTGTTATTGAATAATGGTTTTTTTTTTTGAATTGATCTTTAATATAATTCTGGTTTTATATTTTATATGAGCTTCAATAATCTTCCATTTGTTATAATATCTTAGTTTTTGTTATGCTTGTATGTTGTGCTTAATGCTTGATTAGATGTCGGGAAATTTTGAAGTCTAGATCATTAAAAGTGTGTAGGGAAATTTCCGAGCACATACTTGAGATAATATTCTTGTGTTTCTTAAGGTTATGGAATTTTGTACGTTTTGGAATTGGTATGATTTATGAAGGAGCTAGGTTTAAAGATGAGTTGATAATGTAAATAATAGATTAGGTTAGTTTAATCACGTATAACAATAAAATCCATCAATTACCCCTAATTAATTAATCAAACGATAATCATGCTTAGATACCCTCAATCTTCGGTTAAGAACGATCCATATTTACCAATACTACAATCTACAAAAAAAGGATTTTAATTTGCATATGTTTCCATTAAGTGTTGAGTGTGACTTTGTGTTTGTTTTAATACTTAGTTTTAGCATAGCAGCCATAAATGCACCATTAGAAAGAAGGCTCAAAATAGATCAAACTATGTGCAAATCATGCCCAGAGCTAACCTATAACCTATCAGAACAGAGAGGCCAAAAGTAGGAATCACTAGCCCTAGGCCCTGAAAAACAGGCACACAAGCCAGAAACATGTCACTGGTGATGTCCCAATGACATGGCTGTGACAAGCTCTAGTGAAAAGGTTCAAGCATAGCAACGGGCACATCGACAGTCATAGCGACATGCACACCGACAGGCACACAGGCCAGTGACATGCGGCTGGGACCTAAACTTCATCTTGGGGCCATTTCTTCGTTGTAATTCAAATTTCATCCATTGTTTTTTGAATTCTCTTTAGAATTAACTTAACTTTTATAATATACACAACTCGCACAAAATGGATTATTTTCTCCTATTGATTGTACGAATATAATCAAAAGCTAAGTAAAAGGGATAAGGAATGACATTAAAACAATGCATAGATAATGACTTATAAAATACCCCCAAACCTATCTTTGGCTAGTCACTTTAGCAAAAAAAATAAAATAAAAGACTTGATCTAGTTAAGATAAGCATTTAAATCCCTAGATTCACCTAGTGGGAGGAGTTTTGCCTCTGGAATGTTGAGCAGAATGATACCCACAAACGCTTAAGTTTGATAACAAGGATGCTAGAAACAACAACTAAACAAATGAATAGGGACCAATGATGGAAAAACATGCTTAGTCAAATCAAGAGATTCACCATACTGTGGTCCATCTGTTCAAGTGAATATGCCAATAATTTAGAACGATCATGCCATGAACAACTTCATTCAAGCACCTTGGAAAGATTTTTCCTCGACTCTAATCCTCACTAGGCATCACTCAATGCACTCACGAATCCTAAGGCTTATACTCAATCAAGCATATGTGAAGAATTTACATTTAAGGAATCAAAGTTAAATCACATATGAGTTCATTAAGACAAATGGCACTTTTGTGGAAAATAAGATCTCATGAAAGAATTGAAGTTTAAGTACAGAGGTACGTACCTTGATCCTTTGCATAACCGTTCATAAGATCAGTAGTTCTTCATTTTAAGGTTGTAACGGGGCTAGGTTCTTGAGTTTAGAAGGAAAGGATGGAATTCTAAGAACCTAAGCTGCATCAAGGCATGAGAAGTCATGACTCGGGCCTTGACTTATAAATGATGAATATGTGGTTGAACTCACGAAATTACTCCTTATTTGAGGTACTTGGCACACTTGGCTCAGTTCCAAGTTCTTTGTTTTTTTTTTCCTTTTTTTTAATCGCAATTTTTTCCTTTCGTTTTCTTTTGAGTTCATCAATGACGTTGATACATTTTTTTTTCTTCTTCTTATGACCTAAACCAAGATCAGGCAATACTTCCTCACTTTGCAATTGCAAACTAATGATCTTCCACTTTCGTGCTTACTCTAATCATATGAGCATAAGCAGCACATAAAATCAACACATTTCCTTCTCACCATGAATCTCATTTGACGAAACCTTGACACAAGCTTAGATTATAGGGTTTGGTCATAATGAAGAGTTTATAACTTGGGTAGGTTCTAATATAGGTGAAGAATAAAACGGCTAAGTGTTTTGCTTCAAAGGGGATTATGGAGTATGCAATTAGGATGGGAAAAAAGAAAGGGTTTTTAGGAGGTCAAACAACATAGCCTATATCATATCTCATAAACAATCACACATTAAATCAAGAGAATCCAATAGATATGATTCTTTAAAGATCAATACAAGTAGAATGAGATCATGCAATTGAGAATAAAAAATGACAAGTGCTTAAGAGTAGAAACAAGTAGATCAATCAGAAAAAATGCCAATTAAGCTCAAAGATCTCACAAAGGTAGTCTCCACTAATTTTCCAAAAGTTACTCAAATTCGTCTATTCCATTGCTTGATCGTTTAAACATGGCATATGTGTGGTGTATGATATGGCACATCTTCTAATAAAACAAGGCATGTCATCGATCACGTAAGTCCTAATTAACAAGTCTAAACATTATGACTAACATCCCAAAACAGCAAAACATTATAAAAACAACAAAAACAGCAAACAAAAATTATTGGTTTTGCACCCCCAAACTTATCGTTTCAATATGCAATATGCAAGTTTCACCCCTAAACCTAAATCAAACATTGTCCCCAATGGAACAAGCATGTAACAAGTATTGAATATAAGCAAGGTTCAAGGGAACAAACATAGAAATGAGAAGGGTTGGAAAGAACAAACTGTCCTAGGTTACCTCTTAGGAGTGCTGGATTTAACGTCTAGGAAAGATGAAGCACGACCTTCTAAACAAGAGAAAGGGGAAGGTCTATGAGGCTTGTCATGGAGCTAAGAAGAGGCTCGTAATAGTGCTTAAGTCGTTGGCCATTGGCCTTGAAGGGATCCTTCCCGTAGGGTGATGGATTTCAACTGCACCATGGGGAGACACTTGAGTGACAACAAAGGGGCCAGAACAATGGGAACGAAGCTTTCCTAGGAACAACTTAAGGCGTGAATTGAAAAGAAGAACCTTCTATCTATGTGGAAGTTCTTATCTCACATCCATTGGTCGTGGAAACCCTTGGTTTTCTCTTTCAAGATTTGGGCACTTTCAAAAGCAGCATTGCGTATCTCATCCAACTCACTAATCTGAAGCTTTTAGTGTAGACTACCCTCATCAATGCTCATGTTGACTTGTTTAATGGCCCAAAAGGCCTTGTGCTCAAGCTCAACTGGTAAGTGACATCCTTTTCTATAGACAAGTCGGAATGAGGACATGCCTTTGGGAGGTTTGTTAGCGGTCCGGTATGCCTATAGTGCATCATTGAGTCGCATGGACCAATCATTTCTAGTGGGATTCACAGTTTTCTCCAGAATGACCTTGATTTCATGGTTTGAGACTTTAGCTTGGCCACTAGTTTGTGGATGATACGGGGTGCCAATACGATGAGTGACAATATACTTCTTCATAAGGGCCATAAAAGATCGATTGCAAAAGTGCATGCTACCATCACTTATGATGGCCCGTGGCACGCCAAATCTAGCTAGAATATGGCCTTGCAAAAAGCTTATCACAACTTTAGCATCATTATTCCTTGTGGGAATTGTTTCCACCCACTTCGAAACATAATCAACCACAAGCAATATATACGTAAAGCCAAAAGAGTTAGGGAAATGGCCCATGAAATTAATTCCCCATACATCAAATATTTTGACAACTAAGATAAGGTGCTTAGGAATTTGATTACGTGGGCCCAAGCTACCTTTCCATTGGCATTAATCGCAAGTATGTACAAACTAATACGCGTCCTTAAATGGGATTGGCTAATAGAACCCGCTTCGGAGCACCTTGAGTGCAATTTCCATGGCCCCAAAGTGTCTCCCACAAGCTAGGATATGGAAGAATGTGAGGATTGACTCATGTTCCCCAGCCAGGACACACCTTCTAATGACTTGGTTCAGAAAATGTTTCCAAAGGTAAGGCTCGTTCGAAATGTAGTACCGGATCTCTTTACAGAGCTTGCCTTTTTGGTACCTATTCATGGTAGCAGGGAAACATTTAGTGATAAGGAAATTAGTTAGATCTGCATACCATGGTTCCATAGCTGTGATGGAGAAGAGCTGCTCGTTCGGGAAGGTTTCTTGACGGGGAAGATGGTCCACTTCTTCATGGGACTCGTGGATATGGTCTGCCATAACATTCTCATTTCCATTCTTGTCGCGAATGTGCAAGTCAAATTCTTGAAGGAGGAGCATCCATCTCAATAACCGGGACTTGGCATCCTTCTTGGAAAGAAGGAACTTGAGTGCAGCATTATCCGTATAAACGATTACCTTAGTTTGAATGAATAGGAGCAGAAATTCTCAAGGGTGAAGATGACATCAATGAGTTCTTTTTCGGCGGTAGAATAATTGAGCTCTGCATCATTCAAGGTCCTACTCACATAATAGATCACATGGGGAATTTTTTTGATACACTGCCCCAAAACAACACCAATTGTAAGGTCTGAGGTGTCGTACATGAGCCCAAAATGGAGGTTCCAATCTGGCGGCCTAATGATAGGGGCCTCCATGAGTTTTACCTTGAGAGTGTTGAAAGCTGTTTGGCACACCTTCTTGAAGTCATATGCAATATCTTTGGCCAATTTGGAACACAATGGCCTCAAAACCTTTTAGAAGTCTTTGATGAACCGACGGTAGAACCCAACGTGCCCAAGGAAGGACCTTACTTCTCAAACTGTTGTTGGATAAGGGAGCCTTTCAACGATGTCTAACTTGGCCTAATCTACGGAAATGCCCTTACTCAAGATCACATGGCCAAGCACGATGCCCTACTGAACCATAAGGCGTGACAGGACCCATCCCAAATCCCTCGGGATTAGCGTGGGACGTGCTTGCTCCCGTCTGACACGAAGTGTCAGACCAGGGATATTTCCGTTTTTTGCCCAATCGGGCTATCAGAGTACGCCAGGATCCGAAGGAGGAATGCGATGTCTCGTCTCTGCTACAGCCACATCCGCGATCAACCTGAAGGGCATTCAAAACATAAAAGTTGTGAGTGGACGAAACAAATAATTTTATAAAAAAAAATTCATAAAAGACCTTTATGCCTTTCATTAAAAACATATGCATGTATTTAAAAACCATTTCTAGGGTTCATGCCCGGTTCCCATAAACTGTCATGGACCATCAAACCATTTGGGCCTTAGCCTGAAATCCGTCAATCAAATACCTGGGACCTCCGCCCAAACCAAAACACGTGGGAACTCGTCCCAAAACCACCACATAAGGGTCTCAGCCCAAAACCAATACGCGTGGGTCATAGCCCAACGCCATCTCAGTGGAATCACACACACACATATATATATACACATATATAACTCATCCTAGGCACTTCCGAAGAAGATGCCATCTCGGGGCACACAGCCCCTAGGGATCACATCCTCGATATAGTCACGATGTCATCATATCTATCTAGTGTGCACACTACTCGGGGTCTCACTCCGAGTCTTCTCCTAGGAATCTCCATCTAGGAGGCTCAATCTCTGGATCTAGTCCGAGCTCTCTCTCTGGATCTAGTCCACATATCCCTCCGGAATCTGGTCCGGGACCACAACATAATAAGTAACCTCTACTCTTGGAACGAGATCCCTATGGGGATACCCATTCTGATCTGTGGATCGTGACTCTCCAGGTCGACGCTGGAGGAGACCAATCAATCATCTCCTAAGGAGGGTATATACATACCCGTATACCAAAACCCTTAAAAGCGGGACTCACGCCCGATAACACAAAGCAAATGGGCTCCAGCCCGAACATAGAACTCAATAGGGCCTCTCGCCCGATTTCACAATAATTGGGCCTCCAGCCCGAACTCAAATCAACTGGGCATCGAGTCCGATATCTCAGGGTCAGTCACGATCCCGATCGTAGCGATGCATGCAACCATCAATCCAGGACCGCTCTCAATCCTGGTATGTCGTCGTGAACACATCACTGTCGCGACTATCTCGGGACCATGGTGCACACGTCGTCGATTGATCCTCTAAACCGTCAGCACTCCGAAGTCGAGCCTCCAGTGGCTGTTCGACAATGGGACGTGCATCGTTACCTCTCCGGAAGGAACGCATCCCAATCCGGAGGCGCGCGCCACTTCGTCCGTCGCCGTGCACACAGCACCCGTCGCGACCACGACTCCGACCCGTAGGTCGTCAATAGGGTCTCATGCCCGAGTCAAACCAAATCCAAATGGGTCTCATGCCCGAATAATCAAGACCAAATGGGTCATTTTACTTTTTAAAACCATTTCATGAAAACCGAAAGCGTAAGCGCGTATAAGCAAGTATAAAACCCGAAAACCTCGAAGTATGTGCCCATACATAAACACACACCAAAATGCACTCAAGGCATCCCAAAACACATATTAAAACATATATAAAACATTTATGCATGCAACGATTTCAGAAATAAAGTCCACTCACAGACCGTCTGCGCTGCTGCCTCGATATGCGCATCGTACGCCTTTCCGGGTCAATCGTCATCTTCGGGGTACCCAAATCTATCCAAAACACTTTAGAGGGTTACTAACTAGTTCATTAACCCCTCACTAAAGCCCCCTAATTTTCCGGGACTTTTAACTATTTTTAAACGCGCACCGAAACCTTCGGACAGCCCGAACTATATCGAGACGATGTCCGATCGACTCGAAACCAGTCCCAAAATGTTCGTTACATCGAATAGATGATTTGACATGTTGGAACCTTCCTCAAATTCTCCTCGCGCCGCCTAAAGTGGCTGCGCGTGGAGGCCACGCGCCTGCTACACTGTCACCCCTAACCTCGCGTCGACCAGTTTGAACCGGTCCGGTCCGGTTCGCCTGCAACTTGGAACTGCGTGACCGGTTCAAGCTCATTCCGGCCTAGTTTTTCACCCTTTTCAATCCTAATCGATCCTATCCTTCCTATTTTTGTCCTAGGAACCTAAACCAATAACCTAGAACTCCTAAAACATCCAAAATCCGACCGGTCCAATTTGGTTCTCACGGTTCGAAAATCCAATCTCCTCCCCAAGGCTTCCCCGGCGTCCAAAACCTCTCAAAACCTTCCTAACACACTCCTAGCAACCTATTTACTTCAGTGAAACCATCCAAATCGGCCCATAACAATTAAAATGGAAAATGAACAAAATCTGGTAAAACCGATTACCTCGATCGGCTCCTCCTCCGCCGTCCACGGTGGTGCTTCTTGGGCCGGCCACCACTTCCAGTCGGTCCTCTTCATCTCTCTGTCCTCTCAGTTACTCTTACAGGTCAAGGGTTTGGGTTTGGATGAAAATTGGTGATCGGGTTGGTTTGGGAAAAATGGGAGAAAATGGATGAACGGGGAAGGTTTGGTGCATGAAGGAAAATGATGAGGAATGGATGAATGACACCTGTCATTCATCCATTGGTTATGAGAAAAAGATGGGGCCCACTAAATGCCAAATAAGTTCTTGTCTCGAAAAACGTGCAATAGTACGTTCGAATTTCCGCGAACCGTAACTTCGTCGTCGAACGTCCGAATTCGACATGCCGCCTGTCTATGGTTTGTATCGTCGTGATCTACGTCACGGTACTCGGCCCTCGGTCATTGGACCTTCCGGGTCAAAAGTCAACCATGGGCCCCTTTTTGCCAAAATTACCAAAACGCCCCTGATCTTCCGATCGTCATAACTTCTTCCACGGATGTCGGAATCGAACGTGCCACCTGCCTATGAACTCGTGACGTCCCGAACTTCGTAACGGTCATCTGCCAAAGTCCATTTGACCGTCCGAACAAAAAGTCAACATTTTGCCCATTCCAAGGGTAAACCCGTCATTTTGCCTTGAACTTCCGCTAATCCTCGTCTAATACCCGATTAATCCCGTTAATTTGGGACGGGTCGTTACAAACTTCCCCCCTTAAAGAATTTCATCCTCGAAATTTAAATGGACCCGATTTCCACGACCAACCTGTGGAAGTTCAATCGTGTCCCCGCACAAGACTACTCTCGTGTATAAGCACACGTCTGTCACTACGCCGTACTCATCGGTACGCCCGGTTACCGAAGCTCCCAAGTTCCATCTCAACTCTCAATAGCTGCATACCGATCGTTGGCTCTTGAGAGCCATCACGTCGACTTTTCAGCCTGATGGTTCTTCTCATCTTACAATCGGAACTGATGTCCTGGTCAGCACCCGATCCGATAACTATCCTCACTGCTCCCACGGAGCGATACCCGACTTCTGTCACTGCCACTTAGTCCAAGAGTACGCTCGGCTCCACTGTGCTCCCGCTGCACACTCTAATCTCGACTCACTCTCGAGTCCTCGTACAGTATCGTATCTCACATCACTCAGCGGTCTTCGCTGCCATCTAGACTCACCTCGAGTCCCAATCATCATACTACTCATCTTGTCAACTCACAATCGACTTCTCACCCATCTGGGTGTACACGGAAACCAATCGAATACTTGTCTCAGTAGAAAACACAAACAGGCACTAGGGTTCCACTGGCCCACAAAGCTCTAAGCTCTCGGCTCACCAACTATCTGAACCCTATCTGTCACTTCTACTCAAGCACACAGCATTCGATGTCCGGTCACTACACCAATATGTCGGAACACATCCGATCATAGTCCTCATCGGTTTGATGTTCAATCACGCGTCACGAGCCAGCCTCAATCCAATACAATCTCTATTCTCAATCCATCTCGAGGCATCAACTATTCATCTTTTCCTGATTGATACCTACGTATCGTCCTCACCTCAACTTATTCCCATATCCAATCTGTAACGACCCGTCCCAAATTTCATGGTTAGATTAGTGACTAATCACGATTAGTGAGGCTAATCCGTGATTAGTAGAGCGAAATCGGACGAGCGATGCGAAATGACCGTTTTGCCCCTGGTGGTGGCAAAACGTTGACTTTTCAATCGGACGGTCAAATGGACTTTGACCGATGACCGTGACGTAGTTCGTGACATCACGAGATCATAGACAGGTGGCACGTTCAATTCCGACGTTCGAGGAAGAAGTTATGACGTTCGGAAGTTTAGGGGCATTTTGGTAATTTGGGTGAATAGGAGGTCAAAAGTTGACTTTTTGACCGGGAGGTCCGATGGCCGAGGGCCAGAGACCGTTACGTAGATAAGGACGATACGAATCTGTAGACAGGCGGCACGTCGAATTTGGACGTTCGACGGCGAAGTTACGGTTCACAGAAGTTCTCGGTTACTATTCACGACGACACGTTTTGCGAGGACGGTTTGTCTTTAGTGTGGACCCAGATATTTTGGCAGGCCAAGGGATGAGTGACAAGTGTCACCCATCCATTGCCCACCTTCCCACCTACGTGCATCGATCATTCCTTCATTTCAAACACACACACACAAAACTACCCGATCTCACATCCACCATCCTTCCATCTGTGCAACCCAAAACCCATCCATCCTTCATTCAAGCAACCAGGGATGGAAGAGGAGACCGGATGGAGGTGGCTGGACGGCTGGAACCGCCGTGGGCGGTGGCTGGAGCCCAGAACCCGAGCGGGTACCCGGTAAGCCCGATAAACCCATTTTTCTTCTATTTTTCGATTTAGACATTATGGTTGCTATTAGTTGATTAGGATGAGTTTATTGAGGTTGTAGGAAGGTGTAGTGGGTGGTTTGGACGGCGGTGAAGGGCTGAGCAGCCCTGGGTACAATCGGAAAAATTGGACCGATTATGGGAGAATTGGACGGACGGGTTTTGTAGCGTTTTTCCTAGTTTTCTTGATTAGGATAGATTAGAAATGAGAAAATAGGAATTTAGGAATTGGAATGGAGGAAATCGGACGAGATTTGAGGGAGTAGGAACGCTGAACCGGTTCCGCCGGTTCAGCACAGTGCCTGGACCGGAAAACCAGGAAAAACCGGTTTTCCTGAGGATGCTGGTGATGAACAGTAACCAGGGTCTTCTAGGGGCTCGTGAGGGCACGTGGTCCATAATTTGGGAAAGTGTTCAACACGGGAAATCTTCTATTCGATGTAACGAAGATTTTGGGACTGGTCTCGTGTCAATCGGACATCGTTTCGATAGTTTTCGGGGTGTCGGAAGGTTTAGGGTCGGTTTAAAAATAGTTAAAAATACGGAAAAATTACGGGGCTTTGGTAGGAGGTTAATTAAGTAGTTAGTAACCTTCTATTACGATTTGGACAGGTTTGAGAGTCCCGGTGATGGTGATCGGCTCGGGGAGCCGTATGGCTCGCAAATCGAGGCGGCAGCTCGGACGGTCTGTGAGTGGACCTTGTTTTCTAAATTGGTGCATGCATAAATGTTTATTATATGTTTTATTACTTGTTTGATGATGCCATGGGTGCATCTGTATGTGGTTACGTATAAGCACGTATTTCGAGGTTTCGGCCTTATATGGTGCTTATACGGGTCTGTATTTCTTTATTGATTTAAATGAACTGAATTTGGATTTCAAAATGATAAACTCGGGTATGAGACCCATTTGGTTTTGTCTCGGGCATATGACCTCAGATTCCGGGCACGGTGCCCAGTTGGTGTCCTATGTTCGGGTACGAGACCCGGTCACTTTACGGTTTTGATTTCAGGTCAGGGAACCTTAAATGGATTTCCCGGTTCATGACGGTTTATGGGGACCGGCATGAACTCTTAATATGGTATCATGGTTCATGACGGTTTATGGGAACCGGCATGAACCCTTGTTGGTTATTACGGTACATGACGGTTTATGGGAACCGGCATGTTACCTGATTATGGGTATTATGGATTCATGACGGTTCAGGGGAACCGATCATGAATGTTTATGTTATGTATATATATGTTCGTCTACCTTCCTTTACATGTTCTACTATCTCCTCCGGGGAGGGTCGTTGGCCTGGGTGGACCCCGGAGTAGTCACGGAGCACCGACTGCGTGGAGTCACCCCCCAGTTGGGTTCCTTACTCTCAGGAAGGCTATGATTACTATTACCTCGGGTAGGGTCAGTGGTCTGCGGACATTGATCTTGACTTTGAGATGACTCGGATTGAGACCCGGGTAGCGCGCGCGTAGCTTTGGATACCGTGACAGGATTGGTTGTGTGACTTATATATATGTATGTGATGGATATGTGATATATGATATGTGGTGTGTACAGGTGTGCACAGGATTTGAGTAGTGGCTCGTGTACTTGGTTTCTTTATGGTTTGGGGCCGAGTCCTTTATGGATTTGGGTTGTGGCCCGTATGGTCGTTTTTATTGTGGTCCTTTCGACCTTAGTTTATATCTGCTTTGGGCTTAGTCCCACATATGGTTTGTTTTGGATAAATGGTTTTCGAATGCATGCATGCTTTTTAGTGGAGGGTACAAATGTCTTATGAAATGTTTTATAAACTTTTGTTTTGTCCACTCACAGTTTTTAATGTTTTGACTGCCCTTCAGGTTGACATCGGATGTGGACTGTAGCAGAGACCGAGATATCACATGCCTCCTCCGGATCTTGGCGTACTCTGATAGCCCGGGAGGGCAAAGGACGAAAATATCCCTTGTCTGACACTTCGTGTCAGACGGGAGCAGGGTCATCCCGCACTAATCCCGGGGGGATTGGGATGGGTCCTGTCAACGTGGTATCAGAGCGGGGTTGTCTCTATTCGAGCAACCGTGTAGCTTTTGGGGTATGTACGCAGGTCGAGGATGTGATATCTCATTGGGTTTCAGTTCGTGGTCAACCTGATTGTCGGGGTGCCGGTACGATAGTTAGTAGGATTGGCAAGCCTTGGTTCGGCACTCGATGCCGGGGTTTCCATGGTTCTGTCAGGGGTGGCAGTGTGGAACCCTACGGAAGGCTTAACGTAGTATTACGTTAGAGTTTTGGATCGTGAGACGGTTAGTTGGGATCGTCTTCACGATGCCATAGGATCGGTTTCGACGACTGATTTGGTGTTGTGACCATCCGATGGTCGGATTGGTTGAGTTAGATGGGTTTACTGCTGTTGGCGGTTAGTAGTCGATTTCGGGGAACTCTGGTTGAACTTATGGTAGTTGGCAGCCAGATTCGAGGAATTCTGGTTGGACTTACGGTAGGATTGGATTGTCGTCTTTACGATGTCGGGACCGCGGGGTCGGTCAGATCGTGGATTTTACTGCTTTTCGCAGTTGGGTTCAGAGTGACCCTAGTTGTGATTGTGGAACCCTACCTTGGTGGGTATGGTTCGGAAATGGGAGTTGGCGAGTGGTGTGACTTTGACGACTATTCAGATTTGGATTCGTTAGTCGGTCTAGTCATGTCAGCTTGTATTGGGACTGCACTTCGCAGTCAGGGTTGTACGTATCGGTTAGACCGAGTTGGTTGTCGTGCTACTTCAGTTGTGGGTTGGTGCAACTAAGGTCGTGGATGACCTGGTAGACGACAATGGTTTAGTCAAGTTACGACAGGATAGAGATTGTTGGACAAGTTACCAGGGTTGGTACTTGTCGATGGAATCCCTGAGTGGGATACAGAGTAGTTGGTACGGGCGATTGATTCCGTTGGATACGGAGTCTGGATATAGCGATGTCTGGTAGTTAGGTCTGCACGAGTGCGGGGCAGGCGCTACTACCGAGAGTGGTTATAGTTACGATTGTTGGGGATCGGGGACGTTCGGGGAACGTTTTCCTTTTCTCGCATGAGTTGTCAGGGTGACTGTACCCAGAGTTGACAGGTACGAGGGAGACAGAGTTTCTCCTATACGAGCAGAGGTACGCGATCGTCGCTTGGTATGAGCGGAGATCCAGGATGTCAGTGTGGCACACGGTGTGCTAGCGTCAGTACTGATGCTAGTGAGGATGCTTGTGTGCTGATGCTGACAGGTGCTAGTGCTGGTGTCGGTGCGGGTGATTGTGATGACGGTGAGTCACGAGTCGGGATGTGGCTCTGACGAGATGGGCATATGTTCGGTATCTCTGGTTCCAGAGTGGACCTCAGATAAGGTTAAAGTGGTTAAGGGACACGTGGTTGATGTCCGGATATGTTGTTTCCAATCTTGTTGGAACTTCGGAATCGCGAGAGGTTGCGAATGAGGTGACGAGTGGAATGCGGGTTTTCCGCATTGGTAACGGGTATGTTGAAGTCGTTTTGGGTGACTTCTCAGGTTCTACCATAATTGATGGTGGTAGAGGATGTAAATCCCATATGGCTTATTACTCGCTTGCGTAGTTGTCCGATGAGTAGGTGTCTGACGAGGTCGGATTTTGTCTGACCTAGTGTTGTGTTGATGTTGGGATTGACTTCCCTATGAAGTCAATCGATCGTATTGTGGTAATCGTTTGAACAGGTATCCGATAGGTTCGGATATGGTGCGTCTTGGTAGACGAGAACGAGATATTTCAGGTTTTGGAATCAGATTTCTGGATGACGATTCAGGATTTGATTTTGGAACTTGAAAAAGGATTTCTAGATTTGGGTTTTGGAATCGGATTCTGGGTGACGATTCAGGATTTGATTCTAGAGCTTGACTGTAGATTTTCTTTTATGGATTTGGGTTCGGAATGGTTATTCCTAATACTAGTTTACGGAATGATGATTTCGGATTTGAATTTGGACATAATTATGGATATGATTTCTGGGTTGGATTCGGGATTTCTTACGAAATTGCGGATTCGGATTCGGATTTGGAAATAGATACTGGGTTGGAGTTTCGATTTGTCTAGATCGGACAAATGGACTCTATAATTGAAACGTGATTGACTACAACCTAGGTGGTTGTAGGCTGATTGATGGGTAGATGTACGTGCCTTGTTCGTTGTTCGAGGTACGACATCGGGCAGACTTGGGATGTCTGGTGACGGCATATAGGTGATACCGGTGGTGCGTTGGAGAGCGTATTGGTAGTCGGATTGGTTCTGATACCATCAGATTAGTTGAGGACGTGAACTGGACATTGGATACCGTGCATTGGGTCATGGTATTTCTGATGGGTCTAGTTACACACAGGTCGGGTGAATTGTTGGTTAGTGTAACCACGAGTGAGTATAGTGACAGATTTCGATTGACGACTGTCAAGTGGTGACAATTTGTCGGAGGTGTCATCGTGGATCGGTTAGTGAGTTTTGGTGACTCCCAGTGGGAGCAGACGTCAGGATAGTTAGTGGTTGAGCAAGGAACCGTCTAGTTGGTTGTGTCAGCGAAACGGTAGATCTGACAAGTGGGATCAGTTCGGACCGTACGACTTCTGTCATTCGACGTGGTCGAATGTAGTCGATATGACGAGAGCGTTAGTGGTACGTCTAGTTACAAACGAGGTTTATGTTGACTAGTGGGTGTAGTAGTGTACACGTGTTTTGCGGTCGTTTCTACTTTCCACGAGGTGGTTGTGGAATCAGGATAGTGGAGTTTCAAGAACGGAACTAATTAAGGAGGGAAGAACGGTTAGATTAGGTCGGTTGGAATTTCGAGGACGAAATTAATTAAGGAGGGAAGGTTGTAACGACCCGTCCCAAATTTCATGGTTAGATTAGTGACTAATCACGATTAGTGAGGCTAATCCGTGATTAGTAGAGCGAAATCGGACGAGCGATGCGAAATGACCGTTTTGCCCCTGGTGGTGGCAAAACGTTGACTTTTCAATCGGACGGTCAAATGGACTTTGACCGATGACCGTGACGTAGTTCGTGACGTCACGAGATCATAGACAGGTGGCACGTTCAATTCCGACGTTCGAGGAAGAAGTTATGACGTTCGGAAGTTTAGGGGCATTTTGGTAATTTGGGTGAATAGGAGGTCAAAAGTTGACTTTTTGACCGGGAGGTCCGATGGCCGAGGGCCAGAGACCGTTACGTAGATAAGGACGATACGAATCTGTAGACAGGCGGCACGTCGAATTTGGACGTTCGACGGCGAAGTTACGGTTCACAGAAGTTCTCGGTTACTATTCACGACGACACGTTTTGCGAGGACGGTTTGTCTTTAGTGTGGACCCAGATATTTTGGCAGGCCAAGGGATGAGTGACAAGTGTCACCCATCCATTGCCCACCTTCCCACCTACGTGCATCGATCATTCCTTCATTTCAAACACACACACACAAAACTACCCGATCTCACATCCACCATCCTTCCATCTGTGCAACCCAAAACCCATCCATCCTTCATTCAAGCAACCAGGGATGGAAGAGGAGACCGGATGGAGGTGGCTGGACGGCTGGAACCGCCGTGGGCGGTGGCTGGAGCCCAGAACCCGAGCGGGTACCCGGTAAGCCCGATAAACCCATTTTTCTTCTATTTTTCGATTTAGACATTATGGTTGCTATTAGTTGATTAGGATGAGTTTATTGAGGTTGTAGGAAGGTGTAGTGGGTGGTTTGGACGGCGGTGAAGGGCTGAGCAGCCCTGGGTACAATCGGAAAAATTGGACCGATTATGGGAGAATTGGACGGACGGGTTTTGTAGCGTTTTTCCTAGTTTTCTTGATTAGGATAGATTAGAAATGAGAAAATAGGAATTTAGGAATTGGAATGGAGGAAATCGGACGAGATTTGAGGGAGTAGGAACGCTGAACCGGTTCCGCCGGTTCAGCACAGTGCCTGGACCGGAAAACCAGGAAAAACCGGTTTTCCTGAGGATGCTGGTGATGAACAGTAACCAGGGTCTTCTAGGGGCTCGTGAGGGCACGTGGTCCATAATTTGGGAAAGTGTTCAACACGGGAAATCTTCTATTCGATGTAACGAAGATTTTGGGACTGGTCTCGTGTCAATCGAACATCGTTTCGATAGTTTTCTGGGTGTCGGAAGGTTTAGGGTCGGTTTAAAAATAGTTAAAAATACGGAAAAATTACGGGGCTTTGGTAGGAGGTTAATTAAGTAGTTAGTAACCTTCTATTACGATTTGGACAGGTTTGAGAGTCCCGGTGACGGTGATCGGCTCGGGGAGCCGTATGGCACGCAAATCGAGGCGGCAGCTCGGACGGTCTGTGAGTGGACCTTGTTTTCTAAATTGGTGCATGCATAAATGTTTATTATATGTTTTATTACTTGTTTGATGATGCCATGGGTGCATCTGTATGTGGTTACGTATAAGCACGTATTTCGAGGTTTCGGCCTTATACGGTGCTTATACGGGTCTGTATTTCTTTATTGATTTAAATGAACTGAATTTGGATTTCAAAATGATAAACTCGGGTATGAGACCCATTTGGTTTTGTCTCGGGCATATGACCTCAGATTCCGGGCACGGTGCCCAGTTGGTGTCCTATGTTCGGGTACGAGACCCGGTCACTTTACGGTTTTGATTTCAGGTCAGGGAACCTTAAATGGATTTCCCGGTTCATGACGGTTTATGGGGACCGGCATGAACTCTTAATATGGTATCATGGTTCATGACGGTTTATGGGAACCGGCATGAACCCTTGTTGGTTATTACGGTACATGACGGTTTATGGGAACCGGCATGTTACCTGATTATGGGTATTATGGATTCATGACGGTTCAGGGGAACCGATCATGAATGTTTATGTTATGTATATATATGTTCGTCTACCTTCCTTTACATGTTCTACTATCTCCTCCGGGGAGGGTCGTTGGCCTGGGTGGACCCCGGAGTAGTCACGGAGCACCGACTGAGTGGAGTCACCCCCCAGTTGGGTTCCTTACTCTCAGGAAGGCTATGATTACTATTACCTCGGGTAGGGTCAGTGGTCTGCGGACATTGATCTTGACTTTGAGATGACTCGGATTGAGACCCGGGTAGCGCGCGCGTAGCTTTGGATACCGTGACAGGATTGGTTGTGTGACTTATATATATGTATGTGATGGATATGTGATATATGATATGTGGTGTGTACAGGTGTGCACAGGATTTGAGTAGTGGCTCGTGTACTTGGTTTCTTTATGGTTTGGGGTCGAGTCCTTTATGGATTTGGGTTGTGGCCCGTATGGTCGTTTTTATTGTGGTCCTTTCGACCTTAGTTTATATCTGCTTTGGGCTTAGTCCCACATATGGTTTGTTTTGGATAAATGGTTTTCGAATGCATGCATGCTTTTTAGTGGAGGGTACAAATGTCTTATGAAATGTTTTATAAACTTTTGTTTTGTCCACTCACAGTTTTTAATGTTTTGACTGCCCTTCAGGTTGACATCGGATGTGGACTGTAGCAGAGACCGAGATATCACATGCCTCCTCCGGATCCTGGCGTACTCTGATAGCCCGGGAGGGCAAAGGACGAAAATATCCCTTGTCTGACACTTCGTGTCAGACGGGAGCAGGGTCATCCCGCACTAATCCCGGGGGGATTGGGATGGGTCCTGTCACAATCTCTGTCTTGTCATCTCACCAACTATGCTAAGGAATCCCCAAAAGTTCTCTTATGCTCCTAGCTTAGCATAATCAGCAAGGCACTTCATTCCAATGACGACCTGACCTCGGTCTGAACACCTCAAGGTCGTCACAATCACTTCCGTCATCTTGATCATCCTCACGTTACTCAATCTGTCTCGTCTTGGGTACTCGCCTGTCACATCACTAGACGTGACACCACAAATCATCTGATCTCCAAGTCAATCCAATTGACATCACTGTCGTCTCCTTCCTCAACAATCCACCTGAGGAAAGTTGAATATGATGACATTAAAGTCATCCAAGTCAGATATGGAGGAGAATACATGTCGCATACATCAACGTCATGCAACACCAAATACTCCCTTTTCCTCAACTCCAACAAATTTGGCCCACAACCTGGATGTTTGGCTCATAAATGACCTAAAGATTCAACCTTTCATCCAATTTATCACTGGAAAATGAAAAATCCAATAAACCCAAGAACCAACAACCGTCTTGGTTCATGCAAGCCATCCTCCAACAACCAACACGATCTGCTAAAGAGCAGAAAATGTAAAGTCTCCTTCACCGGTCTCTAAGTCGAGAGTAGTTGCAACCATGTTGGAAGCATACCTAACTTTTCCAACAGTTCTGTTTCCTGAGCTAGAAGTCTTTCTTCCCGACTAAGAGTACACTCTGATAATTACTGTAATGGTTAATCATTTCCTTCAGGACTAAACCCTTCCGGCTTCTCCCTTTGCCATTCACATCGGTAACCTAAGTCGTACGTCCCAATCCTTATGGGATCCAAAACCAGCACCTAACACTCGTACCGTCCGTTCACAACGATCACTAATACCTGTCACCTCTCTCGGTAAAGCGTGACTCTTGCACCGAGCCACTCGGTAACCTCTCTGTCCCGCTCAGTGCCCAATGAACTCGCACGACTACTAACTCGATCACAATAACTAACTCGGACATCATCCGCATGTCCGCAAACAATCCAATTTGCCTATCTGTTTATGACCGTATATGCACATCCTAAAGGATGTATATGCACATCCTAAAGGATGTCCATTCATCCTAAATTGATGTGCCATCCCACGGACGAGTCATACAAGATGCCCTTGCGTTGTCCAATCCTTCCGACCAATGACAACTGTCGATAACTATTGTAGTGACCCATTCTATTTTCTCGCTATCAGATTTTTCCTCACCCAGCGTACACGACACTTCGGAGGTATGGTCAACCGTAGCCAACCAACCATCACCAATTGCCAAGACAAATCTATATCATCCGACAAATCCTTCTCATCGCGTAATGGTAGAACCTTACCATGAGCACATCACGACTGAGCTATCCTCAGTTCGTAGCTCATCGTCTCGTTTCATTAACATCATCGCAACACCACCACACAGAGTGCGAAACAACATCCGTCGATCTGGTCACTCGTCCAACCAAGGGCCATTCTACCCCGGCTGCTCGCCTGCAGCACATTCATCTCGAGTGATCCCTCGCCTCGACTCCGAAGAATCATATTACTCCTATACTGGTATCCCAACAACTAGTAACCACAACCTAAGGAAGAACTTGGCCATACTCCGTGCCTAACACTGCCCAACGGCTAGCCATCGCAACCGTATACTATCATGTCACACCAGAACTATTCCGGAATCTCTTGCCAAATAGGATCAACATCCTACTCCAACCCGTCTCAACTAAGGTCCTCGCACATCTAACTGCTCTGAGCAGCACGATCTTGATTCTTGCGGTTCCATCGTCGATGATCCCAACGTCCGACTTCCACGGATTTCACTACGCTCGGTTCCACGTTCATCACGACGCCTCGGCGATCCTGACTCTCTGGTCGTCCTACTATGTCAACTGATCCTCGCACGATCACAACGCGTCACAAAGCGTACACTAACTACTAACGATTCGATTGAAACCTCGTACTACCCTAACTATCAGGTTGATGATGGGCTGTTACGATTGGAGAGACATCACATCCTCGATCTGCGCACTAACTCTGCTCTGATACCAACTTGACAGGACCCGCCCCAAATCCCTCGGGATTAGCGTGGGACGTGCCCGCTCCCGTCTGACACGAAGTGTCAGACCAGGGATATTTCCATCTTTTTCCCAACCGGGCTATCAGAGTACGCCAGGATCCGAAGGAGGAATGCGATGTCTCGTCTCTGCTACAGCCACATCCGCAATCAACCTGATGGGCATTCAAAACATAAAAGTTGTGAGTGGACGAAACGAATAATTTTATAAAAACATTTCATAAAAGACCTTTATGCCCTTCATTAAAAACATATGCATGCATTTAAAAACCATTTCTAGGGTTCATGCCCGGTTCCCATAAACCGTCATGAACCATCAAATCATTTGGGCCTTAGCCCGAAATCCGTCAATCAAATACCTGGGACCTCCGCCCAAACCAAAACACGTGGGAACTCGTCCCAAAACCACCTCATAAGGGTCTCAGCCCAAACCCAATACGCGTGGGTCACAGCCCAACTCCATCTCAGTTGAATCACACACACATATACATATATACATATATAACCCATCCTAGGCACTTCCAGAGAAGATGCCATCTCGGGGCACACATCCCCTAGGGATCACATCCCCGATATAGTCACGATGTCATCATATCTATCTAGTGTGCACACTACTCGGGGTCTCACTCCGAGTCTTCTCCCAGGAATCTCCATCTGGGAGGCTCAATCTCTGGATCTAGTCCGAGCTCACTCTGTGGATCTAGTCCACATATTCCTCCGGAATCTGGTCCGGGACCACAACATAATAAGTAACCTCCACTCCTGGAACGGGATCCCTATGGGGATACACATTCTGATCTGTGGATCGTGACTCTCCAGGTCGATGCCGGAGGAGACCAATCAATCATCTCGTAAGGAGGGTATATACATACCAGTATACCAAAACCCAAACAAGCGGGACTCACGCCCGATAACACAAAGCAAATGGGCCTCCAGCCCGAACATAGAACTCAACAGGGCCTCTCGCCCGATTTCACAATAATTGGGCCTCCAGCCCGAACTCAAATCAACTGGGCATCGAGCCCGATATCTCAGGGTCAGTCACGATCCCGATCGTAGCGATGCATGCAACCATCAATCCAGGACCGCTCTCAATCCTGGTATGTCGCCGTGAACACATCACTGTCGCGACTATCTCGGGACCATGGTGCACACGTCGCCGATCGATCCTCTAAACCGTCATCACTCCAAAGTCGAGCCTCCAGTGGCTGCTCGACAAAGAGACGTGCATTGTGACCTCTCCGGAAGGAACACATCCCAATCCGGAGGCGAGCGTCACATCGTCCGTCGCCGTGCACACAGCACCCGTCGCGACCACGACTCAGACCCGTAGGTCGTCAATAGGGTCTCATGCCCGAGTCAAACCAAATCCAAATGAGTCTCATGCCCGAATAATCAAGACCAAATGGGTAGTTTTACTTTTTTAAATCATTTCATGAAAACCGAAAGCGTATGCACGTATAAGTAAGTATAAAACCCGAAAACCTCGAAGTACGTGCCCATACATAAACACACACCAAAATGCACTCAAGGCATCCCAAAACACATATTAAAACATATATAAAACATTTATGCATGCAACGATTTCAGAAATAAATTCCACTCACAAACCGTTCGCGCTGTTGCCTCGATATGCGCGCCGTACGCCTTTCCGGGTCAATCGTCATCTTCGGGGTACCCAAACCTGTCCAAAACACTTTAGAGGGTTACTAACTAGTTCATTAACCCCTCACTAAAGCCCCCTAATTTTCCGGGATTTTTAACTATTTTTAAACGTGCACCGAAACCTTCGGACAGCCCGAACTATATCGAGACGATGTCCGATCGACTCGAAACCAGTCCCAAAATGTTCGTTACATCGAATAGATGATTTGACATGTTGGAACCTTCCTCAAATTCACGTCCATGCGCCGCCACGCGCCACCTGAAGTGGCTGCGCGTGGAGGCTACGCGCCTGTTACAGTGTCACCCCTAACCTCGCGTCGACCGGTCTGAACCGGTCCGGTCCGGTTCGCCTGCAACTTGGACCGGCGTGACCGGTTCAAGCTCATTCCGGCCCAGTTTTTCACCGTTTTCAATCCTAATCGATCCTATCCTTCCTATTTTTGTCCTAGGAACCTAAACCAATAACCTAGAACTCCTAAAACATCCAAAATCCGACCGGTCCAATTTGGTTCTCACGGTTCGAAAATCCAATCTCCTCCCCAAGGCTTCCCCGACGTCCAAAACCTCTCAAAACCTTCATAACAATTAAAATGGAAAATGAACAAATCGGGTAAAACCGATTACCTCGATCGGCTCCTCCTCCGCCGTCCACGGCGGTGCTTCCTGGGCCGGCCACCACTTCCAGTCGGTCCTCTTCATCTCTCTTTCCTCTCAGTTACTCTCACAGGTCAAGGGTTTGGGTTTGGATGAAAATTGGTGATCGGGTTGGTTTGGGAAAAATGGGAGAAAATGGATGAACAGGGAAGATTTGGTGCATGAAGGAAAATGATGAGGAATGGATGAATGACACCTGTCATTCATCCATTGGTTCTGAGAAAAAGCTGGGGCCCACTAAATGCCAAATAAGTTATCGTCTCGAAAAACGTGCAATAGTACGTTCGAATTTCCGCGAACCGTAAGTTCGTCGTCGAACGTCCGAATTCGACATGCCGCCTGTCTATGGATTCGTATCGTCGTGATCTACGTCACAGTACTCGGCCCTCGGTCATCGGATCTTCCGGGTCAAAAGTCAACCGTTTGCCCCTTTTTGCCCAAATTACCAAAACGCCCCTGATCTTCCGATCGTCATAATTTCTTCCACGGATGTCGGAATCGAACGTGCCACCTGTCTATGAACTCGTGACGTCCCGAACTACGTCATGATCATCGCTCAAAGTCCATTTGACCGTCTGAACACAAAGTCAACATTTTGCCCATTCCAAGGGCAAAATCGTCATTTTGCCTTGAACTTCCGCTAATCCTCGTCTAATCCCCGATTAATCCCGTTAATTTGGGATGGGTCGTTACAAGGCGACACTTCTCCCAATTGAGAATCAGGCTGCATTCTTGGCATCGGTCAAGTACTCGGGTTAGATTTACCAAGAAAAGATCAAACGAGTGCCCAAACACCGAAAATTCATCCATGAAGTCCTCAATGATATCCTTAACCATGCCGAAGAATATGCTCATTATGCATCTCTAAAAAGTAGCAGGTGCGTTACATAAACCAAAAGGGATACGACGAAAAGCAAACGTACCGTATGGATATGTGAATGTTGTTTTTTCTTGGTCCTCAGGAGCAATGGAAATTTGGTTGTATCTGAAGTATCCATCAAGGAAACTATAGTGCGAGTGTCCTATGAGCCTTTCCCGCATTTGATCAATGAAGGACAAGGGAAAGTGATGCTTACGAGTTATAATGTTGAGCTTCCGTTAGTCGATGCATACCTGCCAACCTGTTTAGATCCTTTGTGGAAAGAGTTCATCCATGTCATTCTTCACGACCTTGACCCCAATTTTTTTAGGGATAACTTGCATGGGGCTGACCCACTTTGAGTCTGAGATAGGGTAGATGATGCCCACATCTAATAGCTTTAGGATCTCCTTTTTGACCACCTCCTTCACAGGAAGGTTTAAGCGTCGCTGTGCTTAACGAGTAGGTTTGGCCTCATCCTCAAGTAGAATTCGATGCATGCATTTGGACGGACTTATTCCCTTTATGTTCACAATCACATTCAAAACATAAACAACAACATAATCAAAATAAACATATCACATTGAAGCCCTAATTTGATGGAGGACTACTCAAACGTAGTTATGGAAAACAACATGAATATAATGAATTGCATAAATAAGTAAAAAGATTAAGGTTTAGAAAATGAATTCACGAGAAACACAAGCACAGGAACATGTCACAAACAATCTTCCTTTCCCAAGCTTCATGTCCCGAAAACTTAGAAAAAACTGAATTGAAACTAAAACTGTTTATTAAATTACTATTAAGAGACTAGTACAATTCTAAGACTTTTCTAATTCTATATATTCGAATGGATCCCTTTACAATGCAAAATAGAAAACTATTTATAAAGGCTTGAATGCTTAAACATATAGGAGAGAGTTTGGTGGAGCATCCTTGAAGAACTTGGATTGGGACACTTGTCCTCATATGAGTGGAAGAGAAAATCTGAAATAGATGAGGAAAGGGTTTCTTTGGCGGGAAGAAACTAAGATAAAAGGTCCTTCCTTATCACCAATCTTTAAGGACTTATCAGGGCTGAAAACAAGGAGAAGACAAGTTGATTAATCCCCTGAATTTCAGAATTGGACAGCTACCATGAGTTGTGGTTCAAACTTGTTCCAAGTGTGAACATGAATGAATATTGGCCAAGAAAAAGGTAGGAATCTTCTTAGTCGATCTTAGATGATTTAAATGCATAAATGACATGGCTTTGATACCTGAAGATGATCTGGGCGGCCTCATCACGTCTTAGACATTGAAAAAGTGGCAGAACAAGGCCAAGGCCTCAAATTAACCCAATTTGGCTCAAAATCTCATAAAATGGAATGTCCTTAAAACTTGGCCCTAAATGCACCATTAGAAAGAGGGCGCGAAATAGAGCAAATTGTGTGAAAATCATGCTCAGAGCTAACCCATAACTTATCGGAACAGAGAAGCCAAAAGTAGGAACCGTTGGTCCTGGGCCATGAAAAACGAGTACACGGGCCAGGAAAATAGGCACATGGTCCAGTAACATGTCACTGGTGACATCCCAATGACATGTTCATGACAAGTTATAGTGACAGTGACGGGCACGCCGACAAACACATGGGCTAGCACACGGGCTAGTGACATGCAGTTGGGACCTAAACTTCATCTTGAGGCCATTTCTTCGTTGTTTCTCGGATTTCATCCATTCCTTTTGCATTCTCTTCATAATTGACTTAACTTTCATAATCTACACAAGTCTCACAAAATGAATTATTTTCATCTATTGATTACATGAATATATTCAAAAGTTAAGTAAAATGGATAAAGAATGACATTGAAACAATGCATAGATAATGACTTATCAGTGTCGCACATATATATATATATATGTTAAGTAGGAATAGAGTAAATAATGTAATTATTGATTTGGATTTACTTACGTAAAAGTGTCGATTTTTCCTATAAAACTAATATATGGTTTGCATGTACAAATTAGCATGAGTATTGTCATTTAAATTCTTTGTTATAAAACATAACTTCGGTTACATACTTTTAAACCCCTCTTATCTTTATTCTTTCTACTAACCGTTTTCAATGTCTCTTAATTCTCCGGTCCAGAACGATCCTTATTTACGAATGCTAAATCTACACAAAAAGAGTTTTAAATTGAGCAATGCATTAATTGATATTAATAACTAGACCTTGCATAAGCGAATTATCCAACAATATTTGGCCTTATGGGCCGGTGGGTTTAGACGTGGGCTTGCTCGCTTGGCCTTTTGGGCTCAAGTTTTACGGTTTAGGCCTTCTCGACCCCTTTTTTTTTTTTTTTTGTTTGTTTGTCCTGCTGAGCTTAACTATGTTTATTTGCAATATGGTTTAATTAATAGTTTGTTAAACTCATGTAGGGCAGGGGTGTAGGTATGATCTACTTCCTTACAAGTGACAATGCCCATTTTTTAAGTGCCTAGCCACTTACTTAAAATGCCATATTTTAATTTATATTTTAGTAATATAGTATAAATTACATGTAACTTTAAAATTCCTCATCCAAATACGCCCACATGAAAGCAAATTTGTCCAGAAACTTGCACAAATTTCTAAAAATTAGGCACTCAAAATAAGTATGAAAACTTCAAAATAAAAATTTGAAAACTATGGGTGCTGAAAAAATTGATAAAATGTTGAGCATGGGAAAAATGGTTGGTGATAAGAGTAGATTAGGCTTATCTGGAAATCCACATATGGTTATGATGCCACAAAGTTTGTAAATGCTGATGATTTCTGTGTGAATAATGTGTTAACTGAGTAAGAAGAGTTTGTGCCAATTTGTGACCATCGTGGAGTTCTTAGTCATATTCGAGCTAGGTGCAACACTCTTCAAAACATGATAAAAAGACTAGAGGATTGTTGAAAAGTAAAGAAAGAGATTACTCCAACTCTATGATATGCGTAAGAACAAAGTCTCACATATTTGTTGAATGACACTGGAAGACTTCCTAAAATCACCTATATTCTCTCTCTTTGGCTCTAAGCTTAAACTGGAATGGAGAAGGAAAAACAATAATGTGCACATGTCTGACCCTAAATCACTCTCTTCTACTTCACCTAAACTTGATTTAACTTGTCTTTCTTGATTGCTCTTGTTTTCGTCTGGTTCAGCTAGTACATAAGCTATGTTTTCTACGGTGTATTCTGGTTGTCTCAATGAGGTCTATATGTGTTTGGGTGGTTGTATGTGACTAGTTTGTTTATCATAATGGCTTTCGGTGTATGCATGACTTGGGTATGCTGCTACATCTCTGTCTATTAATGCTTTTAATGTCAACTTGTCTATGTGACTGCCGCATTCCCATTTTCCACAGTACCAATGTTCATCCTACGTCCACCTCATTTATCTCTCGTTATACTAGTCTACACGCATCTTTCCAATATCTCAGCACTTTCAGCCTTCCGATTCAGATTTACTGCAATATACAATATTGTGTGATTATTTTTCATTGCAGCATCTTCATGCTAGTCTCACACTTTCGCATTCACGCGCGCCTGCATTATCAAGATTAGACCAATCTAGGTCGGCAAAATCTGTTTGTGCACTGCTTTCTCGTCAATTGCGTAAATGCATCATGACATCTCTTCATAAACATCCTATCTATTAGAAGTTGAGGTTAATTTCATCCCAAAATTAATTGGCAACGGGGGAAGATGTCCAACTTCTTATAACTCCTTCCAAGAATATACAACTTTCCAATATGAAATTTTTGTACCTTCACATTTTCACACACATACCTCACTTGTAGCAAATCTTTAGGCTTAAAATGTGGACAACTCATATTGAATAACATCAAAGTACGTGTAGTAGTTAAGTCCTACACGTTGGATAACGCGCTCTGATACCATGAAGGAAGTTGAGGTTCTACACCAAAACTAATTGGCAGAGGGGAAAACATCAATCTCCTTATAAGCCCCTATAAGATTGTACAATTGTACAATATAAGATTTTTGTACCTTCATATTCTCACATTTATATATTACTTAGAATTTTAGTCTTCTTGGCTTAGTTAGCACGTCTGAGGGGTGCCTCATCACCCAACATTTTTTTGTCAACCGATTCACTCACATTAATCTAACACCTATTACGTGGATCATTAAGCTTGCTTAAGAGAACTCAGTAGCTACTCCATTTGTCAACAAACGAAAATAAAAAATACGGGTACTGACAAATCTCTAAAAATCTATTGAGTGTATGTGTTGTTAGTGATAATCTTATTTCATATATTTTTACATCATTTTCCTTAGACTTTGCATCGTCTTTGAGTAAACTTTTTCGCGTTATACTTAATTTAATTTTATTTTAGTAGGATTGGAGAATACAAATGATAAAATAAGCTATTTTGAGGATTCATGTGGAATGTGCATCTTAGGATCCGGAAAAATAGCTTTACCTCGACATTCGAGTGGAGATTGACTCAGGAAAATGAGTTTTACCTCGACGTCTGAGTTTTCAAACCCTAGTCTCAGTAAATGAGTTTTACCTTGACGTCTAAGACTACCCATAAAAATACTAGTCTCGGGAAAAAGAGCTTTACCTTGACGTCCTAGACTACTACCCAATACGACATCTCGAGGAGGGTTATCCACAATACACAATCCACATATATATATATATATATATATATATCTAGAATCACAACTCAAATACCAAGAAAACGTGTTCTTATAACTCATATCAATTCCAAAACCAGATCCAGAATCCAAAATATCCAAAATCCAACATATATGGGTTTCTCGTAAAACATGTATTAACCAATTTCTGTAAACCATCAAAAAATCATCATTATCGAGAAAACAAACTATATAACACGCATAAGACATTTCCAATAAAAATCAAAAATCAAAATCCTGGGCCTAAGCCCGATACACAATCAACACAAATCTCGTAAAACGTGCCATTAAAATAATAATTAAATATAAAATTATCAAAAAATCATAAAAATTTAAAATCACTCAAATATCATCTAGATCATATAAAAAACCATTTAAAACAATCAAATACGCATGCATAATAAGTTTAATTTTAAGGAAGAAATATTCCATTCACTCTCGGTCCATGTAGTCGGCACCAGTTTGCACGTTTTTTTGTGATTCCTAAAACCTCTCCCCACATGTCATAAATCATGTTTTAAGGTCCCTAATAGTCTCAAATATCCCTATATTTAATCCCACAATTTTTTCGAGATTTTTAAACGAATTAAAATAACCCCTAAACCTTCTGGCCGTCGAAATTGCCCTGAGACGACACTCAATCGCCTCGAAAATTGTACTATTAGACTCGTAACATTGAATACTCAAACTTTTAGGTTGGTCAGATTCTCAGATGGTGGCCCACGCGCCTCCACACGCAACTACCTTCCTCTGCGACTAAGCCCAACGTCGCTATAGTTGCAGTCGCAAGTCACCCGCAACCTCTCGCAGCTCTGTGTTTCCGGGTCGCCCGACCCGGCTGTTTCTTCTTCTATTTTCAGTATTTTTCATCCCTTCCACGTCCAGTATACTCATAATTCACCCAATGGAAGATCTATAATCTCAAAATGGCAAGAACTTACGTCAATTCACGATATTCGATCTTAGCTTCACGGCCCATAATGAACCTTACTGTCTGAGCAATCTCAGCGTCCAAACTATGGTTCAAATCACTCTTTAGAATCACATGGATGTGTAGAATCTGTTATAAGGCTTGGTTTCAAGCTACCAAGACTAGATTAAAACTTCACTTCACGACCCAGATTTTTTGGGTCTCTCGGGTTCACTGTCTTCCCCCTTGTTTTCTCTTCCTTTTTCCTAATTATTTCTCTCATTTCTCTTCTTTTCTTTCCCTGGATGTGCCTTTCCCTAGTTCTTCCTCGTTTTCTGATCACCTACACATTTTTTTTCATTTTTCTCTCTTTCAGTGCCTCTCCACCGAACTCAGCCTAACCCACTTTTTTTTCTACACATATATCTAAGTGTGTATATATATATACACACATAAGTATAGAGGTAGGTCGGTAGTAGGAGAAAATGCGAAGACAAATTTAGAACCTCTAGAGTACTCCAGGTCACTCTAGAAAATGACCAAAACGCCCTTCAAGCATAAATTATCAAAATACCCTTAAGGATTTTTAACTCAAATCAGCCTCATACGTTCTCTAATTTTGGCGTGTCACCTGTTTATGAACTCAAGATCATGGGACCTTCATAATGGTTTTCTTGGAATTCCCAAAAGACGTCCATATCAAAAAGTCAATTATTTGACTTTATAGGGGCAAAATCATCTTGTTACTCAAGTTTTCAAAAATTCTCTTTCTTCGACTTTCCGGGCAGTTATAACCTACGCCCCTTAAAAAAATTCGTCCTACAAATTTGGCGAGTAGTCTTACAATATACAGCTAACACACCAACAAGTTTCTCATCCGAGAACAATTCCAATTTAAATTTACATACTCCAATTAGACAACTGAGTTGCTTAGTATCAACTAACTTGTCAATTTCCTTTCGAAATAAATCATACAAGAAACTCGAAAGTCTCAGGCAGTCTGACTAATTCACATATAATACCCCAAAAGTGACCTCAGTATTGTCCAACCATGTCCAAAATTGTACCTACTACATCTACGCATGTCTGAAGTCTCACTACATCTTTTAGGCTTAGCCTTTAGCAACTGATCAGAACTAGTTATCAACCCATTTACAAGTTGCAACGAACAACAATGTCACACATGGACAAACACCTCAAACCTTATCAATCAAGATTCAATAACTTAGACTTCACTTAGGATGAAATGCACACAATAACCAATTGAGTTTAATCCACGTGAATCCGGAACTATGTCACTATAAAAACTTCCTCAACCATTTAAACCACTAATAACTAAATACTTCTAAGTCATGTACAAACAACCATTACAATAGGTTTATAAGGTAAAAATACTTAAACCCTATGGACACACTGAGCCAAATCTGCACTCGAGTATCAACCATACTACATACTAACACTACACATAGGCTAGTATCCAAGGCAACAATCGTTTAGGGATACTTGAACTTTGATCACTAAGAAGACATATCACTCTAATGGTGAACACCATTGTGGGGCATGTACCCAACCTCATGCTTGAACCAATTCAAGAAATTACCAAACTGAAGTCAAGCTCAAACATCATATCTATTCTTATTGAATTTTTTGTAAAACTTTAACTTGACACCACCATGAACATAAACAAACTTGGGCTTGAAACCACAACTTAGTTTCTTTTGAAGTCCTATGTATTCCTTAAGATTGTACTCGATATTTCACTTCCAATTCTAAGTTTTTACTCCTTCCAATTCTCAAACCAATACTCTGACTCATGTTCTAGTCTTAACGATGTCTAAATCCATAACACCTATAACGTTTTCTAAACATAAGGCATTGTTGTCATTACTCACCCTTAAACTAGACGTAGGGTCCCTAGAGAGGTGCTAGAACCCGTATCTCCTCAATTCCAAGTACATAACCACATATCCCAAAGAAAAATCATACATCTTTTCCGATTTTCCATTCACTGATTATCCTTCCCTATTTCATATTTGCTAAACTACGTAACACGTCCATCACGTTTCCACAAATTTAGACGGCCTTTTGAGCTAAGTGTCTATCTGAGAATGACTAGCTATGCTAATATGTAAAACCTCTCTAAAACACTATTGCTCATTCTGTCAGAATCCTAATTAGCAATTGCTCATAGTCGCTTAGTCTCATTAATCAACTTTTCACAAATTATACTATATGAAACTTTTCGCTTAGGCTAACTTATAAATCTATCCACAATTGGCCAGACCTTCTCCAGACTTATCTTAACTTTCCTAGATCATTCCATCCCATATACTCTCCTTAGACAATACTTGGTAGCGCACTCACATTTCCTAACTAATGTACCCATCTTTGTCTTCTCGATTTTAGATCCTTTTAGCTTCTCTAGGTGGAGAAATGCTCTGGCCTATTATGATTCGTGAAGTCTTATACTTTTATCTAAAGATTTACGTCTTCTGACCTTTAACCATTGTTACTAGTTCCAAATCGTATGCACTACATGTTGACTCATTGTTCACACATATAAGAACCTCTACAGTTTGATAAACATATAAGTATACAATGAAAGATAAATAATAGACGATCAAATATCAAACCACAGTCATCGACCAAGAAACCATAACAATCACCACACACTTTTAAGTAATCCCTTTGGCCCGTAATTTCAAGAATTCTAGGCGTCCACCTCATGGTTCGTTTTAGTAACTTCCAGACACTCTAATAAACAGAACATAAGCAACAATATACTCTGTATTTAAGTAAAATGCAACTTTCTTTATCGCCCCAAATCGAAATCTTCTAACTTTCATTACTCCCCATGGATCACTACCTCAGTTTTGTTTAAAATTCATCTTGGTCCGTCAACCAGCAGCATTTACCTTTATAGATTTATAACAGTGTTGGGATGTACTTAATCCAAGTAATATCATTAGAAACTCACAGTAACCTGATTTTAGTTGAAGGGTCACTAGCTTACCCAGCTTAGAATATTCAGTTCATAGTTTGACTTCCATGAAGTATCGAGAATTCCTGAATTGCTCTAACAAAACCACTTACCCAAGGTAGGGGGTATTTAACTTACCCTTTTTGAAACACCACAGTCTAATACATAATTCTCATTTACGTGCTCAACAAGAAGAATTACTGAGCTCATAATACTACTTGAATTTCAGCTTGAACCCAATTTCAATAGTTGAATTATCACACTATTATCGCCTTCGAACTCATCACGAGCCCAGTATCTCAATTTATATCCAAACTTTTAGAGTTCTAGTTCAATTTTCATAATCCACACCAATACATCAACCAAATAGCAACCACTTAAGGTCATTATACATCACCAACCCAACATTAGTATGCACACATCGGATCCGACACAAGGCCTTTTCTTACATTAAAACTTAACTACTTACTCCAACTGAGAAACATATTTGTTAGCATATATGGGTTCACCATGGAAACAAATACTAGGACTTCCATTTATTATCCAGAATCATACAACTGTTTCCCATATCAGTACGTGACATCCACTAGTTACACCAATATACCAATTCAAGATCACACATACCGAGAAAACATACGATCATACAACACAAATAACACTTCAAGCCAATCTAGATGAATCACATCGGCAACATGTATCACACACAACCAATTCATACCCATCCTTAAAACTACCCCAGGGCACCTATACTCGTCTCACTACCTGGTCGTGCACGAGGCTTACGTCTCGAAGGTATGATAATTTCGGGCACATCTCAGAACCTAAGCTCTGTTACTAAGTTGACAAGACCCGATCTTGAGAATATGTTGTAAGCTATACTCGAGCTCTGCTCACATCTGGCAAGCACACCAAAATATCAAAAGTACCCTCGAACTATTCTCAAAAAAGAGATACTTGTATTCTCAAAGTTCATGCATGTGCCTTCTAAGCAGCCACGGTTCTCGTACAATGGTCTAGGAGGATTTCAAAACTAACAAAACTGTGCGAGTGCACCTAAAAAGAATATTTTAAAAACATAATTTCAAAAAATATAATCGAAAAACATAATCATTGCCCTTCGTTGTAAAAAGCTTTGCATGCATAAAAGGAATTTCATAAAACCCAATAACACGCAATAAAACATGAAACCTCAAAATACATGCAATATAAGAAATCTAGAAAATACTAGAAAACAAGTCCACATAAAACCATATCAAAAACCATGATCGTAACTATACACACACAACCTATCATCAATGCCTACAAGCCAAATCATCATATCATAACTGCGTTATCTGTAGGCCAAGCCACTCGGGAAAAAACGTTTTACCTCGACGTTCATGTGGGGACCGACTCAGGAAAAGGAGTTTTACCTCGACGTCTGAGTCGTCCAACCCTAATCTTAGAAAAAAAGAGCTTTACCTCGACGTCTGAGACTACCCATCACAATACCAGTCTCCGGAAAAGGAGTTTGATCTCGATGTTCGAGGCTACTAACTTGTCCTACATCCCAAGGAAGGCTATCCACAATACACAATCCACATATATATATATATATATATATATATATATATATATATATATCCAGAATCATAACTCAAATACCAAAAAAACTTATTCTTATAAGTCATATCAATTCCAAAACCAAGTCCATAATCCAAAATGTCCAAAATATATACGAGTTTCTCATAAAACGTGCATTAAACAATTTCCATAAAAATAACCAAAAATCATCATTATCGTGAAAAAACATTATATAACACGTATAAGACATTTCCAATCAAAATCACAATTCAAAAACCCAAGCGTAAGCCCGATACACAATCAACACAAATCTCGTAAAATGTGCTATGAAAATAATAATTTAATATAAAATTATCAAAAATCATATAAAAATTTCAATCACAAAACCATTTAAAACAATCAAATATGCAAGCATAATAAGTTTAAGGAAGAAAGGGTCCACTCACTCTCAGTCCAAGCAGTCCGAACCGACTAGCACATTTTTTCGTAATTCTCGGAACCTCTCCCACTTGTCTAAGTAATGTTTTAAGGTCATTAATAGCCTCAAATAGACCTATATTTAATCCCACAATTGTTTGGGATTTTTAAATGAATTAAAATTAGCCCTAAACCTCCGGACAGTTAAAATTGCCCCGAGACAACACCCAATCGCCTCAAAAATTATACTATTAGACTTGTAACATCGAATATTATAACTTTCATGTTGGTTGGATTCTCACATGGCAGCCCACGCACCTCCAAGCGCCACCACCTTCCTCTACTATTGGGCCTCACACGCTTGTAGTTCTAGTCGCAGGCCAATCGCCTGCAACCTCTCGCAGGTTTGCGTTTTTGGGTCGCCCAACCCGACAACTTGACCTGACCGTTTCTTCTTCAATTTTCAGTATTTTTCATCCCTTCCATGTCTAGTATACTTGTAATTCACCAGTGAAAGCTCTATAATCTCAAAATGGCAGGAACTTACCTCAATTCACGATATTTGATCTTAGCTTTACGTCTCATAATGAACCTTGTTGTCTGAGCAATCCTAGCGTCCAAATTATTGTTTAAATGACTCTTTAGCATCGCATGGATGTGACGAATCTGTTATAAGCTTGGTTTCATGCTTTTAAAACCAGATCAGAACTTCACTTCACGACTCAGATTTTTTGGTTCTCTTAGGTTCATTGTGTTCCCCCTTGTTTTCTCTTCCTTTTCCCCTCATTATTTCTCGCCTTTCTCTTCTCATTATTTCTCCCCTTTCTCTTCTTTTCCTTCCCTTGTCGTGCCATTCCTTGGTTCTCCCTATTTTTCTGATCACCTCCATGTTTTTTCCAATTTTCTCTCTTTTGGTGCATCTCTATTTATTTGGTGCATCTCAATTTTCTCTTCTCATGTTATATATATATATATACACACACATATAAGTATAATGGTAGGTAGGTAGTAGGGGAAAATGGGAAGAAAAATTTGAACCTTCTAGAGTACTCTAGGTCACTCTAGAAAATTACCAAAATACCCTCGAGCCTTAGCCGTTTTACCTGAATCAATCTCATACATTCTTTGATTTTGGCGTGTCGCCTGTCTACGAACTTAGGATTCCGAGACCTTCGTAACGGTCTTCTCAAATTCCTAAATAACTTTCATATCAAAAAGTCAAGAATTTGACAAGGGGAAAAATGATCTTTTTACTCAAATGTTTCCAATTTCTATTTCTTAGACTTTCCGGGCTGTTACATTCTCCCTCCCTCTATAAGACTCACACTTAGAGCACGATGAGAAACCCCACATTGCCTAGGGAGATATGTGGGATGCGCCTTATATGTGTGACTTCGTCCCTATCTAGTCTGAGGCCTTTTTGGGGGTGGAACCCCCAGGAGCAAATCCATGCGTACAGAGGCCCACGTGCATGTAAGCTGGTTGGACCGGCAGGGCCGATGTGTGGCGGGATCCAAAGCAGAAAATATTCGACAGTAAGGGGCGGGGCGTGACGATTTTGTATTAGAGCTCAACCCCAATCGGAATTGATTATGCCAGTGAGGATGCTGGGTGTAACGGTCTAAATCATGAGAAAATGTACAATTGGCAAAAATTAGGTAAAATACGATTTTTCCCTTAAAAATTCAAATTGTTGGCTCTTTAATATGGACCTCTTTTGAGAATTCCGAGAAAACCGTTACGAAGGTCTCGGAATCCTGAGTTTGTAGACAGACTGCACGCCAAAATCGGAGGTCGGATGAGAGAGTTACCGGTGGTAATTTGTACTAGTGGGGTACTTTTGTAAATGCACATTAAGGTTGTTCTAGGAGGTTCTAGACCCCTCTTATGTTTCACTCTCTTGCCTCTCCACCAACTTAACCCCACTATTTAGTGGTGGTGGTGGTGGTGGTGGTGGTGGGTGGTGGTGGTGGTGTGTGTGTGTGTGTGTGTGTGTGTGTGTGTGTGTGTGTGTGTGTGTGTGTGTGTGTGTGTGTGTGTGTGTGTGTGTGTGTGTGTGTGTGTGTGTGTGATGGCTTCGGTGAGGGGTGGCCGAAGCAAAGGAAAACATGGAAAAATAAAAGAGAGGACGAATGAGAGAGAGAGAGAGAGCTGGTCAGTAAAAGAGAAGAGCATAAAGAAAGAAAAGGAAGCAAGAAGTGAAGAGGATTTGAGGAAGAAGAGTGGACTCTACAAAACAAAAAGGAAACGATCAAGCCAAGTTTTGGTCGTGGGTCGAGGAGCTCGTGTGAGACTCTTTCACATCTAACTGATGATTCTAAAGGATTGGGCAAGTCTATAAGACTATTATTGCACCAAAAACTACGAGAGATTAACGTAGGAAGGTTGAGGAACAGACTTAGTGCCATGGCCGAAATTAAAGGAATCCATCGATGCTCATAAGGTAAGTTTTTGTAGTTATGAGATCAAGGATCTTCTTCTGAAGGTTATTAGAAAAAATTTGACGTTTGAAATAGGAGAAAAGATGAAGAAAAATTAAGTTTTGAAATGGACTAACCGGGTCGGGCAACCCGGTTTGCAGGAACCGGATATGAAGCCCTGAGGAAGATGATGAATAGTGGTAGCGCATGAGGCCCACGCACAGCCACTTCTGGTGGTGCGTGGAGGCACATGCCACGTTATCTCAAAAAACTGTCAACATGAAAATTCATATTCTCAGTGATACAGTCCAACGTTAAAATTTTCGAGCCAATCAGACATATTTTCTGGGTATTTTTGACTATCCGAATGTTTAGACGTTATTTTAATCCGTTTAAAAGTTCCAAAAAATTGTGGGATTAAATATAGTGCCGTTTGAGACTATTAGTGGTCCTAAGACATGATTTATGGTAGGAAGTAACATTCTCGATTTTTACGAAACGACGTGCAAGTTGGTTCGATTGCGTATCTAGTACGTGTTAGTGGACTTTTATTTTATTAAAATATTATGCATGCATATTTATGTGTTTTAAATGTTTATTATGTGTTTTTGGTGATTTGTGATTAATTGGGATTTTATATGATTTTCAGTAATTTTATATTTAATTATTATTTTATTACACATTTTACGAGACTTTTCGTAAATTACATTTTATATATCATTTCAATTGTGGTTGGATATGATTTACGATGCGAGATATTGAGATACCAGAGTCTTGATAATTTTCATATGATTTTTGGATGGTTTTCGGATATATGTCGATGGCATGTTTTACGGTGTTTGTGATTGAGTTGTGTTTTGGGCTTAGGCCTGAGGTTCTAATTATGGTTTTGAGTTGTGATATGGATATGTGGTTTCTCAATATTTGTGGTGTGAAATTTTGTGATGATTTTGATGATTATGGATGACCCTCCTCGACGTGCGTGTTAGTTAGTAGTCTCAAATGTCGAATTGGGGGCTCTAGATCCTGAGTCAGTTCTCACTCAGACGTCGAGTTGGGCTCCAAATCCTAATTGAGCGTGTGAGGTCCACACTCGAACGTCAAGCGAGGCTCTAGATCCTAAGTGGTGTGCCTATTAGTAGTGTAGTGGATGTGATAACTAATGTTGTCATTGAGGATGGGTTGTATGTGGATCAGTTGTGTGACTGATGTGCTGGTTGTCATGATTACTGATGCTTGTTGTGTTATGGTCAGTTTACACGTTTTTTGAGGTCATGATTGAGTTCGATTTTTAATTGAGATTTAAATGGTTTTTATATGCATGCATAATTTTAGAAACTGAAGGTAAAATTTTATGTTTCAAACTATATTTTTAAATTATTTTTTTTCCACTCACACGGTTTTCATAACCCTTAAAGTTGCGGCACGAACTTCAAGGAAAATCAAGAGGCAGGGGGATGAATGATAGGTTAAATATCCCTTGTTTGACAACCTAAGGGTAATTTTGGTATTCTGCATAACTTGTTTGACGGGAGTAGAGCCCGGGTTGTAGTTTACATGGTGTTTTCAAGGTCGGGTCTTATCATGAGCCCCAATGGGGTAGATTGTAAGACCTACTCTTGAAGCATGGTAAGCAATCCCACATCATCTAGGAGAAAATTGGGGATGCGATTTATATGTGTGAGTTGGTCCCTATCTAGTCGGAGGCCTTTTTGGGGTGGGACCCCCAGGAGAAAATTTGTATAGCTAGAGGCCCACGTGAGTGCGGGCTGGTTGGACTGGCTGGACTAGTATGACCGAAGTCTGGCGGGGCCTAAAGAGAAAAATATTTGACTAGAAGGGGCGGGGCGGGCACCCTCCTTCTTCCACCCACTTTCTATGTTCTATATATATGTATGTGTGTGTTAGCTTGATTTTTCGGTGAGCTTGTAGCTAAGGAAGGAAAAAGATGAAAACCAAGGAAGAAAACAAGGAGAGTGAGGGAAATAATCAAGGAAAGAGAGGGAAGGAAAGATAGAAATAAAAAGGTAAAAGAATAAGGAGTGGAGCCTATACAGAAAATGTGAAAAGACGATGAAGAAGTGAAGGGGAAACTTGGAACCGTGAAGTTGTCACTTCGGGTTCTTAGTTTTCGAGCCCAGAACATGGGATGCAATCTGTTGCGTGTGTTTCTAGAGGCCAGACGATCATTTTAAGGTGAAAAGGGAACGTTTTGGATGCAGGAATGAGATAGAAACTGAGTGGGAATCCATATTCGAGGCTCACAGACTCGAACAGGATTTTGTAGGTAAGTTTCTATGTTTTTGAATATATAGATCCCTTCATGAGTTAGTGTGGAAGAGATTGAACAAAAAAGAAGTGAAAAGGATTAAGAAAGGAGGGTTTTATGGCTGTGTCGGGTCGCCGAGTTGGACGACCTGAAAACCAGTGAAACAGGCAAAGGTGGTGAGAAATAGTACCTACGCGTGAAGCTCGCGTGCAAGGGAGAAATTGGGCATGTGAGGGAGTGTGGTGGTCTATCTTAACATATGGTCAACATGAAAGTTCATGGATTTGACGCTACGAATCCAACAGTACAGTATTCGAGGCGATCAGATATCGTCTCAGAGCAGTTTTAACTGTATGAATGTTTAGGAGTCGTTTAAAGTTCGTTTAAAAATCCCAAAAAATTAGGGGATAAAGTGTAGGTTATAGGGGATGATTAGTAATCCTAAAAGTTGATTATGATAGGTGGGAAAGGTTTCAGGAATTACATAAAGGCGTGCAAGTTGGTATCAGTCTATATGGACAGAGTGAGTAGACCCTTTCTTTCTTAAACTTATCATTCATGCAAATTTATTTGTTCAAATGGTTTTATTTGTGATTTTGATGATGTTTCATTGATTGGGATTTTATATAAATTTGGGTGATTTTATGGATTATTTTTTTGGCACAAATTATGAGGTTTTGACTTAACTTGTGATTTGGGGTTTTGCCCAATTTTCGAGGTTTGAAATTTGGATTATGAAATTGATATGGGTTATAAATATGTGTTTTCTTGTTATCTGTACTATGATTCTGGATGTATGTGATTTGTGGTGATATAAAAAACCCTCCTTGGATTGCATGATTTCGTCCAGATGTTGTATCCTTGGATGGCCACTCAAACGTTGTATCCCTGAACGGTTGAGTTATGTGGTTGACGTCAGATGTTGTATCCCTGGGTGGACACTAGGATGCGGTATCCTCGAGTGGTTATATGATATGATGATCAGCCTACCAGTAGTGTAGTGTGATATATGTGGTTGGACACTCAGAATTTGTATCCCTGAGTGGCTATGTGATGCGATGATTGATATTCAAGCATCGAGGATGGGCTGGTTTAGTGTGATTGTGGTTACAGTGCTGATTATGACCTTATGTTGACTTACTTTCTAGTATGGTTGGATTTCTAATATTTGCGGGTATTTCGAGTTTACTGGTTTTCTATCTGTGTTATTGGGATTTTGAGAATTTATCAGATGCATGCATAGTTTTATAAAATGGAGGGAATTACTTGTGTTTTCGAAACTATGTTTTAAAATCTTTCTTTTGTTCACTCACACGTTTTTTTGGTTTTGAAACCCTGAGAGCTGTTCCACGAGAATCGAGTCTATTTAAGGGGTGAAGGCATGGACTAGAAAGAATTCGAGTATCCCTTGCTTGATAGGGTTCGAGGGTAAATTTGATATTTTTCTTACTTGTCAGAAGGGAACAGGGCTCGGTGTGTCTTACGAGGTGTTTCCAAGGTCGGGTCCTATCAACCATTCAGATCTTGGAAAATGTGATGAGGGTATTATGATGTTTAGTAAATGCAGGAAATTGAGTCCCCGCTATATTGGGCCATATGAGATTAGTAAGAGGATAGGTTCATTAGCGTTACTGTAAGACTCATGTCATGAGAAGAAGGGTGAAAAATCCCACATCACTCAAGGATGGAAATGTGAAGTGCTTTAATGTGTGGGCACCTATCTATCTAGCATGAAGCCTTTTGGGAGCTCACTGGCTTTGGATTTCTCGGGAACTCCAAAGTTAAGTGAGTTTGGGCTGGTGGAATCCCAGGATGGGTGACCTACTGGGAAGTTGCACGTGAAATCTTGGAAACATAACCGTGAGGGCTGGGCCCAAAACGGATAATATCGTGCTAGATGGGTCGGATCGTTACAATTACCCTCAGAACTCCCTCGAGCTTATGATGTGGGTCATGTTTTGATGCATGGAAAGAACTTACATGGTGAGTTGTAAGTGTTGGAATAGCAGCTTATTGAACTTCAAGGGGACTTAAGGTGTAAGTGTTGAAATAATAGCTTGTTGAGTTGTAAGTGTTGGAATAGTAGCTTATTTAAAAAATTGTTTTTTTTAAAAAAAATTTGTTACTTTTTTTTTCAAATTGTTTTCAACAAAATCATTTTCAAAAAAATTATTTTTTCAATTTTTTTTCCAAAAAGAAAATTTTCATTTTTTTTAATTACTTCATGAAAAAATACAGATAAAAAAATATAATTTTTTTGTGTGTTTTAAGTTTTTGTTTCTAAGGGTCTTAGGATGCCCTTGACCTGTCAATGATAATAATGACAAAAAAAAAGACATGGCTAAAAGATGATCACTACAACTTGAATTCATTTTTTAATACTTTATGATTGAATGTTTATGGCTTGTAGTAGATGATGCATGTTAAACTAGTACAGAACGACCATACTAAGATTTGTATGAATCATATGAACGCTAGCTATGTGGGCTTTAGAGCCTTATATACTTCTTTGTTGAGTGATTTATAGGAATTCTTTGTTTAAATTGATATACATAGGCCTCATAATTGCTTGCCATAGTTTTTAATGAACTCTAGAGTACTAAAACTTACTTCCATGTGATTTTTAAAGTTTTTGAGTCAATAAACTCTCTGATTTCGGACATGATTAAGGCAATAGGGTTAACACCACTTATTTAAATATTCATGTCCCTATTTGATCGCACAAGTGCGACTCCCCAAATTTGACCACTTTGAGCCAACATTGAGCCTTTCTTTCATCACCCTAAACATCTATTCCCTTGAGCTTAGTATAGACATCATTTACTCTTGTTCCAAAGACTTGGTTGAAGACTTCAAGATGGCGTGAAAAATGAGATATGATGATTGAAGTCTTGTATGTAAGTATAGAAAAGGACTTGATCAAACTACATTGTAAAAATAGAATTACCATGAAAAAAATAGGAGAGAAAGAAAAAAAAGGAAAAAAAAGAAAGAGAAAAATAATGAAAAAAGAAAAGATAATAAAAAAAAAATTTGAATATCTTGAACAGTAAATAAATTTTGAGTTTGAGTTAAGTCTTCTATACTTGTGAATTTGGAAACATTGAAGATTTCGGCCTTTGTCCTAATTACAATGCTCAAGCGCTTACAATGCTCAAGCGCATTTCAAGTATTTGCTAGGGAATAGCAAAGTCTAAGTGTGCCGGTATTCGAAACCCTTATGCATTTGTGATGGGAATCTTCGGTTGAGTCCTGGAACAAAATTTAACACCACTATCCTAAAAAATCTATGTCTCTACACCTAGCCTCATTACAACCTTCAAATAAAGACTTTGTGATCCTTGAGATGTGTAAACTTTGATTAGTTGAGTCTATCACTTGAGTAAGCTTATGGTTTGGTTCATTTGTGCAAGTATGTTTACTATCTTATGGTATATGTTTGAAATTTTTATGAAATAACTTACTTTCTATTATATGAGCATCTTTCTCACATACCTTAAGTGCAAACAAAAACCCTATACACATTGAGTGGAAATCATGAGTGCATATCGCTTGTGAGTTGGTTCATACTTATTTTATTAATGTTACATACATTTCATCAAGTTTACTCATTGTCTTATTTTTCAAGGCATTTTGTTATGATGTATTAACTTTTGAATTCCATATGCTATATAGCTTCTTAGTGTAAATCTTTGATGACATACTTATGTTAATACAATTTGAGACAAATGGTTAAGGGTTTAGTAGTTTTTGATTTTTAGAAAAGAAAAAAAAGAAAGAAAGAAAAAGTTTTCAAAGCCTTAGTTTGTTTTGGTATTTGCTAGGGACTAGCAAAGTCTAAGTGTGAGAGTATTTGATAAGCCTTGAATTAAGCATCATTTTATACCCTTTATGCTTATCTTTTAATATTTAAATACCAAATAATTGGATAAAATAACATCTTTTGTGAGAAATGTACAGAATTGGATTAATCTTGGAATTATGAGAATTTAGGCGAAAGAATCACCTCAATCAGAGTTATATTGAAGAAGTTATGATTGAATGAAAGGAGGCCAACAAAAAGATTGAATGAATTCGGTAGAGTCCTACCGAATCCATAAATGGCAGCCGAAATTACATTCGGTCGGCGCCTACTGAACAACTGTACCAAGCCTTGGCGTGCTCATCCTGAATCTCTTAAGCCATGGTCGGTGCACGTGTACCGAAGGGAACAACACCAAGCTCGACGCCCATCCACCAAAATCATGACCTGCATTCACCGTGCATCCACCGACAAATCTGCAACCTTCCTTGCCGTGTTGACCACACATTTGACTTCGAACTTCAGCCCAATTTTTGGTCCCCTTCCACCGAACTGTCTCCTGCTCAATTTCCACCAACGTTTTCCTTCTCTCTTGTGGAAAATTGTCCAATTCAAGCTTGGATTTGTTTTCTTTTTATCTAGGAAACCTTTTTAATTAGCATTTTTATTATCTTATTTCTTTAGGACTTTAATTTAATTAGTTTAATCATTTTCCTATTAGAATTAAATTGTAAACTCCTATTTATTTGAGGATTAATTTTCTCCTATAAATAGAGAGACTTAGGTTATTTGTAAAGGGTCGCTCATTATTTACACCAAAGCTTTGCTTAAACTAATTTCCCTTTTTCAATAAATTAGAGATTTCTTGTGCAAAAGTAAACTACACCATCCTCCATAATTCACCATCCTCTATTGCCATATAAAGCGTATTCCTGAGTGTCTCACTAAGAGTGTCGAACCACTTAGCATCTATAGGGCATATTCCCGAGGATTCAAAGTGTAACTCAACCTCTTAACCCCGTAGTTTTCTCTTTGTACTTGAATATCGTGTTTATTGGATTGATCATTAATTTTATTATGGTTCTATATTTTGTATTGATTTCAATAATCTTCCATGCTGTGTTTATGCTTAATACTTGATTAGATATAGGGCATATTCCCGAGTCTAGATCATTGAAAGTGTATGGAGTGTATTTCCAAGCACGTACTTAAGATAATGTACATGTATTTCATTAAATTAAAGTTTTGGAATTTCGTTGAATATAGAAATTGGTATGATTTATGAATGAGTTAGGTTAAAGATGAGTTAACCATGTAAATATTAGATTAGGTTAGTTTAGATTAGTTTAATTACTTAGGAATTTTAAATCAATCTCTTTACCCCCCCCCCCCCCCCCCAAAAAAAAAAAAATTAACTAATCAAACGATAATCATGCTTAGGTACCCTCAATCCCCGATTAAGAACGATCCCTATTTACCAATACTACATCTACAAAAAAATGTTTTTAATTGCATACGTTTCCTTAAGTGTTGAGTGTGACTTTGTGTTTACTTAATACTTAGTTTTTGCATATCAACTGTATCAGAAAACTCTTTCCTCGATGAAAGTGTTATGGAATAGGCCATGTAGGTACCGAGGCATTGATGAGGGCACCATATTCACATCTGCTTATATAAATTTCAACGACAAAATTTTGTTTTGGGGGTAGGTTGTAACGGTCCGGAAATTCATAAAAGGGTAATTCATGAAAATAAAAAATGAAAAAGACGATTTTGCCCTTATTAGGTCAAAGGTTGACTTTTTTACCTAGAAACTTTTTAGACGTTTTATGAGGACCGTTATGAAGATCTCGAACTCTTGAGTCTATAGACAAGTAGTATGCTAAAATATGAGATGCAATGGATTTGATATGGGTCAAAATTTAATAAGGGCATTTTGGTAATTTTGGACATAAGGGTATTTTGATAATTTTCAAGAAGCACCTAGGGTAGTCTAGAATCTTCTTTTATTTTCCCTCTTTTATCTCTCCTCTCCACCAACCTACTACGTCTATATATATAGGATGGTGTGTGTGTGTGTGTGTGTGTGTGTGTGTGTGTGTGTGTGTGTGTGTGTGTGTGTGTGTGTGGGTGCAATTCGGTGAACAAGAGCCGAAAAAGAAAACAAGCAAAAAAGAAAGAAAAATGGTGATAAAAGGAAGCGAGTACTAGCCAGGGAAAAGAGGAGAGCTCTAAAAGAGAGAAGAACACCACAAAATAAATGGAGAAGAGAAGACACCCTCTGTCAGGACCCACCCCGGTTTCACCCCGAAACCCGAGGTAAATCCCGCTCCCGTCCGACTCCCCGACACAACACCCAAGTAAAACTCACTCAAACCCAGTTAGACGCAGGAGTAACAATGTTCCAAAGTTATCGTTTACAGAGCATAGTACGAAAATACAAGGAAAATAAAAAAACGATAATTTACACGCACACGGAAGACTTTAAACTATTCCGGGATCCCTCACGTCACTTCTATGCCTCGGACACTGCCTCGACGTCAAGACCCCGCGCTAGCTCCACAACCTGGAGGGCAAGTTAAAACAGAAGATGTGAGTGGACCATAATAACAGAAAGGTTTCTAAAACCATTTATCAAAAACCGAGTTTAACCCTCCGTTTTGAAAACTACATGCATAACCACCAGTTGTTAACACAGTTATAAATCAATGTTCACAAAACATCACAAAACATCATAAGAAACAGAAACACTATAAAACAGTTATGGAAAACATGGCATGAGTATCAAAACCCGAAGCATAAACCATAAAACTCAAATCATCATTTCCCGATCAAACCTGCTGGACCTATCCGAGTCTTTAAACTCCCGAGTCTTTAAACTCAAGGCCTACGGGGGAAATCAATATATTCGAGTCTTTAAACGCCCGAGTCTTTAAACCCAATTCGGCCGGTCCCCCGTCACATATATCCGGGTCTTTAAACCCAGTATCCAGATCCAGCAAATCCAATCCCAAAATCATTGAAAACCATTTACCAATCCACATCCAAACCCGAATTCGAAATCACTGGTCCGATACCCTTCCGGCATCCAGAACCGTCATTCCGAACCCAAATCCGGAATCCACTTTCCAATTTTACACTCAAATTCCGCTTTCCGAAAATCATTTAATCACCAAATCATGTTTCAAAATCCCTTTGTAAACAATCAAACTAGTTATCCTTTAAAAATCCCAAAACCCTGGCATTTTACTCAGAACTCGACATTTCTCGTAAAACGTGCAATAACGTAAAACCAACCAAAACATATTCGATAAACATAAAATAATGATTAAAACCATAAAACGATTATAGAAAATAGTTATGCATGCTCGAGTTTAGAGAAGGGGTCCACTCACAGTACTGAGCCTTACTCGCGTCCCGAACGTCCAGCACGTTCCTCGGCTTCCTCGGGAAATCCCGATCCTGTTCACAATCACCAAATTACGTCACTAACACGTTCACGGAAGTTCACCTAACTTTCCTCAAAATTCCCCGAATCGAAAACGTAAAACCCGGGACCTTAAACTTTCACCCTCACGGAACTAAACTCAAACGACTTCCGATTGACCCGAAACCAACTCCATCGAACTCACCATAACTCCTAGACCAAAACCCATGTTGACCGTTTTCTCCATCGTTGCCGCACGCGCCCCCACGCGCCACCCAAAGTGGCTGTGCGTGGCCCTCACTCGCCTGCTACAGTGCACCGTCTTCCTCAGACGAACCCGGTTCGGCACAGTGATCTGCAACTCAGACCGGCGTGCACGGTTCTCCTTCTTCCGTCCACCAAAACGGTTCCTTTCTTCACCAACAGCATCGTCCAGGCCAACCCTACTGATTCCCCAACTCCGTTCACCTCGACACTGTCCCTAGCCCGTCGACTGAACTCGAAACCAGACGGTCAACTCCCCCCTGTTTCATGATTCAGCCACCTAGTTCACCTCCCTTCACGGTGGCTTCAACAAACTCTTCCCTGGACCTCACTGAACCTAAACCAACCCTCCTAGACCTTTGACTCAGGCCCAAGCTCGACGACTTTGGGTTCGAACATCACGGCAAAACAGAGCACCGGAGTGCCTGCCGTCGTCTGAGCTCCGCCGTGTACACCCCCGTCACGGCGACCATCCTAGTCGACGCCTAGGACCCTCCTGAACCTCACCCTGACCTCCAATCCTCTCGACTCTCAACCCAACCTCACGACTTAGCTTCTAAACCCAAACGACAAAACAGAGCAAAGAAACGGGGGTGAGGATTTACCTGTCCTCCTGTCGTCGTCGTGAGCTCAGCCGTGAGGTAGTAGCTCCTCCTGTCTTCCTCCGTCCTCTGAGCACTTCCCTTGACCTCGAGTGATCGATCACGGCTGCACCACCACCCAACTTCTCTGTTTTTCTCCCAGAGTTCCTCCCTGGTTCCCGTGGCTCACACCTCACACACACACACCCGCTGCACCTCTCAACCACCTCACCAACTTCCCTTCGATCTCCCGTCCCTCACTCACTCACCCGAACTCAGCAACCACCACAATCAGTCTTCAATTTGCCCTCAAAATCTCCCTCTGTTTTCTGTTTCTCTCTGTGTACACACAAGATCACGGGCACGGCTGCACCCCAATTCTTTGGGCCGTGTATGCACAGGATTCCACCAGAATCCTCTACACACATGCCACATGTCACAATCCACTCCACACACTCCCACATGGCCCAATCTCAGCCGTTCATTTCCTTTCTCTGTGCACAAATCCCAATGTGCAGGAAGACCAAATTACCCTTCATTTTAACTCATATTTACGGTTTTGCCACTAACTTCCTAGACCCATATCTCACACCTCGTAAGTCCGATGAATACGTGTCGCCTGTCATCGAACTCAGGACGACAAGAACTATCTAACCATCCTAGGTCAACGTACCAAAACTCGATTCTACAAAAAGTCAACTAATCCCCCTAATTTACCCAAATTACGGTTAAGCCCTCAACCTTTCGAACATCACAACTTCCTCCTTGGATGTCGGAATCGGGCGTGCCACCTGCCTATGGATTCGTGACGTCCTAAACTACGTCCTGGTCACCGGTCAAAGTTCATCGGACCATCCGAACTAAAAGTCAACGTTTTGCCCGAACCAGGGGCAAAATCGTCATCCTACGCTAATGACCTTTCGGAACCAACTAACCACCGATTAGCCTCGCTAATCACACCTTAATTAGTCTACTAATCCTGGCTCCCGGGACGGGTTGTTACACCCTCAAACTTAACACCAAACTCGATGCTACCCGTGAAGTTATTGAAATCATAACTTGTGTTTTAGCCATGGAAACTTAAAAAAAAAAGATCATTATGTTCTTCCCCGGACTCAGATGACCATGAAGCACCAAAGTTTTATGATTTTGGATCCAAGAAAGCTTCGAAGATAGTCCTTGAAAAATGGCTAAAACTTAAAGGAGGTAACGTTTTAGGAAATTACGAAAGAACGTGCAAGCCAAAATTCGACTACATGGACGGTGTGTGAGTGGACTTTCCATTTTCTTTAAAATTATTATGCATGCGTATTTACTTATTACTTGCTTTATTACATGATTTACGTGATGATGGTTCGATTGTGATTTTTAAATGATTTTTGATGATTTTACGGGAATTATTTGAAGTACACATTTTATGAGGTTTTCATAGATTATGTCTTGGGCTTAGGCCCGGATTTTAAAATATGAATTTGGTTAAGGAATTGGTATATGTATGAATGCATATTTTCTTGATATTTGTGAATTGTTATGTTTATAGACAACCTTCCATGGATTGAGGGTTGGTTGGATAATCTTAGACGTCCAAAGCCGAGCTCCGTTTTCCTGAGACAAGTTATGTGGTTATTCTCAAACGTCCAGAGCTGGGCTTTATTTTACTGAGACTATTATTTGGGCTATAACTCAGATGTCCAGAGCTGGGCTCTGTTTTCCTAGGTCGATCCACACTCGAACGTCCAAAACTGGACTCTATTTTCCCGAGTGGTTTTGCCTACCAGTAGTGCGGTTGATTATGATGATTGTTATTGAGCATCGAGGATGGGTTGGTTATGTGTGTTTATCATCGTGGTGTCTTAATAAATATTTATATGAGTTGATTCTTGATATTGATTTGATTTATTGATTAACGGTCACTTAACGAATATTTATGCTTTTGCGACTTTCTAACTAAATTTCCATAAAAATATTGTTTACTTTGAGACTTGATTATTCGTTGTTACGGTTTTTTCATATACATAAATAGTTTTAGAAAACAAAGAGTAAATAAATTTATGTTTTTAAAATGTTATTTTGTCTACTCACACGTTTTCTTAGTTTTGGTAATCCTCCAAGGGAATGTTGCACGAGAATCAGAGCTAAACAAGAGGCAGAAGCATGAAAGGTACGACATTACAAATATCCCTTGTCTGACAAGTTATAAGGGTAATGTCAGTATTTTATCTTTCAGACAGGAGTAGGACCAGACGCAGTTATCAAAGTGATTTAGGAATGGGTCATGTCAGCTAGGCACCTGAAGTTAGAATTTGAAATGAAAGATCTTGGGAGATTATACTCTATTTGGTACTGGAGCTCGATCACCATATTGATGGGACTTTAGTCCATCAATTTAATTATAACCATAAGATGTTATGACACTTTAATGATAATAAAGTGACACCCTCAAGGATGCCCATAATCGTCTTTAGTCTAGATCCTATAAGGGCAGTCTTGTCCTGTAGATGATAACAAATAGATATTGGAACTAGAAATTCCATATCTAAGTACAACATGCATATTATTATACTTGACTCAATGAACTAGACTAGAATTTCATTTGTTGTGTACTTCCTAGCTAGTTTTATGACGATAATACTTGTGGACTGCATTCCACCAATAATGAACTGATGATTATCTATAATGATAATGCTGCTAACATCGAGCAAATGAAGGCCAATTTCATTTAAGGAGAAAAAACCAAGCATATTGTAACAAAAAATTTCTTTAACCAGCAACATGCTCGAGACATGGATTAAGTAGACTAGTTGATCTACCCAGTATATAGTTTTCAAGGGTAGTTAATATGAAGGGGGGTATCTTGAAGCATACTAAGTATCCTGAAGCATATTGAGTATTCTAAAGCATACCGAGTATCCTGAAGTATACTAGTATCCCAAAGCATACTCATTTAACCATCGTGTAATCTTTTGTCCTACGATTGGCGTTATTTTGTCCCATTATTTTTTTTGTTACCTCTCTAGGTTTTAACGAGGCACAATTTTGGTATGGTTACCCCAATAACTTTGTATCTTCAAGATGCCACAATTTGACTCATATGCATTTGCTTATATTTTTCTTTTGACCATGGGCTTTTCCCACTTGGTTTACTAGGAAAGGTTTTTGTGTAGCAGCTATAATGCATCTTATTTCATAGACGTATTATCTACCCATTATCGAGAAGAGATGACTTCAAATACTTCTAGAAATTCTAATGCGCCTAATTTGTATCCACGCACAAGATCCAGACGTTCAACTTCAGTCAGAGCTCTTGCAGCGAAAACCAAGAAAAAAGTGAAAACTGAGAAAAAAGAAAGCATTTCATGGTCCTTGTTGTTATATCTGAGCATCCTTGCATCACGGGCAGCATATTCACCGATCGATTGGTTAGTGATCAGATGTGAATTCGAGTGAATAATGAGTTTTTTTACTCCCAACTCTTTGGCGAGGGCGAGCCCACAAATCAAAGCTTCATATTCTACTTCATTATTAGAGGCTTTGAATCCAAACTGCACTGCTTGCTTCATAATTGAGCCACCAGCAGTTATGAGAACAATCCCCGCTCCTTCCCCCTCTGGTTCGAGGAACCATCAACGGAGAGCTTTCATAGGAGATTAGAGGTTGAGGGTTGTAGAGAAGAGGGATTGTTGCCATGATCTTGTGACATGGAAGTGTCGGCGGCCCAGGGGGCTTTGCCAAGTTCCTTGCCATTGCTTCCTTCTATTGATGCTGGTGTGAACTCCATAACAAAATTTGCTAAGGCTTGGCCTTTGACGACTATTCTTGGACGATAGAGCAAATCATACTGACTCAACTCTATGGCCCATTTCATTACCCGATGTGCCTGAAAGTACGGTCGCAGCTTCTTTGTGGTAACTAGTAATTCCGTAATCAACTTTTCAAACTCCGAGTATCGTGTCTCAGCATCAAGGAGGGCTTTAGATGTGTCGAATACAGGAAGCTGAATCCCATTCTCTTCCCGGACAAGCGCGGAGCTTACTGTGACATCAGAGACTCCCAGATAGAGGTACAGGTCCTCATGATCCTTAGGTTTTGACAGTAGTGGTGGGGATGTCAAGTAAGTCTTAAGATCCTGAAATGCTTTTTCGTAACTTTCATCTCACTTATCTCTAGATGCCTTCTTTACTTCTTGGAAGAAAGGTTGACACCGATTGGTTAACTTGGACAAGAATCTGTTCAGTGCTGCTGCTCGATCAGTGAGACTTTGAATCTCTTTTAGACTTGATGGGGACTTCATCTCGAGAATCGCCTTGATTTGCTTTGGATTTGCCTCCATCCCACGCTGGGTCACAAGGTAACATAAGAACTTCCCTGTTGATACTCTGAAAGTACACTTCAGAGGGTTGAGCTTTATTTTCTACTTCTTCAGTAAGTTGAAGGTCTCTCGTAGATTGGTGATATGATCCCTTCGCTTTTCACCTTTGAACATGATGTCGTCGACATAGACCTCCATGGTCTTTCCAATGAGATCCTTGAACATCCGATTGACAAGCCTCTGGTATGTTGCACCAGCATTCTTGAGGCCAAACGACATGACCTTGTAGCAGTACACACCTCAGTCGAAGACGAAGGCGGTTTTATCTTTGTTTTTTCATGCATGAAAATCTGGTTATAGCCCGAGTATGTATCTAGGAGGCTGAGGAGATCATTTCCTGCAGTAGAGTCCACTAAGAGATCGATTCTGGGCAATGGATAGTTATCTTTCGGGCATGCAAGATTGAGATTTGTGTAATCAACACAAACTCTCCATTGTCCTACTTCCTTCTTCTTGACAAGTAAGACGTTTGCCAGCCATTCAGAGTGCGGAACTTCTTCAATGGATCTAGCAACGAGTAACTTGTCAATCTCTTCTTGGATGATAGCAATTTTCTGGAGGGAGAAATTGCGCCACTTCTGCTTAACCGGCTTATGATTTGGATTGACATGCAACTTATGGCAATCGATGGCAGGGTCAATCCCCGACATGTCAGATGGTGACCAAGCAAAAACCCCTCTTTCCTCACGCAGGAAAGCAATGAGTTCTTCTTTTTGTTTATCACTCAACCGAGCACCAATTCGAGCATGTCGCTCAGGATATTGAGGGTCAAGCTAAATGAGGGTGACGTCATCCTCTGGTTGCCCTCCTTCTGGGGTTGGCGGTTTCTCATAAACGTATGGATCTTGACCCGTTATTAGTTGATATTTAGGAGATGAAGTTCAACTTCCCATAATATTGCAAGGTTTTAATGAGGCAATACATAGGTGCGTAGTCAAGCAACACTATTACATGAAATATTAAAAAATGAGTGTTGTAATTGAATACATTTTTAGTGGCTATTACATGTAAATGGTAGAAGGGAAAATAGGTCATTTGTGTATTTGTAGACCCTAAGTATATATTGATATGTTTTGGATTAATGAAAGATATAAATGCCACCCTTCTTCACGACGCTTTCATATTTATGGCCAAATTCTAAGAATGGAACAAATCTTTGAAACGGAAATTCTTGTCGCCACCAATGGCTACACCAGTCAATTCAACGTAGGGTTCTAATTCCAATTTCAAATGTTAAAATTTTCTCTTTCAATTGGGCAATATTTGGCAATCAATGGAGACACCACAATTTCCAAACGGATCGAGGGGAAAGAAGGGGGATTCCCCACCAAATGCAAACATAAATTTGTTCTTCTCTACTTAAATATAACTTTCAATTGGTCATTAATAATTTATCTTATGTTTAATCCGTTGGGACTTCTGACATCCGACAGTTGCTCTGTTTTCGTTGAAACTTTTCATTAATAATTTTGGAGTTATTTACACAAAATCCCCATGTTTTTTGTTTTTTTATAAACGTCTCGTTAAGTTTTAAAGCTTATACAAACACTCTCTCAAGCTCCAAAAATATTACACATAATCCAAAAATTATAAAAAAAAATCTTTAATCAAATATAATATAAGTTATGTAAATACTAAAATGTTCTTATGATTATTTTGAATATCTTATCATTCCAATTTCGAAAATATTATTGTAAAAGCTCATTTGTCAATTTTAGGTTAATATTATGTTTTAATTGATAATCACTTAAAAAATGAGTTTATGTGTAATGTATTCGAACGTAAAAGGGTGTTTGTGTAAGGTCTAAAACTCGAGAGGATGTTTGTGAAAACACAAAAAATTCCAGGAGCTGTCTGTGCAAATAACTAGTCATGGGCATATAGTCCCAAATTATCGAAATCGTCCTGTCTCGTGTCATACCAAACCGAAAAAAAAAATTGAATAGTAAAATCGAATGGATAATCGGTACGGTACTGATACCGTACCAGTTCCAACAGGTACGAGATCGATTTTGGTGTTAGAGAATACCGTCAAGTACCAAAACCGAACTATTTTGATTTTTTTAATTAATTAAAAAATTAAGTTAAATCTAAAAATGATAAGAATAAAAACCCTAACAAAAAAAATTGCAACTATAAGGCCTTTTAATATATAGATCTTAAATTAGCTAGTTAAATTCATGAAAATAAATGATTGCAGCCAGCTTGATCAATATTTTCATGGAAATAAATAAGGCAAAAAGCATGTTAATTAACTACTCTTGTATGCATATGAATTTGAAGATTGATGGAAGAGTATACTAAATTAATAAGTATATATTGTGCAAGAATAATGATAATGTAGTTGTTAGTTAGTTAGTTGGTTTTCTAATTTTTTTACTTAGAATGCCAAAAGTAAATGCCCAAGAATGGTGATTGTGTGCTATAACAGCCATGATCTCTAACTCTCTTTCTTTTTCTCTTTGTCTTATAGGAACTCTAAATTAGAAAGAGGAGAATAAGCGAGAGGGGGCTGAGATGGATGAGCTAGTGAAGAGCAAAACCGTAGAGGCTAAAGCTCACTCTCTCACTCTCTTTTTCTTTTCTTCTTTAAATTTTCATGGCAATGTATGTGTGTGTGTATATATATATATAAGATGTGAGGTAGGCTAAGCTTGACGGAAGCTAGATGGATATTTGGTTGGGGGAGATTTACGCAGCTAGAGCAGGTTTTGGTACAAATTCCTTAGTGCAAAATAGTTTCGTATCAATAGATTAATTAGGTTTTTTTGTATAAATTTTGATTCAATTTTTTGTTAAGTAATTTTGCCTCAAAACCGAAACCGTACCAAACACAATTGGTACGGTACGGTACAATATCAAATTCAAATTTTGGAATACCGAACCAGTTAAAATTACATGATACGGTTTCAGTATCACCTCTGTACCGAACCTTACTGAACCTTGCTTAGGGCTACAAATAATCCATAATTTTGACATTCTTTGAAAGAATTGAATCCTTTTGAAACTTTTCATTGATCATTAATAATTTGTTTTAATAAAAAGAGCAGAGTAGATATCTTGCATTTCCATGGAGGAAGCCCAATTGTGTGAGAGCTTCATGGACTTACACAGTTCAAGGTTCATTGCGGGTATAACCATGGGCCCAATACAATGAAGAACCCAATTCCAATTTCTGGAGCATCACTGCGAAAAAGCTTCATGTTTGATATTTGGGATTTTAATGGAATAAGTGTTGGATATGTGGCTTAAGCATTATGAACACTAATGGATTACACATGAATTGTGTTTCACATTGAATTGTGTTTCACATTGGATTGTGACTCACATGTTGTTGTGATGCACATGTTATTGTGAAACACATGTGTAAATGAGTTGGTGCATTGATGTTCAACTCTCCACCCATCCTTATATAAAAGGGAGAAAGGAGCAATCTCAAATCATCCCAAAAAGTTGAGAGCTCAAAGTAGTTAGAAGCAAATGCTTTTCTAGGTTTGTTTCTCTAAGTTTTTCCTTGAGAGAAATAAGAGTGAGACTTTGAGTGCGAGGTTTGGTATTTGGGATTTTAATGGAATAAGTGTTGGATATGTGGCTTAAGCATTATGAACACTAATGGATTACACATGAATTGTGTTTCACATTGAATTGTGTTTCACATTGGATTGTGACTCACATGTTGTTGTGATGCACATGTTATTGTGAAACACATGTGTAAATGAGTTGGTGCATTGATGTTCAACTCTCCACCCATCCTTATATAAAAGGGAGAAAGGAGCAATCTCAAATCATCCCAAAAAGTTGAGAGCTCAAAGTAGTTAGAAGCAAATGCTTTTCTAGGTTTGTTTCTCTAAGTTTTTCCTTGAGAGAAATAAGAGTGAGACTTTGAGTGCGAGGTTTGGTTTGTACTCTAATTTTTGAGTAAAACCAACAAGGGTATTTGGGGATGCTATGTGGAAGTGAGGTTGAGAGTTAAAAAAGTGTTCCTCTTGTATTCTACTTGTTGTTCAAATTAGTGGAAATTGTGATCTCCCTCTCGTGGACGTAGGCAAATTGGCGAACCAAGTAAATTCCTCATGTTGTTATTCTCTTTGCTTACTTTATTTTAAATTTCCATATCATCAGCACCATAGTCACCTGTTTCTGCTGCCCAACAATTGGTATCAGAGCCATGAAAAGCACGAAGTTCGACCTAGTGCCTTTTGATTGAAATTCCAACTTCAGCATTTGGAAAAGTACTGTCAAGGACGTGTTGGTACAAATGGGGCAGATAAGGCTTTGTTCGACCAAAAACATGAGGAAATGAAAGACGATGATTAGAATGAACTACAAGAAAAGTCAGTGAGCAAGATACGAATCAGCCTTGTTCAAGAAATCAAGTACACGGTGTTGAACGAAACCTCTCTAGCAAAGCTATGGGAGAGATTGGAGAACCTATATATGTCAAAATCTTTGACAAATAAGTTGTACCTAAGGAAAGAGTTGTTCGAGTTGAAGATACAGGAAGGCTCGGACATCTCTGACCACATCAACAAGTTCAACAAATGCATAACTCACCTTATAAGTGTTGAGATTGAAATTGATGAAGAAGATCAAGCCATTATTCTATTGGCTTCTTTGCCAAAATCGTATGAGACTCTGGTGATCACGTTACTTATTGGAAAGCAAACTCTGATGGTGGATGAAGTGACAATTGCCCTTCTGGAGATAGAGAAGATCAAACAACCAAGTAGTTCGACTCATGCTGAAAGTCTTGTTGTTAAAAAAGATAATAACAAGACAAAATCAAGACGTGGTAGAAGTAAATCTCGTGGAAGAAATGGCCAAAATGATCATTCTAGGTCGCGTCCAAGGAAAGATGTGGAGTGTAATTACTGCCACAAAAAGGGACATATTCGACAATTTTGTCGTGATTTGAAAAGGGACTTGGAAGATAGGAAGAATCAAAAGCCAACATAAGCGAATATCGTTAATAATAAAGTCAATGATGATGACGTTGCTGATATGTTGTTGGCATCAACGAACAGAGGATCTCTAGAAAATTTGTGGATACTTGATTTGGGATGCACATATCATATGTGCCTTCACAAGGAATTGTTTTAAACCTACCATCCATGTGATGCCGGTACAGTTCTAATGGACAGCACAGTAAAGATTAAGATGCATGATGGAATTGTTAAGAAACTGGCAATGTTCGACATATTCCAGAGGTAAAGAAGAATTTGATCTCCATGGGAACATTAGATTCTCAAGGCTACAAGTTCTCAGCCAAGGACGGATTGTTGAAAGTCTACAAAGGAGCTGTCGTTGTGATGAAAGGAGACAAAGTTGGAAACCTATACAAGCTGCTCAAAGACACTGTTTTAGATGGAGCTGCTGCTGCTACCACTCATACAGGACCTGGAAATGACAACACTGAGTTATGGCAGATGCGCCTAGGCCATCTCAATGAGAGCGAGTTGAACAAGTTGCACGAGAGGAACCTGCTAAAAGGAATGAAAGGATGCAAAGTGGAATCCTGCAAATATTGTATTATGGGAAAGCAGAAAAGGGTTAGCTTCAACACCTCATCTCACACTAGTAAAGGAGTTCTGGACTATGTTCATACTGATTTGTGAAGACCCTCTCTGATTGCATCACATGGAGGTTCCATCTATTTTGTTAGCTTTATCAATGATTGTTCCAGAAAGGTATAGGTGTATTTCATGAAGCACAAATCCGAGGTATTTAATGTTTTCAGACAATGGAAGGCCGAGGTAGAAAATCAAACTAGTAGAAGGCTAACGTACATCAGAAGTGACAACGAGACCGAATTCAAAGAAAGAACCTTTCTAAAATTCTACATGAATGAAGGCATTGCTAGACACTTCACAGTTAAGAAGACTCCTCAACAGAATGGAGTTGCTGAAAGAATGAACAGGACGCTACTAGAAAGAGCTCCTGCATGAGGCTTAATGCAGGATTGCTAAATAATTTTTGGGCAGAGACTGTCAACATTGGTGTTTACTTGATAAATCGATCCCCATGCTCGGCAATAAATTTCAAAGTCTAGGAAGAGGTTTGGACTGGAAGGCCGATCGACTACTCAAATTTGCACATTTTGGGTGCCCAGCCTACATGCATGTAGCAGGTGCTGAGCATACAAAGTTAGATGCAAAGTCAAAGAAGTGTGTCTTCCTTGGCTATCCCAAAAGTGTTGAAGGGTATATGCTTTGGGACTCAGAATCAAAGAAGAAGGTCATCAGTAGAGATGTTATCTTTGACAAAGCCAGCATGTTGAAGAAAGGAGATATTAAGCATACTTTCATAGAAGATCAAACAAATAAGTTTATCATTGAGGTGGAGTTTAAAGAGAAGCACACTCCAACAACTGGTCAAACCCAAAATGAAGAAGAGCACCAAGAAGAGCCTTACTCTATTGTCGCCGATAGAGAAAGACGTACTATTAGAGCACCTAAGAGATATGATGACATGGTCTTTTTTTTCTATTCACTGATGCTGAAATTCCTTCTAGTTTTGAAGAGACTGTCAAATCAGCCGATTCTGACAAGTGGTCAGTAGCGATGGAAGAAGATATCAAAACACTAAAGAAGAATCGAACTTGGGAGTTGGTGGAATTACCCAAAGGAAAGAAGGCTATTGGATGCAAATGGATTTATCGAAAAAAGGAAGCAGCTACAAAAAATGAAGGAGAGAAGTTTAAAGCTCGGCTAGTTGCCAAAGGATACTCGCAGAAAGAAAGTATAGACTACAATGAAATTTTCTCTCCTGTAGTCAAACATACCTCAATACGAGTGATACTATCGATCGTGGCGATGTACAATTTAGAATTAGAGCCGCTAGATGTGAAGACAGCTTTCCTACATGAAGAACTAGATGAACAAATCTACATGCAGCAACCAGAAAGATTCAAACAACCAGGGAAAGAAGGACTAGTGTGTAGATTGGTAAAGTCCTTATATGGATTGAAGCAATCACCTAGGCAGTGGTACAAGCAGTTTGACACGTTCATGGTGTCTCATGGATACTCTCCGTGTGAGTTTGATTTTTGTGTTTAATCCAAGATGTTGGATGATGGTTCTTTCATTTATTTAACTCTTTATGTAGACGAAATGTTGATTGCTACCAAAAGTTGTCACGACCTGGCCATCTAGCACAATATTGTCCGCTTTGGGCTCAGCCCTCACGGTTTTGTTTCCGGGAGCTCACGTGCAACTTTCCAGTAGGTCACCCATCCTGGGATTGCACCAGCCTCAACTCACTTAACTTTGGAGTTCCCAAGGAATCCAAAGCAGTGAACTCCCAAAAGGCCTTGTGTTAGATAGATATGTGCCCACACATATAAGGCACTTCACCTTTCCCTCCCTAAGTGATGTGGAATTGTTCATCGATCTTACATTTCCAAGCTCACGGGTCTTACTCACCTTTCTTGCTTCTCAAGCTCACGGGTCCTGCTCACCGTTCTTGCTTCTCAAGCTCACGGGTCTTGCTCACCGTTCTTACTTCCATGACCGGGTCTTACAATCCACCCCATTGGGGCCCAACGTCCTCCCTGGCACACTTTTCGGTCAGGGTCCAGCTCTGATACCATTCTGTTAGGACCTATCCCATCTAGCACCATATTTTCCGCTTTGGGCTCAGCCCTCAAGGTTTTGTTTCCAGGAGCTCACGTGTAACTTCCCAGTAGGTCACCCATCTTGGGATTGCACCAACCCCAACTCCCTTAACTTTGGAGTTCCCAAGGAATCCAAAGCAGTGAGCTCCCAAAAGGCCTTGTGTTAGATAGATACATGCCCACATATATAAGGCACTTGACCTTTCCCTCCCTAAACGATGTGGGATTGTTCACCGATCTTACATTTCTAAGCTCACGGGTCTTGCTCACCATTCTTGCTTTCAAGACCGGGTCTTACAAAAGTAAATCTCAAATCTTTGAGCTCAAGAATAAGTTGAGTAATGAATTCGAGATGAAAGATCTTGGAGCTACTAAGAAGATTCATAGTATAGAGATCTACGGAGATCGGAAAGGTGGCAAGTTGTGGCACACTCAAATAAGCTATGTGAAGAAAGTTCTGGAAATGTTTAGTATGCTTAACTCTAAACCTGTAAAGATTCCGTTAGCAGCATATTTTCGTTTATATTCAGAAGTTACCTTAACAACAGATGATGAGGTAGAGTATATGGCTCGAGTTCCTTATGCAAATGCTATAGGTGCCTTATGTATGCTATGGTATGCCCGCGACTATACATTTCTCAGGCAGTCAGTGTAGTTAGCCGATACATGGAAAATCCAAGAAAGAAGCATTGGAAGGTGGTAAAGTGGATTTTCAGATATCTTGCTGGCACAGTTGGTTATGGGTTACTATATGACCAAAAGATATCTTCAAGCATGGTAGCTAGACACGTTAATTCTGATCATGGAGAAGATCTTGATAAAAGAAGATCTATGATAGGTTATGCTTTCACATTTGGTGGAGGATTGATTTCATGGAAATCTGTCCTTAGGAAACTGTTGCATTGTCCAATATAGAAGAGGAATACATGGCGACCACTGAAGCAGCAAAAGAAGCACTCTGGTTGAAAGGTCTAGTCAAAGAGCCTGGTTTTAAACAAGATATTGTTCAGCTACAGTCTAACGACCCGTCTGAATTAGTGGGATTAATTAAGACTTTATGACAGATTAGCAAGGCTAATCGAGGATTAGACGAGGATTAACGGACGAGCAGGGCGAAATGAGGATTTTGCCCCTAGAATGGGCGAATCGTTGACTTTTCATTCAGGAGGTCAAATGGACTTTAGCTAATGACTGTGACGTAGTTCGGGATGTCACGAGTTCATAGACAAGTGGCACGCTCGATTCCAACGTTTGGGGAGGAAGTTATGATTTTCGGAAGTTCGGGGGCATTTTGGTAATTTGATTGAATGTGAGCAAATAGTTGAATTTTGACCCGGGAGGTCCGATAGACGAGGGTTGGGGACCGTTACATAGATCGAGACGATACAAATCCGTAGACAGGCGGAATATCGAATTCAGACGTTCGACGGAAAAGTTACGGTTCACAAAAATTCGAAGGAACTATTGCACGAATTACGAAATGGATGCCTTTTGGAATTATGTGTGCCCAGATATTTTGGGGCAGGCCCAATGGATGAATGACACTTGTCATTCATCCATTGCCCACCCAAATTGGTTCTTGCATATCATCTTCATTTCCTTTGTTCGTCCAAGCCAACCCGATCTCACCCACCTTGAACCCAATCCAAATCCCTTCACCCATCTGATCGTGTGTGAAGCCAGAAAGTGACCTGAGGACGTGGTGGTGGTGGCTGACCGAGGACAAGACCACCATGGATGGTGGAGGTGCAGAGGTAAGCCGATTACCCGGTTATGCCATTTTTCCTTGTTTTTGTGATTTGAACGTTAGGGCCGGTTTCTATTGATTGGGGAAGGATTTCTAGGTTGTTAGGAATGAGTATGGACCATTTTTTAGGGCTGAGAAGGGCGGTGCTACCTAGGAGGTGATCGGGGAACTTGGACTGAAATGGGGAGGTTAGAACAGATGTGATTTAGGTGGTTTTTCTTAGGTTTCTTGATAGGAATTGATAGGAAATGAGAAAATAGGAAGAATGGAATCGAAAAGGAAAATATTGGACGAAAAATGAGGGAGGAATGTAGCCAGACCGGTGACGCCAGTCCAGCTGGACCGGTCGAACCAGAGAACCGGTCGGACCGGCCGTCGAGAGGAAGAAGAAGAACTGTAGCCCGGCGGGTGAGGCCCACGCGCAAGGCAGTCTCAGGGCGCGTGATGACGCGTGGCAGGGAATCTGGGGATGTGTCCAACATGAAAAATCATATATTTGATGTAACGAACATTTTGGGACTGGTTTCGTGTCAATCGGACATCGTTTCGATATAGTTCGGGATGTCCGAAGGTTTAGGTTCGCATTTTAAAAATAGTTAAAAATTCTGGAAAATTTCGAGACTTTAGTGAGGGGTTATTTAAGTAGTTAATAACCTTCTATTACGATTTGGACAGGTTCAGGAATCCCGGAGGCGACGATTGGCCTAGGAGAGGCGTATGATGCGCGTATCGAGGCACGGCTTCGGACGGTCTGTGAGTGGACCTTTCTTTTGAACTTGATGCATGCATAAATGTTTTATAAGTGTTTTAATATATGTTTTGTGATGCCATGAATAGGATTTACGTATTTGCACGTATTTTGAGATTATTGGTTTTAGACGATGCTTGTACGTGCTAGGTTTCAATGAGGGTTTAATGAATTGGTTTTGGAATTGGAAATATGAAATCGGGTGCGAGGCCCATTTGATTTACAAACTCTCAGACTTGGAGTCCATTTGATTTGACGAGGAATCAGACCGAGGGTCCATTTGAGTATACGATCGGGCCGAGGGCCCCATTGGTTTACGAATCCGGGCTTGAGGCCCATTTGGTTGTAATATCAGGCTGGAGGCCCCGTTAACTGTAGTATCGGGTGTGAGGCCCTATTTTTTGTGAAATTGGGCTTGAGGCCCCGATGAGTTATGGTTTCGGGCTTAGGGCCCAGTTATTTGTGATATCGAGCGAGAGGCCCAATTGATTGTAACATCCGGCTTGAGTCCCAGTTCGGTTTATGAAATGAGAATTCGGATTGAGACCCTGTTGAACTGTGGATTTAGGCCGAGGCATGTGAAATGGATTTGAATCGGATTCTAGGAATCCTGTTGAGATGAATCGGGTATTAGACCCAGTTGAAATATGTTTTGAGAAGAAAGAAAGTATTTGAAAATGTATGAAACCCTCCATATGATTTATATGGTCTCCTCCAGACGTCGGCATGGAGAGTCACGATCCACATACCAGAATGGGTATCCCCATAGGGATCCCGTTCCAGGAGTGGAAGTTATGATGTGGTCCCGGACCAGATTCTAGAGAGATGTTCGGACTAGAACCGGAGATAGAGCTCGGACTAGATCCAAAGATAGAGCCTCTCAGATGGAGAATTCCTGGGGGAAGACTCAGAGTGAGACCCCGAGTAGTGTGTACACTAGTATAGATATGATGAATCGTGACTTATATCGGGGATGTGTTCCCTAGGGGCTGTGTGCCCTGAGTTGGCATCTTCTCGGAAGTGCCGTAGATGGGTTATACGTATGTTGATACGTATGAGGTTTTATTAAAGTGGTTTGGGGGTGGAGACCCTGTGTTCCATGTTTTAGAAAGTGATTTGGGGCGGAGACCCCGTATTCGATGTTTTGGAAATGGTTTGGGGCGGAGACCCGTATTGAATGTTTTGGTATTTCACTGAGAATGTTGATTTGGGCCGAGTTCCCACATGTATGGATTTACGGGTTTTTGTGATTTCGAGTTGGGGACCCATAAATGGATTTATGGTTCATGACGGTTTATGGGGACCAGCATGAACCCTTGAAAGGTTTTTATGGGTCATGACGGTTTATGGGGACCGGGCATGAACCCTTGAAAGGTTTTGAGAATGTTTTCAAATGGTTTTATGAACGTTTGATAAATGGTTTTTGAATGCATGCATATGCTTTTAGTGAAGGGCATAAATATCTTTCGATGAAATGTTTTTATTAAAATATTATTTTGTCCACTCATGACTTTTAATGTTTTGAATGCTCTTCAGGTTGACAGCGGATGCGGGTTGTAGTAGAGATCGAGATATCACACTCCTCCTACTACGATCCTGGCGTACTCTGGAAGCCCGGTGAGGGCTAGAGACAGATTTTTCCCTGGTTCGTGTCAGACAGGATCAGGCGCGTCCCATGTTAATCCCAGGGGATTTGGGACGGGTCCTGACATACAGTGTGATAGTCAAAGTGCTATATTTTTTTTTGCCAAGAATCAAGTATTTCATGCGAGGTCAAAACATATAAATATTCGATATCACAAAAGAATGGATCAACTCAGAAAAAATTGTTTATTGAAAGTCCACACAGATGAAAATGCAGCTGACATGATGAATAAGCCAGTTTCTACAGAAAAGTTCAAGCATTGGTTGAACTTATTGTAAACATTATACTAAGAAGCGACGTGGTGCGGCGCGCCCCTACAAAAAAAAAGGGTGCATGAAGGGTATTGGAAGAAGTACCCTTAAGAGATGGCATAATCTGAAGCCAAGGTGGAGATTGTTGCATATGTGGCTTAAACATTATGGCCAATAATTAGATTACACATGAATTGTGTTTCACATTGGATTGTACTCACATGGATTGTGACTAACAAGGATTGTGACTCACAAGGATTGTAACTCACATGTTGTTATGATGCACATGTTATTGTGAAACACATGTGTAAATGAGTTGGTGCGTTGATGTTCTACTCTTCACTCATCCCTATATAAATGGGAGGAGGGAGCACTCTCAAATCATCCCAAAAAGTTGAGAGCTCAAAGTAGTTAGAAGCAAATGCTTCTCTAGGTTTGTTTCTCTAAGTGTTTCGTTGAGAGAAATAAGAGTGAGACTTTGAGTGTGAGGTTTGGTTTTTACTCCAATTTTTGAGTAAAACCAACAACGGTATTTGGGGATGCTATTGGGAAGTGAGGTTGAGAGTTAAACAAGTGTTCCTCTTATATTCTACTTATTGTTTAAATTCACTATGCCATTTTTAATCTTAGATAATACTAATTAGATGACAGTTTCTTCTAAAAGTGTCATCTTATTCTGAAAGATCACGATTTTGAATAAAAATATCATCTATGATCATATAAAAGTGCAAAAATGTGTTTTCCTAACTTTTTCTCCTTAAATAGACAACACTTTGTTTTAGTAAGTGTCGCCTATGGAAAATAAAAATCTCTCTTTCACATTGAAAACATCAAAAGCGCAAATCAAGTAACACGCGAGATACTGTTGAAATAAAATTTGCGGATAGTGGTCCCGTGTTGGATCCCCTGCGCGTCAAATATTTTGATCTTTTTATTGTCAAACTCTCAACCCAGTGCTCTCCCTCGCTCTCTCTGCTGTAGTCTCCAATCCAAACCTCCCCCCTCTCTCGGCAGACCATCTCTCTCGCAAAGAACCAAATCAAAGAGATGTCAAATCTTCTCATGAAGAGCCAAATCTCAAAGAAACCCAGATCTTTCTCACGAAAAACCAAATCTCAAGGAAACCTCAGATCCTTCTCCCTTTGCAGCGGGAAGGGTGGCGATGCAAGGTTAGGTTTCCCTTCGCGGGAAATCCTAGTTTTCTATTGGGTTTTAGTTTCCAAATTTTCACATTCGACGGCCATCTTTATCCTCTGAACACGAAGACGGTAACAACTCCATAACCGTTTCTCATAAGAAGAAGACGACTTCGTAAGCCTCTTAGCTTTCTCTGCTAAATTGAACCGGAACTCGGGCTTAGGGTATCCTCACTCAGAAATTGCGAGGCGTCTTTCTCTGATGAGTTTAGGAATGACGAGGCGTCTTTCCATGAGATGGAGAACAATGATTTCACTGATCCTGACCTAATTTACCATGTCAGAGATGTTCTTTGTTCCGTGACTAAGGTAAGAATCTCAGAACTGGAAATTTTGCTTTTTGTTGGCTTGTACTTGAGCGTTTTGTTTTGGGCATTGGTTTAAAAACTCTAAATCTGGATGGTTTTGGTCATTCTATGCTAGTTATGTTTCTTGTGGTGTTGTAATTTGTAGATTCCTTTTGAGGAATAAATTTGATTCTAACTAAACCCTTCACCTGCTTTGTATAACTTAGATTGATTGCTGAAATTAACACTCTGAAAACCCTTCACCTCCTTAGTATAACTAAACCCTACATATAATATATTAAGATAAGTTACACCATGATAAATCAATTTGTGAAATATTCCACAGTTTGCCAACTAATGAAAAATACGAAAAATTTACATCTCCCTAAGGTTTTGGGTGTCAACGCAGTCGATAGAGTTATGTTGGATGCTCCTTGCAGTGGGACTAGGGTAAGCACTTGTGGTGGCACAGTTACAAACCTTTGTTGGCTTCAATCTTGATTATTTGATGAAACCTAACTACTGTTTGGTTGCAGGTTATATCTAAATATGAGTCTGTTAAGACTTCTAAAAACTCTGATGAAATACAAAATGTGCTCATCTGCTGAAGGTATGTTGTTCTTTCATGCTATGTTTAATCCTTTCAAGGTTTGTTTGAGTTCTTTGATTATGATTTTTGATTCTAGACTAAATTGTTGGTTAAAAGTTATTACATGTTTAGTAAATTATAAAAGAAAGGACAATCAACTCTTCTTCATCGGGATGACCAATCAACTCTTCTTCTTCGTCATTGGAGGCTCCCTATATTTTTTGACAAAATTCAAACCTCGTGTATTTGACAAAGCTTCTTCTTCTTCTTTGAATTTTTTTTGTATTTAAATTGTCAGTATTTATGTTTATGCAGTAATAAATCATGAATGGAAATTTTGAAATTTGTTTTCAGTTTAGTGATAGGTTGAAGATTTACCAGAGCTTGATTTCAGTGAAACACCTCATGGTCATGTGTTACCAGTGAGCTTTTCATGCACTTTTAATTTTCCTATGAACTTGATCGAAGTGAATTATGTATGAACATCTTTTACATGGTTTCAATTGTTCTATAAGTTTGTCAATTAAGTATTGGATTCATGGATTGAGCCTTACAATTTTTGTTTTTGTTTTTTTCCACTGGTGATTCATAGATTTTTCTAATCTTTGATGCATCACACAAAGCAGCATCTGGAGTAGGTAATTTATCGTGCAGATGCATCCCTGTAAACCATCAGCGATACGACTTGGTGTTGGAAGTATAATATCTCTCCTCTCTTCCCTTCTCATATTATTATCTTTCACTTTGTTGTCCAGTTTGATCGAGTATCTGGCTTCTAAGCTTGATTTTCTGCTTTTTTAACTTCCAGTTTTTCCAGTTGTTAAATTGTTCTGTTTTCTTTAATATGTCTGACTTGTGCCTTTGTAACATATGAGATTTGTGTTTGAAAGCTCAGAATTTAAATTTGAAGCTTACTTGTCATTTTTTTTTTTGCAGTACTATCTCAAGTGAATTGGGAGGAGCACCATTTGGGTAAGTTTTTTTTTTTCCTTATTTTTATGTATATAATCATGTTAATTTCCTTAGAACGAGAGAATGTTTCATTCATTACTCACAATTATTTTGTATGTGTTGCTTTAAACTCTTGTGTCTTGACGAGCTGGTAAAATCCTGGTTGATGAAACTTGGGGCTCGTTTAGATGGATCATGGAGCGATCCCAAATCTAGGGATTTAGATGACACTATAGGGCTCAACTTGTTTGTTTTGTCCATAACAATCATTGTATGCTAGGATTTCAATCTATGTGCTCAACTTGTTTGTTTCGTCCATAACAACATTGTATGCTCAAATGAACTTTACATCTAGTAATTTCGCATATATGTGCTCATGCTGTCTGTTGTCGGCTTGTGCGCATTAGTATCCATGTTGTCTGTTGTCGGCTTGTGCGCATGTGTGATTTTTGACAATCTGGTCAATTTTTCCCTGTTAATTACAAGACTTTTAACAGGAATGAACTTGTTCAAAGAACAAATGTTCCAATGCAGATAAGATGTACTGATTTACTGTTGTTACTGGGATGGTGTTGTGTTTACTTGTAATTATTGTTGTCTTTCTTTATATATATATATATATTTACTTGTTTAACTGGTAGTTAGCACTTGAGCATGTCATCAATTGATTAAATTTGACAATATATAGGAGAAAAAGCTTAAGAAGATCTGTGATGATATACCTACTCTTGATGAGCTTCATGCTCTTGAGGCAGAGGGTTTGAGAGTTGATGTCATTCTTGTAGATAGTGCAAAAGAGAAAAAGCTCTCCATGCTGAAGCAACTGATTGTGGCTCTGGTGAAAGGATTGAACTCAAATCCAGTTGCAATGATAAAAAAGATTCCTGGACTGGTGAGTAATTTTTTTTTTCTTGACCTATTTTGAAGCTACCTTGAGTACACATTTCTCTCCATTTTGATAGTTTATGTGTTTAACCTATTCTTTCATGCCCTATATTCAATTTCAACTGTCAATTTCAGCTTTTGATCAACCATAACTTGTCTCATAGGTTGATTTTTTCATCCGTCTATGGTAAAGATGGTTCTTCGGGGAACCACATCTATTTTTAATGCATTGTTTCAATGAGCCGGATAAATTTTGCTTCATTAGTAGTTCTATTTGTGTTGTAATTTATGAGATCTTTCTTTAGGTGTCCTCCCTATGTTTGGATCCCTATGTTGGGATCGTTGGGGGTGGTCTCCTAAGATTGTCTAGTGCTCTGTTGAGTTATATTGTTGTTGAAGCCTAAGTAGTTTTTAGTTTCTCTTGTTTCTTTGATGTGATTTTTCTGCTGCCCTTAGGCTATGAAAGAACAAGTAAGCACAATTATAACTCTCAAATGCTAACTTCTCACAGGTATGGATCGTATGGTCACTAACTTAGGCTATGAAAGAACAAGTAAGCTTTCTTCTCTCGCCAATTTCAATTTCAGTCATTTGAAATTTAGATGTTGGTTGAATTTTTATATATGTTTGGAATTCACTTTAATTTAGATTGTTAATGGGTTGGTTGGATTTTGATGTTAATTAGCATGGGTTGATTAAATGTGGATGTTTGGAATGGGTTAATTAGTTGAAATGAGTGTTTAGTTGATTGGGTTTCGTTCATTTGTTTGCGATTTTAAGGAAGAAATTTGGAAATTGTTAACCTTTGTCATATAGGATTTGGAATTGATTCACATTATTTCACGTTTTAGCTGATTTTTGGTTGGTGAATTTAAATTTAGTGCTCATGTGTACATTGTTTGAAACTATGAATTGCATAGTTACAGTTTTTTATTGTTTTTAAGCTTTTCTTTTAGCTGAATTTGAGTCTCATAGGAGAACCGAAGCAACCAATTGGTGGATTGAAATCTAGCATGGTGGCTGGTGGTACCAATGGTGGAACGGAAGTAAGGCACAATGATTATGTTGAAGTACATAATGTGGTCTTTACTCCATACACATTGGAGTGTGCTGCAGGTGGTAGTGGTGCTTGGAATTGAGCAACAAAGGAGTGTGATCAATTGTATACTTGTTCCTTGTACAAATTAGTGGTTGTACAAATTAGTTGTTAGTCCTTGAATGTAACGACCCGTCCCGAATTTCGGAATTAGATTAGTGACTAATGGAAGATTAGTGAGATTAATCAGTGATTAGTTGAGCGAAATCAGACGGACAACGCAAAATGATCGTTTTGCTCATAGATTGGGCAAATTGTTGACTTTTGACTCGAAGAGTCAAATGTACGAAGACTGATGATCATGACGTAGATCGAGACGTCACGAGTCCGTAAACAGGCAGCACGTCAAAATCAGATGTTCGACGAGAAAGTTACGATTCACAGAAGGTTTGAGGCATTATTGCACATTTTACGAGACAGATGACATTTGTCATTCAGTGGGTCAGATATTTTCCCCCGGCCCAATGGATCCATTGCTCCCATTGCATAGATACATGCATATCCCTTCCCTTTCTTTGCTTTTCACTTGTTTCATCCAACCAAACCTGATGAATCCCAAAACCATTACCTTTCCCTTTTTCATTCTATGAGAGGCCAAGAGAGGAGATGAGGATGATGGATGGACTGAGAGAAATGGTGGCAGACTGCACGACCGCTGTAGGTGCGGCGATGGCGTTCACGACCAAGGTAAACTTGTACCCTTTATATTTCAAATTTTGGATTTTGGGATTTGGACGTTTTGAATGGGTTCTAATGATTGGATGATGGTCGTGGGGGTTGTATGAGTCATATGGGACCAGGAATGGTGGTTGAGGACGGCTGAGTGGCCGGACTGACGGTAGAGAGGGTTTTCGGTAGTTGGCCATCAAATTTGGTTTCCGGCCAGGAATGCTTAAATCGAACCCCCAAACATGTTTTTATGAATCCTAGGAACTTGATGGAACCCTTAGAATGAAGGTTTGGCCCTTGGTTATGCCTAGAACTTGGAATGAAATTTCAGGTTTAAAATGGATTATTGAACCAATAGGTTCTAAGCTAGTTTTCTTTGGTTTAATCACATAGATTGGAATTGATTAGAGGAAGGTTTAGGAATTGGAATAGGCGAAAATGGATAAAAAATGGAGGATTTATGGGCTTGGACCGGTCACGCTGGTCCGGTCGTACCAGAGTTGCAGGGTTGGACCGAACTAGCTGGTCTGCACGAGGATAGGGAAGAAGTGTCAAGGCGCGTGGAGTCTACACGCAACCCCTTTGGGCGGCGCGTGAGGGTGTGTGGCACCTCTTTTGGGGAAGTGTTCAACATTACTTTTAATCTATTTGATGTAACGAACATTTTGGGACTGATTTGGAGTCAATCAGACATCGTTTCGATATAGTTCGGGGCGTCCGAAGGTTTAGGATCGAGTTTAAAAATAGTTAAAAATTCAAAAAAATTACGGGGCTTCAAGGAGAGTTTAATAAGGTAGTTAGTTACCCTCTAGTGTGATTTGGACAGGTTTGGGAGCCCCGGAGACGGTGATTAACCCGAGAAGGTGTATTGGCACACATATCGAGGTGGCAGCTCGGACGGTCTGTGAGTGGACCTTGTTTTATAAATTGATACATGCATAAATGTTTTATGAGTTTACATACATGTTTTAAGATGCATTGAGTGCATTTGGTTGTGGTAGTTAGTATTTACTTATTTGCATGTATTTTGAGGTTTTCGATTTTATACGGGGCTTATATGTGCTTGTGGTTTCGGTGATGGTTTAATGAAATGGATTTGGATTTGAAAAGGTAAACTCGGGCATGAGACCCATTTGTTTTGGAAACCCTCGGACTCGAAGTCCATTTTAGTTACATTATCGGGCCAGGGTCCCAATTGGTTCGTGGATTGTTTTCGAATTTGGAAATATGGAATCGGACATGAGACCCATTTGATTTACGAACTCTCGGACTTTGAGTCCATTTGATTTAATAAGGCATTAGGCCAGAGGCCTAGTTGGTTTACATGAACGGGCTTAAGGCCCAATTATGGTTTATGATTGTGATTTCGGGTCGGGGACCCATAAATGGATTTCTTGATTCATGACGGTTTTATGGGAAATCGGGTATGAATTCTTTAAAAGGTTTGAATGATTACGAAATGGTTTTTCATATACCATCCTTTATTTATGGATTGTCTCATTCGGGTAGGGTCGTTGGCCTGGGTGGACCTCGGAGTAGTCAATGAGCACTAACTAAGTGGAGTCGCCCCCGTAGGGTACCTTACTCTCAGGAAGACATATATGGATTATAACTCTCAGGGAGGGTCATTGATCTGTGGACATTGACCTGGGTGGATCCTGGGGAGACTTGAGATTTGAGACTCAAGGTAGCTCGTAGCTTTGGAAATCGTGATAAGATTGGTTATATGATATTTGGTAAACATGGTTGATTGAATTTATGACATGGTAATTGGATTTCAGAAATGATATTTCTATGTTTTATGGATTTGGGTAGTGACCCACGTGGATCTTGATTTACGGATTTTCGTATCCTTTGGTTTTGGCCTGAGTTCCCACATATGTCGGATTTACGGTTTCGTATCCGTGGGGTACTTTACTCTCAGGAAGGCATATATGGATTATAACCCTCAGGGAGGGACATTGATCTGCGGACATTGATCTGGGTGGATCCTGGGGAGACTTGGGATTTGAGATCCCAGGTACCACGCGCGTAGCTTTGGAAACTGTGATAGGATTGGTTATATGATATTTGGTAAACATGGTTTATTGGATTTATGACATGGTAATTGGATTTCAGAAATGATATTTATATGTTTTATGGATTTGGGTAGTGACCCATGTGGATCCTGATTTACGGATTTTCGTATTCTATGGTTTTTGGTTGAGTTCCCACATATGTCGGATTTACGGTTTCGGACTAAGGCCCAGGATTCGAAAAAAAGGGAAATGGTTTCTGGTTTTCTTAAATGGTTATATGATATTTGGTAAACATGGTTTATTGGATTTATGACATGGTAATTGGATTTCAGAAATGATATTTATATGTTTTATGGATTTGGGTAGTGACCCATGTGGATTATGATTTACGGATTTTCGTATTCTATGGTTTTTGGTTGAGTTTCCACATATGTTGGATTTACGGTTTCGGACTAGCCCAGGATTCGAAAAAAAGGGAAATGGTTTCTGGTTTTCTTAAATGGTTTTTATTAAATGGGAAATGAATTGATTTTCGAATGCATGCATGCTTTTTAGTGAAGGGTATAAATGTCTTTATGAAATGTGTTTGTATGAATTTATTGTTTTTCGTCCACTCACAGCTTTTAATGATTTTAATGCCCTTCAGGTTGATCACGGATGCGGATTGTAGCAGAGATCGAGGCATCACACTCCACTGGATCCTGGCCGCGCTCTGAAAGTCGGTCGGGCTAAAAGTTTTGAATTATCTCTTGTCTGACACTTTGTGTCAGACAGGAGCATGACATATCCCGTATTAATTCCGGGGGGATTGAGATGGGTTGTGTCATTGTACAAATTAGGTTGTTGGTCTTTTATATTTGTTCATCCTTGTGTAACATTATGTATTGTATTAGTTACAATTGAATTCATGTACTTTCATATATATAAAAATAACGTTGGATAATTTTGCTTCAAAGATTTTTATTTTTTTGAAAGAATTTATATATGTGATTTAAGGCATTGTCTATTAACTCTTCAGACAACGATTTTTCCTGGGGGTATTGGGATGGGTTGTGTCATTGTACAAATTAGGTTGGTCTTTTATATTTGTTCATCCTTGTGTAACATTATGTATTGTATTAGTTACAATTGAATTCATGTACTTTCATATATATAAAAATAACGTTGGATAAATTTGCTTCAAAGATTTTTATTATTTTGAATGAATTTATATATGTGATTTAAGGCATTGTCTATTAAGTCTTCAGACAACGGTTTTTCAGAAAATACTGTCGTCTATTGATGCATCAGATAACAATTTTTCTGAAAACCCGTTGTTTGAAGGCTTAATAGACAATAGTTTTTTTGGGTTTAGTTTTTTTTCTTTAACAGACGTTGGTTTTTCAGCAAATCACCGTCGTCTGATGCATCAACAGTCGACAGTTAAAAAGTGTCATATGATATTATTTAAATAGATGATACTCACATAGACAACACTTTTTTTTTTTGGCAATCAGACGACACCTTTTTGGTATCGTCTAAGGGCAATAACGGCATAGTGATTAGTGAAAATTGTGATCTCCCTCCCGTGGACATAAGCAAATTGCCGAACCAAGTAAATTCCTCATGTTGTTATTCTCTTTGTTTATTTTCTTTAAAATTTCCGTATCATTAGCACCATAGTCACATGTTTCCGCTGCCCAACAATAAGCAATGTCTATTACTACCATCCATACGTGACTCCCAACAGCAAACCAGTAGCCACATTCATTTTCTGAGCACCAAAGTGGTCGAAATTTGTGAAGACAATCAAGAAGAACAGTTATGAATACCATCATTCATGTCTGGTTACTTCGTTTAATCTTATCATCTTGTAAGATTATTCTCTATGATTATAACTTAATTTATGACCCAAGATCTAACTGTTTGCGTGAGAAGCTAGCGCACTCTACTTCTTTTGAGCACTGCTTAATGGTAAGAAGACCTAATATCTTTGCATTGTCAATGTACGTTGTGTCAAAAATAGAAATGGATGCTGATTGATACATAACTTGATGATATTTTGTCGATTTACCTTTTACTTAACGTCGGTACAACTACCAACATTAATTGTTGTTGAGAATCATGTTCCAAACATAGAGTCAAACCTAATGGAGACATCCATTATATATGTACTTTCATTTTCTTCTCGACTTTGATTGCCTTCGTTACCTGCTCATTGGTCTACATATCTTTGTGTTAGCTTTGTCGCCGTAACCATTAGCGTGAAGCTTCTTCTTTTTTTTTTTTTTTTTTTTTTGATACACTGTTTTGCTTGGAAGGACATTCACGTTCAACGACAACAACAGCGCCCTTACACCAATTATACTTAATTGGCAGCCAGTTAATGATGAGTTTTTAATTAAATTAACGATAAGGAAATTTTGTTGTGTACAACTTATAATCGAAACTCGAAAGTAAAGAATACTATTATGGCATGAAAAAAAAAAGCTGGTGTACGTAGGAATGGAATATATACATGGATGTGGTTGAAGCAGACAACAAAGGTGTGCTTGAAATTCAAAGGGTAATGATAATTTAGTAATTGATTAGAATTTTCACTCCCGACTTCCACGTCTCATTATCTTAAGCCATATATGCCATTGCAGTCTGCAGACGCCATCTTGACAGCAACAGTGACCTAAAAAAGGTTGTAACTCATAACACATATCCAAGAAATTCAGCAAACCAAACCAAACCAAACCAAACCAAAGGAATCTTTGCAGAAGACGACATGTTTTCTTTATTTTTTCCCCTCATTTTGGACCCTAGGTGAGATCACTAGCTTTGTCAATTTGTGTACCAACTACCAACAGATCAATGCCTCTAGTAGAGATGATAACGACGAAAGCTAAATTCAACCCAAATATTTTTGTTTAATTGAGTAATGAATTTCTGAGGTCTTCGATTAGGTTGGAGACAATCCAAGTAACACGAGGAGGCTCAAATGCTTCCTTCTTTATATCCATTTTATGTATAGCTGCTAGGGTTCTTATTTATTCTAACTTTCTGACTTATTCCAACACCTTATTTACTTAATCAATTCTACTATCAATTTAAATTAGGTTTGATGGTTGTAAGCAGACAGCATGATTCAACATTGCAAGGTGCTACCAAAACACTAACCAATACAATAATAAGCTCCCCAACAGCCCCAAATAAGATATATCAATCACAATCAAATTAAGGACATTTTAATTGGGTACTAAATCTAATATTAATTAAAAGAAAAACTGTATCTCAGCATAAAGTTAGATGCTTTCGTGGTTGAATTATTGGTTGTTTTGTTTTTTGTTTTTTTTTTTGGTTGTATAATGCTTGTGTTTTATTTATTGTATTGAATGAAAAAGAAATGTTAGCGTCAATCGTTCACGCGCACGTAATTGGTTTATAAGATATTAGTAAATAACATGATCTCATACCATTGAAAATTACTAGCAATCAATGTCCGATTGTATGCTAACGGGAATAAAATAAGCAGGATTTATAAACATTTGTAACTTTGAACCCACTGTTCATGATAATCAAGAGAAAACCCTAACAGCAGCTCTATGTTCATTTCCCTTCTAAGCTCTAAATTCTAATAGCAACAACACTATAGATGAGCAAGTTCTGGGGCCAACCCGACCCAACAGGGCCTGATATGTGACCCCGGCAAGCTAACAAATGAGATATACCTCACGTGTGGGTGGGAAAGGGTTCAAGTCTTTAAATGGGCCCACAGCCCAATCAGTAGTATTTTAATTTTTTATTCGGAGGGGCCTTACAATTTGAAATTTTAATTTCAAGTCCAAAAAGAAGTTCACTTTTCAGTTTTGACTGCATTATGAAATGCAGTGAGTGAGGTCATAATTTTAAAAATGGGTAATGTCATTGCCAAATGCCAATTGCTGGAGCACGTGCTACTAGTAGATATTGTTCAATGCGTGTTTTCTGGGCTTTCTTTCTTCTTTCGATCTTTCTTAATTGGCATGTGTTTATGGTCGTACCTGCTTCCCTCCACGTCATAGTCAACAGCTACAAGCATAGACTATAGGCATATGGCTAGGTTTTTTCAACCATGTTCATTACCATGTTTAGTTTCCATGGCATAACTGCTACAATTGTCTTTTAACCGTACATAATTTTTTAGTTGTGTTTTTAAACTTTAATGTTAGTGTTTGTCTTTGTCCACTCTAAAATATATTTCGAGTTACATCAATTGTTATTTTGTCTTCTTTTTCGTGATTTTCTGCCAAAAACTAAAAATTAAAAAAATAGAATGATATTTTACGATATATTAGCTTCATATACTACAAATGTGAATCAATAAGCTTTCTTCTTGCTTGAGCCAAGTCGTAATCCGACCTCATCAAGCCTAAGATCCGACAATGGGCTAACTTCTAGGCACAAAATAAGTTCAAAGCCAAAATGCACCATAAACTCAAAATAACATGTTCAATTGAATATTCAAAAATGATTTAATTACGACTACACGTCAATTAGGCATCTAATTAAAGAAAGTGCATGTGAGAAAACTTTCTACAAATAATGAAAAGGTCGACAAGGAAACAAATCATGATCAAAGTCAAATTTTCATATGTTTGGATCTATAGATGGAAGATGATCAAGTCAAATATCATGTCAGATATGGTAAAGATTAATATGGAAATGAGATCAAATCATTTATCATCCATCGCATCCAAGATGTATGAGATTGAAGTCAATCTGAACCAAAATCGATTTGATTGACATGATCAACAATCATCTATAAACAAGGTTGAATGACTTGCCGATCGAGTTGGGATGCATATGAACCATATAAATATCAAGCTTTGAATAAGAGAAGGTGGATCTGCAAAACACCACACAACTTTCCTTTTTAAATTTTCTTTCAATCTTATCTTATGAGTAATATAATGTAATTTCTACCATAGTTTATTTTTTCTCATTCTAGTTTTTGTATCTTTTCATTCTTACATTTGAACACTTTAAATTCCGTACTTACGTTTCAATTATTTATTTTATTCAAAATTTAATTCACGTACTTGTAGTTAAGTTATTTTCTTTATGCAATTTAAATTCCATACTTGCCTTATATTCTTTATTTTATGCATTTTAATTTATATTGTTACTTCAATTGCACTTGAATTATAACAAGTAATTTTTTTGAGCTAATTTTTAATTTAATTTACAGTTCTTTCAATTTATTTATGTTTCATTGTATTTACTTCCTAATCTTTCTATTCTCTCTTTCAATCTATGTTTTTACAAATTTCATATCAATTGGTTGTTCACTTAAAACTGTTGACATCATATCTGACCCGACTCACTGTACTGTATACCTAGAGCTTGAGCACCAAACAAGGCCCAAGCTCATGTCCTCATATAACCCCAACGATGGGCTTAAGACGGTATGACATGTGGAAGCACCTCCACCCTCGATCTGTGTAACACTTGTCAGCATGCAAATCGATGAGCATTTGTCCCACATCGAAACTATGAAAATTGAACATCTCACTCACCCATACATAAGGGATACACATTTCTAATAAAGGTAACAAATATTTACTATTCATTGTTATTCTGCCAAACTTACCATTTACCGTTTCCTCTTACGAACAAAGTTACTAATTTGATTGTCAGAAAACCTTAAGCCGGCACCACACTGGTACCCGTACTAACGGAAATCCCACTACTCTCTTAGTTGATAGGTTACAAGGAAGGACACACGTCATTTGGTGGTTGGACAACGAGTAATCGACCATTAGAATATTTTTTGCTTCAAGAGTTTGGCGCCATCTGTGAGAAACTGACTAATTCTACCTGCACTCAACCAGGCCGAGCACACACTGGTCCAAAAACAGCAAACATGCAGGGCGACCAGGATCTTGGCGAGATTACACCTGGACAAAGGTCCAAGGAGACGAGAGACCACTCTCCCAACTTTCTACAGATCATCAAGAAGCTCCAGAGCGACATGGCAGAAGTCAAGTCTAAAGGTACACAGGCCGAATCGAGATGCCAAGCACTCGATGATCGATACACCGAGGTGGCTGAACAACTCTGAGTTGCACAGGCTGAGCTCGCCGAACATCTAGCTCGCGTCGGCAAAGAAGAGGCTGATTGAGTGGGGGCCGAATGCGCCGAGTGACTGGAAAAGAAAAACTCCACATGTTCGCCGAGCCGACCAAGAAGCCCACTCGGATGCTCATCATCCAGGGAAACAAACAGGGTGACACCGAGATATACCGTGAGGCCAGAATCGCCCTAAGCGAGGGCTCCCGTAGGCATCAGTCGCCTCTCGACCACCAGCTTAACTAACACACGGCTCGGCCAGAGGGGAAAAAGACATCTAGCCACCGAGACAACAACACTGCTTGGTGGACTCCTTTGGACAATAGCCAGAAGGGCTTCCCCTTGGAGGATTTCGTCCCTATTCCAATCAATGAGACCGAGGGCGCCGATTCTTCGCACGAGAATGAGAGCATCGCCAAAAAAACTCGGCAAGCTCAACGAGTGACCAACCGAACGCGACATTGGGGACAACCATTGGGATCCTCCCGTGGAGACACCGAAAGGTCCAGACGGGTCGGTTGACATCCCGAGGGTTCCTAAGAACTACCTCCCCTCCCCCAGAAGGAACACTGGGCGGTTAGAACAGGTCGGCAGTGACCACACTCCCAGGGACATCGAGATGGCTGGTAGCTTTGATCGAGGGGCACAAAAACCATCCAAGACTGACTCGCTCGTTCAAAATCTAATGGACCGTGTGAAATCGCTGGAGGTCGTGATCAAGCGGATGACAAGATCGACCTGGGCAAAAATAAGTCAAGGGCCCTTCACAGATAGAGTCAACTAGTTCAAAATCAGTCGTGAGATCAAGCCTATGAAGATCCCACTTTACACAGGGAAGGACGGCCCGTCCACCCACTTGAACAATTTTTACTCGACCGTTGCCCTAAAAAACCTATCAGACGATGAGTAGTGCCTCATTTTTAGCTCTACGCTGATTGAGATAGCGATTAATTGGTTTTACAAACAGGAGGCTGGAACCATTGACTCATTCGAGTAGCCCATATCCATTTTTATGAACCAATTCCTAATCCAAATCGACAGCCTTCTCTCAGCGAAAGGCCTTTTCCAACTGAAGCAAGGGGCTAATGAGCCACTACAAAGGTACGCAGTTAGGTTCAGCCACGAGTATTATCGATACACCGAGAAGGACGATAGAGTGGCATTCACAGCCTTTAAGGGCTCCCTTCGAGAATCTTCTTTCAGGTACGCAGTTCATACTCAAGGGTGGACTACGTATAATGAAATTAAGAAATAGGCGGCAGTACACGCCAAAGGCGAGACACTGATCCAAAAAGGAGATACACATATGGCTAATACGTACCAACCTCCTCAATCTGACTCAATTAAAACTTATCTACCGAGTAGTCAGAGCCAACATCAGAGCTCGGACCAATGTCCTTATAACCAAGGGCAACAGTGCTACGAGGAAAAACGGAAAGACTACCCTCATAACAACAACTTGTACAACCCAGGGAAGAAGGGAAAGAATCTGAACCATCAGAAAAGACAGTAGGGACAAAATCACAAGGGGGAACGACCAAACAATGGGGAAAAGTGAGTTCTTCGGTCCAAATATGAGACCTACATAATCCTCAACACCCCCTAAGAGAATGTCTTGCTCAACATGGAACACATGATCCCAAAGTCCACCTGGGCATCAGCCAAGGGAAAACTCGGCAAAGACACAGGAACCTATTGCCAGTACCACAAGTACAACGGCCACAACATCGACTAGTGTGTAGCGTTCAGGGATCTAGTAGAGGCTCTGACATGGGATGGTAAGATAAACCAATTCTCCAATACCCCCTCCACTTCGCAACCCACAGATTAACACGATCTCGGGAGGGCCATCCATCTCTTTCCCACTCACCTTCAACCGAGTAAAGAAGAATTTTCTATGAACCGCAAAACCAGCTCTTTAACATCAAGGATGGGCGGGCTAAGAAGACTAGTCGACTCGGATAGGAACCCATCACTTTCTCGGAAGAGGGGAAACGAGGAGTCTTCTATCCCCACAATGCCCTGATCGTCATCATGGTGGAAATGTAACGACCCGAAAATTCAATTAATGTAACTTTGGAAAATTGAATGTAAAATGACATTTTTACCCTTGTATATGTAATGTGGTTAAATGTTGACTTTTGACCCGAGAGGTTATTGAAATTTGACCAAGACCCATTATATAGATCGAGACGTTACGAATCCGTTGACAGATGGCACGTCGAGATCGAACATCGGACGGGGAAGTTACGGGTCAATAAAGGATTTATGAACTATTCACGGTTATACGTTTTACGAGGTTTTGAATTTTGGTAGTTTTAAGTGGGTCCAAAAATATCTAAAACAGACCAATGGGTGAGTGACACTTATCACTCATCCCATTGGCCCTGGTACCCATAAACATGCATCCCCCATGTCCTCATTTTCCTTCTTCATCTACTCGAAAACCCAAACCCACCCACAAATATCATCTTCCTCATCTTTGTGTATGGCTTGAGAGAGGCTGAGAGGGAAGGATAGGCTGACAACGACGGTGGACGACGGCGGAGACAAGAAGAAGCAGCCTGGAGCCCAAAAAACAGGTAAACCCTAAACCCGTTTGAGTTATTATTTTTGGGTTTTGATTTTGGGCCTTGATAAGGCGTTCTGACGCCTTAGTGATGATCCTCGAACTTGTATGAGGTTGTAGGAACCAAAAAGATGAGGTTTGGACGGTGGAGTGGACTGGGTGGACGCTAGAAAATTGGCCATGGAGGATCGAGGTTGGCCAGTCAATTACAAGTAAGTTTTCTTAGTTCTAAGGTCTTGGATATTTTGCTAGGTTAAGGACGAGTCAAATGGGAGAAAATTGGAGGAAAACGGTGGTCTGAGGTGGAAGAACGAGTCAGGCCAAGTCGCGGGTCGATTGACCCATTACAGGGTCACGAGTCGACCCGTCTGAAGGTAGAAAATGATGACGTGGCATGCCACGTCATCACTATCAGTCCACCTGGAAAATCAGGTGATGCCATGTGGCAGCTTGTTAAGTCAAGTCAGCACTAACGTGGTAGTGCCACCTTAGACATGTCAGACCACGTGGACTTGTCAGAGGGTGTCAAGGTGAGGTGGCAAATGACATGGTAGTCCACGTCATCCTGTTAGACCACGTGGCAGGCTAGGGTTAGTGCTATGTGGTAGGGTGTTAGAGGTGTTAGAGCTGATGTGGTAGCTGACATGGTAGGCTGTCAAAACTATCAGACTTGTCAGATATCAGGCTGATGTCAGCATGATGTCATAATGACATCAACGTTGACCGTCATGGACCAAACTTTGACCGGTACGGGTGGGTGCATCGACATGTATTTCGAGGTCAAACTGGTCTTGTTCGAAAGGTTTCTACAATTTGAATCCAATGGTGGTGGTTTTAGGTTGATCGGAGACTGTTTGATAGGTCATTTAAAGGTTTTTAGTCTCGGGAAGCGTGTTCGGGACACATTTACTGTATCGGGCTTTGTGAGGGTTTGTTGTATGGACTTTTATAGAACACTAATGACTCTCATATGTGATTTAAATAGGCCCAGAGACATTGTATTAGCTTCGGTGTGACATACGGCTCAAATTTTGAGCGCGTAGCGTGGACCGAGTGTGAGTGGACTTTTGTTTTAGAAATATGATGCATGCATAAGTGTTTTAAATAATTTATTATATGATTTGAGTTGAAATGATTTGATATCATTACTTGATGAGTTTTGGATTTAATTATCAGTTTATGATCAATTTACGAATTTGCGTGAAAATGGTGTTTTGGGCTTGAGACCCGATTGGATAATGATTTGACTTGGATTTGGAGTCAAACGTGAATTTGAAAGAAAAACTGAGATTTGATGTGATTTGAATACAAATTTGGTATGATTGATTTGGATAAATCGGGATTTATAAAATGAGTTCTAGACATCGTTTTCTGATGGTTTTGTGGAAACGGCTTGTGAAAGCTATGTTTCGGGCATATGTCCTATTGAAATGTTTAGATATGATTTAAATGATTTTTAAATGATTTTATCGGATTCCACATATAACGTCCTTTGCAAATTGGATTGTCTCCTCCAGACGTCGTAGATTTTGAAGTAGTCACGATCCACTACCTACAGATCTCCGAGTGGAGGCTCAGGCTCAGGCTCAGGAGTGTGAAATTGTGATATCACCCGTACGTCATAGATCCTGGAGATGATATCACCCCCGACGTCGTAGATCCTGGGGATGTACTCGGAGATGAGAGTTGCACGCATAGCATTGATATCGTGACAGTTACTTGGATATAGATATCGAGGATTGGTTATATTGTGACTTATTGATATTTGTGTACATATATTTATATTTATATTATGATTTGAATTACTTTCATATGATTTTATTTCTATGCATGCATTTTACAAAACGGACGGTAAAATGTGATTTTTCTTAAATTGTATTTTGAAAATGGTTATTTTTGGTCCACTCACACTTTGACTGTTTTATTGGCCCTCCAAGTCGTGGCGTAAAGTCCGCGGCTGATACTGAGGCTGAGGCATAAAGAGTACCGTCGCGCACCTGGATACCTTTCGGGGTAGGACTTGGTACTTTTCTGTACAGTTATATATGCTTTATAATACTGTTGAATAGTTGAACTTTTGCCTCAAATTTTATGTATATATACTTATCCCTCGTCTGAAAATGTTGTAGTTTGAACTTCCCTTTAAAACCAAAGGGTCACTTTTGGTATTTTGAGTTTGATTGTCAGACGGGAGCAGGGCCCTTCTCGGTTATCGGGTTGGGTCCTCTTCGACGTCGACGTCCAACGAGTCATGATCGACACTAGCAGCTCTATCAATGTCCTCTTCATGAGGGAATTCAAACAATTAGGCATACTAGACTCCAACTTGGACCGTTCACCTACACCACTTTTCGGCTTCATCAGGGACTCCATAGTGCCATACGGTACCATCACTCTCTCACTCTTCCTTGGATCACATCCGTAGAGATCAACAGTCCTTGTGCCTTTCCTAGTGGTAGATTGCCCAGCGGCTTACAACATCATCCTCAGAGGGGGGATACTCAACCAGATGAAAGCCGTAGTATCCACGCACCTTCTCTTAGTTAAGTTCCCCACCCCCATGGCTATTAGTCAAGTCCGCGGGGATCAAATGGGAGCAAGGGTATGTCACTCTGCCACGCCAATCCAGCCACCAAAGGAAACCATGGTCATGACAGAATCAGCATTCAAGGTCAACCCTATCGAGCCTCGTGAGGCATGAAAAATCCAGGATGGGTCGATCAAAGACCCCAGGGATCATTCGGTGACACCACATCCACAACCCATACGTCAGCGGGGAATCGAGGCCAACCTAGAGAGGATCAAGGCCCTCATTGATATGGAACCTCCATGAACTTAGAAAGAAATACAAAGCTTAACTGGTCGAGTGGCAGCTCTTACACGGTTCGTCTCAAAATCCACAAACATGGTGTGTGCCATTCCTCAAAGCCCTCAAGGGCAAGTCCAAACACATTAGCTGGATCGAAGAACACACCAAGGCCTTCATTGACCTTACATAATACATGGGAAAAGCACCACTGTTAGCAAGACTTGAGACAGGAGAGTCCCCTTCATTTACCTTTTTGTCTCCACCTCTACCACCAGCTCAATACTTGTTAAACGGAATGACGACGCTAAGCACCTAGTATACTACGTAAGCAAGCCCCTACAGGATGCCGAGAAAAGATACACCAACTTGGAAAAACTCACCTTCGCTCTCATCATATCCTCTAGGAAGCTCTAACCTTACTTCCAGGCTCATTCAATCATCGTCATGATCGACAAGCCACTTAGGCAGGTGCTCTAGAAGCCGGAAATGTCAGGAAGACTACTTAAGTGGACAATCGAACTCAGCGAGTTCGATATCACTTTCATGCCTCTCACAGCTGAAAAGAGGCAGGCCATTGCGGATTTTATGTCAAAATTCTCGTATGTCCCGGTAACACCTATGGTGGAGACCATTCCTCATGCTCTTCCATCATCCATAACAAATACCTTGGATGACCTCGCTCAGCCTATATGGATCCTATTATAACAACCTGAACTTTCGTTAATTGTAATTTTAGAATTTTAATTGTGAATTGACTATTTTGCCCCTAGAAAAAGGAAACTTGTTTACTTTTGACTCGGAACACTTTTTGGTCTTTAACCGAGATCCGTTACGTAGATCGGGATGTCACTAGTCCGTAGATAGGTGGCACGTCAAAATCGAACGATCGACGAGAAAGTTACGGGTCGCGAAAACAAATCGAAACTATTCACGTTTTTGGGAATTTACACAAGTGGCAGTTTTGGATTGGTTAGAAAATCTGGGTGGGCCAATTTATGAGTGACAAGTATCACTCATCTAATTGGCCCAAAGCCCCAAGTATTTGAATATTTTGAACCTTTTTCACTCATCTCTTTCATTTCTCTCTGTGAACCCGAAACCCGCCCCAAACACTCACCAACCCACACCACCACATTATACCATCATCTTCTAGTTCGTCTGAGAGTGAGAGGGAATATACGACTGTGAGACATCGGAGTCAAGCTGAGCACGGTGGAGAGTCACGGCCAAGGTAAGCCCGAAAACCCATTTTGGACCCAAGATTTTGAGTTTGATTTGTAGGGATTTTTAAAGGATTCTAATGGTCAAACATGAATCCTAGGGATTGTACGTTCTCAAGGAGACCAAAAACAAGGATTAAGGTGGCTGGAGTTGACGGGAAATGAAGTTTGAAAATCGACCATTACTGTTCATCATTGGAAGGTAATTTCTAGCCCATGTTTCATGTTTTTTAATTCATAGGCTTTTTTATGGGTATATTACGAGTCAGTAGGAACAAAAATGGTGTAGGATTGAAGGAATTAGAAACAGTTCGCGTAGCAGATCTAGTTGACCCATTACAGCAAATCGGGTTGACCCAACGAGAGGTAGACGATGATGACGTTAGTGGATGTCGTCATCATTTGTTAGGTTGTTAGGCCATGTGGCCAATAGGATGCTACCACACGGTAGTTGTTAGGTCCCTATCAGCACTGATGTGTCAGACACGTGGACCAGTCAACGTGTGACACATGGTACGTGTCAGATCTGACAGGTGTTGGACCTATCAGGCTGATGTCAACGTTGACCGTCACGTCAGCGTTGACTTTTACTGATGTCAACGTTGACCGTCACGTCAGCATTGACTTTTACTGATGTCAGTGTTGAATTTTTATCGGCATTGACCAAGAACTTTGACCCTCACGTGGGGCACGCGGGTACTTTTTTCGAGGTCAAACTGGTCATATATGAAAGGTTTTGACGATCCAAATCCAATGATAGTGGTTTCAAGTCAATCAGAGATCGTTTGATGGGTCATTTAAGGGTCTCTGTTCCCGGTATCAGAATTTTTGGGGGTTTAGTGTTTTAACTTGTAGAGTCCATTAGTGACCTTTGGATGTGTTTTGGGTGTGTTTGGACAGGCACAAAGACTGTGGTTTAGCTTCGGGGCAGTTACAACATAGTTCGTTTGCGCAGCGAGGACCAAGTGTGAGTGGACCTTTGTGTTATAAAATGAAATGCATGCATAACTATTTTAATTAATTTATTATATCATTTGAATTGAAATACTTTGGTATCATTCGTTTATGGTCTTGTGGATTTTAAATTTCAGTTACGAACTATTTTACGTATTACGAGGTTTTGGGCTTAAGAACCGTCTGAATATTGTGTTGACTAGTTTTGGAGTCAAACAGAAATGGTTCAAACAGGATTTTCACTGTTTTTTACTATTACACTGTACATACCATCCTTATGGGTTATTGTCTCCTCCAGACGTCTCGTACTATCCTAGAGTAGTCACGGTGCACTGCCTGAGAGGGGCCGCTCTGAGGACAGGCTCGGGATCAGGAGTGTGAGAGATGGATATCACCCAGGACAGTGTCCAGTGATATCACCCGGACACTAGTGGATCCTGGGGAGTACTCGGACTTGAGACCCCGATTGACATGCGTAGCCTAGGACTGTGACATTATTGGTTAAACATATGGGATGTCAGACATATGGGATGTCGAGGATTGGATATACAATGTATTGATATTATATGGATTTATATTTCTTTATGATTCCATTTCCAATTCTTATTATTTGACTTGAATGCGTGCATATTTGAAAACAGAGGGGAAAACCTTTATTTGTTTCCTTAAAATTGCTTTGGTAATACTGTTTATTTTTTGTCCACTCACTCTTTAATTGTTTTCTTGATCCACCAGGCCGTGACACTGAGGTAGGAGCTGATCTAGAGGCTGAGGCATAGATACTTGTCGTTGCGCACCTGTAAACCCGTTTGGGTAGGTTTGAGTACTATTTTGTGAACTGACATATGTGCTCATTTTTTGTTGTGGATACATATTCATGGTCTAGCAATGTAGAACTTGAACTTGTTTTAATTGTTAAATTTTAATCCCGTTAAGGGTATTTCCGACACTTTGGGGAATAGAGATGAGTCCTGTCAACTTGGTATCAGAGCATTAGGATAGAGATCTGTACTTTGTACATTGACGCTTCATATGTCATCATAATCTATGCCTCTTAAACAGTTGAACATGCCTCCAAGACGCACGCCTCATGCACGAATTGAGGATGAGTTAGTTAGTGATTTGAGGAGTGCTAGTATTGAGAGAGCTCAATGTTTAGGAGCTACTATGTTCAATGGGGGAGCCGACCCGGAGGAAGCTCATCAGTGGATCACTCGGCTAGAGCGAATCTTTGTAGTGATGCATTGTCTTCTAGAGGAGCGAGTTTTATTGGCCACATTTCATTTGGATGGTGGGTTTTAGCAGTGGTGGTATGCACTGGAGATGTCAGGTTGGACTGTCAATACTATGACCTGGGAGGTATTCGGTGAGCGATTCTTGGATCAGTACTACCCACGATCTTTTCGGGATGCCAGAGAGACTGAGTTCTTGCAGCTCCAGTATGGGAGCAAGACTGTGGCAGAGTATGAGCAGAGTTTTCTGATGTTATCCCGCTTTGCTTCTACGTACGCGAGTAATGAGGTTTACAAGTGTCACCGCTTCGAGTTGGGATGGCGAGGGGAGATTCGTGCAATAGTGACGACATGATCTTATACTACTCTAAGAGAGTTGACAGACGCAGCTGTGAGGGAGGTGGCTAGTCTACCAGCTCAGCAGCAGACTTCTGGAGATGGACAATGCCGAGAGCGTTTGTACCTTGGACCTTCTAGCCATAGGGGTTCGAAGGGAGGCCATTATGGAGGAGCTTCGTTATCTTCAGTCAGAGGACAGTTCGTGTAATGACCCATCCCGAATTCCGGGATTAGATTAATGACTAATCAAGGATTAGCGAGATTAATTCGTGATTAGTTGAGCCAAATCAAACGAACGATGAAAAATGACCATTTCCCTAATCATGGGTAAAATGTTCACTTTTTTATCTGGATGTCCGATGGCCGAGAGCCGAGGACTGTTACGTAGATCGGGTCGATACGAATCCATAGACTTGCAGCACGCCGAAATCGGACTTCGAATGGGAATATTATGGGTCACGGAAGTTCGATTTCACTATGTATGCATTTCGAGACGGGGATAAGGTGGCAATATCTGATTGGGCAGATATTTTAGTAGGACCCATGGATGAGTGACAAGTGTCACTCATCCCATTGGCCACTTCCCCAAAAAGTGGATCTAAATTATTAAAATAATATTATTTTATTATTTTATATTTATCACTCATCTCATCTTTTAATCCTGACCCTTCATCTATATTTCTTCCTTCAATCCTCACCATCCATTTTTCCCTTCTCTCTCACCTGATCATCACCTTCTCTATTTCTTCAAACAACCCAAACCTGACCCCTCCATCCTCCATTTTTCTTTTGGAGCAAACACACAAACACACGGCTTACCACCCCACTTCATCCATACGATTCTATGAGGGTTCAAGAGAGACTGAGGGAGGCTAGGTCGGCACAGTGAGGGACGGCATGCCACGGTGGTGGACACGGCGGAGGTGAGATTTCCCGAGGACCTTTTGATTTTCAAAATTTCAAAATTAGTTTAAGAGGACGGTTTCGAGTTCCTATTGATCCTAACACAATCTAGGGACCTAGGGGAGTCGAGGTGGATCGATTTTGAGGGCTAGGAGGGCCAGAGGCCACGACGACAATCGATTGCAGGTGGCCAGTTCAAGCTTGGATCTTCAAGGTGAGATTTTGACCTGTTTCTTCTATTTTTAATGGCTGGTTTAATTAGGTTTGGAGTTAGGAACATCTAGGAATAAAAATGGGAAAGAATGGATCGAAAATGAGGGAGAATAGGCCGTGAACCGTGATCGCCGGTTTGGTCCAACCAAACTGGTTCGAACCGGTCTGAACTGGGTCTGTCGAGAGGTTAGGGGTGACACTATTTTGCGCATGGGTTTCACGCGCAGGGGGATTCAACCCGTGTGTGGGGGTGTGTGAGGGATATTTTTGGAAAGTGTTCAATATGTGAATTAGTCTATTCGATGTAATGAACATTTTGGGACTGGTTTCGTGTTGATCGGACACCGTCTCGATATTGTTCGGTACGTCTGAAGGTTTAGGATCGGGATTAAAAATAGTTAAAAATTCCAGAAAATTACGGGATTTTAGTGAGGTGTCAATAAGGTAGTTAGTAACCCTCTAAAGTGATTTGGATAGGTTTGTGAGTCCCGGTGATGGTGATTGGCCCGGGAGAGCCGAATGACATGCGTATCGAGGCGGCAGCTCGGACGGTCTGTGAGTGGACCTTTTTTTCTAAATTGATGAATGCATAAATGTTTATTATGTGTTTTAATACTTGTTTTTTGATGACATGAGTGCATTTGTGTGTGGTCACGTATTAGCACGTATTTTGAGGTTTCTGCCTTATACGGGTTTGTATTTCTAGGTTGATTTAAATGAAATGGTTTTGGATTTAAAAAGGATAAACTCGGGCATGAGACCCATTTGGTTTTGTCTCGTCCATGAAGCCCTATTGATGACCTATGGGTCTGAGTCGTGGTTGCGGCGAGTGTTTTGTGCAAGACGACGGACGATAAGATGCTCGCCTCCGGACTGGGATGTGTTCCTTCTGGAGAGGTCACGATGCACGTACCGTCATCGAGCAGCCACTGGAGGCTCGACTTCGGAGTGCTGACGGTTCACGATATCGACCGGTGATGGGTGCACCATGATCTAGAAGTGGTCGCGTCAGTTGATATGTTTACGGCGACATAACGGGATTGAGAACGGTCCTGGACGGATGGTTGCACACATCACTACGATCAGAATCATGACTAACCCTGAGATATCGGGCACGATGCCCAGTTGAGTCATGAGTTCGGGCTTGAGGCCCTGTTACTTTACGTTTATGATTTTGGGTCGAGGACCCTAAATGGATTTCTAGTTTCATGACGGTTTATGGGGATCAGGCATGAATGTTTTTATTATATATATATTCATATACCTTCCTTATTTGGAATGTCTCCTCTAGGAAGGGTCGTTGGCTTGGGTGGATCCCAAAGTAGTCACGGAGCACTAACTGAATGGAGTCGCCACCGTTGGGTACCTTACTCTCAGGAGGGCTTGGATTATAACCTCAGGGAGGGTCATTGATCTACGGACATTGACCTGGGTGGACCCTGGGAGACTTGGGCTTTGAGACCCCTAGTAGCACGCACGTAGCTTTATAAACCGTGACAGGATTGGTAGCATGATTTATATGTATAAGATATATGATATGATCTATGTACTGGTTTTGGGATGAGTCCCATATGGATTTGGGCAGTGGCCCGTATGGTTGGTTTCATTATGGTTTTGGGCTGAGTTCCCACGTATGGTTCTTTTGGATAAATGGCTTTCGAATGTATGCATGCTTTTTAGTGAAGGGTAAATGTCATTATGAAAATGTTTTTTTATAAATGATTATTTTGTCCACTCACAGCTCTTAAATGTTTTGACTGTCCTTCAGGTTGACAACGGATGCGGGCTGTAGCAGAGACCTGGACATCACATACCCCTTCCGGATCCTTGCGTACTCTGAAGCCCGAGAGGGCTAAAGTCGGAATTTCCTTTGTCTGACACTCCGTGTTAGATGAGATCAGGAACGTCCCGCATTAATCCCAGGAGGATTGGGACGGGTCCTGACAGTTCGGCAGGTACGGGAGTCCGCAAAGGTTCGGTTTTAGGCCACAGCAGACTTCTCAAGCTTGTGGTACATCAGTGGGATCTACGGATAGGCCGAGGATGTTGACTTGCTTTACTTGTGAAGGATCTAGACACTTTGCTAAGGAGTGCCCGTTGTTGGCTGGTGACAGTGGAGCTGGTCAGAGTTCGGCAGCACCGGAACTGAACACAACTATGACCTCAGATGCTACCACTGGTAGAGGACAGGGAGGAGCGAGAGGTAGTTGCCGAGGATCACGAGAACGTGGTCTGTCGTCGAGACCATAGGCCCAAGTATTTGCAATTTCCAGGCAAGAGGCTAGGGCAGCTCCGGGTATTGTGACAAGTACACTTACTATTTCAGATGTTGTTGTACATGTTTTGATGGACGCCAGAGCCACACATTCTTTCATTTCATGGAGTTGTGCATGTTTATTAGATAAAGAGGTGTCTACACTTGAGTGTGATATGGGTGTGGGTACACCGACTGGGGATGTTTACATAGTGAACCAAGTGTTGAGAGATTGCCCTATAAGGGTAGGAGAGGTGGACTTGGTTACTGATTTGATACTTTTTGACTTGCATGACTTTGATGTCATACTTCGAATGGATTGGCTGTCGGAGCACAATTCTATTGTTGACTGTTGTAATAAGCAGGTGACCATTCGGAGTCTAGGTCTACCTGAAGTGACTTTTCAGGGAGATCTAAGAGTTTCGCCACCTGGAGTGATTTCAGTTCTTACAGCAAACAAGCTACTAAGGAAAGGTTTTCAAGGTTATTTGGCTCACATAGTGGATACACGTGATGCCCGTTGAGGGCAGAGGATATACCGGTAGTACAAAAATTTCCAAACGTGTTTCCAGAGGATTTACCAAGATTACCACCGCACCGAGAGATTGAGTGCACGATTGAACTACTTCCAGGGATATGATCGATATCTCAGGCGTCGTATTATATGGCACCAGCTGAGTTGAGGGAACTAAGGGTTCAGCTACAAGAGCTGGTAGATCTTGGATTCATCCAACCGAGTACTTCACCGTATGGAGCTCCGGTGTTGTTTGTAAGGAAAAATGAGGGTAGCCTGCGATTGTGCGTGGATTACCGACAACTCAACAAGGTATTAGTAAGGAATAAGTATCCCTTTCCCAAGATAGATGATTTCTTTGTCAGTTGATGGGGGATAAGTACATTTCGAAGATTGATCTTCGATTGGGATACCATCAGCTAAGGATTGCTGCGGAGGACGTTCTGAAGACTACTTTTCAGACGAGGTACGGGCTTTATGAGTTCTTGGTAATTCCATTTGGATTAACGAATGCACCAGCTGCATTCATAGATATGAAGAACCGGGTGTTTAGGTCATACCTGGATAGGTTAGTGATTGTGTTCATTAACGACATCCTAGTTTACTCAAAGAGTGCCAAAGCACACGAGAAACATCTAAGGTTGGTATTGAACAAGTAGAGGAGGAACCTGTTATTTGCTAAGTTAAGCAAGTGTTAGTTCTGGTTGAATAGTATTGGCTTTTTGGGTTATGTGATCTCAGCGAAGGGGGTTAGTGTGGGCCCCCAGAAGATAGAAGTTGTAACAAACTGGGAGAGACCGAAGACAGTTACCAAGGTTCGGAGTTTCGTTGGGTTGGCAGGTTACTACCGATGATTTGTAGAAGGTTTCTCTACAATAGCAGCTGACATGACCCATCCCAATCCCCCGGGGATTACCGTGGAATGTGTCATGCTCCCGTCTGACACGGGGTGTCAGACCAGGGATACCCGAAAGTCACTGCCTAAACGGGCTTCCAGAGTGCGCAAGGATCGATGGAGGAGGTGTGCGATGTCCCAGTCTCTACTGCAGTCGCATCCGTGATCAACCTGAAGGGCATTAAAAACAATTAAAAACTGTGAGTGTACAAAAATAAACATGTTCATAACACATTTCATAAAGACATTTATGCCCTTAAATAAAAACGTATGCATGCCTCGAAAACCAGTAATCAAAACGTTTACTCAATAAGCCATTAGGGCCTTAGCCCAAAACCGCAAAACCAAAACCAAGTGTGGGAACTCAGCCCAAAACTGTAGGATACCAAATCCGTAAATACAAAATCATGTGGGCCACCTCCCAAATCCATAAACATAAGTCCAACTGAAAAACCATTTCATAGATCCAATAGTTCACATTTACCACATTACCATATTCGGCATCCCAGATGCCTAGCGTCCTAGACGCTTGACGTCCTAGACGTCATATTTCACGGTAATAAGCGACGCGTGCTGCCCGGGGTCTCTCCGGGTCAATATCTTTAACATCCCAGATGTCTGACGTCCCAGACGTCAAATCATAGCAATCCTGCTCTTGAGTCACTATACGGTCCGGTAGCTCCGTACAATGAACCCTCGCAGGCAATGCACCGTGACTTCCCCGGTGTCCCATACACCTGGAGGAAACCATCGCATATCCTCATATCAAGATGGTATATGGAAAATAGTTTTATTAAATCATTTCACAACATCTCAATGGGTCCTGGCCAAAATCTCCATAAAACATCACAAATCCATTTAGGGTCCCCGACCCGAAATCACATTTATTAACCATAGCGTCCTAGACCCAAAATCACATTTATAACCCAACTGGGCCTCATGCTCGATTTTGTAAACCACTGGGCCCACAACCCGAATTCGTAAATCAACTGGGCCCACATCCCGAATTCGTAACTCAAATGGACTCTAAGTCCAAGGTTCCCAAAACAAGTGGGTCTCATGCCCGAGTTCATCTTTCCAATTTCAAAACCATTTTATCACATTATTCATAAAACCACAAGCAAGTAAAACCACAATAAAATCGTTAGTCTCGATATACGTGCAATACGAAAAACATCTCGAAATACGTGCAACATACCCGAAGTCAATAATCACAATCACCATCATAGACATCATGTGTGTAAAACATATAGAACCATTAGGCATGCATAGAATTTATAAAACCAAAGTCCATTCACAGTCCGTCCAACGATACGCCTCGATACGCATGTCATAGGCCTTCCCGGGCCACACCACTATAACCGGGACTCCCAATCCTGTCCAAATCACATTAGAGGGTCACTAACCTCCTTATTAACCTCCTATTAAAGTCCCGTAATTTTTCCAAATTTTTAACTATTTTTAAACTCGATTAAAAACCTTTGGACGTCCCGAACAATATCGAAATGGTGTCCGATCGACACGAAACCAATCCCAAAATGTTCGTTACATTAGATAGGACAGAAGTCATGTTGACCTCACCTTGAGATTCGTGCCCACGCGCCGTCACGCGCCACCATGAGTGGATGCGCGTGAAACCCACACGCCTTGCTACAGTACCTTCGTTCTCGCCCGGATTACTGATAAACGGATTCCCGCGACCTGCGAACAGACCCGACTTGTTTCTTATCAATTCAGCCTCAATTCTTTCAATTGAACATTCAAACAGTTTCGGTTTAAGTCTAATTAGAGTTCTGTAAACTCAATTACCTGATTACTTACCTCAATCCTTCAAATCAAAGATGAACTTTCGAAGAACACCAGGGCACTATTCATCCTTTGAAATTCATCAATGTCAACTGATTTCTTCCAATTGATCCACCCAGTAGCTTCAGTGGACCATGAGAAACTGTTTCCCCACTTCAATTTCATCGTTTGATCACTACAAGATTACGACTCAACTTCGAGTTTTGCTTACTGTTACCAGGTCCGTTCAGAGCCAATTGGGCATCGATTTTCTTCGTTCTTTCGATGATTCTGATCGTGGCAATCCCAGAAAGCTCAAAGTGAGCTCAATTTTGATCCTCAGAGCCCATCTCTCAACATTCGAATTTTCCCCCCAAAATTTCTAAAATTCGATTTCTGGTTTTACTACTCACTCTCAGTCCACGTGTTTCCCCAGCTAATTCAGTCTCTCCAAACCCTCAATTTTCTCTCAAGAACGACTAAGGAAGGAAGCCAATTCTCCTTTCTCCTCTGCTCTGTTCTGCTCATCTGTACAAAGAAAACAATTGAGTGCTCTGATTCCATTTCCAACAGCACCAGCTTTAGAGAAAATCCTCCCATATTCTGCCTTCAGCACGCCCATGTCTCCCACTCAAAGCAAAACCAGGCCCCCCGTGCTCTGATCAACATCCCCAATTACATAAACAATTCACCAGCCCAGTGTTCTCTATTCCCCACAAGGAACTCAAAACATTAACAATGGTGTCCACTACCTCAAAACCATTTAACAATTCCCCCTTTACAACTCAAAATTGTCCACTAGCTTCAAATTCTGATCCCACGCCCTATACACTTGCCTCCTAATAGTTAAAACTATTCCACGAACCCACTCACGGCTGTTTCAAATTGCAATAGCCAAATTACCATTTTGCCCTTCCTTTGGCAATTTACCAAAATGCCCCTCACGCATCTAGACCCGTAACTTGGTCATTCGAACTCCGATTGACGCATCCCGCCTATCTACAGACTCAGAGCATCGAGACCTTCCTAACGGTCCTCGGCCATCGGGCCTCCCGATCGAAAAGTCAACATTTTCCCCCTTTTTTCCAAATTACGAAAATGCCCTTGAATTTCCGAACGTCATAACTTTCACCTCGAACGTCGGAATTGGTCGTCCCACTTGTCTATGAACTCGCGACGTCCCAAACTACGTCACAGGCATCGATCAAAGTCCATTTGACCGCCTGATCGAAAAGTCAACGTTTTGCCAATGCCTAGGGGCAAAACGATCATTTTGCACCTTTCGTCCAATTTCACTCAACTAATCCGAGATTATTCATTCTAAGTCACGATTAATTTATATTTAATCCCGAAACTCGGGACGGGTCGTTACAATCTTCCCCCCTTCAATAATCTCGTCCTCGAAATTCCAACTTTCCATATTCCACATCCACCTCGTGGAAAACAATTTGGTCTCACAACACGTGTACACTTGTACACCCACTAACTGGAACAACAGTTGTCTATACCCAGACATCCCATCACAGTCTTACATCGTATCGACTACGCTCGACCACCTCGAGTGAATTTAATCACCTGATCCGCGTTAAAATCGCTTAACAATTTCTCCATTAAGCTGACTCCTTTAGCTAGACGGTTCCTTTCAATCACTAATAAACACTGATGTCTGCTCCCACTGGGAGTCACCAAATCCCCCTTTTCAGTCCACGCTGACACTACCAGCCAAACTGTCACCACTAAGCTTTACTACCCTAGTAAAGTTCCAATCATCAACTAATCAGTGACATCATCTCGTACTGCATCCCCCGCAATGTGGCTTAAGATCAACAACATGGTATCCCCTCGCAGGGCAAGCTCAATCCTGCGACATATATTGATCTCAAAGTTCACAACATGGTCTAATCACCAACTCACTCATCTTGAGTATACGTATACCGTCAACTTACTCAATCAAGTGGTGTAACTAGAACACATTGAATGCCAACCCAGTAGTGATCACACATCTCAACACTAGAGTTCCACTAGCCATCCATGGCTAAGAGCACCTGCTCATACAATCACTGAACCCAACAAAATCACTCTGCTCAGTGCACAGTATCCAATGTCCAGTCCACGATCACAACCAATCCAATGATAGTGGAACTAAACCGATTACCAACACGTTCAACTACACACCACTGGTACATCCCATGTACCGTCACTAGGAACCACTCAGCCTATCCAGTATCGATCCTCGTACAACGTACAGGGTACGTACATCCAAAATGTACCAATCCAAGCACGCTCACCAAGGCATATCCAGTCATGCCAAATGAGTAGCCAATCTCACTTATGCCTACCGAGACGCACTAACTCCGAATCTATCGGATAGTCGTACAAACGATTTCCGTACCACATTCGATTGACTTCGAAAGAAGCCAATCCCATTATTCACAAGTCAAATCCTCGAGTCAATGCATAAACATTCTAACTCGCTCGAGTACCGTCTCATACCGGATTAACTTCGAAAAGAAGTTCAATCCAACCATTCCCATATCCAAATATTTAAAACAGGGCAATAAGTTCTTCACTTAACCCGATCAACAAGATCACAATTCAAATCCATCACCACGTCACTCGACCGGTAACATCACGATCCTAGATCGTCACACTGCCCAATGTCCACAACATCACAATCTAGATCCACCTAGGGTCCACACAAGCTCACCTAGTTACTATCCGCATAGAATCTAATCGTAGGGTCTTACACCCTCTTGAATCCTTCGTCAAATTTCCTTAGGTGGAATGATGACCTCGATTTTCACCACCAATCCAGAATTATACACAACTCTTTGTGTCCAATGACCCAAGGCCAATCATGAGTCCACCAACCAATACACGCTCAGCGTGCTGGTAACAATAGTTAATGTCTATCATGGGCAGGAAATAAGAAGTCACCCCTAATGACTTCAGAATACCAATCACCGATGCAGAAACGAGCACTCATCTCGTCTCCTCAATCACACCTCTCCTCGAATCTGAAGTTCCAACCATGTTGGAAACAGACATGCTCCCAACGAGATGTCAAGTCCAACCACTGGACTGCCCACATCCTCAACTCACTTGGACATCCACGTGTCCGTAGTCAATCCATTATTATTTCGTTCTCACATCCCAACCTTTACATGTTCAATACTCGGTTTTCCAAGTTGTTCTCAATTATAAATCCCCACATTTATACCACCAATGATTTCCTCGTCTTTTCCAATTTCAGTAATTTCCTTGTACTTTCCGGGGATATTAGAAACAAACAATCAAATCAATCTCGGAGTTGACATCAACTCCCCAAATCCACTAATTCTCATGACGTAGGGGACGTCATCCCAAGATTCCTCAAGTCTCAATCATACCTTTTTATCCACTCATCACTTGTCATCTCATCGTTGTTGGGACTGATCCCAAAACATCCATCCAGTCCAAGACTTAATCACTAACGAATCTCAGATACCGAACATATGTCCATCATGACGGAGTCACATCCCAACTCGTGGCTCATCGTCATCACAATCACCGACACCAGCACCAGCGCTAGTACCAGCACCAACGCACTATCAACAACACTAGTAGCAGCACACATGCATCCATACTAGCACACAATGTGTAAATCTGACAACCCTGGATCTCCGCTCATACCGAGCGACGATCTCGTACCTCTACTCATACCCCACAACTATGGGTACCACCATTTTGACAATCCACAACAAGGTACTGAACGTTCCCTGAACGTCCCCCAATTCTCAACTACAACCACACCAAATACCCTCGATAGCCAGTCATCTCCACAAGACTATCGACCAACAGTCGTCGCTATCGAGATCTGTATTCACACATCACACTATCAGCCGATCTAACCCTGGATTCCTTATAATAGCTCATAACTGTATCCGTGGATCGAATCCCATAGTTCTGACTAGACTCACTAAAGTCATCCACAGGGTCATCCATGTCCTCAGTTGCTCTTCGCAGCACAAGTTCTCATTTAGAGTTCACCTTTTCAACCCATTATATACTAGGGTTCCACAATCACACCATATGGTTCCACAGAACCCAACTGCTCTCTGTAATATAATCAACAACCTGACCGACCCCGCGGTCCTGACATTGTGTAGACGTCAAATTCAATCCTACCATCCACTCAACGTGGGCTCACCACTAAGGTCATCGGATAACTCTGATGTACCAACATCCCTCACACTAGCAATCACCACTAGGGTTCACATTTTCAGACCATTACTCAACTGAGGTTCACATTTCCAAATCACTGTTCAAATGGGGTTCCCTGAACCCAGCTGCGCCCAGCAGCACAACAATCTAATATCACATGACCGAACCGACGGTCCCACAATACCAGTTCATCACATACAACCCCACTTGGGTCGAATCACATTAACGCACGGTATATCGGGCCAATCACACTCTATCCACAATTCAAACCCAAATACTATCTATCAGGTTGATAACGAGTTGCAGTTCAAAGAGACATCACACCCTCGACCTGTGCACACAAAAGAGAAAACTTGCTCTGATACCACTTGACACGACCCATCCCAATCCCCTGGGGATTACAGTGGAATGTGTCATGCTCCCGTCTGACACGGGGTGTCAGGCCAGGGATAACCGAAAGTCAGTGCCCAAACGGGCTTCCAGAGTGTGCAAGGATCGATGGAGGAGGTGTGCGATGTCCCAGTCTCTACTGCAGTCGCATCCGTGATCAACCTGAAGGGCATTAAAAACAATTAAAAACTGTAAGTGCACAAAAAATAAAGACATTTATGCCCTTCAATAAAAACGTATGCATGCCTCGAAACCAGTAATCAAAACGTTTACTCAATAAGCCATTAGGGTCTTAGCCTAAAACTGTAAACCAAAACCAAGTGTGGGAACTCAGCCCAAAACTGTAGGATACCAAATCCGTAAATACAAAATCATGTGGGCCACCGCCCAAATCCATAAACATAAGTCCAACTGAAAAACCATTTCATAGATCCAATAGTTCAAATTTACCACATTACCATCTTCGGCATCCCAGATGCCTAGCGTCCCAGACGTTATATCTCACGGTAATAAGCGACGCGTGCTGCCCGGGGTCTCTCCAGGTCAATATCTTTGACATCCCAGATGTCTGACGTCTCAGACATCAAATCATAGCAATCCTGCTCTTGAGTCACTATACGGTCCGGTAGCTCCGTACAATGACCTATAGCAGGCAATGCACCGTGACTTCCCCGGTGTCCCAGACACCTGGAGGAGACCATCGCATATCCTCATATCAAGATGGTATATGGAAAACAGTTTTATTAAATCATTTCACAACATCTCAATGGGCCCTACCCAAAATCTCCATAAAACATCACAAATCCATTTAGGGTCCCCGACCCGAAATCACATTTATTAAACATAGGGTCCTAGACCCGAAATCACATTTATAACCCAACTGGGCCTCATGCCCGATTTTGTAAACCATTGGGCCCACGCCCCTAATTCGTAACTCAAATGGACCCTAAGTCCGAGGTTCCCAAAACAAGTGGGTCTCATGCCCGAGTTCATCTTTCCAATTTTAAAATCATTATATCACATTATTCATAAAACCACAAGCACGTAAAACCACAATAAAACCGTTAATCTCGATATACGTGCAATACGAAAAATATCTTGAAATACGTGCAACATACCCGAAGTCAGTAATCAAAATCACCATCATAGACATCATGTGTATAAAACATATAAAACCATTAGGCATGCATAGAATTTATAAAACCAAATTCCACTCACAGACCGTCTGTAACGACTCGTCCCGGAAGTCAGGATTATGGAAGTGATTAGTAACGGTTTAGTGAGACTAATTGGTGTTTAGTTGGGTACTTTTGGACCTTGGACGCAGAATGACGATTTTTCCCTTGGTTTGAGCAAAAAGTTTAATTTTAGTTTGGTCCGTCAATTGGACATTGACCGATGACCGTGACGTAGTTTGGGACGTCACGAATCCGTAGACAGGTGGCACGACCGATTCCGACATTCGAGGAGGAAGTTATGATGTTCGGAAGGTTGAGTGCATTACTGTAATTTGGTTAAAATAGGGGGAAAAGTTGACTTTTCACACGACAAGGTTTGTACACGTACACCGAGGACCGTTAGGTAGATCTCGATGTCCTGAGTACAACGACAGGCGGCACGCCGTCATCCGGACGTCGGATGTTTAAGTTATGGGTCTAGGAAGTGAAGGGTAAAATGGTAATTTCGACATTTATGGGCACTTCGGTCTTTTGGCACATTGGGATTTTGTGTGCAACCGGTTTGGGACACCTGGTGCAGTGTAATTGGTTTTTTTAGCTGACCACAGGTGAAAGGACACCTGGCTATCTCCTAGAGGGTTCTGGCCACATCCTATACGGTTATGGGTTTTAAATTTGGGCTTAACCGATCAAAATGGGAAAAACAGGGGAGAAGCAGAGTGGCCTGTGTGTGGCCGTGCAATCGAGTGATCCTATTACTCCTCTGTGAGTGGTGTGTCGAGGTAATTGAGGGACTAGACTGAGGATTGTTGCCACCGTGAGGACTGTCGTGGGTGGCAGTCCTGAGCCATGAAATTTCTTGCAAACCGTGATCTGCAAACTGTGACCCCCACCATATACAAAACCTCGAAACCTCACCCTTTGTTGCCACTCTATGAAGGAAAGATGACAAGGAGGCAGAGCTGCAGCTAATAACTGTCACAGCGGTGGGCACGGAGGACGGTAAGTAAGAAACCGTGAAAAAGCCCAGTTTTCGTTTGAAAATGGTAAACTCCATTTTGATGAGTGGTGATCGAATTGATCACTTGGTTAGGTTTCTGAAGGCTTCAAAGTGATGTTTGGACTAAAAACCATGAGCAAGGGTGGCATGGAGCTTGGAAACAGAGATGGGATAAATTGAAGGAAGGACGGTCGATCTAGGAGGTACTTTCCTACCTGGTTTTCTATGTTTTCAAAAGTTAAAACAAGTGGTCAGATTAGGACGAAGATACTAGGATTAAAATGGTTGGAATTGGACTCAAAATGGACACAAAACCGCCCTCGATTCGCGTAATTTTCAACGATACGCCTTGATACGCGTGTCATAGGCCTTCCCGGGCCACACCACTATCACCGGGACTCCCAATCCTGTCCAAATCACATTAGAGGGTCACTAATCTCCTCATTAACCTCATATTAAAGTCCCGTAATTTTCCCAAATTTTTAACTATTTTTAAACTCGATTTAAAACCTTCAGACGTCCCGAACAATATCGAAACGGTGTCCGATCGACATGAAACCAATCCCAAAATGTTCGTTACATTAAATAGGACAGAAGTCATGTTGATCTCACCTCGAGATTCGTGCTCACGCGGCGTCATGCGCCGCCGTGAGTGGCTGCGCGTGAAACCCACGCGCCTTGCTACAGTACCTTCGTCCTCGCCCGGATTACTGATAAACGGATCCCCGCGACCCGCGAACAGACCCGACTGGTTTCCTATCAATTCAGCCTCAATTCTTTCAATTGAACATTCAAAAATTTTCGGTTTAAGTCTAATTAGAGTTCTGTAAACTCAATTACCTAATTACTTACCTCAATCCTTCAAATCAAAGATGAACTTTCGAAGAACACCAGGGCACTGTTCATACTTTGAAATTCATCAATGTCAACTGATTTCTTCAAATTGATCCACCCAGTAGCTTCAGTGGACCATGAGAAACTGTTTCCCCACTTCAATTTCATCGTTTGATCACTCCAAAATCACGACTCAACTTCGAATTTTGCTCACTGTTACCAGGTCCGTTCAGAGCGAATTGGGCATCGATTTTCTTCGTTCTTTCGAGGATTCTGATCGTGGCAATCCTAGAAAGATCAAAGTGAGCTCGATTTTGATCCTCAGAGCCCATCTCTCAACATTCGAATTTTCCCCCCAAAATTTCTAAAATTCAATTTTTGGTTTTACTACTCACTCTCAGTCCCCGTGTTTCCCCAGCTAATTCAGTCTCTCCAAACCCTCAATTTTCTCTCAAGAACGGCTAAGGAAGGAAGCCAATTCTCCCTTCTCCCCTGCTCTGTTCTGCTCATTTGTACAAAGAAAACAATTGAGTGCTCTGATTCCATTTCCAACAGCACCAGCTTTAGAGAAAATCCTCCCATATTCTGCCTTCAGCACGTCCATGTCTCCCACTCAAAGCAAAACCAGTCCCCCCGTGCTCTGATCAACATCCATAATTGCATAAAAAATTCACCAGCCCAGTGTTCTCTGTTCCCCACAAGGAACTCAAAACATTAACAATGGTGTCCACTACCTCAAAGCCATTTAACAATTCCCCTTTTACAACTCAAAATTGTCCACTAGCTTCAAATTCTGATCCCACGCCATGTACACTTACCATTTTGCCCTTCCTTTGGCAATTTACCAAAATGCCCCTCACGCATCTAGACCCGTAACTTGGTCATTCGAACTCCGATTGACGCGTGCCGCCTGTCTACGGACTCAAAGCATCGAGACCTTCCTAACGGTCCTCGGCCCTCGGCCATCGGGCCTCCCAGTCGAAAAGTCAAAATTTTCCCCCTTTTTGTCCAAATTACGAAAATACCCTTGAACTTCCTAACGTCATAACTTTCACCTCGAACGTCGGAATTGGTCGTGCCACCTGTCTATGAACTCGCGACGTCCCAAACTTCGTCACGGTCATCGGTCAAAGTCCATTTGACCGCATGATCAAAAAGTCAACGTTTTTCCCACGCTCAGGGGCAAAACGGTCATTTTGCACCTTTCATCCAATTTCACTCAACTAATCCCAGATTAGTCATTCTAAGTCACGATTAATTTATATTTAATCCCAAAACTCGGGACGGGTCGTTACAGCTGCTCCATTGACCAGATTGACCAGAAAATGGGTTAAGTTTGTTTAGAATGAACAATGTGAACAGAGTTTCTAGGAGTTGAAGAGACAGTTGACTACTGCACCAGTTCTAGCCCTTCCAGATGATAGTGGTGAGTTTGAGGTGTATAGTGATGCATCATTGCAGGGTTTAGGTTGTGTGCTGATGCAACATGGAAGAGTTATTGCTTATGCCTCTCGGCAGTTTAAGCCACATGAGAGGAACTATCCCACCCATGATTTAGAGTTGACAGTAGTGGTACATACTCTGAAGATTTAAAGGTACTACTTGTACGGAGAGACATGCAGAATCTTCACGGACCACCCGAGTTTGAAACACCTTTTTACTCAGAAAGAATTGAATTTGAGACAAAGTTGGTGGTTACTACTGATTAAGGACTATGACTGCACAATTGAGTACCATCCTAGAAAAGCAAATGTTGTAGCAGATGCTCTAAGTAGGAAATCTGCAGGTTCGGTAGTGTCACGACCCATCTCAACCCCCCCCCCCCGAGATTAACTCGGGATGTGCCATGCTCCCGTCTGACACGAAGTGTCAGCCAAGGGATAACTCGAAACCTTCAGCCCGACCGGGCCTCCAGAGAGCACCAGGATCCGGTGGAGGAGTATGATGTTTCGATCTCTAGTGTAGCCCGCATCCATGATCAACTTAAAGGGCATTAAAAAACATCGAAAGCTGTGAGTGGACGAAAATAAATGAGTTCATAAAAATATATTTCATAAAGACATTTATGCCCTTCACTAAAAAGTATGCATGCATACAATAAAACCATTTATCCAAATAACGATTATTAGGGTCTCAGCCCAAAGTCCGTAAATCCAAGTCATGCATGGGAACTTAGCCCAAAACCATAGAATACCAAAATCCGTAAATCCATGTCCAAATGGGTCACTGGCCAAATCCATAAAACACCGAAATACCATTTCTGAAATGCAATTACCATTTCATAAATCCAAAAAACCATGTTTACCAAATATCATATAACCAATCCTGTCACGGTTTCCAAAGCTACGTGCGTGCTACTCGGGGTCTCAAATCCCAAGTCTCCCCAGGGTCCACCCAGGTCAATGTCCGCAGATCAATGACCCTCCCTAGGGGTTATAATCCATAAATACCTTCTTGAGAGTTGGTACCCAACGGGGGCACTCAGTTAGTGCTCTGTGACTACTCAAGGGTCCACCCAGGCCAACAATCCTCCCCGGAGGAGACAATCCATAAACAAAAGGACGGTATATGAAAAACCATTTCACAATCATTCTCGAAACCTTTCAAATCTTTCAAAGGGTTCATGCCCGGTCCCCATAAACAAACCATCATGAAACCAGTAATCCATGTTTCCAAATCCAAATCCATTTAGGGTCTCCGAACCCGAAATCACAGTTATAAACCATAAATGGGACTCATGCCCAATATCATAACTAATTGGGCCTCAAGCCCAATTTTCTTAAACCAACTGGGCCTCAAGCCCGATTTCGTAAACCAACTGGGCCTCAAGCCCGATTTCGTAAACCAATTGGGCCTCAAGCCCGATTTCATAAACCAATTGGGCCGATGCCTTATAAAATCAAATGGACTCCAAGTCTGAGAGTTCGTAAATCAAATGGGTCACATGCCCGATTCTATATTTCCAAATCTCAAATCAATCCACGAACTAATTGGGCCCTTGGCCCGATAATGTAACTAAAATGGACTTCAAGTCCGACGGTTTCCAAAACAAATAGGTCTCATGCTCAAGTTTTCCTTTTCAAATCCAAAAGCATTTCATCAAATCATCACCGAAACTTCAGGCACGTATAATTAGTGTAAAACCATAAATCGTGATATACGTGCAAATACGTAAATCGCCTAGAAATACGTGTAGTCATATAAATCACTAATCCATAATCATCACGATATAAATCATATCTATAAAACATATAAAACATTTATGCATCAATCACAGTTTAGAAATCAAAGTCCACTCACAAACCTTCCTAGCTGCCGCCTCGATATGAGTGGCACACGCCTTCCCAGGCTAATCACAGTCACGGGGACTCCTAAACCTGTCCAAAACACACTAGAGGGTTACTAGCTACCTCATTAAACTTTCATTGAAGCCCCATAATTTTTCCAAATTTTCAACTATTTTTATACTCGATCTTAAACCTTAGGACACCCCGAACTATATCGAAACGACGTCCGATCGAGCATAATTCTTTCTTTTTCCTCCGCCGTGTACTCCCGTCTCTGACCATCTCCAGCCGTACCTTCAAGTTTGTTAGCCTCCTCTGAACCTTCAGAACCGCATCCAAGTAACTAGATAGATTAACAACACAGAAAGCACGATCTGCCATTTTTGAACGTAAACAAAGACCTCACGGTTTCTTACCTCTCATCGCCGTCGTGTGCACCGCCGTGGTCACCTTTAGCGTCAGCTCAACCTTCCTTTCAACCTTCCTTCACACGTCATAGGCAATAGATGAGGATCAAGGGACTTGGGTTTCACAACCACACACTGCACCCTGTTTTCACCCTTTCAGTTGGCCCTCACCGAACTTCCATTTTCACGCCCTCACCTCACACACGCAGTCTCTCAGTGATTTACAGGGGATGTTAGGGCAGTAAGGTGGTGTGTCCTTGTGTGTTTGATTAGAAGGAATGGCGGTGCACGGTTTGAAGAAGAAACAGAATGAAGAAGATGAAGATATGTGCACAGGTTTGAAGAACAGAAGGTGAGGTTTGGTGATGATGGTCAGATGAGATAAAAGGGATGGTGAGGATGGAAAGATTGGGAGAGATGGACAACTAGATGTGAGAGATGAGAGATGGGGGAAATTATAAAATAATATTATAATAATTAATTATATATTTTAATCTTAATTAATCACCCAATCCTAGGCTAGATCCACTTTTTAGGGAAGCCACCAATGGGATGAGTGACACTTGTCACTCATCCAAGGGCCCCACAATTAATTAATCTCCCAATCAGATTTTATTATTATTTTAATCAAATTTTGAGACGTAAGTTCCCGATCTACGATCCGGTGAACATAACTTCTCCGTTCGACGTCCGATTTCGACGTGTCGCCTGTCTACGGACTCGTGACGTCCCGATCTACGTCACAGTCATCGGTCCTCGTAAATTTGACTCGCCGAGTCAAAATTCAACATTTTGCCCAAGACCAGGGGTAAAACGGTCATTTTACATCGTCCGTCCATTTTTGCTCAACTAATCACCGATTAATCTCACTAATCCTTCATTAGTCACTAATCTAGTCCCAGAATTTGGGACGGGTCATTACAGCCTTCCCCCTTAAATAATTTCATCCTCAAAATTCCAAACATTCCAATTCCACAACTACCTCGTGGAAAGCAATTTCGACCTCACATAATGTGTACACCAACACACCCACTAAGCAGAACAATACTTATCTGCGCCCATACATTCCACCAACACTCACGTCGCAATGACTACACCTGACCACGTCGAGTGACATTGATCACGCGTTCCGAGTTAATTCCACCCAAAAATTCTTCCATTACACCGACACTTTCCACACTGTTACCACTCGACAGTCACCAGTCAAAACTGACATTATACTCGCTTGTGGTTACCCTAACCACCACCTCACTCAACCTGAGTGTACATATACCAACAGTTCATTCGACCTCTATGTAACTGGACCCATCAGAATCACCTTGACCAGGACATAGTATCCAATGTCCAGTCCACGTTATCAACCAATCCAATGATACCGGAGCTAAGCCGATTACCAACACGCTCACCAACGTACCCCTGGTATATCCCATATACCGTCACCAAGCACCGTAAACCTGTCAAGTATCGATCCTCGCACAAGGTACAGGGTACGTACATCCATCCACCAACCAGCCTACTACTTAGCTTGGAGCTAAACACGCTTCAATTCTGGAGTCCATCTGTCCAATCCAGTACTAGACAGATCGAATACTCTAACTCGTCATTCATTCCAAGTTCCATGGTCACTCGAACAACATCACAAAATCTACTCCTAATCACATCGTCCAATACGTACCAACCCCTTTCACGCCCACCAAGGCATACCCATTCATGCCAAATGGGCATCCAATCTTAGCCATGTCCACCGAGATGCACCAACTCCGAACCTTTCAGTTACCTGCTCATACGATTACTGTATCATATTTGATTGACCTCGAAAGGAATCCAATCCCATCATTCACACATCTAAGGATGAACAAATCCGACCCCTTCAGACACCTACTCGTTCGATTAATACACCATACGAGATTTACCTCGAAAAGAAGTCAGTCCCAACATTCCCATATCCAAATATCTAAATAAGAGCAATAAACTCTCCACCTAACCTGGTCATCAATATCACGATCCAGATCGATCACCACGTCACCTAACCATTAATCATCACAATCCTAATTCACATCGCGATCCAGATCCAGCTAGGATCCGCACATGCTCACTCAACTAACAATCCACCTGAAATCTGATCATAGGGTCTTACACCCTCTTGAATCCTTTGTCTATCACATCACTCCTCAACCATTTCCCACGTCTCAACAGATCAGTCAAAGACGAGACACGTCTAGACTGTGGGTTCTCTACAATTACCTCGTATCGATCCTTGTCATTCCACATAGGAAAAATCCAAGATGATCCAAGAGAATGACATCAAAATTTATCCTACGTGAATGAAAACAAAAACTCATTGCAATCACCATACCATGTAACCCAATATCATCTACCACCAAGCAAAAAATGAGAACACTCATTCACCTAACTTCAAAATGCCCAACTCCTCGTGATGTCCCAAAACAAATCGCGGGTCCACCCACGAATACATGAACAACATACTAGTGACAACAACCATCAGCTGCCATGGCAGAACAAGAGAAGTCACCCTAAATGACTCCGAAATACCCATCACCAATGCGAAAACAAGCACTCCCCTCGTCGCCTCAATCACAACCTCTCTCGATTATGAAATTCCGCCCAGGTTGGAAACAACCCACTCGGACATCAACCACGTGTCCGTAACCAGTCTAACTCACTACCAAGTTAGCCTATCGACTTATACCGTCTATGTACATCCAAAGGATGTGGTCCATTACTACTTGATTCACACGTCTTAACTCCTGCTGGATCCCGTCCAGTCCAACTCCTCCACTGCCAGATCACAGATACAAAACATATGCCCATAATGACGGAGTCACATCCCGACTCGTGGCTTATCGTCATCACAATCACCGGCACCAGCACCAGCCCCCTATGTATGAATCAGACAACCCTGGATCTTTACTCATACCGAGCAACGACCCCGTATTTCCCCTGTACCCACAACTCCAGGTACAATCACCCTGACAACTCATACAAGAAAAAAAAAGACGTTCCATGAACGTCTCCCGATTCTTAACAACCACAACTGTATCCATCCTCGATAGTAGTGCCTACCACAATTGGTGCAGACCCAACCACCAGACATCACTATCGAGGCTCCGCATCCAACGAAATTCACCGCCAATACTCACTACTCTGTATTCCCACTCAGGGATTCCATCGACAAGTACCAACCCTAGCAACATGTCCAACCAATCTCTAACTAGTCTCAACTCAACTCACATTTCCGAACCAACATCGTACACTAGGGTTTACCTTTCCAGACCATCCATCATGGTTTAGGGTTCCATAATCACACGCTAGGGTTTCTCTGAACCCAACTGCCTTCTGCAGTATAATCCACAATCTGACTAACCCCGTGGTCCTGACATCATATGGACGTCAATCCAATCCTACCATCAGCTCAACTAGGGTTCCCCTAACCCAGCTACTCCCCGTAACATAAATCACAACTCAATATGACCTGACCATCTAATGATCACAACTCCATATAATCACCATATCTGACCCTACAACATCGTGATAGACGATCCCGACATAACCGTCCCGTGGTCAAAACTCTAAAGTACTATTACGTTCATCCCTCAGAAAGGTCCCACACTGTCAAACTGTCAGGACCCACCCCGGTTTCACCCCGAATACCGAGGTAAATCCTGCTCCCGTCTGACACCCCGACACAAACCAAAGTAAACTACTAAACTACACCGTCAGACACATGAGAACTAAACTATCCTGAAGTTAAAAGTTTACAGAGCATAGTCCCAAATACAAAAGGAAGAAAAGCCGATAAACTAGATACACGCACAACGGAAAATTTAACACTCCGGGGTTCGCCCTCGCGACTTTTATGCCTCAAACGCTACCTCGACGACGAAACCCCGCTCTAGCTCCATGACCTGGAGGGCAATTTAAAACCAGAAAGTGTGAGTGGACCATAAATAAAAATAATACGTTCGAAAACCGTTTAATAACCAAACCAGGGTTTTGCCCTCCGTTTTGAAACCACATGCATAACCCAGTTATGAAAACAGTTATCAATCAATCGCCATAAAACATCATAAGAAACAGAAACATTATAAAACAGTTATAGAAACCATATCATGAGCATCATAAAACCGTATCATAAATCGTGAATATTAAATCATCATTTTCCGATCAAACCTGCTGGACCTATCCGAGTCTTTAAACTCAATCCAGGCCTCAATTATATCCGAGTCTTTAAACTCAACAGGCATACGGGGGAAATATCAATATATCCGAGTCTTTAAACTCCCGAGTCTTTAAACTCAATCCGGGTCTTTAAACCCAATCCGGGCCCGTCCCCCGTCAATCACAATATCTGGGTCTTTAAACCCAATAATCAGATCCAGCAAATCCAATCAAACCCAATTGAAAACCATTTCTCAATCCACATCCAAACTCGAATCCGAAATCATCGGTCTCATGCCCTTCCGGCATCCAAACCCGTCATCCCGAATCCAAATCCAGAAATCCACTTCTCAACTTTAAAACCAAAGATTTCAAAACCAAAAACATTTATTATCAAAATCACGTTCCAAAATCCATTTATAAGCATTCAAAATCAGTTATCATTTGAAAACCACAAAATTATGGCATTATACTCAGAAATCACCCTTTTCTCGTAAAACGTGTTGAAACCGAACCTTCTCGAAAAACGTGCAATTATGTAAAATCAACAAAGCATATTCGATAATCATAAAATCACATATAAAACCACAAAACTAGCATAGAAAACAGTTATGCATGCTTGAGTTTAGAGAAGGGGTCCACTCACAGTACCGAGCCCTCAATCACGTCCCGAACGTCTCGTACGTTCCTCAGCTTCCTCGGGAAGTCCCGATCCTGTCAACAACCGCCGAAGTACGTTACTAACACATCTACGGAAGTACACCTAATTTTCCCCGAAAATCCCCGGGTCCTAGACGTAACGAACCGAAACCCTAAACCTTCAACCTCGCGGAACTAACCTCAAACGACGTCCGATTAACCCGAAACCAATCCCATTAGACTCGTCACAACTCCTAGACCAAAAACTATGCTGACAACCTCCTCAACCGCCGCCTCACGTGCCGCCCACAGTGGCTGCGCGTGGCCCTCACGCGCCAGCTACAGTGCATCGTCTTCCTCGCGTCGACCCGGTTCAACACAGTTCCTGCAAATCGAATCGGCGTGGACGGTTTTCCGCCGTTCCGCCACCAAAAAACCTCCTCTCTTCACCATCTTCTTCGTCCCGTCCTTAGCAATCCAGTCCCCTTACCCAAACTCCTCGACACGTTCTAATACCCATCGACTCGAACTCAAAACAAACCCGAACACCTGCCCTGTTTCACGATCCGTCCAACCCGGTCACCCCCCTGTCACGGTAACCACCGCAGACGGTTCCTAGAACCTCCCTGAACCTCACGTCACTCACAAAAACCGTCGACTCACACCCAAACCTACAACTCTACGTTTGAAAAAAAACTGAGAAACATAGCACACAAGGTACTCTCCGTCGTCCAGCCTCCACCGTGCACTCCCCGTCACGGCTGCACAACCAGTAGTTACCTAGGACTTCACTGAATCACCTAGACCTCACGGGACTCCTCGATTCAACCCTTAAAGCCACGACTCTCGACTTGAAAATCGATGGCAAAAGAGAGCACAGAAGAAGAGTTAAGGAATTACCTGCCTTCCTGTCGCCGTCGTGAGCTCAGCCGTGAGGCAGTAGCTCCTCCTGTCCTCCTCCGTCCTCTGGACACCTCCACTGGCCTCGATTGATCGATCACGGCCGCACCACCACCACGAACACTCACTTCCTCCCTGTTTTTCTCTGATGTCCCGTGGCTCTCAACTCACGCACAAACCATCACCACCGTACCTCCAAACCTCCTCTTTGTCTCCCTATGGATCTCTGATCACTCACCCCCTCACCAATTACACAAACTCACAAAATCACCGTCCCAATCTTCCAATTCCTCAGCCTCTGTTTTCTTTTCTTCGAGCACAACACACACACGCGGTTACACGATCACAAAGCCCCAAATAATTGGACCATGCTTCCTAGAAGCCTCTAGCCCTCCAACACGTGTCACAATCCTCTCTCTTCCTCTCACAAGTGGCTCAATCACAACCCTCCATCTTCCCTCTCTGTTGCACACATCCCAGAGCACAAAGACCAAAATACCCCTCCTTGTAAGTCAAATTTACGGTTTTGCCACTACCTTCCTAGACCCGTAACTCACTCATCGTAAGTCCGATGAATACGTGCCGCCTGTTATCGAACTCAGGACGACGAGATGTATCTAATTATCCTAGGTCAACGTACCAAAACCCATTCGTGACAAAAGTCAACTTTTCCCCCCTAATTTAGCCAAATTACGGTTATGCCCTCAACCTTCCGAACATCATAACTTCCTCCTCGGATGTCGGAATCGGGTGTGCCACCTGTCTACGGATTCGTGACGTCCCAAACTACGTCCTGGTCATCGGTCAAAACCCAATTGACCGCCCGAAAGAAAAGTCAACATTTTGCCCGAACTAGGGGCAAAATCGTCATTCTAGGTTAACGACCTTATCGGAACCAACTAACCCCCGATTACTCTCACTAATCCCATCTTAATCACTGTCTTAATCTTAATTTCGAGGACGGGTCGTTACACAAACCACGACAGGACTATGGTATACTCAGGCATCAAATGTTGAACCAACTATCCACAATTTATTTCCACTAGTTATCATACTAGCATGCTAACTATCAGGTTCATAACAAACTGCAACCCATAGAGACATCACATCCTTGACCTGCATGTAGCTCAAGTGAAAACATGCTCTGATACCACTTGTCACGACCCATCCCAATCCCCCCGAGATTAACACGGGATGTACCATGCTCCCGTCTTACACGAAGTGTCAAACAAGGCATAATTTGAAACCTTCAGCATGACCGGGCCTCTAGAGAGCGCCAGGATCCGGTGGAGGAGTGTAATCTCTCGGTCTCTATTACAGCCCGCATCCGTGATCAACCTGAAGGGCATTAAAAACACTGAAAGCTATGAGTGGACGGAAATAAATGAGTTTATAAAAACTTATTTCATAAAGACATTTATACCCTTCACTAAAAAGCATGCATGCATACAAAAAAAAAACCATTTATCCATATAACCATTATTAGGGTCTCAGCCTAAATTCCGTAAATCCAATTCATACGTGGGAACTCAGCCCAAAACCATAGAATACCAAAATCCGTAAATCCATATCCAAATGGGTCACTGCCCAAATCCATAAAACATAGAAATACCATTTCTGAAATCCAATTACCATTTCATAAATCCAACAAACCATGTTTACCAAATATCATATAACCAATCTTGTCACGGTTTCCAAAGTTACGCGCGTGCTACTCGTGGTCTCAAATCCTAAGTATCCCCAGGGTCCACCCAGGTCAATGTCCGCAGATCAATGACCATCCCTGGGGGTTATAATCCATAAATGCCTTCTTGAGAGTAAGGTATCCAACGAGGGTGACTCCACTCAGTTAGTGCTCTGTGAGTACTTCGGGGTTCACCCAGGCCAACAACCCTCCCCGGAGGAGACAATCCATAAATAAAAGGATGGTATATGAAAAACCATTTCGCAATCATTCTCGAAACCTTTCAAATCTTTCAAAGGGTTCATGCCTGGTCCCCATAAACCGTCATGGAACTAGAAATCCATGTTTCCAAATCAAAATCCATTCAGGGTCTCGAAACTTGAAATTATAGTTATAAACCATAAATGAGACTCATGCCTGACATCATAATCAAGTAGGCCTCAAGCCCGATCACGTAAACCAAATGGGCCTCAAGCTCGATTTCGTAAACAACCTGGGCCTCATGCCTGATTTCGTAAACCAAATGGGCCTCAAGCCCGATTTTGTAAACCAACTGGGCCTCCGGCTCGACGCCTTACCAAATCAAATGGACTCCAAGTCCAAGAGTTCGTAAATCAAATGGGTCTCATGCCCGATTCCATATTTCCAAATCTGAAATCAATCCACGAACCTATTGGGCCCCTGGCCCGATAATGTAACTAAAATGGACTTTAAGTCTGAGGGTTTAAAAAACAAATGGGTCTCATGCCCGACTTTATCTTTTCAAATCCAAAACCATTTCATCAAATCATCACCGAAACCACAAGCACGTATAATCAGTGTAAAACCATAAAAAATTACCTCGAAGTACGTGTAATCATGTAAATCACTAATCTATAATCATCATGATAGAAATCATATCTATAAAACATATAAAAAATTTATGCATGCATCATAGTTTAGAAATCAAGGTCCATTCACAGACCGTCCTAGTTGCCACCTCGATATGAATGCCACACGCCTTCTCGGGCTAATCACTGTCATTGGGACTCCCAAACCTGTGAAAAACACACTAGAGGGTTACTAACTACCTCATTAACCTCTCATTGAAGCCCCGCAATTTTCCCGAATTTTTAATTATTTTTAAACTCGATCCTAAACCTTCGGACACCCCGAACTATATCGAAACGACGTCTGATTAACGCGAAACCAGTCCCGAAATGTTCGTTACATTGAATAGATGAAGTTACATATTGAAGTCATCCCCAAAATACCCCTCACAAGCCCCCACACGCTCCCAAAAGCGTTGCGCGTGGGCCTCACGCGCCAGTGAACAGTGTCACCTTCAACCTCTGGTGAACCGGGTCTGGTCCGGTTCACTGTAACACGGCGTCACCGGTCCATCATCTTTTCTCACTTATTTCTCATCTACTTTAATCCATTCTAATCCCTATAGATTCATCTCAATGTTCCCTATCCACCTATGTGATCATAACATGAATTTAGGGCCTAGGAATTACCTTCCCGATCGAGCACAATTCCTCCTTTTTCCTCCGTCGTGTACTCCCGTCTCCGGCCATCTCCAGCGGTGCCTTCAAGTTTGTAAGCCTCCTCTGAACCTTCAGAACCTCATCCAAGTAACCAGATCGATTAACAACACATAAAGCACGATCTGCCATTTTTGAACGTAAACAGAGACCTCACAGTTTCTTACCTCTCATCGCCGTCGTGTGCACCACCGTGGTCACCTTTAGCCTCAGCTCAACCTCTCTTTCAACCTTCCTTCACACGTCATAGGCAACAGATGAGGATCAAGGGACTTTGGTTTCACGACCACACACTACACCCTGTTTTCACCCTTTCGGTTGGCCCTCACCGAACTTCCATTTTCACGCCCTCACCTCACACACGCAGTCTCTCAATGATTTACAAGGGATGTTAGGGCAGTAAGGTGGTGTGTCCTTGTGTGTTTGATTAGAAGGAATGGCGATGCACGGTTTGAAGAAGAAAGCGAATGAACAAGATGAAGATATGTGCACGGGTTTGAAGAACAAAAGGTGAGGTTTGGTGATGATGGTCAAATAAGATAAAATGGATGGTGAGGATGGAAAGATTGGGAGAGATGGATGGCTAGATGTGAGAGATGAGGGAAATTATAAAATAATATTATAATAATTAATTATATATTTTAATCTTAATTAATCACCAAATCCTAGGTTAGATCCACTTTTTAGGGAAGCCACCAATGGGATGAGTGGCACTTGTCACTCATCCAAGGGCCCCACAATTAATTAATCCCCCAATTAGATTTTATTATTATCTTAATCAAATCTCGCGATGTAAGTTCCCGAATTCGATCCCGTGACCATAACTTCTCTGTTCAACGTCCGATTTCGACATGTCGCTTGTCTACGGACTTGTGACGTCCCGATCTAGGTCACGGTCATCGGTCCTCATACGTTTGACTCCCCGAGTCAAAAGTCAACATTTTACCCGAGATCAGGGGTAAAACGGTCATTGTACATCATCTGTTCGATTTCGCTCAACTAATCACCGATTAATCTCACTAATCCTTCATTAGTCACTAATCTATTCCCGGAATTCGGGACGGATCGTTACAGGTAGCTCACTTGCGGATGGTGTATCTACCCTTATTAGTAGAACTCCGAAAGGCAGGAGTTATACTTGGGTTAGATGATGAGGGAGCCTTGTTGGCCAATTTCACTGTGAGGCCAATCCTGATTGATTGGATTATAGAGGCGCAACTTCCAGATCCTACCTTGTGTGTTCTAATGATTGAAGTTGAAGCTGGTGACCGGCATGATTTCACCATCAAAGATGATGGAGCTTTACTGAAGCAGGGCCGTTTGTGCGTACCTTCAGTTGCAGAGTTGAGGATAGAGATCCTAGAGGAGGCCCATAGTTTAGCATATGTGATGCACCGAGGAGGGATAAAGATGTATCGTACACTTAAGGATCATTATTGGTGGGCTGAGATGAAGGGAGAGATCATTGAGTTTGTTAGTAGGCGTTTGACTTGCCAGAAGGTCTTTGACTTGAACTCGGCCACCGCCTATTCTCGAGCCTTTTCTAGGTAGGCATCCCTCGCAGCTTTAATCTAGCACAACTCCTTCCAGTGCCGAGCTCGGTCTTTCTCAGCCGCCTCGACCAAGGCCTGCAGCTCGCCCCTCAGCATCTTCTTGGCCTCGATTTCCTCCTTCACTTTCCCTTTCTCGACCTCTAACTGTCGAGTCAGGTCAGATGCCAACTAGATGGCTTTTTCGGCCTCGCGACGCTTGAGCTCCAATTCTTCTCGTTTCTTCTTAAGTTTTCCCTTGTCCCTCTTGGCTGAGACAGCCCTCTTTTGCGTCGTGTCAAACTGCAAATACACCTCGCCAAGCAGTAAGAAAGCCCACCCTGTGCAAAAGAATCGTGTTAGAATGACACTCACTTGGTGCATAAACTTGAACAACAAACAAGCAACCAATTACATTGCTGAGCAGCAGGAGTGCCCTCTCCATTTTCTAGTTGGTTGTCTTATAGTGGCCCGCCGCCAGGTTGTCTAGCGGAATAGAGGCCCCCTGATAGATACCATTAAGCAGCGGTATTATCTGCCTCGGACAGCATAGGGTCACTTTAGGGTTGGATGATTCCCCAGCCGACTCGTGCTCGGTGAACAAGCCTAGATTCACATCACCCCCACGATTATTCAGCATCTCCAAAATTCTCTGATATAGCCGAGGAGGTGACGGGGAAGGAGTAAAGTCTACGGTCGACATGGTCCTAGAACCCCCAATCACTTCCTGGGCCGACGCCTCGGCTTCCTGCCACACCTTGTTCTGTTTTAATCAGGAGAAAGCACACGCTCCCCCTCGGCCTCAGCCCGTTTCTTTTTTGGAGACCAAGGAGGGTACTTTGGCCTTGATTTTTGCGCCCGGTCTTGGCTTGGGCTCTCGGTATGCTCACCTTGCCCCTTTTTCAACTTTGGCCTCTTCTTCTTGAGCATCTTCTCCAAGCGTTGGGCGGCCTTCCCCACCGATGGTGACTCCTTGCTGGTCTTCTCAGCCTTCATCCTGACCAACACGCAGTCCTTGTAAATGCTGCTTTCCAGGTAAAAAAAAACAACAACAACAGACACAACCACATCAACTCGGTCCAGCTAAATTACCCTCGTCGGTATCAATTAGGCTGGCCTTGTACTAAAACCCTGCCAACCAAAAGACGCGTAGGTTCTGGTTCAAGTCGTCCAAATGAGACCTCACTAGTCGGACGCTCTCCTTCTCTTCCTCAGTAATCTCTTCAGGGGAAACAAACCTGTAGACCTTGACAACAGTCATATACATAAGGACACTTGGACAAAAATAGGAAAAAAAGTACAACAGTTATTCTATATTACAACACCATGACAGCTAAACACCTTTGGTCTGAAACTTGCTCGATATTGGACTCCCCTCAGTGTCCCCCTCTTAGTCCCCACCGACCAAGCAAAACTTTGTCTTATAAGACTTTTAGGAGGTCGGTATGTTGAGTATGAACTCGCCTCTTTTGCTCTTCTTGCGATGTCGAACGAAGATCCACCTCGTGCTCTACTGTTGGAACCCAAACTCATACAGATATATGAGCTGGGTATAGAACAACGCCAAACCGACCTCCATCTTCTTCACCATCCGCCGCAACCACGGGTGTAACGGAAACCTCACCTCTTGATGCATCAAATCGGTATAGAACAACGCCATATCGACATGGGGATTGCTAGGCAACTCACCCTTACTAAGTTCGCGTGGTCACCGACTCCAGCACCCCAAACATGATGTGTATCTTCATCAGACGCTTCTCGATCTCGGTATTCACCATCTCATCCACGGTGAAGGCGGCCTATTCTATTGGAACCACGTCCAACACCGGCCCATCATTGGCTGACTTTCCCTTGGTCATTCGCACCGACCCTTTTTGCTAGCCATGGGTCATCTTTAGTGCCTTGTGCACACCTAACTTCACTATTGTCTTGGCGTCCACCAACATACTTCCACTGCCCGTACGGTCGGACACTTCCACCTCTAAGACCGACTCATTCTGTTAACCAGAACCCTTGGCCACCCCATACGCTAACTGGGTCCTATTCTCTACATCGGTCGAGCTGGCCTCATCCTCACTCCCAGACAAGGGAATGAGAACCTTCACGCTACTATCCGACGACCCGCCAACTTCTAAGTCGTAGCACCTCCACTCCATCAACGAGTTACTATCCTCGAAAATCTACAAGAAAACCAAGAGAACACAACTCAGAGATTGACCTGGACCTTGAAAGATTTGACCACAAACTTCATCAAGTTCATGCTCAGTTCTTCACCAACTACTAGTTTAATCTACATAACTCAGGGGAAGCAATGCTTACCGTGTTTTTTTGCGAAGGAGTTGTGAATCGGAAATCACACCACCATGAGCGTCGTCGCCAAGAGATGATCGAAAATCGCCTTTTCACTCTGATAGAGCTTCGCCCAATTTTTCAAAAACACAAGTGAGGAAATCGGTAGAGACCCCTCCACTATTTATAGAGCTCGACCCGAACTACGAGGCATCACCAACCTCAATGACTAACACATGTCGCAACACACACAGATCCGACCGACACATGTCACACATCCAGCCGAGGGAGACCAACCGCCTCTCCAATTGTCTCCTTCACCACAGACGATCATGCCCACCTGACTGACCTGTTAGGACACCACCGAGCCACGTACATCACTCGGTAGAAACCACCCCACCATTCTAGGATTTGGGCCACTCATCAGATACCGAGCCCCCATCTCGTAAACGCTCACCAAAAGACTCTGGGTTACCTTGTTCACCCAGCACATCAAGTCACCAACTCAGGCAAACAACCAGGGTACCTCCACCGAGTCACCATTTCAGGCGACCGACCAAGGTACCTCCATCGAGTCACCAACTCAGGCGACCGACCAAGGTACCTCCACCGAGCCACCTTATCAGAACCGTCGACCACACACCACTCCCCTCACATGACCGAGACAACTCTAGCGGACTCTCTCGCCAAGGGACTTGGGGGACTACATGCATACTTCCCACCGAATCTGGAAGAATGAGACAAGTCCCCGACCGAGAAATTCCACCTCAGTCAGGGGGACTTATGTTGACACCATATCTGACCAGACTCACTCAACCGTATACCTAAAGTCCGAGCACCAAACATGGCCCAAGCCCATGTCCTCATATAGCCTCAACGATGGGCCTAAGATGGGATGACACGTGGAAGCACCTTCACCCTTGATCTGCCTAACACGTGTCAGTACGCAAATCGAGGAGCATTTGTCCCACATCAAAACTATGGAAATTGAACATCTCACTCACCCATACATAAGGGATACACATTTCCCAATAAAGGTAACAAATATTTACTATACATTATTACTCTATCAAACTTACCATTTACCGTTTCCTCTTACGAACATAGGTACTAACTTGACTATGGGAGAACCTTAGACCGGCATCACACTAGTACTCGTACTAACGGAAGACCCACGACTCTCCCAGTTGACAGGTTACGAGGAAGGACAGGTGTCATCTGGTGATTGGATGACGAGTTATCGACCATTGGAACATTTCTTGCTTCAACACATTTAGATTTATATTGATACTTCAATTGCACTTAAATTATAACAAATTATTTTCTTGAGCTAGTTTTTAATTTAATTTTCAGTTCTTTCAATTTATTTATATTTTATTGTATTTACTTCCTAATCTTTCTACTCTCTCTTTCAATCTATGTTTTTACAAATTTCATATTAATTGGTTTTTCATTTAAAGCCTTGACTCGCGGTAGTGAGAAAACCTAGGCCAAGAGGAAATTCTTTGCTTGGTCGAACAATCACTTGATTAGAAGTCAAGTTTAAGGACGCACAATACACTTTCACCTATTCACATTCCATTTGAGCTAATTCATGGCTTAGTGGGGGAACGCCTCCATACTTAACAAAAAAATGACCAAAATCCCTTTGCCAACGGCCATCAAACCTAAAAAGGGGGAACACTTCTCAAAAAGTTCAATGGGGGAGGAAAATTGATCTTTTTGGGAGGAATGTTATACTACTATCAAAGAAAAACAACTTTATCCTTAGTTTTGATAAAAAAAAAAAATTGAATTTTTTGACGAAAAGACAATTGATATAGTTCGATGCATATTTAAACGACGATGGTCACCATTAAAATAGAGACGTAACTTGTAATTTATGTATAATTTAATGATCCGGACAGCCCCATAGTCCAAATTTTCATTCATATGACTTCTAGTGACCATCTTCAAATTGGTATGAATTGTTTAATTAATGAGCAAAGTAATTAGTTTGATTTTTACTGATGTATCCTCAATCTTCCTTAATTAAGTAATTCGTTTGTTTTTTACTGTTATATACGTCCTCAATCTTCCTTAATTATTTACTACCTCGGGTTCATTTTGAAGATGGACGTACATAGTGTGAATTGGTTGCCATATCTCAATTGTAGTTTTATAATTTGTCGCAAAAAGCGTTGTCTAATTGGGCTATCATTGTAAAAACGTGCTCCTCTCTCATTCGCATATCTTTCCATCACTCTCATACATGGATCTATATTATCGCTGTGGGGCACTCTGGTCTAGTTTTGTCTATCATTGATAGGTCCCCCTTTTTCTAATAATGATGTATATTATACACTATATTTTCGTTTTTATGGAGTAATTTCAAAATTTTAATTATCCATAATTTTTAATATCGTTTTATAAAATAATACATCACCGAGAAAAAAAAAATATTAAAAAGATTTATAGAGTTGACTGTCGATTTAGTTACTCCAACTTAATGCAAAGCTCAACAATTGAAAAACAAAGACAATGACTTTCCTTCCTCAACAATCTGAAGCTCATTACGGATAAGAAACCATATGGAGCTATGAGGTTGTACTTATGCTTGTACCCATATGGATCGTTCGATACCCATACCACCATTCCAGCACAAAGGCTTATCCAATTAGTTTCTGCCACATCATCAACCAATAAAAAGGTTTCATCTGCCCTGACGCTTTCCCCACGTGGCAGTACCGAAACAAACTAGACCATCTTACGCCACTGGCACCACCCTCACTCGATTACATCTGTTTGTATCCTCTTTTTTTTTTTTTTTTGTTAAATTGTATCCTCTTTCCTCTATGTTGGGGCCGACCAAAGCAACAGGCCCACGTGGATTCCCGTGCTCTGATTGGTTCAACAGAGTGGTCCCCAATATCTGCTTTTTTTACTAGCAAGAGGAGAGAGACGAACACGTCCGGGCAACGGTGCTGAATGCCACGTGTCGAATTTTTAAGGATGGCCCCCCTTTTTCCTTTGAAGAGGGAGGAGCAGGAGCAGGTATTCTATGCTTCTCGCTTGTCGTGACTGCATGAACTGCAGGACTAACGGTAGGTACAATTAGACTGCAACTCGACATAATTTGTTAAAATATCTGCTTAAGTACTGTAGTCATTATTTGCTAAAAATTCAATAGCAAATTTTGTACTCTATATATATATATATATTAACTATTGAGAATAGAGATTTGAAAAGATGTAGCCATGTAGAAAGTGAAAATCTTCTGAAGTTGGGTCTAATTAGTAAAGAGAAAGCCACATGCATCCTATATACAAGCATAAGCTAAAAAAAGATCACTACATGAATCACCCCTCTAGTTCTATCCGTAGTAATAATTTCATTATTTATGTGTAATATAATGGCCATAAAGGGAATAAGAGTGGACAGTGTTTGGTTGGGTGGCATTAGACATTAGAGTGGGCACACTGTTGTTTGTTGTTGCTTTAATTTTGTGCTAACTTTTAATTCAATGTGTCTAAAATGGAAATTAAGAGATTTGTATGATCAAATCATGAAGAAGACAGAGGCATATGATAGAGCAGTGGGTGCACCACTAGAGCAGCAACACCAACACCAACACCAACAACACAAACACAACAACAGTAATAATAATGAATCAAAACTTCAAAACTAAAAAGAAAGAAAATAAAGCTACAAAATCCAAACCTTATCTTCTTCATCAGTCCCTTCTACTCTCAAAATGCCCTTTCTCTTTTATATGAGACCCCAATTTCTGTCTTTGAATTTGTCTCTATCTTTTTCTGGGTTTGTCTGCTGCGGCTATTATGATTTTGTCTGCCTGCAAACCGAAAAAACAAAAAAAAAAAACAAAAAACAGAAAAAGGAAATCCAATGTTTTAATTTTATTTTTCCTTTTTCGTTCAATTCGTAAGACATATATAAAAATCAAAACGCGTTTTGTTTGGTAGCAAAGGCAATGGCCAACCAGGAACAACCCCTGGGTGATGGTTCTGATTCTGGTTTTGGTTCAGCCTTATATGTCCTTCCCTGCCAAAACAAGCAGCAATCAGGCTCTGTCTTTTGACCGCCTGCGCCCAATTTCAGGATAAATATCAAATGCCAGATTGCCAGAAGCAGAGATTGAGATTGAGATTGAGATTCCCTGCAAAATTCGAATCAAACAATCACACAAATAGACTTGAATTAATTAATTATAAGGTTGTGCGCTCATAATGTAATATGCCAAATTATTCCTGCTATTGCATGCTATGTATTTTGTCAACGTACATTGTTGAATTCTTGATACTTTGTTTCCCAGTTATATTCATATCCAAAATTGTAGATGACCATCGGCAATGTAGTTTATCCATAGACCTAGTTATTCACAACCCAGATTTCAGAACAAGTACATCAACAATGTAGCTTATCCATATGTCTAATTCTTCACAATCTGAATTTCACAAACAAAAACCCTACATTCAATTCAAAATTCATAACAAGTGAAAATATCGACATGATTTCATAGTCTAAGAAAAAATGTACACTACAAAGCCAATGATGCACGCTCTGTGACTTTTTTTTTTGGTTGCAATTTTTATTTGTGTATTCATATATGCAAATTACATCGGTATCTTTTGAAATGTATTGCTCTTCATCTGCTTATTATTTTCTATTTCTTCGTAAATATTATTATATCACGTGTTGTTTAATAAATATTGAAGTTTGAACGCATCAATATTTATTTTATGTACTTTTATTTTGATAACATAACAATTGCTTATTGAAAAATTGATAACATATATGCCTAAAATTCTCTCATATATCCATTGCCTTAATTTTATACGGTGAATTGAATTTCTAATTAAGTCACTATTGTTGTATTAATATTTTTCTTTTTATAGTATACTGTATGTAATTACTATAGTCAAAACACGGTGAATTGAATTTCTAATTAAGCCACTATTTTTGTATCAATATATATATATTTTTTATAATATATTGTATGTAATTACTATAGTCGACATGAGAGTTTAATCTTTCATTTATTTTTAAGTGACATTATTGGGTCACTTTGACTAGTTCACTGAGGGGAATATGATCATTTATCTTTAAAAGAGTGTTTATTATTTTAAAGTGATTCAATTACTATATACATTATTAGAAAAGTTGGTGACCTTTTTCTTGAGAGGGAAATCGAGTCCTAGAAAAAGAAAAAGAAAAAGGAAATCGAAAGGAGTTGAGTTGGCTCTCTGGAACTCTCACTCAGTGCTGTTAGCACATCACATGACACTTCAGTGAGCAGGAAACCTGCCTGGAATTAAGCATCAAATTCCCATGAAACTTGATAATTATTTATTAATGAAATCACAAAAACTAAAATAAAAAAATAAAAAATAATAAGAGCCTCAAATTGAGACAGGAACTTATCATTTTGTACATGGTGGAGCTAGTTAAACAACAGCAAAACTAAGATAATTATAAAAATAAAATAAAAAAGATGGAACATAAAAACATAATTAACGTTAACCTAATTAAAATGGGTAATTACTCATTCTTGTTCCCTAAGACGAGCAGTGAGAGGGGTTGATAATTTGTTGCTTTATCACGGAAACATGTTGTGAACCCTGAAAGCACATAGCCTAATAAATCCCCATTCATTAAACTAATCATGGTTGCACCATTGCTTTTGGCCTGGGACCCATTTGGGGCACTTGGGGCTGAAGTAATTTGAGACCACCCTCGAGTTCAACAGTTCAACAATGGGTGCAAATTTGACACACCTTGGGGTCTTATATTGGTTAATCGAAGCTCCCAAGCTAATGGCATAGTCCATGAGCTTGTCAAATGTCCCCACTTCCACGATCTTGATCTCCAGTGGTCCAATTGACTTGTCGGACACCCGGCCTTGGCGGTATACGCTGTTGAGGGACTCTTCAATGGTGAGGCAGCAGTCCTCAAAGACTGAGGGAGGGATTGGGGTTGACCCGTTGAGGGTAAGTTCCCAAAAGAGCACATAGTGGCCTGGGATTGTGCATGTGTCTGCGTAGCTAGTGTAGTCAGTCACATTCGCATCAAATGGCACCAAATGGTTCACAGCATTTTTCACTCCATTTTGAAGCTCAACTTCATCAGTTTTGTCTGAATCAATGCTCAAAACCACATTTTTTCTGCATATGAAGTTAAATTGTGGAGCTTTGTTCTTGAAGCCAGCCACTTTCAGCACATCACCAACTCTGTAGCGGTAAAGGCCTGAAATCAATCAAGAGTACTAAATTAATTACAGTAGCTGTGAGCCTGAAAATCACTCACTTAATGAAGGGGAAAAAAAATATTTCCACCTTGGCACTTACCAGCATAGGTTGTGACAACAAGCTCGTATTCTTGCCCAAGCTTGACATCAACAAGATCCACCAATTCTTGCCGCTCCTTTCCATTCAGTAATTTGGGGACAGAGAGGGGGTTAGCGTTGATCCCATTGTTTCTTTGGACAGGGAGGAACTCAAAGTATCCCATGGTGGGAATGAGGGTGTAAGAGACCTCACTGGGTTTGCAAAGAGGGTTCAAATTGACACCAAAATAGCACTCAGAAGAAGCATACATGGTGCAAACCAAAGGCAGGCCATTGCTATAATGATCCAGTGTGGGAATGTACTGCGACATAGCGCCAGTCACAATCACATCCACATACTTTGTGTTGGGCCACAGCCTTGTTATGATCCCTTGCCATGAGTTCTTCCCACACTCAAATTCAATGAAATTTGCAAGCTTTGGATCAGGCTTAACGATTTTGGATACCGCCTCGCGGACAGCTGGATCGGTGATTTGGGGGTTTATGGTGCCAGCGGCTATGTCCTTGCAGAGAAGAGCCCAATGCTTCTCCAGGAATCTGATTGCCCTGATGAACCCAGAGGCAAAAACAGCACCAACTCTCAAGACCTCTTTGTTTTGGCAGAGGCCACAGAGCAATTGAGAGTACATGCTTTGGTAGGAGTCAGGGCAGAGAATGGCCTCGTTTGGGCTGGTGTAGTTTGTGTAAGGGTCATAGGGCCTTTCTTTAAAATGGGAACTTTTGTAGTAGCTTGTGAGCACTGGCCTTGCCACAAGGCCTCCTGGAGTTTTGGCCTCTGATTTTATGAACAGAAAATACATGCCTTTGCCTTTGTCTAATTTAGGCACATACTGGCTCATCACAGGCATCAGTAGGCTGTAAAGCAGTGACCTTCTCTCAAGCTCTTCTTCAATGGTTGGCATCAGTTTTCTCTCCCCACCTGATGTCCCAGAGCTAAACCAAAACCAAAAACAAAAAACAAACCCATTATTCTAAAGGAACCAAATTAAAAAACCCATGATCCAGAATTTATCAATTAGTTCATGGCTAAGAAATATTTAATGTGACCGGCGAAACACCTACCTTGTCAAAAACTCTGAAATGGGGCTTGAACAGAGGATTGGGGAGGTGTCTCCATTGGCAATACGGTTGATGTCGGATTGAATATCCTCATATTTGATGACAGGCATGATCTTTTTGAAAGTGTCACGATCAGTGTGACCATTGAGCCCATGTCGTTTTAAGTACTCTACATGGGCATTGCGAGCCAAGATTTCAGCAAGGACATGTTTTTGAGCCTCATCGGCGTTTTCAGTGACTTGCTCAATGAAGTGAAGGGCCTTGTCGTTCTTGTCTCGGAGGTAATAGTCCACTGTGGGACTCAAAGAGAGTTTTGGGGCTTCAGGCATGGTTTTTGTACTTTGAAAGTAGAGAGAAAGAGATGGGTTTGAAAGTGTATGAAACAGAGAGAGAAATAGAGAGATAGAGATAGTTGTTATAAAATAAAAGATGATAGTTTAGGGTGTGGGGGAAAAGGAAAGGGAGAGCCGGTGTTTATATAGAGCAGGGAAAGGGAGGTGCCTTTGCTTCACCTCTCGGCTATAGGGATTGGAAAGTTAACATAACAATATAATGAAGGGCATAAGTGTAAAAATGCACACATTGATATCATTTTGCTTTGCTTTTCTCAACGTACTTCTTCTTTCACATATAAAACCATGGAGTTTCTATACAACTGTGCTGATGAGTACCGTCACTTCAGATGTCAAAATAACAGGGATTTTCCATGCATTCATAGTCAATCTACTAGTTTTCAGCCTAAAAATGCTGTTTATCAACAATGTAATGTGATTGTTAGAAATATATTTAATTTTTTTTTCAAGTGTAATGTCGTCGTTTCTCATTTGTTGGAAATCTGAGCAGCCCAAACAAGCAACAATCTAAATGCCCTATCACATCATACAATGATATAAAAAAAACTTAACACATATCTTCTAGAAAAAATTATAATCTTAAATTATTTTTTTAAGTTCAATTGGTCAAAGCAATAATCTTAACATTACAATCTCTCGCTTCATATATATTGTGCTGGAGGTTACGAGTTTGAATTTTGTAAATAGCAAGTTCAATATTCAATATGTATGTAGTGAAATAAGTACCTGATATGTATAATATAATTTCATTCCTTATGTCAGCATACAAAAAATAAAATAAAAATAATTTAACGAATTAAAAATGTGAAATAATTTTTTTTATATAATTTATGGAAAATTGGGAAAAGACTTATAAATATACATCATATTTTTCATTGCATTAAATTTTACTAATAAATTTTACAGCATTGGCAATTAATAGCTATGTATTTATGAGGCAATATGTAATGTAATTATTTAAAAATAAGGGTTCATGTAAGGCAAATACATTTAAAGAAAATTTAATCTAATGATGACAAATAACTCCAAAAAAAAAATCATATTAAACTCACTTTCCCTCCTTATTTTTTTCATAATTCACAATATCCATATTTTTCTTTTATACTCTTATTTTATGCTTACAAATTTTACAAAAAGATAGTTCAAGATCGATCAATTTCATGATTATAGGTTTTTTATGCAATGAATAAAAATTAAAGTTTTTTTTAATGAAACAAAATTAAAGTTTTAATAATTGTTAAAAACAAATATGATGCACTTTTGACCAGGTTTTTGAGTGAATATGTTTTTAGAGTTTTTTTTTTAATTATTGTATGGGAGGGGGGTTTTTGGAAATTATCCATACAATATGTCGTCGGAGTTCGAATTTGAAACCAATTGTCTATAAATCAACATTTAGCACCTAGAGTTTAAAAAATTTATATTTTGAAATATTTTGGTAAGATATTATAAAAAATGTAAAAGTTGTTTTGCATCTTCTGCTTGATTACACCTGAAAAGTAGAATTTTCTTATCTTGAAATCATTTTTAAAGTGCCAAAATGTTTAATGGTAAAATGTTCTTATCTTAAAATGTGAAAGGTTTGGCAATGAATATACATACATACATACATATATATATATATATATGACATGACTTTGACTGCACATTACATTTCTAAAAGTGCCAAAATGCTATTATGAATCAATCAAGAACCTAATCTAAAATTTGTAATTTGTATCATGGAAATCCCACTGATGAGTGATGAGTGCCTTCCCTTGTATATGAATTCAAGCTTTAAAAGTCGATGCAAATTTGTCTGGGTTGGGTTGGGTTGGGTTGGGTTGGACTTCATTGGAGAAGAAGTTGTGAGTACGTACTTCACAGTTGACAGTGCACAGCAAAGGTGTGCTTGTCGTTCTCGTACAACTGTACAAGGAACAAAGTAGTAACACCTCCTTATTATGCTTATTCAAGGCCATTTCCCATTCTAAACAATACATTTTCAACCGGCAATATCCGGTAAACCCGCGGTCAGTACATGCGCGCCTGTACCACGGATGTTTCACAAAATACCGGCACCTACTTCAATTCTTTTATTTTGCATTACCCCGTAACAGTAAAGTAAACTAAGGTGGAAAACGGCGTAACCACGAGATTTCACATTCATGGATATTTTAAGTCAATGTATCACCACATGAGGAGAAGGATTCGTCATTTGTGTAATCATGTGTGCAATTTTTTTCCCTTTTTTTGGCTAAAAATACAAATTAAAATAAAGAGGAATTCCTTGGATATCCATAATAAGAAAAATCGAATTTCTAAACTTCAACGACATCCCGTGACAAGATACTCTCCCATCTTTGATTTAGACCTTGTTATAATCCAAAACTTGCATACCAAGAGTTGGCAATAAAATTGACTTCTCAAAACATATGGACGAAAAAATAGTTTAGAACTTCCTAATTTATTGTTTGGTATTTGATAGAATTCTTAGGATCCTTCAAGGCGCTTTGAATTTCCCATTAATGGTGTCGATAACAATCTCTAAGTCACCCTCCACCATCACCTTTTGGCAACCAATTTCTAAAGCAGCCTTCAACCCCTCAAGCATAGACAATCCATCGACTATTAAAGAATTAGTTTTCCCAATCAAATTAGCTCGTACACAAATGGGGATCTTCAAATTCTTATGAATGATGAACCCAACTGCAGCATCCCCATTTTTAGCAAAAGCATCGAAGTTGAGTTTTAACCACCCCATATTTTGTGGAGTCCCCTACACAACTCTACATTGATTTCCACTTCTAAAATTAGGAGCATTTTCCATATAGTAATTGTCCCCCATCAAGTAAGCCAAACATGAGACTTGTGCAGCATGAGCATTTTCCATCCCGTCTCTACTCAGGATTATCACGAGATGTGTCATACTCAGAATTTCCATATAGTAATTGTCCCCCATCAAGTAATTGTCCCCCATCCCAATCCCCCCGGGATTATCACGGGATGTGTCATGCTCCCGTTTGACACGAAGTGTCAGACAAGGGATAATTTAAAACATTCAGCCTAACCGGCTTCCAGAGCGCGCCAAGATCCAGTGGAGGAATGTGATGTCTCGGTCTCTACTATAGCCCACATCCGTGATCAACCTGGAGGGCATTAAAAACAACAAAAGCTGTGAGTGGACGAAGATAAGTAGTTTAATAAAAAGTCATTTCATAAAATACATTTATGTCCTTCACTAAAAAGCATGCATGCATACGAAAATCGTTTATCAAACCATATATTCAAATAGCCATTATTAGGGTCTCAACCCCAAATTCCGTAAATCCAAATCATACGGGCCCCTGCCCAAATCCATTTACACAAATCCATAACATATCAACCATATGTGGGAACAAAGCCCAAAACCGTAATCCGAGTATGGGTCATTGCCCAAATCCATAAAACACAGAAATATCATTTCTGAAATCCAATTTCCATTTCATAAATCCAACAAACCATGTTTACCAAATATCATATAACCAATCCTATCACGATTTCCAAAGCTACGCGCGTGCTACTCGGGGTCTCAAATCCCAAGTCTCCCCAGGGTTCACCCAAGTCAATGTTCGAAGATCAATGACCCTCCTTGGGGATTATAATCCATATATGCCTTCCTGAGAGTAAGGAACCCCACAGAGGCGACTCCACTCAGTTAGTGCTCCGTGACTACTCCAGGGTCCACCCAGGCCAACAACCCTCCCCGGAGGAGACAATCCATAAATAAAGGATGGCATATGAAAATCATTTCGCAACTATTCTTTCAAACCTTTCAAAGGATCCATGCCTGGTCCCCATAAACCGTCATGAAACTAGAAATCCATTCTTTCCAAATCCAAATCCATTTAGGGTCTCCAAACCTGAAATCACCTTTATAAACCATAAATGGGACTCATTGTAACGACCCGTCCCGGGAATTAGGGTTAAGACCGTGTTTAAGATGAGATTAGTGAGCTTAACCGGTGGTTAGTTAGTTGACCGTTGACCGTGACGTAGTTCGGGACGTCACGAATCCGTAGACAGGTGGCACGCCCGATTCTGACATCCGAGGAGGAAGTTATGATGTTCGGAGGGTTGAGGGCATTACCGTCATTTGGTTAAACTAGGGGGAAAATTTGACTTTTCGTACGACTGGGTTTTTACACGTTGACCTAGGATAGTTAGGTAGATCGCGTCGTCTTGAGTTCAACGACAGGCGGCACGTATTCATCGAAGTTAGGATGCGTGAGTTACAGGTCTAGAAAGGTAGTGGCATTATCGTAATTTTGACTTAAAAGAAGGGCAGTTTGGTCTTTTGTACTTTGGGCTTGGTGCAGCCGGATTTGGACAAGTGTCCAGGGCAGAGAGGAGATTTTTGTGTGAGGCTTGAGGGGATGGTGACACGTGGGGCTTGGCTAGAGGATTCTAGGGTGCACGATCCAATTATTTTGGGCTGAGTGTTCGTGTGTGCCGTGTGTGTGTGTGTGTGTGTGTTCGAAGAAGAGAGAACAGAGACTGAAAGATTGAAAGAAAATTGAGGGGAATTGGACGTTGATCGTGAGTGTTGGTGTGTTTGGTGAGTGATGAGTGATCAGAGATTGAGAGGGACAAAGTGAGAAGGTTGGGAGGTGAGGTGTGAGTGTGTGTGCGAGGTGTGAGCTCACGGGGAAACCAGAAAAAACTGAGAGGAGTTCGAGCGGTGGTGCTGCCGTGTGGGGGACCAATTGAGGCTGGTGGAGGTGTCTAGAGGACGGAGGTGGACTGGAGAAGTTGTGTCCTCACGACTGAGCTCACGGCGGTGGTCGGTGTACAGGTAATTCCTCATCCTCTTTCAATTGCCCTGTTTTGCCGTCGAATTTTAAACTCAAAGTCGTGGGTTTTGAGTGCGATCGAGGCTTTTGGTGAGTTAGGTGAGACTTAGGGAGGTCCTAGGAGTCGTATAAGGCAGTTGTTATGACAGGGGGTTACCTGGTTGACCGGAGTGTGAAACAAGGGACAGTTTGGGTTTTGGTTTCGAGCTCGAGTCGACGGGTTAGGGACGGTGTCGAGGTGTTTGTAGTAGGGGAATGTGTAACGACCCGTCCCGAATATCGGGATTTAATAATATTTAATTGTGATTTACTAATCTGGGATTAGTTGGGCGATTTCGGACGAATTGTGCAAAATGACCGTTTTGCCCCTGGGCATGGGCAAAATGTTGACTTTTATTTCGGATGGTCAAATGGACTTTGACCGATGACCGTGGCGTAGTTCGGGACGTCACGAGTTCATAGACAGGTGGCACGTTCAATTCCGACGTTCGAGGTAAAAGTTATGATGTGCGGAAGTTCAGGGGCGTTTTCGTAATTTGGATGAAATAGGGGCAAATGTTGACTTTTTGACCAGGATGTCCGATGGCCGAGGGCCAAGGACCGTTACGTAGGTTTCGTCGATGCGAATCCAACGACAGGCGGCACGCCGAAATCGGAGATTCGACGACGAAGTTATGGGTCACGGAAGTTTGGTTTCGTTATGCACGCATTACGAGGTGGGGACACGTGGCGTTCTCTGTTTGGTCTGAAATTCTGAGTGGGACACATGGACCACTAAACTTAAATATTGGGATCAGATCTGGATTGGTGAGATTGTTTAAATTATAGGATTTAAATAATATAAAGAATTTCCCACTTATTTTCACCTATTGATCTGGGCCATCCATCTGATCTCTATTTTCAATCTCAGCCCTTCATCTATTATGCTGATGCACATCCCCACCGTCCATTTCCTTATTCATCTGATACCTCTCTTCCTCATTTTTCATTCTTCCTCTGCCCGTGAAGAAATCGAACACACACTCACACCAGCCCATCTCCTTTGTGCGTGGGAGTGAGACCAACTGCTGGTATGGGCGGAAGGACGACGGTGGTGAGCTGGGTGACGGAGGGAGACGGCGGAGATGACGGCGGAGGGGAAAACAGAGGGATCCGAAACTCAGGGAATTGGAAGTCGATGGAGAGCGGTGTTTGACCGTGCTGGAGGGGTGGACGGAGTTTCTGGGATCAAACTGGGCGTTTCGGTGGCCACGGTGGTGACCACGGCGGCGAAGGGAGCCTAAACCCGTGAGTCCGATTCTCGGGTCTAAAATGGCAGGATGGGTTTTACTGTCTTTCGTTCGATCTAGTAACCAGGATGATGACTCAGAGGATGAGACGAGTCTATTGGGACCATTTTCATCGAGAATGGTGGTCGGAGCTGAGAGCAGTCGACGGTGGAGTTGGCCGTGAGCTTCTCGATCGGGGAGGTAAGGATCTTGACGTTGTTCCTTGTTTTTGTTTCCACAGAACTCCTAGTTTAACTCAGACGATCTTGTAGGAGGAAACCCTGTCGAAAATGATCAAGGAACGGCGGAGAGCCGATCGGGTTGGCCTGCGGGTCACGGCGACCCGTTTACCAGTCGTTCGGGTTGAACGACGGTGAACAGTACCCGGCGCGTGGGTTTCACGCGCAGGGAGTTCAACCGGCGCGTGGGGGCGCGTGTGAGGTAATTTTGGGAAACTTCCAACATGACTTTTGTCCTATACAATGTAACGAACATTTTGGGATTGGTTTCGTGTCGATCGGATCCCGTTTCAATATTGTTCGGGATGTCCGAAGGTTTTAAATCCAGTTTAAAAAAACTTAAAAATTCGGGAAAATTACGGGATTTTGATAGAATGTTAATGAAGGGGTTAGTAATCCTCTAATGTGATTTGGACAGGATTGGGAGTCCCGGTGATAGTGGTGTGGCCCGGGAAGGCCTATGGCACGCGTATCGAGGCGCTCGGTTAAACGGTCTGTGAGTGGACATTGGTTTCATAAATTCGATGCATGCATAACTGTTTTATGATTGTTATAATTATGATTAAATGATTTACTTTGGATATCAGTGAATTTAAAATGATTTCTCGTATTTCGAGGTGAAATATGTATTTGCACGTAAACCGAAGTTTTCTGGATTTGCACCGATTTCCATAAATGTGGTTGGATATGATTTCATGAAACGGTTACGGACTTGAATAATGTAAAATCGGGCCAGGGGCCCAGTTGAACTATGAAATCGGGCCAGGGGCCCAGTTAACATGTGGATCGGGCCAGGGGCCCAGTTAACTTGCGAAATCGGGCCAGGGGCCCAGTTGATTTCTACATACGATTGCGGGTCGGGGACCCTAAAATGGAATTGAATAAATGTTTTCTAGTTTATATTTTATATATGTTCACATGCTGGAATCAATAAATGGTTTTGATGATATTTCGGTTATGGCACGTTTCACGGTATTTGGGCATGAGACCCGTTTGATGAAACGTAACGATCGGTTCGGATTTTATCTATGTATACCTATATGTTTTGCATGTGGATATCAATAAAATGTATTTAGTACTGCACTGTATAAATCCTTCCATATTATATTGTCTCCTCCGGATGAGGTACCCCGGAGAGGTCACGGACGTCTAGTACGTCCAGCGTCTATGACGCTAAGCATCGGGGATGCTGTACCCGAACGGGGTTCGGGGATTGAACTCGGAAATTGAGACCCGAGTGGCACGCGTAGCCTTGTGATTGTGACCTTATTGACGTCAGGGACGTCAGACATCAGGGATGTCGGATTGGAGTGTATAGTGCAGTGGCTAAAATTATGGTTATGGTTTATATTATATGCCTTATGGTTCATATTACTGGATTTATGAAATAACTCTTGGATTGACTTTTGGAAATTGAAACTATGCTTTGGTTTCCGGGCTAAGGCCCTAATGGTTATTTCTAAATAAATGTGTGATCATTGGTTTTTGGCGCATGCATATGGTTTTACTGAGGGGCATAAATGTCTTATAAATGTTTTAAACAGACTTGTTTATTTTCGTCCACTCACAGCTTTTGTTTTCAATGCCCTTCAGGTTGATTCCGGATGCGACTGCAGCAGAGACTTGAGCATCGCACACCTCCTCCATCGATCCTTACGCACTCTGGAAGCCCGTTTGGGCAGTGGCAATAGGTTATCCCTTGTCTGACACCTCTTGTCAGACGGGAGCATGGCACATCCCATGGTAATCCTAGGGGGATTGGGATGGGTCGTGTCAAGTGGTATCAGAGCAGGTTTTGCTCTTTTGTGCGCGAAGGACGAGGGTGTGATGTCTCTTTGGGCTGCAGTTCCGTTGTCAACCTGATAGATAGTTTTGGTAGATTGGGTGTGCTTGGCCCGATACGCCGTGCATTGATGCGATTCAACCCAAGTGGGTTGTATACGATTAAACTGGTAATGCGGGACCGTCGGTTCGGTCATGTGATGATGGATTGTTGTGCCACTGGGCACAGCTAGGTTCAGGGAACCCCATTGGAATAATGTTATGGAAATGCGAAACTCAGTTGAGTATTGGTCTAAGTTTTGGACCCTAGTAGTGTTGGCTAGTGTACGGGGTGTTGGTGCATCGGAGTTAGCCGATGACCTTCGTGGTGGAACCCACGATGGAACCCACGTTGAGTTGACGATTGGATTGGATTGGACGTCTATATGATGTCAGGACCGCGGAGCCGGTCAGGTTATGGATTTTACTGCAAAAGGCAGTTGGGTTCGGTGGAACCCTAGGGTGTGATTTTGGAACCCTAACTTGTAATTGATGGACTGGAAAGGTAAACCTTAAATGAGAACTGTGCTGCGACGAGCGGCTGAGGTCGTGGATGACCATGTGGATGACCCTAGTGAGTCTTATGGGTTTCGATCTACGGATACGGGTATGAAATATGGAATCCCGTGTTGGATCGAATGTTAGTGTGATGTGTGGTTATGGATCTTGACAGCGATGACTGTTGGTCGACAGTTGTGTCGAGATGACTGACTATCGAGGGTATTTTGTGTGGCTTTCACACTTGGGGATCAGGGGATGTTCAGGGAACGCCCATTATCCTGATGTGCCAGTGGTCAAATTGGAGGTACCCATGGTCGTGGGGTACGAGTGGTGTTACGGGATCGTCGTTCGGAATGAACGGAGATCCAGGGTAACAACTTTACACACTGTGTGCTAGCATGGATGTTCGTGTGCTAGCATGGGTGTTCGGGTGCTATGTATGGATGTTGGTATGTTGGTACTTTTATGCCAATACTGGTATGGATGCCTGTGTGCGGATACTAGTGTTGATGATGGTGCGTTGGTACTGGTACTAGCGCTGGTGCTGGTGTCAGTAATTGTGTCGACGATGAGCCACCATTTGGGGTGTGACTCTGTCATGATGGACATATGATCGGTATCTGCGACTCAGTGGTGGTTGAGTCTTGGACTGGATGGGATCCAGTGGAGGTTGTGTCGTGTTGGGATAAGACCCAACAGATTTATGATGACAAGTGATGAATGGATAAAAAGGGTATGATTGAAAATTTGGGGAAATTTGGGATGCTGTTCCCTACGTTATGAGAATCAGTGGATTTGGGGAGTTGTTGTCAACTCCGAGATTGGTAAGATTGTTTACCTCTAATATCCTCAGAGGGTACAAGGAAATTATTGAGATTGGAAAAGTCGGGGAAACCATTCGTGGTATTGATGTGGGATTTTGTGATGGTGAATCACTTGGAACCTGAGGATTGAACCTGTAAAGGTTGAGATGTGAGACATGGCAGTATGGTATGCACATCCAGGCAGAGTTGTGGATTTTCCGTTCGGAATCGGGGTGTGTGCGTACATGATTATTGGCGGACGTGAGGTCCGAGTAATGAATTGATTTTGGACACGAGGTGGTCCAAGTGAGGTATGGACGTGGGCAGTCCAGTGGTTGGACTTGACATCTCATTGGGAGCATGTCTGTTCCCAACATGGTTGGAACTCCCGTTTCGGGGAGAGTTGTGATTGGTAGACGAGAGGAGTGCTCGTTTCCGCATCGGTGATTGGTATTCCGAAGTCATTGGGGTTGACTTCATATTTTCCTGCCGTGGCAGATGATGATTGTTGCTACCAGTACGTTGAGCGTGTATTGGTAGGTGGACCCATGTTTGGCCTTGGGTCATTGGACACAAGAAGTTTTGTATGATTTTGGATTTGGTGGTGATATGCGTGGTCATCTTTCCACCAAGGAAAATTTGGCGAAGGATTCAATTGAGGGTGTAAGACCCTACGATCAGCTTTCGGATGGGTTGTTAGCTATGTGAGCTTGTGTGGATCCTAGGTGGATTTGATTTGTGATGTTGTCGACTTTGGTCGATGTGACGATCTAGGATCGTGATGTTACTTGTCGGATGACGTAGCGATGGATCTGGATCGTGATCTTGTTGATCCATATGGGTGGAGAGTTTATCACTCTTACCTTGGTATGTGAGTCGTAAATGACGGGACTGAACTTCTTTTCGGAGTGAAGTCTATATGGTTGTTACTCGGTTGAGTAGGTTTCCGATGTGGTCGGATATTGTCAACCTTTGACGTGTGGATATTGGGATTGGCTTCCCTATGAAGTCAATCGAGTGTTTTGGAGAGGCAACTGATAGATTCGGTTACGTTACGTCTTGATGGACGTAAACGAGATTTTGGGTTTTGGAACCGAATTTCTGGGTGACGATTCAGGATTCGATTGCGAAGCTCGAAAATGGATTACTGGATTTGGGTGCGGAATGATTATTCCAATGCTAGCTTACGGAATAATGATTTCGGATTCGGATTTGGAAATGGAATAAAAATATGATGTCTGGGTCCGGATTCGGGATTTCTTACGAAATTGCGGATTCGGATTCGGAATTGGAACTAGATGACGGGTGGAGTTCGTTTTGTCTCATGTTGGTTTGGGCAAATGTACTCCATTATTGGAACGTGTTTGACTATGACCTGGGTGGTTGTAGGCGGATTGATGGATTGATGTACGTACAGGGTACGTTGTGCGAGGATTGATATTGGTTAGGCTAAGTGGTGCCTAATGGCGGTACATGGGATGTACCAGTGGTGTGTAATTAAACGGGTTGGTAATCGGCTTGGTTCCGTTATCATTTGTTTGGTTGTGATTGTGGACTGGACATTGGATACTGTGCGCTGTGCATAGTGATTTTGTCGGGTTCAGTGGTTGTATGAGCAGGTGCTCTTAGCCATGGTTGGCTTGTGGAACCCTAGTATTGAGATGTGTGTTCACTGCTGGGCTAGTATTCAATGTGTTCCAGTTACACCACTTGATTGTGTAAGTTGACGGTATACGTACACTCAGGATGAGTGAATTGGTGGTCTGAGTAACCACGAGTAGCCTTGTGTGACTTGAACACACCGTGTCTTCCCAGCGTTTTGGTTCGCTGACGGAGTCGGCAATTATGGACATGGAGAGTATTTTATGTGGCAGGAATGGGTTTGCCCTGCGAATTGTGATCATGTAATTGATCTTACGCTACATCGAGGGTGATGTAGTACGTGGGGTTGTGACGACGGACAGATGGTTGGAGCCTTACCAGGGTGGTAAGTTTTGTGATGACAGTTTGACTGGTGGTGTCAGCGTGGACTGACAAATGAGATTTGGTGACTCCCAACGGGAGCAAATGTAAGGATTTATTGGCAATGGAAGGGAACCGTTTAGCTGAATGAGTCAGCTAAATGGTTATGCGATTTTATCGCGGATCAGGTGATCATTTCCACTCGCGGTGGTCGAGTGTTGTTGCTATTATGACGTATGACTGTGATGGGATGTCTGGGTACAGACGAGGCAGGTGTTGTCCCAGTATGTGGGTGTACAAGTGTACACAGATGTGTGAGCGAATCGTTTTCCACAAGGTGGTTGTGGAATAAGGTTATTGGTAATTTCGAGGACGAAATTCCTTAAGGAGGGAAGGTTGTAACGACCCGTCCCGAATATCGGGATTTAATAATATTTAATTGTGATTTACTAATCTGGGATTAGTTGGGCGATTTCGGACGAATTGTGCAAAATGACCGTTTTGCCCCTGGGCGTGGGCAAAATGTTGACTTTTATTTCGGATGGTCAAATGGACTTTGACCGATGACCGTGGCGTAGTTCGGGACGTCACGAGTTCATAGACAGGTGGCACGTTCAATTCCGACGTTCGTGGTAAAAGTTATGATGTGCGGAAGTTCAGGGGCGTTTTCGTAATTTGGACGAAATAGGGGCAAATGTTGACTTTTTGACCAGGATGTCCGATGGCCGAGAGCCAAGGACCGTTACGTAGGTTTCGTCGATGCGAATCCAACGACAGGCGGCACGCCGAAATCGAAGATTCGACGACGAAGTTATGGGTCACGGAAGTTTGGTTTCGTTATGCACGCATTACGAGGTGGGGACACGTGGCGTTCTCTGTTTGGTCTGAAATTCTGAGTGGGACACGTGGACCACTAAACTTAAATATTGGGATCAGATCTGGATTGGTGAGATTGTTTAAATTATAGGATTTAAATAATATAAAGAATTTCCCACTTATTTTCACCTTTTGATCTGGGCCATCCATCTGATCTCTATTTTCAATCTCAACCCTTCATCTATTATGCTGATGCACATCCCCACCGTCCATTTCCTTATGCATCTGATACCTCCCTTCCTCATTTTTCATTCTTCGTCTGCCCGTGAAGAAATCGAACACACACTCACACCAGCCCATCTCCTTTGTGCGTGGGAGTGAGACCAACTGCTGGTATGGGCGGAAGGACGACGGTGGTGAGCTGGGTGACGGAGGGAGACGGCGGAGATGACGGCGGAGGGGAAAACAGAGGGATCCGAAACTCAGGGAATTGGAAGTCGATGGAGAGCGGTGTTTGACCGTGCTGGAGGGGTGGACGGAGTTTCTGGGATCAAACTGGGCGTTTCGGTGGCCACGGTGGTGACCACGGCGGCGAAGGGAGCCTAAACCCATGAGTCCGATTCTCGGGTCTAAAATGGCAGGATGGGTTTTACTGTCTTTCGTTCGATCTAGTAACCAGGATGATGACTCAGAGGATGAGACGAGTCTATTGGGACCATTTTCATCGAGAATGGTGGTCGGAGCTGAGAGCAGTCGACGGTGGAGTTGGCCGTGAGCTTCTCGATCGGGGAGGTAAGGATCTTGACGTTGTTCCTTGTTTTTGTTTCCACAGAACTCCTAGTTTAACTCAGACGATCTTGTAGGAGGAAACCCTGTCGAAAATGATCAAGGAACGGCGGAGAACCGATCGGGTTGGCCCGCGGGTCACGGCGACCCGTTTACCAGTCGTTCGGGTTGAACGACGGTGAACAGTACCCGGCGCGTGGGTTTCACGCGCAGAGAGTTCAACCGGCGCGTGGGGGCGCGTGTGAGGTAATTTTGGGAAACTTCCAACATGACTTTTGTCCTATACAATGTAACGAACATTTTGGGATTGGTTTCGTGTCGATCGGATCCCGTTTCAATATTGTTCGGGATGTCCGAAGGTTTTAAATCCAGTTTAAAAATACTTAAAAATTCGGGAAAATTACGGAACTTTGATAGAATGTTAATGAAGGGGTTAGTATTCCTCTAATGTGATTTGGACAGGATTGGGAGTCCCGGTGATAGTGGTGTGGCCCGGGAAGGCCTATGGCACGCGAATCGAGGCGCTCGGTTAAACGGTCTGTGAGTGGACATTGGTTTCATAAATTCGATGCATGCATAACTGTTTTATGATTGTTATAATTATGATTAAATGATTTACTTTGGATATCGGTGAATTTAAAATGATTTCTCGTATTTCGAGGTGAAATACGTATTTGCACGTAAACCGAAGTTTTCTGGATTTGCACCGATTTCCATAAATGTGGTTGGATATGATTTCATGAAACGGTTACGGACTTGAATAATGTAAAATCGGGCCAGGGGCCCAGTTGAACTATGAAATCGGGCTAGGGGCCCAGTTAACATGTGGATCGGGCCAGGGGCCCAGTTAACTTGCGAAATCGGGCCAGGGGCCCAGTTGATTTCTACATACGATTGCGGGTCGGGGACCCTAAAATGGAATTGAATAAATGTTTTCTGGTTTATATTTTATATATGTTCACATGCTGGAATCAATAAATGGTTTTGATGATATTTCGGTTATGGCACGTTTCACGGTATTTGGGCATGAGACCCGTTTGATGAAACGTAACGATCGGTTCGGATTTTATCTATGTATACCTATATGTTTTGCATGTGGATATCAATAAAATGTATTTAGTACTGCACTGTATAAATCCTTCCATATTATATTGTCTCCTCCGGATGAGGTACCCCGGAGAGGTCACGGACGTCTAGTACGTCCAGCGTCTATGACGCTAAGCATCGGGGATGCTGTACCCGAACTGGGTTCGGGGATTGAAATCGGAAATTGAGACCCGAGTGGCACGCGTAGCCTTGTGATTGTGACCTTATTGATGTCAGGGACGTCAGACATCAGGGATGTCGGATTGGAGTGTATAGTGCAGTGGCTAAAATTATGGTTATGGTTTATATTATATGCCTTATGGTTCATATTACTGGATTTATGAAATAACTCTTGGATTGACTTTTGGAAATTGAAACTATGCTTTGGTTTCCGGGCTAAGGCCCTAATGGTTATTTCTAAATAAATGTGTGATCATTGGTTTTTGGCGCATGCATATGGTTTTACTGAGGGGCATAAATGTCTTATAAATGTTTTAAACAGACTTGTTTATTTTCGTCCACTCACAGCTTTTGTTTTCAATGCCCTTCAGGTTGATTCCGGATGCGACTGCAGCAGAGACTTGAGCATCGCACACCTCCTCCATCGATCCTTACGCACTCTGGAAGCCCGTTTGGGCAGTGGCAATAGGTTATCCCTTGTCTGACACCTCTTGTCAGACGGGAGCATGGCACATCCCATGGTAATCCTAGGGGGATTGGGATGGGTCGTGTCAGAATGGGTAGCTTAGGATTGGACGATGAAGATGGTGAAAAAAGGGAGGAAAACGGTGGAGGGTTGGTGGAGAACCGGTCACGCCGGTTCGGGTCGGCTGGACCGATCTGGACCGTTGAGACTGAGGTTGATGATGACACTGTAGCAGGCGCGTGAAGCCCACGCGCAGCCACTTTGGGCGGCTCGTGGGGGTGCGTGCGGCAGTGTTTGGGAAAATGGTCAACATGGTTTTTAGTCTAGGTGTTGTGACGAGTCCATTGGAATAGGTTTCGGGTTAATCAGACGTCATTTGAGGTTAGTTCCTCGAAGGTGAAGGTTTAGGGTTCTGGTTCGTTACGTTTAGGACCCGGGGATTTTTTGGGGAAAATGAGGTGGACCTTCGTAGATGTGTTAGTAACGTTCTTGGGTGATGGTTGATAGGTTCGGGATTTCCCGAGGAAGCTGAAAAACGTACAGGACGTTCGGGACGCGATTGAGGGCTCAGTACTGTGAGTGGACCCTTTCTCTTAACTTGAACATGCATAACTGCTTTTAATTACTTGTTTTATGTTTTTACATGTGATTCCATGATTGTTGTGGTGTTGGTTTTACATCATTGCACGTTTTTCGAGAAAGTACGGTTTTCCGTACATTTTACGAGAAATACTTTGTTTACGATTTTGATGCCATGACTTGGGGTTTTCAAATGATAAGCAATTTTCAATGATTATAAATGGATTTTGAAACATGATTTTGAGGATCAAGGTTTTCGGTTTTAAAATCGGATTTCGAGAATCGAGATTTGGTTTTAAAGTTGAAAAGTGGAATTCCGGATTTGGGTTCAGAATGACGGTTTTGGATGCCGGAAGGGCATCAGACCGGTGATTTCGGATTCGGGTTTGGATATGAATTTCGAAATGGTTTTCAAACGGTTTGGATTGGATTTGGTGGATCTGGTTATTGGGTTTAAAGACCCGGATTATGATTGACGGGGGACGCGCCCGGATTGGGTTTAAAGACCCGGATTGAGTTTAAAGACTCGGGAGTTTAAAGACTCGGATATTATTGAGTCCTGGATTGAGTTTAAAGACTCGGATAGGTCTAGCAGGTTTGATCAGATAATTGTGAAACGGTTTTATGATGTTTATGATATAATTTCCATAACTGTTTTTACAATGATTCTGTAACTGTTTTAATGGTGATGATTACGTGATTTATAACTGTTTTCATCTAATGGGTTATGCATGTGTGTTTTCAAAACGGAGGGCTAAAACCCTGGTTTTATTATGAAATGGTTTTCGGAAATTCTTTTCTTATTTATGGTCCACTCACACCTTCTGTTTTAAATTGCCCTCCAGGTCGTGGAGCTAGCGCGGGGTTGTGACGTCGATGTAGCGTCGGAGGCATAGAAGTTACAAGAGCGACCCTGGAGTGTTTTAAGTTTTCCGTGTGCGTATATCTAGTTTATCGGTTTTCTTTCTTTTGTATTTAGTACTATGCTCTGTAAACCTTTGACTTCGGGATGTTTCATATAGTTTCTCCTGCGTCTGACTGTGTACTTTGGTGGTTTAGCGTGAGTTTACTTTTGTGCGTGTCGGGGTGTCAGACGGGAGCAGGATTTACCTCGATTTTCGGGATGAAACCGGGGTGGGTCCTGACACTCATGCCCGATATCATAACCAATTGGGCCTCAAGCACGATCATGTAAACCAACTGGGCCTCAAGCCCGATGCCTTATTAAATCAAATGGACTCCGAGTCCGAGAGTTCGTAAATCAAATGGGTCTCATGCCCGATTCCATATTTCCAAATCCGAAAACAATCCACGAACCAATTGGGCCCCTAGCCCGATAATGTAACTAAAATGGATTTTGAGTCCGAGGGTTTCCAAAACAGCCCGAGTTTACCTTTTCAAATCCAAATCCATTTCATTAAGCCATCACCGAAACCACAAGCACGTATAAGCACCGTATAAAGCTGAAAATCTCGAAATGCGTGGAAATACATAAATACTAACTACCACAATCAAATGCACTCAAGGCATCTGATAAGTCACGAATTGAGCATGATTTCAATGATGATATTTCTTATCTCTTTTACTTGTCTTTTGATTATAATTGTACAAACAATAGGAGAAAATGATCCATTTTTTGAGACATGTGTAGATTATGAAAGTTAAGTCAATTTTGAAGAGAATGCAAAAAGAATGGAGGAAATTCGAGCCAAAATGAAGGAATAGCACTAAAATGAAGTTAAGGTCCCTAGCTGAAATCCCAGTTGAAGGCCTCTCGGGTTTTGTCTTTGAATTAGCATTTTTAAATGTACTGGATGTGATCATCAGCTCATATAATCTCCAAGGGTTCCAATGAGGTGATAGCACATGTCAAGACAATCAAGATTGACCAAGAAAATGAGTTCTTGCCTTTCTTTGCCGAGTGACACTTCTAATCCTACAAGAAGTGTATGTATGACTTTGTGGACCAGCCTTGCACGCCTAGATTAAGTGGGCTATTTCAGACATTATGCCCTGGAATCCAACTGGGAAATTTGGCCAAAAGATCCATTAAAAGAAGGGTTCCTATCCGTTCTTGGAACCCAAGAAACTAGGATTTCTTGCCTTATCAAGTTCCTACTTTTTAGGGATTTGGGGCAGCTGTCATTTGGACGAATTTGCCTTCCCTTTTCAATGAGGAATTACATGGATTAACTTAGATAAGAAGACCTAAATATTTTCTAATCAGATATGAAATTAAAGATTGCAAGAAACAAAAGAAATGAAGTTTCTTGGAGGCCAATAAACTATCAAGAACACGGCTAGGGTTAATTTACCCTTAGCCGCAATCATATCCCCTTTCATTTATTTTAAGGTTTTGTGATCTGATTTGGAATATAATTAATTGAATTCCTAGTCAAAAGATAAAGTCAAGAAGTGGAAACAAGAAAGAAAGGAAGACTCCTTATTGAAGGAGGATCAAGAATGCGGAAAAAGATATTTGACGGCTACAATTAGTTTCCTTCCTTGTTTGGGTTTCGTTTTTCCCTTTCTTTTAGGGAGATGCTAGGGCAGATGTTAGGGGATATAAATAGTTGTTTTCTCATTGTTTTTGGACGTCCAATTTACCTCCTAAGGTCCCAAAACTCTGCAAAAATTTCTACTTAAAGTTTATACACAAAGTAGCCGCAATTTACCTATTGTTTTATGCTTTTGGATTTAAGCTTGTGCTAAGGAGGACGTAAGGCTTGGGAGGAGAAGAGTGTTTGAGCCCCTTTTCCTACTCCTTGCTATTCTTTAGTATTTGTCTTTATTTATTCTTTTACCATTTTATGTTTCTTATGTATTTAATTATGTTATTCGTTTATTCAATAATATTTGAGTAGTGTAATTAGTGCTAGGGTTACTTGAAGCCCTAGCCATGTTAGTTTGTCTTTGATTTTTGGCTCTTGATTATGATTGTTATGTATGCCTAGATTTGTTGGATTACTGCTTCATGAACTCAATTTATGCTTATAAGCTTAGCTACCTTATTTGTGTATAATTGTCGATGTAATTGCTTGACGGATCACCTCGATGTTTGTGTTCAGCCTGCAATTTGTAGCATCACGTTTAAGAGGGATAATCTTATTCGTAATCTAAACTCATGACTTCCTAGGTCTGCACATCACTTTTCTAGGGACAGTGTAGTGTCATTAAATCTTCTTCATGTTTCATGCATTATCACGCACCATCGGTAATAGTTGTTTAAGGGCGGGCACATCACGCTTAAACATGCAATCTAAGAGAAGATAATATGTGTGGGGTGAACCTTAGCCGGACCCCTGCACGGGAACTTAATTTAGATACATGCATAGTAATCTAATCAAGGAAATCTAACGGAACTATAATTGGTAAAGGTGGATGGAAACCCTAGCTTGACTTAGTTAGTTATTATTAGTTAATTTACTTCATTCATAAAACGTAACAAACCCCCCATTGCATTTTAATTACTCCAATTAAGTCAATTGAGTTAAACGGAATTGGATATCATTGAGAAAGTCTTCGTGGGATCGACCTTTGCTTGCATCTATACTATCTACACGTTTTGTGCGCTTGTAAAGTTTATTACACGTAGAGTTTTTACCTAGTACATCTTTTGTGCTTGATAAAATCTCTATCAAGGTCTCATGCCCGAGTTTACCTTTTCAAATCCAAATCCATTTCATTAAGCCATCACCGAAACCACAAGCACGTATAAGCACCGTATAAAGCCAAAAATCACGAAATACGTGCAAATACGTAAATACTAACTACCACAACCAAATGCACTCAAGGAATCTCAAAACATGTATTTAAACTCATATAAAAAATTTATGCATGCATCAATTTAGGAAACAAAGTCCACTCACATACCGTCCAAGTTACCGCCTCGATATGCGTTCTATACGCCTTCCTGGGCTAATCACCGTCACCAGGACTCCCAAACTTGTCCAAAGCACACTAGAGGGTTACTAACTACCTCATTAACCTCGCATTGAAGTCCCGTAATTTTTTTCGAATTTTTAACTATTTTTAAACTCGATCCTAAACCTTCGGACATCCCGAACTATATCGAAACAATGTCCGATCGACACGAAACCTGTCCCAAAATGTTTGTTACATCGAATAGATTAAAAGTCATGTTGAACACATTCCCAAAATACCCTTCACGCGCCCCCACGCGCAAGCGACTGCACATGAAACCCTTTCGCCTAGGCACTTCATCTTCAACCTCCCGCATACCAGCCAGTTCAGACCTGTTCTACAACCCGGTCCAACCCGAACCGGAATTCCTGGTTTTCCCCATTTTTTCCATGTTTTTCAATTCCTTTCATTCCTATGCCTTCATATGGTCCTAACTAGGAGTTCTACGGGTTTAAACACACGAAACACAAACCAAAAGCTTACCCTTGATGATTGAACAACAACAGCCCCTACAATTTCGTCGTTTCCTCGATTCCGGCCACCACAATCCTCGTAACCAGTCCCATTCAACTCATACTACCTCCAGAAGCAAGTTCCAATCATCAGGCTTGATCGAAAAGCATCAAAAACTAATCTTCGAATTTTGAATAAAAAACGTACTGTTTCGGGTTCTCTGGCCACCGTCCACGGTGACCCGCACCATTGCCAACGTTCAACTCTACTCCCCTCACTCTCTCACCTTCGTTCAAGGCCCAAAAACAATGGTTAAGGGTTGAAGGCTGTTTGTGGGGTTGTTTTAGGTGTTTGGTTTGTGAGAAAATGAAGAAGATGATCGCAAGAAGGAGAGAGAGAATGAGTGAATTTTAGTTAATTAATTAATTAACCAAATGGCCAATCAGATCCAAGATCCCCTTTTTAGGGAAAAAGACACCAATGGCCCACCTACAAATATCAGCCCAATTAGATTTTTGTATTGTTTTAATCGAATCCTAAGACGTTAAATCCCCAATTTCGCTCCCGTGACCATAACTTCTCCGTTCGACGTCCAATTTCGACATGCCGCCTGTCTACGGACTTGTGACGTCCCGATCTACGTCACTATCATCGATCCTCGCACGTTTTACTCCCCGAGTCAAAAGTCAACATTTTACCTAAGACTAGGGGCAAAATAGTCATTTGACACCGTTCGTCCGATTTAGCTCAACTATCACCGATTAATCTCATTAATCCCTCATTAGTCACTAATCTAATCCTGAAATTCGGGATGGGTCATTACATGGGAAATTTCCAAAGGATTGCAGTCTGACCTCTGGTCTGTGATGAGGTTAGCAAACAGCTGACGCAATTGAGCTAGGTTAAACATGTCGGGTAGACCATCATTAGGCATGGTGTTTTTATCTCCTTAAGGTTGCGAGAATTGATCTAGAAGATCGTGGCGAAAATGCCTGGTTCTAGCATAAGAGGTAGTATTAATGGAGAGGTATCTACTCTAATACCAAATTGGCACACCGACCCAGATATTAGTAAGAAGTCCATGGTCGAGAGGTACCAACTGACACGATTGAATGCGGGGACCCACATGAAGAAGCATAAATGGTAAATAAACGTTTAAAAAGAGTAAAGGTAAATAAGAAATAATAGCTCAATATAGAAAAATAGATAACATGATTCGAGTACTTAAACAAATCAGTTTACGAATTAAAAAAAGAGTGCATGAAGTTAACTCTGATTATAGGGGCAATCCCTGTATCCATGCCCTCACAACTGTGCATGTTAGTGTGTGGCATCGCGTGGTAGCAACTATTAGTACGTGGTAGTGCCTACTAGCACATGGATGTACGTGGCAGTGCCTACTTGTAAGGACCCATCCCGAATTCACGGATTAATGATGAATTTTTGAGAAGTAATTGAGGACTAATCGAGGATTAGCGGACGATCGGGATAAAATGATGATTTTGCCCCTAAAAAGGGTAAACAGTTGACTTTTGACCTCCCAATCAAATGCATGTTGATCGAGGATCGTTGCATAGATCGAGGCGATATGATTTCGTACACAGGCGGTATGTCAAAATTGAACATCATACGAGAAAGTTACGGGTCACGGAAAGTTCCGTGAATTATTTACGGTTGCACAAAAACCGAGACAGTTAACTTTTAGTTTGTCTTTAGTGGGACCCAAAATATCTTTTATGGACCAATATATGAGTGAGAAGTGTCACTTATCCATTGAACCACACCTAGACACATACATGCATCATTCATAATCTTTATTTCTTCATTTTGCTTCTCAAAGCGTACCCACCCCCACAACCATTATCTTCTTCATTTTTTGGACCAAGGAGAAAGAGAAAGAGAAAAAGAGAGAGAGAGAGAGAGAGAGAGAGAGAGAGAGAGAGAGTGTGTGTGTGTGTGTGTGTGTGTGTGTGTGTGAAAGAGAGACAGACAGACAGAGAGATAGAGACAAAGACAGAGACAGAGTGAGAAAGGATGACAGACGGTGAAAGGGACGGCAGAGCCTCAGTGGACGGCAAAGGAAGCCACGGGAAAAGGTAAACCCGAAACCCTTTTGAATTTGAAATTAAAATTTGGGTTTTAGGATTTTTGGTAACATTTTGATGATTGGGTGGTGTTTTCTAAGGTTGGACGAGTTCGTAGGATCAAAAATGGGGGGGAATGGACGATTGAGCATCCTTGGGTGGTGGTACCAAGATTGGTCGTACGGATCGAGCTTGGATAGGTAACTTCTAGACCATTTCTTCTGGTTTTAAGGTCATAGATCGATTTTTGGGCTTAAGAAGAGTCGATAGGGAAAAAAAGGGAGGAAAACGTTGGTCGAACGATCGAGGTACGACCGAGTTAGGTTCGCGGGTCAAATCGACCCGTTAAAAAGGTTCGGGTCCACCCGGCCAGAGTTTGACGATGATGTCGTGCCAGTCCATGTCATCATCTGTTCGACCTGTCCGGCCATGTGGCCAATCAGATGGTGCTACATGGCGAGCTGTAAGAGTGTGTCAGATGACGTGGTAGCTGACGTGGCAGGTCCACGTTAGCATTGTCAGACCACGTGGACAAACGAGGTGGTGCCACGTGGTAGTGTGTCAGGACCTGTCAAGCCTATGTGGCAGGTCCAGTCAGCAATGTCAGAACATGTGGACCAATAGGGAGGTGCCACATGGCAAGCTGTCAGACCTGACAGAGACACGTGTTAGGACACGTGGCACCAATTAGGAAGTGCCATATGGTAGGTTTTCAGGCTGACGTCAGTAGATGACGTCAGCATTAACCATTGACTGACTTTGACCATAGCATGGGGAACTTTGACCAGCGCGTGAAATTGGTGTTGTTCAAAAGGTTTCGACTATCTGAATCCAATGATGGTGGTTTCAGGTTGATCAGAGATCGTTTGATAGGTCAATTGGAGGTTTTTAGCCTCCGGAAGGGTGTTCAGGACACAAAGATGTGTGAAATCGATATTTGGGCATGTGTCCCAGTTGGTAAGACCTTGACTTGGGTTGAAGTCAAGGACGGTTTTGGAAAAGTGTTTTGAATCGTGGATGGTTTTCAGATTGGAAATATCTTTCCAGCGTATGACCCAGTTGATTTATGGTTTGACTTAAAGTATAGTCAAAAGTGAGATATATCGGGTTGTGGCCCAGTTATGAGATTCATGAAAGATATTTCTGGCATGAAACCTAATTGTGGATTTGATAGGATTCGAGGAATCCTGGATTTATGAAAGATATTTCGAGAATGAGACCCAGTTATGGATTGGATCCTGGGTTTGTGAAGTGTTGATAGACACTATTTTCGGGCTTGTGACCTCTTTAATGATATTTCGGGCTTGTGACCCTATTGATGATATTCCGGCTTGTGTCCCTGTTGATGATGATATGATTTTGATTTTAAAGACTCATATTTTATTAGAGGGCCTCCGGTTGTGAATATATTTCTCCGGAGAGCACTCTGAAGATAATGCTCGCCTCCAAGGTACGGAGAGGTCACGATGCGCCTGTTGTACAGTAGCCAAGAGAGGCAGCAGCCGATGGAGGCTCAACTCAAGAGTTCGATATATGAGATCAATGGATGATATGTTCACAACGATCTGGTAATTTTCGGCCAGTGATGTGTTCACGATGACATGCTCAATATCAGAGTAGTCTTTGAGCTTATAGGCACGCGTTGCTGGGATTGGAATCGTGATTGATGATGATGATAGGCTGAGATCCCACATGGTTGATATTTGGACTGAGGTCCCACGTGATTTTATTTGGGCTGAGACTCTTTATATGATTTGGTTTTTGGGCTGAGTCCCTACTGAAGAAATGGCTTTGATTGAGAAACATTTTTCACTGTATTTTGTTTTGAAAAGCAATACGACTTGTTTTTTAGAAAGTATTTGAAATATTGTTTTCTAATGCATGCATGATTTTATGTGAAGGGTATAAGTGTATTTTCATTAAATGATTTTGATATACTGTTATTTTTTTCCACTCACAGCTTTTATGGTTTTTGATATCATTCAGGTTGATCGCGGTTGTGAGCTGTAATAGAGATCGAGACATAGCATGCCAGCACAGATCCTTGCGTACTCTGGATAACCTTGAGCGGGTTACAGTTTTATCCCTTGTCTATCACGTGGTGTCAAACGGGAGAAGACACATCTCAAGATAATCAAGAGGGATTGGGAGGGTTTCTGTCACTACTGGCACGTGACGGCGAGTGGTAGCGACCACTGACAAGTGGCAGTGCATGGCAGTGCCTACCGACACATGGTTGCACATGGCAGTGCCTACTAGCAAGTGACGGCAAGTGGCAGCGCCCAATGGCAAGTGGCAGTTCTTGATAACTCCTCTAACGGTGCGTGAATCCTTTTAGGGCACTTAATGTAACAACACGTACCTTCGGGAAGGGTATAAATGTAATTTTTGTAAATATTTGTATGAAATGACGATTTTGCCCTTGTGAATAGTGTGTCAAAAGTTGACTTTTTGATTTACCAGTTGGATGAGTGTTGACTATTGACCGTGACGTAGTTTAGGACGTCACGAGTTCGTAGACAGGTGGCAGGTTTGATTCGGACAATCGGAGGAAAAGTTATGACGTTCGGAAGATTGAGGGCATTACCGTAATTTTGACTAATTGAGGAAAATGTTGACTTTTTGGTGGACTTGTGATTTTCATGTAGACCGAGAACCGTTAGATAGGTCTCAACGTCCTGAGTACAACGACAGGCGGCACGCTGTCATCGGACGTCGGACGAAGTAGTTAAGGGTCTGGAAAGTGTGAGGGCAAAACGGTAATTATCACAACGAGGGGTATTTTAATCTTTTTCCCTCAGCCCAATCAGATAAGGGCAAGTGGCAGTAGTGGATTGGGATCTTTTCTTTTGGTCCATAGGATGATGGACACGTGCAAGGGGCTGGATGGTTCTAGGATGATCGTTGGTGTGCACGGCCACACTTTGCACGATTTCAAACCGTGCATTTGGCTTTGAACACAAAAAACAGAGAGAAGAAATTGGAGAGACTGTGATCGATTCAGTGCAAGGGTGAGTGAAGAGTGAATTGAGAGAGTGATAGAGAGACAAGGCTGAGCTGGTGGTCGTGTTTTGGTGGAGGAATCGTGCACGAGGACACGACGGTGGACGGCTGGGTTTTTGGGGAAAACAGAGAGGCGGAGGACTGTGGTGGTAGTTGTGCCGTGTGGTGGCTCAAACGAAGATTGTGGGAGGTTCAGGTGGCTGCAGGGAACCCAACGAACACCGTGGCACGCGGCGGTGCACACGGCGGAGACCGAATCGAAAGGTATACCTGATTCCCCTATTTTCCCGTATTTCTTATTTTGCAAATTCGTGGAGTTAGGCTTAGAGTCGAGGGATTTGGTGGTCTTGGGGAGACTCCTGGAGGTCCCAGGAGTCGTTTGGTTGTGGTGCCGTGCCGGGGGAGGACCTGGGCGGCCGGCGGCTAAAACAGGGGCCACAGGCCGTCTGTTTAGAGGCTGTGAACGATGGGTTTTAGGCGTCGATTTTCATAAGTCAGGACGGGGTTAGATTGCTTAGGATGGGACGAAGCTTCTGGGATTGGTTTGGACTGAAGCGGTGGAGGAACGGAGGAGAACCGGTCACGCCGGTTCAACTGTGTTGAACCGGGTGGCTCGAGGTTGAAGGAGCACTGTAGCAGGCGCGTGAGGCCCACGCGCAGCCACTTTGTTCGGCTCGTGGGGAGGATTCCGGCCAAATTTCCAACATGGTTTTGGTTCTAAATGTCCTAAGGAATCCATTGGTATGATTTTCGGGTGAATCGGACGATGTTAGGAGATTGTTCGGGAATCCGGACGGTTTAGGGTTTAAGATTAAAATATTAATAAATTCCCAAAAAATTGGGGAAATTAGGGTTAGTATCCTTGATGTAATTGTGACCCTATTTGGTGCATATTGACAGGACGGGAGACGCCCGAGACGGTTGAGGAGCGCACGGAGCGCGATTGACTCGTTCAGATTTGTGAGTGGACTATTTCTTTCCTTACGAGCATGCCTAACTGTTTTATGGATTTTTTATGATACTAAATATGTTTTTATGCTTTCTAATGATGATTATATGTGGTTGATGTGTTTGCACGTTTTTCGAGACATTTTTGGGATTTTGCAAGTTTTTTGAGAAAAACTGGTTTTCGGATTTTGATACCATATTTGGGGATTTCAATCTATAAGTGTTTTCTGATGATGATGAACGGATTGTGAAACATAATTTGTGATTAAATTTGGGTTTTGGTTTAAAAAGTGGATTTCCGGATTTGGGTTCGGAATGAAGGTTCTGAACGTCGGATGGGCTTCGAACCGGGGATTTTGAATTCGAGTTTGGTTATGGATTTAGAAATGGGTTTACATTGAATTTGGATTGGATTTGCTGGATCTGGATGTTGGGTTTAAAGACCCGGATTCTGATTAACGGGGGACGGGCCCGGATTGAGTTTAAAGACTCGGACATTTATGATAGTACCCCTGTAGGCCTATTGAGTTTAAAGACTCGGGAGTTTAAAGACTCGGATATTATTGAGGCTTGGTTGAGTTTAAAGACTCGGATAGACCCAGCAGGTTTGATCGAAAAATGATACTTTGGTATTCAGGATTTATGATGCAGTTTTATAGTGTTTCTGTTTCTTATGATATTTTAGGTTAAGATTTTCTAATACGTAGTTGGGCATGCATGTTTTCAAAACGGAGGGAACAAATGTTATTATTGTTTTTCCTTAACTTTGATATGATGATAAACTGTTTTTTATTGTTTTTCCTTAACTTTGATATGATGATAAACTGTTTTTGAAACTTTTATTTATTCTAGTCCACTCACACTTTTGGTTTTAAATTTTCCCTCCAGGTCGTGGTGATAGCGTCGGGGTGAATGTTGAGGCAGGAATCGAGGCATAGAGCTTACGACGTTCTTCCGTTGCGAGACTAGCATAGTAGAATTTTGTGCCCATTTTGTAGAACTATGCTCTGACTTACAATTGTATTATATTTACTCCTGCGTCTGATAGTTATACTTACAGTACTATTACGGGTATTCTAGTACTTTATGTGTGATTGTCAGACGGGAGCAGGGTTCGTCCCTGGTATCGTGGTGATATTTGGGACGGGTCCTGACAATTGGTATCAGAGCATAGGTTTGTCGGTTTGTGTCGGTATGAGGTCGTATCTAGGTTGTGTTACTAACTCCATGCCACTTTCAGCGTACGTTCGATCATGCCTCCGAGTCGTGAACTCCTTCCACGACCTGAAGATGAAGCGGCGAGAGGGACTGAGAGCTCTTCGATTGAGCGAGCCCAGCGGCTTGGGGCTACTACTTTCAGCGGTGGGGCCGATCCAGAGGAAGCTCACCGATGGATCACCCGGCTTGAGCGTATTTTTGGGGTGATGCATTGTCCTCCAGAGGATCGGGTCTTGTTGGCTACGTTTCTGCTGGATGGGGCAGCGTATGAGTGGTGGTATACGCTGGAGTTGTCTGGCTGGGATGCACATACGGTGACGTGGAAGACTTTCGGGAGCGGTTTTTAGACCAGTACTATCCCCGCTCTTTCCGGGATGCTAAAGATGCGGAATTTCTTCAGTTGAAACAAGGGAGTATGACAGTGGCTGAGTATGAGCAGAGATTCCAGATGCTATCCCGATTCGCTCCTGTATTTGTGGCAACCGAGGCTGAGAAGTGCCGTCGGTTTGAGTTGGGGCTTCGAGGAGAGATTAGAGCCATTGTGACAGCCGGCTCATTTACTACATTCCGGGAGTTGTCTGATGCCGCTGTTAGAGTGGAGGCCAGTTTGCCTGCCAGGCCACAGTACTCGGGCAGTTTGCGACGCCGAGAGCATTCTTTTCCTGGAGTATCGAGTCAGAGGACCCCGAAGCGGGGCAATTATGGTGGTTCGTCATCGGCTGGTGGAGCCCGATTTGGCAGACCAGGCAGTTTTCAGGGCTCTGGATTTCGGGGAGCTAGGGCACAGTCGATCCCTCAGGCGAGTGCTACTTCTGTTGCTTCTACTGGGAGGCAGACCGGTGGACCCAGTAGAGATGCTTGCTACTACTGTGGAGAGCGAGGACACTTTCGGAGGGAGTGCCCATTGTTAACTCAGGAGGGTGGAGCAGGCCGAGGTGTAGCAGAACTTGGGCGGAGTACTACGTCAGTGTCAGGGGCAGCAGGCCCTAGGGGTGGCGGTGGTGCCACGAGCAGTTCTAGAGGGCGCGGTAGGTCATCAGGACCGCAGGTGCGAGTTTTTACTATGACCCAGCAAGAGGCCAGATCAGCACCGGGAGTGGTGACATGTACACTCACCATACTTGGTCACACTGTTTTTGCTTTGGTAGATCCCGGGGCGACCCATTCATTTATAGCTCGGAGTTGTAGTTTGGTGACGGAGAGGGAGGTGTCTACCTTGGATTGTGCCTTAGGGGTGAGTACACCTACTGGGGAGGTGTTGGTAGTGACTCAGGTGTTGAGAGAGTGTCCGGTAATGGTAGATGAGGTTGAGTTAATGGCGGATTTGTTACTATTGGATCTACGGGACTTTGATGTTATATTGGGTATGGACTGGTTGACGAGACATCATGCTTCTATCGAATGTTTCGATAGGAGAGTTACTTTTCGGAGTCCAGGATTACCAGAGACTACGTTTCAGGGGGATCAGCGTGCACTTCCTACTGGAGTTATTTCGGCACTTGAGGCTAGTAAGCTGTTGCGTAAAGGGTGTCAGGGTTACATAGCTCATGTGGTGGATACACGTGCTTCGCCAGTAAGGGCGGAGGATATACCAGTGGTACGGGAGTTTCCCGATGTTTTTCCCGAGGAGTTGCCAGGATTACCACCTCAGCGAGATATCGAGTTCACGATTGTCCTTTTACCAGGTACACAGCCTATTTCACAGACTCCTTATCGCATGGCACCTGCAGAATTGAGGGAACTTAAGGCCCAGTTGCAAGAGTTGGTCGATATAGGATTCATTCGACCGAGTATGTCACCGTGGGGAGCGCCGGTACTATTTGTGAAGAAAAATGACGGAGGTTTGAGATTGTGTGTGGACTACAGACAGTTGAATAAGGTAACCATTCGAAATAAGTATCCTTTACCCCGGATTGATGATTTGTTTGATCAATTAAAGGGAGCACAGTACTTTTCGAAGATTGATCTTCGCTCCGGCTACCATCAGTTAAGGGTTAAAGATGAGGATGTACCGAAGACCGCCTTTCGGACCAGGTACGGTCATTACGAGTTTATAGTGATGTCTTTTGGATTGACTAATGCCCCCGCAGCTTTTATGGATCTTATGAACCGAGTGTTCCGGTCGTATTTGGATCGTTTTGTGATTGTCTTCATTGACGACATTTTGGTGTATTCGAAGAGTGCAAAGGCGCACGAGAAGCATCTGAGAATAGTGCTTAAGACTTTGAGAGAGCATCAGTTGTATGTGAAGTTGAGCAAGTGCCAGTTTTGGTTGACCAGTGTTGGATTTTTAGGTCATGTGATTTCAGTCGATGGCATCAGAGCGGATCCTCAGAAGGTTGAGGCAGTAGCAAATTGGGAACAGCCCAAGACGGTGACAGAGATCAGGAGTTTCTGGGTTTAGCAGGTTATTATCGGCGTTTTATTGAGGGTTTTTCTATTCTTGCTGCTCCGTTGACTAGGTTGACTCGAAAGGGAGTTCAGTTTGAGTGGGATGAGAAATGTGAACAGAGTTTCCAGGAGCTTAAAAGGCGGTTGACATCTGCTCCTGTGTTGGCCCTTCCAGACGATAGTGGGAAGTTCGAGGTGTACAGTGACGCTTCTTTACAAGGTTTGGGCTGTGTATTGATGCAGCACGGGAAAGTGATTGCTTATGCTTCCCGGCAGTTGAAACCCCATGAGATGAACTACCCTACACATGACTTGTAACTGGCGGCGGTGGTTCATGCACTGAAGATTTGGCGACATTATTTGTATGGCGAGAGGTGCAGGATTTTCACCGATCACAAGAGTTTGAAGTATTTGTTCACTCAGAAGGAACTGAATCTGAGACAGCGCCGATGGTTGGAGTTGCTTAAGGACTACGATTGTACTATTGAGTATCACCCAGGAAAGGCTAATGTGGTAGCCGATGCTCTGAGCAGGAAGTCAGCTAGTTCTTTGTCGCATTTGAGGACAGTACGATTACCTTTGTTGGTTGAGCTCCGCAGGCTGGGAGTAGAGTTGACTGTGGATGATCAGGGAGCACTTTTAGCGAGTTTCCACGTGCAACCTGTTTTGATTGATCAGGTTATTGATGCTCAGTTTGAGGACCCTATTTTGAGCATCATACGTATTGAGGTCGAGGCTAGAGAGAGACAGGACTTTGAGATTCGCGAGGATGGAGCCTTGGTTAAGAATGGACGGTTGTGCGTACCCGAGGATGAAGCCTTGAAGAAGGTGATACTGGATGAGGCTCACTGTTCAGCCTATGCGATGCATCCTGGTGGGACCAAGATGTATCGTACACTTCGAGAGCATTACTGGTGGTCAGGGATGAAACGTGAGATTGCAGTGTATGTCAGTAGATGCTTGATCTGTCAACAGGTAAAAGCTGAGCGGCAGAGACCCTATGGAGCAATGCAACCTTTACCGATCCCCGAGTAGAAATGGGATCACCTGACGATGAATTTTGTATTCAAGCTTCCTAGAACACCGAAGGGACACGATGGCGTGTGGGTGATCGTAGATAGACTTACGAAGTCTGCTCATGTCTTACCAGTACGGGAGAATTTCAGGTTGACGCAGTTTGCAAAGTTGTTCATTGATGAGATTATTCGGCTGCATGGGACTCCAGAGTCGATAGTATCCGACAGAGATCCGAGATTTACTTCCCGGTTTTGGCAGAGTTTACAGGAAGCTTTTGGGACAAAGTTTCATTTCAGTACTGCATTTCATCCTCAGACCGATGGACAGTCTGAGCGGACTATTCAGATTCTCGAGGACATGATGCGAGCTTGTGTTTTGTAGTTTCAGGGTACTTGGGAATCACATATGCCTTTGATGGAGTTCGCCTACAATAACAGTTATCAGGAGAGCATTGGGATGGCTCCTTACGAGGCTTTGTATGGACTACAATGTCGGACTCCATTATGTTGGACCGAGGTTGGTGAGAGGAGATTGACTACTTCTGAGCTGGTAGATCTTACGCAGGAAAAAGTGGCACTGATTTGAGATCGATTGAAGGCAGCTCAGGACCGACAGAAGAGCTACGCCGACCGTAGGATAAGGGATTTGGAGTTTGCAGTAGGAGACTGGGTTTTCTTGAAGTTATCTCCTTGGACGGGAATAGTACGGTTTGGCAGACGAGGGAAGCTGAGTCCTCGTTACATTGGACCTTATGAGATCTTAGAGCGGATTGGCCCTGTTGCTTATCGGTTGGCCTTACCAGCAGACCTGAAAAAAGTACATAATGTCTTCCATGTATCTATGCTTCGGAAGTACATACGGGATGATTCACATGTTCTGGAAGCACAACCTGTTGAACTGAGGGAAGATTTGAGCTTTGAAGAACAGCCAGTAGCAATTTTGGATCGGAAGGATAAGGTTTTACGGAGGAAGACGGTTCCCTTAGTTAAAGTATTATGGCGAAATCATCAGGTGGAAGAAGCTACCTGGGAACCCGAGGCATTAATGCGTGAACAGTACCCTTATTTGTTTCACGGAATTTCGGAGACGAAATTCTTTTTAGGGGGGTAGATTGTAACAACCCGTACCTTCGGGAAGGGTATAAATGTAATTTTTGTAAATATTTGTATGAAATGACGATTTTGCCCTTGTGAATAGTGCGTCAAAAGTTGACTTTTTGATTTACCAGTTGGATGAGTGTTGACTATTGATCGTGACGTAGTTTAGGACGTCACGAGTTCGTAGACAGGTGGCAGGTTTGATTCGTACAATCGGAGGAAAAGTTATGACGTTCGGAAGATTGAGGGCGTTACCGTAATTTTGACTAATTGAGGAAAATGTTGACTTTTTGGTGGACTTGTGATTTTCACGTAGACCGAGGACCGTTAGATAGGTCTCGACGTCCTGAGTACAACGACAGGCGGCATGCTATCATCGGACGTCGAACGAAGTAGTTAAGGGTCTAGAAAGTGTGAGGGCAAAACGGTAATTATCACAACGAGGGGTATTTTAGTCTTTTTCCCTCAGCCCAATCAGATAAGGGCAAGTGGCAGTAGTGGATTGGGATCGTTTCTTTTGGTCCATAGGATGATGGACACGTGCAAGGGGCTGGATGGTTCTAGGATGATCGATGGTGTGCACGACCACACTTTGCACGATTTCAAACCATGCATTTGGCTTTGAACACAGAAAACAGAGAGAAGAAATTGGAGAGACTGCGATCGATTCAGTGCAAGGGTGAGTGAAGAGTGAATTGAGAGAGTGATGGAGAGACAAGGCTGAGCTGGTGGTCGTGTTTTGGTGGAGGAATCGTGCACGAGGACACGACGGTGGACGGCTGGGTTTTTGGGGAAAACAAAGAGGCGGAGGACTGTGGTGGTAGTTGTGCTGTGTGGTGGCTCAAACGAAGATTGTGGGAGGTTCAGGTGGCTGCAGGGAACCCAACGAACACCGTGGCACGCGGCGGTGCACACGGCGGAGACCGAATCGAAAGGTATACCCGATTCCCCTGTTTTCCCGTATTTCTTATTTTGCAAAGTCGTGGAGTTAGGCTTAGAGTCGAGGGATTTGGTGGTCTTGGGGAGACTCCTGGAGGTCCCAGGAGTCGTTTGGTTGTGGTGTCGTGCCGGGGGAGGACCTGGGCGGCCGGCGGCCAAAACAGAGGCCACATGCCGTCTGTTTCGAGGCTGTGAACGATGGGTTTTAGGCGTCGATTTTCATAAGTCAGGACGGGGTTAGATTACTTAGGATGGGACGAAGCTTCTGGGATTGGTTTGGACTGAAACGGTGGAGGAACGGAGGAGAACCGGTCACGCCGGTTCAACTGTGTTGAATCGGGTGGCTCGAGGTTGAAGGAGCACTGTAGCAGGCGCGTGAGGCCCACGCGCAGCCACTTTGGGCGGCGCGTGGAGGCGTGTGGGGAGGATTCCGGCCAAACTTCCAACATGGTTTTGGTTCTAAATGTCCTAAGGAATCCATTGGTATGATTTTCGGGTGAATCGGACGATGTTAGGAGATTGTTCTGGAATCCGGACGGTTTAGGGTTTAAGATTAAAATATTAATAAATTCCCGAAAAATTGGGGAAATTAGGGTTAGTATCCTTGATGTAATTGTGACCCTATTTGGTGCATATTGACAAGACGGGAGACGCCCGAGACAGTCGAGGAGCGCACGGAGCGCGATTGACTCGTTCAGATTTGTGAGTGGACTCTTTCTTTCCTTACGAGCATTCCTAACTGTTTTATGGATGTTTTATGATACTAAATATGTTTTTATGCTTTCTAATGATGATTATATGTGGTTGATGTGTTTGCACGTTTTTCGAGACATTTTCGGGATTTTGCACGTTTTTCGAGAAAAGTTGGTTTTCGGATTTTGATACCATATTTGGGGATTTCATTCTATAAGTGTTTTATGATGATGATGAACGGATTGTGAAACATAATTTGTGATTAAATTTGGGTTTTGGTTTAAAAAGTGGATTTCCGGATTTGGGTTCGGAATGACGGTTCTGAACGTCGGATGGGCTTCGAACCGGGGATTTCAAATTTGAGTTTGGTTATGGATTTAGAAATGGGTTTACATTGAATTTGGATTGGATTTTCTGTATCTGGATGTTGGGTTTAAAGACCCGGATTCTGATTAACTGGGGACGGGCCCGGATTGAGTTTAAAGACTCGGGAGTTTAAAGACTCGGACATTTATGATAGTACCCCTGTAGGCCTATTGAGTTTAAAGACTCGGGAGTTTAAAGACTCGGGATATTATTGAGGTCTGGTTGAGTTTAAAGACTCGGATAGACCCAGCAGGTTTGATCGAAAAATGATACTTTGGTATTCACGATTTATGATGCAGTTTTATAGTGTTTCTATTTCTTATGATATTTTAGGTTACGATTTTCTAATACGTAGTTGGGCATGCATGTTTTCAAAACGGAGGGAACAAATGTTATTATTGTTTTTCCTTAACTTTGATATGATGATAAACTGTTTTTTATGGTTTTTCCTTAACTTTGATATGATGATAAACTGTTTTTGAAACTTTTATTTATTCTAGTCCACTCACATTTTTGGTTTTAAATTTTCCCTCCAGGTCGTGGTGATAGCGTCGGGGTGAACGTTGAGGCAGGAATCGAGGCATAGAGCTTACGACGTTCTTCCGTTGCGAGACTAACATAGTAAGATTTTGTGCCCATTTTGTAGAACTATGCTCTGACTTGCAGTTGTATTATATTTACTCCTGCGTCTGATAGTTATACTTACAGTACTATTACGGGTATTCTGGTACTTTACGTGTGATTGTCAGACGGGAGCAGGGTTCGTCCTTGGTATCGAGGTGATATTTGGGACGGGTCCTGACACTTAAACCCCATTTCCTCACATACAACTAACTAATCCTACCCTAAAGCGACTATTGAGCAAACTTAAACATGAAAAAACTTGTTAGACCTTATCTTAGATATTAATTGTTTCTTTTGGAACACTTGTAACAGGGGAGTCACAGTTGGGAGCTTTTGTGGATCTTACTACGTCGGGTGATTTTATCCTTGATTACTTGTGAGTGGACCCGATTTTATGCACGTTGTATCCTTACCTTGCACGTTTTACTTTCTCTATGATATTGTTTTACTTGCTTTATGATATTTGTTGGATATCCTTATGATTTGATTCATGTTAGTTGATACCTGAATATTTTATTATATATATTACCAAGTTATTGAGGGTTGCATAATTATGGTATCTTACTTTTTTATGTTAAGCTTGTTATGTGGTGGCATGAGTAGCATGACATGCTTAGATGTTTATCTTTGTGAGTTAAACATGGATTCAGTACCCATCTTAAATCCACTTAGGAGTCACTAGTATCTCAATACCCGTCTGAGTGACCACAGATTAGACCAACCATCTTTCTTCAAAGCTGCTAAGCAAAAACACAATCATTGAATCATTGTTCCATAGTTTCCTCCGAGCACCCATAGAGGCCACACAAATCATACATGGATGGCATAATAGATTTTAGTATGCATCGAGTATTCAATATGTTTCTCATTAGAAGCAAACTAAATACTTTACCTTTGATAGGATTTTCAGTGTCCACATCCATTCGATTAATTTGGCATTTGGATGGGAAACATTGTCATTTTACATAAAACCGATTACAAACTTGATTGTGAATACACCTTCTAGACTAGGGGCCCAAATCATCTTGTTGTTGGCTCCACCCAGCATAATTGGAATAGCTCTAATAATTTCAGCGACATCAACATGAACCAAGTTGAGAATGGCTTGCATGTCCCACTGATGATTACAAATTACTTAGTTCATCGTCAGGTCTAGTCAACATTTTGCAACTATGTTGTGCTAAGTAGGCTTGTCAATGGATGTAATATCACCTAATTGGTTTCCATAAAACTAATATCCTTACCATCCCCAACAATCCATTCAATTCCCTTATACATTAGCTTTTTTTCCCTAAGAATACCCTTCCATGCAATAGAATGATTTTTCTTTACTGAGCACATAAACAATGCTTTTGCCTTAGGTATTTTGATACACCTCGACCCAGATATTCACAAAAATTGTATGGTCGAAAGGTGTTGTCCGACACATGAATTTAAGGACGAACGTGACGGAGCCTCATAGAGAAATAAAGTTTAAGAAGAGTAAAGGGAAACAAGAAATAGTAGTTCAATAATGCAAAATAGATATCATGAACTAATTAATCCTACACTAAAGCGATTGTTGAGTACACTTAAACATGAAAAGTCCTATTAGACCTTATCATAAATATTATTTGTTTCTTTTGGAATGCTTATAATAGGGGAGTCACCAACGGGAGCTTATGTGAGCCTTACTATTTCGGGTGATTTTATCCCTGATTACTTGTGAGTGGACCTCTTTACTCGGTTTTACGTATACCTACCTTGCACGTTTAACTTGCTTTATAATATTTTTTTACTTACTTTATGATATTTGTTGGATATCCTTATGATTTGATGCATGCTAGTTGATACTTGAATATTTTATTGTATATATTACAAAGTTGTTGTGGCTTGCATAATTTATGGTATCATATTGTTTTTGAATGCTAAGCTTGTTATGTGGTGGTATAAGTAGTATGACATGCTCAGTTGTTTGCCTTTATGGGTTAACCTTGGATTTGAGTTAGTAGTCTTAAACCCACGTAGGTGTCACCGGTATCTTAGTACCCGCATAAGTAGTCACAGACTAGCCTCCACGGGATTGTTCACCCGCGCTGCTTGTAATACTCGTTAAAAAGTGCCAACTTGTCCCCAAGCTCTAGAGGTTTTGAGCTGACTAGTACTTAGCACCCAGTTTTCACATGGTCGAGGTACATAAGCATTATAGATACCCAGTTTGTCATGAGTGTATGACTCAAGCGACTCAAGTGGATGTAATTAGTGGGTTATTATATGTCATATTTATTTCAGATTGAGTTATGCGGCTGCTATTTTAATTATTATTTCTCATAGATCGTGAAAGTGAAAGGTTCTTGATTTAGTTTTCTGTAAAACTGAGGGCTCAACTACTATCTTTTTATAGCTTTTTCATCTAAATAACTATTAGGTCCATTCACCCTTATTTTGCTTCACCCCCAGGACATAGTGTGCTCGACAGTTGCAGTTCCAACGCATCTTTCTCATGTATGGGATGGTGAACCCGAATTTCTTGCTATTTCTTTTAATGATCGTAGATGGATCATCATGCACTCTATTTTGAATTTGTAAACTTATTTGTTTAAGAACTCGACTCATGTTACATATTTTTCATTATTGAACTACTATTTCTTGTTTGCTTTTACCCTTCCTAAACATTTATATACCTTCGAGGCTTTGTCACGGGGGTCCCTAAATTCATGTGTTGGTTGACACCTCTCGACCATGGACTTCTTGTGAATATCCGATTGGGGTGTGTCATAGTTAGCTCTAATGAGCTGAGCCCACAAGTTTTGGTTATCAATAAGAATCATTCAACCAAGTTTGGCCGGATCAGCGAAATTGAAGGCTTCCACAATATAAAGATCAACTCCCCCATTTTCTGTAGGTTTACACACTTCTTTCTAGATCAAGGAGGAACTGAGATTTGATTTTCCCGGAAGAAATTCCTGCAATGTTTGGCAATAGCTCTAGAAAGCTTCTTAGGGCAAAGAAAACAAGAAAGCACATGATTAGGCATACAGTAACAATAGACTTTAAAATAGTCAATTTTCCACCTCTAGAAAGAGTATTTATTTTCTAGTCTGCTAGCTTGTACTGAATCTTAAGTAAAAGTTCTTTTAACATTTAAGGGATCTTTTCAAAAAACTATATTATGAATGCCCACGTATTTTCCAATCATAGATTTATGCCGAATGGATAAAATAGAAGTTAAGTTATTCCTGACCTAAGAAGTAACATTAGTAGAAATATAGATAGAAGATTTATGAAAATGGTCTAGCATCAGCAAACTTGTTTAACACATGCAATGCATCACATTTCTAGCTGCAGTGGGATTTGCTTTACAAAAAACTAAAAAAAGCATTTGCAAGCATCAGGTTATAGCATCTGCAGCAGACCCAGTACTAAAAAATTGTCTAAAAATCTCAAAATAGCCCATGCAGTAGACTCAGCAAATTTATTTAATATTTTTTAGATTACTCGCTACAAGTGCCGAGCCATAGGGAATCACTATTCTTCATCTTCTTCTTCTTCATCTCGTTCCCCTCTCTGTGGACGACCACCAGGCTTTTCCATCTCTCCATGTTTCTTCACTTCGAAAGCAGACTCACAGCCACCATAATCCTCATCGACGACAGCTTGCCAGCTACACGACTGCCAGCTTCTTCCTCAATTCCCCGCCTTTTTACGACGTCGTTTCGTGGTGGACAACTCTTTTAGTTTCAATTTGGTTCTCTTGCAAGTATTTATTCAGCTTCGTTTGGGATTAGAGAAAATCGCAATTTCTAGAACAGTAGACTTCTACTCAGTTCATAGTTACCGCCACGGTCGCCACAAGCAGGCCCCTGCAAGACCACTGCAGGTGTTACATTACAAGCTCAAACTCAAAGGTGCAGGTAGGCCTTGCCTGCTATCATTTAGTTCAATGTTTTAATTTTTGTTCTACGATCGAATTCTTAAAAAACACATCATGTAAATCAATTATTTTGGGAAGTGGGTTTTCGACGGACTATTCACTAATCGAAGTTTTGTCGGCTAGTCAGTTGATTAAGGGGTACATTGAGGTTGGGAATTACAAAGTTGCAATAACCATTTATGTTAGAATGCTTGAATTTGGCTTGCCAGTTGAGGTATTTTGATTCTTTCCTTGTTTGATTAAGGCCTTTGAGGGGCTTTTTGATGTAGGGAAGGCTAGGGAGATTCAGGCATGTTGAAATTAGGAGTTTTGGATGATGTTTATAATGTCAATTCGCTTTTGGGTGTTTATTAGAAATTTGGAGCGCTTGAGGATGAAATTAAGCTGTTTGAGAAAATGTGACAGAGGGAATTGGTTTCGTGGAATACAATGACATCTGGATTTTGCCATTTGAGAGATTACTTGGGTTCATTAAGAATGTTTAGTCGGATGATCTGGGATCACTGGGTGTTTCCAAATCGGGTGGCTTGCCTTTCAGCTCTGTATTTGTGCTCTTCGGCTCAATCTTTAATTCACGGAAGAGAATTTCATGGATTTGTTATGAAAAGGGTGATAGATACTAATGAGTTCTTTTTCAGTGGATTAATTGATATGTACGTGAAATGTGGGGATGTAAAAAATGCAGAGTATGTTTTTAGGAGCATTGTTACTGAAAATTAGTTAGAGGAAATCCAGTGATATGGAACGTGATGATTTCGGACTATGTCTCTAATGGGTAATTGTCACACGCCGTGGAGTTGTTCTTAGAGAGGTTGGCATGAAGTAGGTTCTTGTGCTCTCTCCGGTAAAATTGTTAGTTTTAGTTAAGTTACAAGTTATGTTAGTATTTCCTTCAAGACATGAAGCTAGGCTCATGCGGTTGACATTGTTCGAACTAGTGGTGATGGTGCAAACACACTAAGCATTCCAACATAGGCTTCTGATTTGTTTTGCCTCCTTATACACAACCTAATTTTTGGATGTGAAATACAATAATACAATAGTTTTTGAAATGTGAAATACAATAATACAATAGTTTTTGAAATGTGAAATACAATAATTGTTGATACAAGATTATGAAATATATAAAACGAAATGAAATACAATAATGCAAATTCTTCTCCATGAAGTTGCCATAGTAGTTCCACCAAGTCCGATTGGAGTGTAAAATGACCTTCTCAATCCCTGATGCGATGATGATTTTCAAAAAAGTCCAAAAATCCTAGTGTATGACACGACCCTCCCCGTAATCCTCCTCGATTCACATAAGAGGACCTACTCCCGTCTAGCACAAACACTATAAAAAGACCAAAGTACCCTCAACCCGAAATAGACACATACTCCATGCCAAACAAGGGATGCCTACCACATCCTACTCAGAATAACTAGAGTACGCCGACTCACATTATGCCTCAGCCTCCATACAACCCTCATCAGTGATCAACTTGGAGAGTACTAAAAACCATCAAAACTATTAATGGACAAAACATAAAGCCTTTGGAAAAACCATTTTCCAAAATAAACCTTTAACCCTCCGTTTTAGAAAAACATGCATGCATAACCGAATAAACCATTGATTTCAGATAAAACCATAATATACATAAATCCTGGGTCCAACCCAAAACAGATGAAACACATAAAAGCTCGTGACCCACATTTCCCTGAAATCACCGGATCTAAACCATTTTGAAAATCTCTGGACACACCACAAGTTACAAAAGCCAAATAGCGTCCTGCTAGTCCCACTAGCCCGCGGTTCCACCAGCTATAAGTCAAACCTCGTCCTGCTAGTCCAACCAGCCCAGTAGTCCAACTAACATCTCATTTGTACTACCAGTAGACAACCATGGGTCCTATGGAGTCCAACTCCAACTCTAACCACATCCGAGCCCATCCCTGGGAATACTCAGTGTCTAATTCCGAAATGAGATCCAATTATCTGAGGTTGGCCAATATTAGAAACGGTATACAAAACCAAAACAGTTATCATCCGGGCACTAGCCCAAAACAGTTCCCATCCCAAGCGTCATCCGAAAAAAATTACCTCCTAGGCACCAGCCCAAAACCCGATTTTCAAACACCATAAAATCATTATCCAGATACCTTAACCGAAAATACATTCTAAAATCAACCATTTATCTGAAATCATAACCATATCCTTAATCATGTCAAACCATACCATAAAACTAGTAAAAACATATAATTATGCATGCATAAGAGTTATGAATGAAATTGTCTACTCACAGTACCTCCGACCTCCTAAATCCGAAGCTGAAAGCCACTCTGAAGCCTCTGGGGCGTCCTGATATGTTAACACCACACTCGGGGTCACTAATAATCTATATAAGTTCATACATAAACACCCCTTAAACCTCAAAATTGAAAACACGTCTCAAAAATGCTTCCCGATGGGAAAAACCTCCAAAACTGCCATAAAAAACCCTCAAAACTGTCATCAAACGACTTCCGATCCAAACCTGGATTCAGGACGTCAAAACCTTTCGAATAAGAACAGTCCCATCTAAAAATTCGAGCCCACACGTCCACACACCCATACGTCCACACGCGCCGGTCAAAGTTTCCACGCGCCATCAACGCTGCTTACTTTACCTACTAACGTCAGCGCTAGCTGGCGTGTCACTGATAATCCCTGACACAACTTACCACTTGACACCCTTGACACATGCCACGTGGCACCACCTGACACATGCCACTTGGAAACCTGCCATGTGGCACCTGCCACGTGTCACTTGCTAACATCTCATGATGTCATATTGCCACGTAGACCCTTTTACACACTACCATGTGGCACCTAACAGTCCCTGCCACGTGGCCTAACAATGATGATGTGAACGTCACTTGGCTGCCACGTCATCATTTTCAACCTCTCGCAGGTCACCCTGGGTTTGTAACCGAGTCGTTCGACCTACGGTCACGATCCGACTCCCAAATCGTCAGTTGAGGTTCCAATCACCCAAAACCAAAAGCCAAAATCAAACCCCACGGGTTCACAGGTTTTACCTGGGTTCTAGACAACCTCCAAGGCTCCTACCTCCTTCCACAATCTTCCTCTCACTCCCTGCTTACTCTCTCCTTCACAACATAAGCAAATGGGTGAGGAAAGTGACTTAAAAATGGTGGGGTGGTTTCGGGTGTGTGTGTTTGAACCAAATGAGAGAGATACATTGATGCAAGTGATAAGGACCAAATGGTGGGTGACACTTGTCACTCATGCTATAGACCAGACCAGATATTTTGGCCCCATACAAACAAACAAAATTCCAACCGCCTCGAAATACGTACAACCGTAAAAACCTTCTAATACCGTTTTTAACTTGTAAAATAATACATCCAAATTCGACGTGTTGCCCATCTACGTAACCATAATCTCGAGATCTACATAACGGACCTAGGTAAACATGCAACGAGCCTCTCAGATCAAAATTCAACATTTGGTCAAAGTTCCCCTACCAAGGGAAAAACCATCAATTTACCTCAAATGATCTAAAAAAATCCTCGATAATCTCGTAATTATAGGATGGGTCGTTACAATGCTCATATGACATTGATATCTAGACTCATTTTACTCATAATCCCTCATTAAATGTTCATATTTTCGTCTGTCATCTCGCTCGTCATCAATAATCATGTTCATTATTATGCACACTATCATAATATCACTCAAGTATTCTTGACTCCAAAGTTGTGTTGGTTCTCGTACTATGGAAAATTGTGCTTGAAGCACACCAAAAACATGCTCTATATTTTTCCTTGCTGTCTTTTGAGCAGCAGCAAAATATTTTTGCATGTTTCTGTGTGGAATTGAAATTGTTTTCACAAATGTTGCCCATGAAGGATGTATACCATTAGCTAGAGAATATCCCATTGTATATTCATTCTCATTAACTAAATAATTAACAAGAGGATTAAGTCCTTAAGCTAGTTGAGAGAATACGGAAGATCTTTGTAACACATTTATGACATTATGAGATCCTGATGAACTAAAGAAGCATGTCATATCAACAAATCATATAAAGCTACAGCTTCCAAAATAATAGATGGTTCATGGCTACGACTAGAATACATACCTTGCCAAGTAGTTAGGCAATTCTTCCGTTTCCAATGCATGCAGTTAATGCTTCCTAGCATTCCAGGAAGTCTGCGACGTCTTCCAATTTCAAGCAATCTACACATATATTTGCTATTTGGTGATCTCAAGTACTCATTGCCAAACATTGTGCAAACTGCTTTCAATTTTTTTTTACAACTTAGTAAAGCATTGCTTTCATCTATTCTTGAGTATTCATTAAATGAATATACTGAAGTGTCATAAGCCAGCATTCCTAATGCAGCACGAATCTTTTGGAGGGATGACAAACCAAGAACTCCAGCAGCATTCCTTCTTTGAAGGAATTATGGGTCATGGAGTACAAATGCATCATGGAATCGAAGAAAAATATGACATTTCATTCGAAACCTCCTTTGAAATTTATAAGAAGAATATGCAGGCGGATCAACCAAGTAGTCGTGATAGAGCTTTGCATTCCCTTCTGCTCTATCACGATGGATGACAATTTGTTTCTCAATAGGTCCACGATGACATGAGGTGCTTCTATTTCTAGTTAATTGCTAGTTAGTTGCTGTTCATACTAGCAAGTAAAGCTTCTTCATATTCATCATCAGAACATTCATCGTTGAGCACCATATCACGTAAAGACTAGTGAGTCATAAGTAGATTAAATTGAATCAAATTGAGATGTGAGAATAAGATGAAGAAATATGATTTGGTATTGATGGGGGAGAATGAGTGAAATATAATTTTTTTTTAAAATATAGATGAGGACTTCAAAAAAGTAACAGTTAAAAACTAGCTGTTAAAATGTAGCCATTAAAAAAAATAGCCTTCAAAATATTAACAGTTAAAAATTAGTCGCTGTAGAAAAATTGTGTTATTATATATTCAAATTTTAAAAAAATGCATTTAATATTCAAAGTTGGTCAAAATATAAAGAATCTTATTTTGATAACTATAAAAATTGACCAACTATTAATATTTTTTAAATAATTTTAAATTAAATTTATCTAAAAATTTAATTAGTCTAATATGAATACTCTTGACGATTTTAAATCCACGAGAAAATGATAAAATTCCAATTTGGGACTTAGAGGAAGAAGCGAAATTGTTTAATGTTTAGTGTATGGGAAAATACTTTGGTTTTGTTTTCGTTTTTGGGGTCTTTTTTGTTTTTTGGCCTTTGGGGTTGTTCAATTCAAGTATCCAAGTAGGGCCACCCAGCTGGCTGCTGACTTCATTTGCCGACACGTGTTTGGTTGGACCATCATTTCTTCTGGCTTCATTCATGTAGTAATTGCCTTATTAGAGTGTAATCGGCACCATTTCTGTGTGTGGCACTCCAACGGATGACTTGCTTGAAGAGTCGACGGGATCGTGAGGTGCTTATTATTTTCCAAAATGAGTCCAATTATATTCGTGTTCATTAGTATAAAATGTATGCGGGTTGTGGAACCCAAAATCATCCGAAAATTATGGAGCTGCCACGTGGCCCGTAATTCCCAAAAATGACTAAATTGCCCCTGGCAATAACGCTGATCATTTGAAAACACCCGCATATTAAATAATCTATTTACCAGTTAAATACGTTATTTGATCGGGTTAAAATCTCCGTAATATCAATATTCTCCCCGAGAATTAATTGTCGTTATTCTTAATAATGGATAATTAATATTGATATTAAAATACAATAATTGTCATTACTATCATGATGAACCATCATTACAATTATTAAATAGTATATTTAATTAATAATATATTTTTTATTAATTTAATATTCAACCGACCAATCAGAACGCTCCAAGGCTCCCAAGATTTTCCTATAAATAGCAAGGCACATTTCATTTCCAAGGGACGTTGATTCTTCGTTTCGAAGTATATCCTTTTCCTCTCTCAAAGCTAACTTAAGCATCGGAGTGTTCTTGGTCGAACAACCCCCTGGGTAAATCGATCGAAACAACGATAGCTAATTGTTTGCTGTTTGCAGGAATTGTGAGGACTTTTCGCGACGAGTTCAATCTTTGATTCAACAATTGGTGCTTTCATTGAGAGCTATTGAGATATACTCAGAAGAAGCTCTCTCATTTGTTCATCGTTCATCTCTCTTTGTTCGTCGTTCATCGACATTGTTCGAAGATTTTGAACGTTGTTCATCACTCATCGAGAATTCGTTCATCGTTCATCGTTCATCTTTCTTCGTTCATCGTTCATCGACATTGTTCGAAGATTTTGAACGTTGTTCATCACTCATCGAGAATTCGTTCATCGTTCATCTTTCTTCGTTCGTCGTTCATCGACATTGTTCGAAGATTTTGAACGTTGTTCAAATTATCCATCAACAGCTTTCCAAATTCAAAATTCTTCGATTCGGCATGGCTAAGGTTCATCGATCCGCTCGATCAAACGAAGTACCCACGCTAGGGGAAGGAACTTCTGCTTTACAACAAGCAAACGAGAGGTTGATAGGAAATGCATCACGACATGATCGACCCACAACAAACATGGTCCTAAGGGACTTTCTGGACGGGTGTCATGACATCTCAGGGAGAAGTCGTCACCAACCTCCCCAGGACAACTTGGCGCAGCAAGTTGAAGGGTTAAGCAAACAAGTTCAACTTCAATCAGAGCTCTTGCAGCAACTCCTAGCAGAGAGACCAGTCCAAGAGCAGGACAGACATTCCACGTCACGTGGAAAACATGAGCATACTCAAAGGCGTCCTGGGAAAGAACCAGTCCACTGCAGAACAATATCACGAGGCACTTCGCTAAGCAATTCCAGTGAAGAAAGTCATGCTTACCGAGCAAAAATCCCTCAATTCCTAAAGCCATCAGTACGTGAACGGCTAGGAAAAAAGACTGGGGCAACTTCACGGGCAGAGAGCTCACAGCACTCACATGGGAGCAGGGGGCAACTTCACGGGCAGAGAGCTCACAGCACTCACATGGGAGCAGGGGGCAACTTTGAGCTCTATACAAAGACCCAAAACGATCTGCCCACGGCAGTAAAGGAGAAGATGAAGCCTACTCCCCTGCACGATCCCAGAGATCAGGGGAAGAAGCTCAAAGAGGTTCTCGACGATTAGCACAAAGGGACTCATCGCCTCAGCGAGGAGCGTTGCGGGCTAATGATGTTCAAAAAATGTTGGACATGCACCTTCGTGCTGAACAAGGTGGCGATCTAGAGGACGACCTACGTCGCCAGATAAAGCTCTCTACGCCCTTTATAAGGGATAAAGAGGAGGAGCCATTCCCCCAGAGGTTCGCAACGCCAAACTTCACTCCATTCAAAGGAGCCTCCCACCCGGTAAAACACATAGATTATTACCGAGGAGTCATGATCCCCCACAGGTCTAACAATGCGCTCATGTACAAAGTTTTTCAAGCTTCTCTTCAAGGCCAAGCCATGACTTGGTTCAATCATCTCCCCCCGAGGTCGATTGAGTCCTTCGAAGAGTTGGCCCTGGCATTTGTGAAGGAATACGCACAACTTCGAACAATCAAGGTGAAAGATGACCATCTTTTCTCTGTCCGTAAGAGAGCAAAAGACACTTTGCGACAATACATACAGAGATTTTTTGAAGAGAAGTCTCGCATTATCGGCTGTAATGACCTTGTTGCGGCAATGACATTTAAGCAAGGACTCCCTCGAGACAACCAGCTTTACGGGGACATCGTCATGAGCAATGCACGAGGTCTTACCAAAATACTTTCGCTAGCAGAGCGACATGCAAGTTGGGAGGACGAGAAGAGCGCCGCTCATACTCAGGACCATGCCGGGGATAGTGAAAAGGCCTCCAATGAGGATGAGCCCCATGGAAAGTTTGCTATTGGAAAGCTCAACAAGCGCAAGGCGAGGCAACACTCCCAAACGCCAGTTATGGGGAAGCCTAACTTGCAGCTATCTTTACTAGTCCATCACATCCACAATGAAATTAAGAACAAGCCATGGTTTAAGAAGCTGGAGCCCGTCAAGGGCAATCAAGAGAATGCTGATAAAACCAAATGGTGCGCCTATCATGAATGTTATGGGCACAATATCAGCACATGTATATCTTCCGAAAGATATCTCTGAAATCTCCTGAAGGAGGAGCATTGTACAGACTACATCAAGAAGAAGACTGTAAATCACATGGAGATCAAAGACCCAAACGAGCCAGCGTCAAAGGTGATCCGCATCAACTAGACGCAAGTCAACATTAGAGAGACATAAAATTCTATGGAGCTTTTCAATTTTGCTTTTCAAGTTGTCTTCTAAATTCAAGTATCAATGAAATGAGATTGACAAATTGATTTGTTCACCATGTACAATTTTCAAAGCTTATTCTCTCTAGTGTAAAAAGCCTTCGTCATCGAAGCATCCAAGCCTTCGTCATCGAAGCATCCGAGTTTTTGCCCTGCGAAGCATCTAAGCCTTCGCCATGCGAAGCACCTAAGCCTTCATCATCGAAGCATCCAAGCCTTCGTCATAGAAGCATTCGAACCTTCGCCCTGCGAAGCATCAAAGCCTTCGCCATACGAAGCACCTAAGCCTTCGTCATCGAAGCATCCAAGCCTTCGTCATCGAAGAATCTAAGCCTTCTGCGTCCTGTAAATTTCTGCGCAGCAGGGAGAGCTCATCTCGAGCGGTATCTCGCTCATTTCTATCAGCATTCTCTCTGCACGGCTCATCCCCAACTCGCCCACTTTAGCTTCCGATGTGAAATTAGGACCTTAAGTTTTCTTAAGTTATCGTAATATCACATCGAAAACATAACTTTCCGTTTCTGCGGCCCTTTGCATCAAGATGGCACATTCGCGGGACCAGAATGGACAGGTTAGGAAAGAAGTTTCTCGACATGCTTTTTGGTTAGGAAAGAAGTTGCTCGGCACGCCTTTTTCTCCCGAAAGCCAATAGGTCCTTGATTATTGTTCTTCTTCTGAACAAAGGTTTCTTTCAAGCACAGTGGAACGCTCAACCACTCCTTGATCGGGATATCTGAAGGCCTCCTGCCATTCATGGAGAGAGTAGCAGGCTCATGTCCCGGAACTCTGGAAGAGCATCTGTCGCCAAGCTCCACGAGAACGTCGCTTGGAAAGGCAATTTGATTGCGAGCCTTCCACTCCATGAAGTCTTCGGGCTTCTCAGAATCCATATCTTTCTCTCGGAATGGACTTAGGCCACGAGAACCGCCACGCTCCCACAAAGCAAGTTTTCTGGGTCTCTCGGCACCTTGACGCATGGCGAGCATGTTTATGGTACTAGCAAGAGTCACAGTGAATGTGATCCTGCCTACCGATGCTCACTAGTCACGTCCGCAAGCGCACTCAGTCACTGCCAAATCCTCGTCGACTGCTCAGCCAAACTCCGCCCACCACGTGGCACTGGCTCCAACAAAACTTCTAAACAGCTTCGACGGACTCATGACGTGTAGCAAGCATTTTGTGGTACTAGAAAGGGTCACATTGAACGTGAACCAGCCTACCAATGCTCGCACACACCGTCCAAACCGCTCGCTTTCTAAGCTGCACGCGTTTCCGATGCTTTCCAGGAATCTCGAATCCTGTCCAAAAACATCATAAAAGGTCAATAATGTCTCTATGAGTATCATATCAATCTCCCACAATTTTTTGTCTCTATGAACAGTGTCGTCCCTACAACCCGTTTCTCTGTTAAACGGGTCGTGTACCCGCGATCAGACCCTAAAAAATCTCCATCAATTCGACCTTGATTTCTTCCGTTCTTTAAACTGTTTTCATCTAAACCATCTTAATTTAGGTTCTGTACATTTAATTACTTAAATTACAACCAAAATCCAACAATCCCACGATGAACTTTCAAACGGATTTCGTGATCGGGTTCACCCAATTCACCCCTGTTTTCCAAATTAATTCACACAGAAAGCATCGTGAGAGTAAAATAAACGTTTTTACATAATCAATTTCGTAGTTACTTACCTCCAACTACACGAACCCAAGCTCGATTTTGGGAAGGGAATGAGGCTTCTGTTCTTGCTCAGTACAACCTCAATTCTCTTTATCTTTGATGTGGATCGGTTCGAAATGATTCCAGGAGACTTAATCAAGTCTCAATTTGGATCCCCACAGCTCGCAAATTCGATTTCGAATTTCCCCCCAAAATTCCAAAATTTTCGACTCTGGTTCTCACTTTTCACCCTCTGTCCCCATGTTTTCCCTCACCTAAAATCAGACTCTTCAAACAATACTCACTCTCATGAACAATTTCACCTTTTGTTGTTCACGGATTGAAGGTGAAGGAAGAGGAAATGGTGTTTAAATAGGATTAGAGATGGATTAAAAAATGATTAAAACATGATGATGTTTTCCTTGAAACATGGATTAAAAAATGATTAAAACATAATGATGATGTTTTCCATGAAACATGGAGCACATTTTAAGGATCCTTAAATCAAGGGATGGGTGACACTTGTCACTCATCCAAGTGTTCACAATCAATGGTCACTATTCACAATTTAATATTATTTTAATCGAAATCCCGGTTTGTTCGGTTAATCGTTTTCGTCTCCGAGACCACAACTCCGTCGACGAATCTCCGATTTCGGCATGCCGCCTGTCTATGGATTCGTATCAACTCGACCTACGTAACGGTCCTTGGCCCTTGTCCTTTGGACCTTCCGGGTGAAAAGTCAACATTTCGCCCTTACCTTTCAAAATTACCAAAATACCCCTCGACTTCTGAACGTTGTAACTTCTTCCTTGAATGTCGGAATCGAACGAGCCACCTGCCTATGAACTCGTGACGTCCCAAACTACGTCATCGTCATCAGTCAAAGTCCATTTGACCGTCCGAACTAAAAGTCAATATTTTTCCCACGCCTAGGGGCAAAACGGTCATTTTGCACATTTCGTCTGATTCACTCCACTAATCCCAGATTAGTCATTCTAAATCATAATTAATTAATATTTCATCCTGATACTCGGGACGGGTCGTTAAACCTCGCCTTCGCAGACCCATAACTTTCGCATCCGACCTCCGATTGACGCATGTCGTCTGTCTGCGGATTCAGCGCCTCGGGACCTAGACAGCGGTAACCGGTAAACCCGGTAAAACAAGATTCCAAACAATGTACATCCCTTCCGATTCCCTGAATTCCAAATCGATGTGGGGGCATTTGTGGAACCCAAAATCATCCGAAAATTATAGAGCTGTCACGTGGCCCGTAATTCCCAAAAATGACTAAATTGCCCCTGGCAATAACGCTGATCATTTGAAAACACCCGCATATTAAATAATCTATTTACCAGTTAAATACGTTATTTGATCGGGTTAAAATCTCCGTATTATCAATATTCTCCCCGAGAATTAATTGTCGTTATTCTTAATAATGGATAATTAATATTGATATTAAAATACAATAATTGTCATTACTATCATGATGAACCATCATTACAATTATTAAATAGTATATTTAATTAATAATATATTTTTTATCAATTAAATATTCAACCGACCAATCAGAACGCTCCAAGGCTCCCAAGATTTTCCTATAAATAGCAAGGCACATTTCATTTCCAAGGGACGTTGATTCTTCGTTTCGAAGTATATCCTTTTCCTCTCTCGAAGCTAACTTAAGCATCGGAGTGTTCTTGGTCGAACAACCCCCCGGTAAATCGATCGAAGTAACGATAGCTAATTGTTTGCTGTTTGCAGGAATTGTGACGACTTTTCGCGACGAGTTCAATCTTTGATTCAACACGGGTCAATACACACTATTCAAATTTTAGATTTTCTCGAAGAATTATTTTGCTATGACACTTTTATTAGATTGAGAGTTGGATTATATATATAGATGATTTAGTTACGCTCCGTTTGATATTGATTTAAAAAAATTGATTTATTTGAAAGTGAAACAGTATAAAAATATTTGGTAAAAATAAAAAATCTTGTTTTTTTTGAAATGTAATGGACTTTTTACCACCATTTTTTAAAGCAGTTACTTTTACAAAAAATTATTTTAGTATATAGCTAATTATTATGAAAATAAAATAAAAATCACTTTTCAAAAAATATAGCCTTAATCTATCAAGTTAGTGAATCAACTTTGAATTCATATTCATCATTTTTTACTTAACTATTAAATAAATTACGTAATATAGAATTTATTGATATGAAAAAAGCTCCAATATTCCAAATTAACGTAAAATATTAAGTTCAAATCCATTGTTGTACACTTTATATATTAAAGTATTTTATAATTAAAAACTCCAATATTGTCAAAAAGCCAAAAAATAATGTAAAGGATACACATTTTAGGGTTGAAAAGTTGTGTTTTTGTTTTGTATTGTATTGTTTTTTTTTTTTTAATTGCATTTGCATGGTAAGTATGGTGAGTGTAGTTTAGTAAGCAAGGTTGGAATTAGTAGCTTGAAATAGAGCAAACCAAAGATAGTTGAGGAACGAGGATAAAACATAAAATTAAGGCTTTCATAAATTGATGGCTTGATGCTAAAGGCAAAATGAAGGAGCCTGAATTCACTTTAATTACATGCAATGACACACTAAACTTCTCTTGTGAAGCAAATTTAAAGAAAATTTCTATCCTAGCTTCTTTCTGATGTTGGGTACGTGACTGCATTGGCATCCTTGATTTCTTTGCTTCTTAAGGGGAAAATATTATTATTATTATTATTATTATTATTATTAATATTATTATTATTATTATTATTATTATTATTATTATTATGTTTTAGTTGATGGCTCGCAAATTATTTTGACCCTGAATCTGATAAATGATGTAAGTAGCTAGCTAGATGTCTAAGCTTATAGTGTACAGAATATATATATTCATATTAAACATGACTCCTAGTGAATTCCCAAATTAAAAACAAAGTTCTTTTCTCTCCTTTTGTTATGTTCTTTTTTCTTTTGATTTGATTGGCAGGGACAGTGCCTTTCTCAATAGGTTCACTCGAATAAAAGAGAGATGAGTTTTTTTTTGAGATTGTACAATATTTTATATATTCGTGTAAAAGATGAGCTTATTATAATTGATTGAAGTGTTGCACATTCTATTATGTTACACGATTATTTGTTGTTGTTTTTTTTTTACATAGAATATGTATTTTTATTAGGAGTATTTTTCTTAATCAATGAAATTCATCTAATACCGTCGAAATTGGATAAAAAATTCACACTAAAATTGAGTCCACCTTGTTTTTAAAATGAGCTAATATCCACAGGCCAAATTTTATTTTCTGCACTCCATTTTCTCTTTTAATTTTGTTTAAAATCAAGTGCAAAAATTAAAGTATAGATGCAAAAATTAATTCCCTTTTTAAATCCTGGGCTTGTGCCTACTTTGCATCCATGGATGAAAATATCCGCAATACATGTAATTTTTTTTATCAATATATCCATATTTTGGAGTCTCAATATTAAAATAATGGGGAAAGAAATATTCGCAATATTTGCATGAATATACAGGTATTAAGGGTCTTGCATGAAAATAGATAGGGAATAAAAATCTCCCTTCAATTTCCATGATATATGTATTAGTTTTATATAAATATCGATATTTTCATACATTTAACTATCGATATTTCCGTAAAAAACGATATTTTCATCATTACTTGCATCCAAATTTGGTAGTACAAACTTATACCATCATTTTCATTTATCAAATTATCTTTATATAAATATATTATAATCGAAACCGTTCATTATTTAAATTATTATATTAAGATATCTCTATAAAAAAAAGATTGGTGTGGACTGTAGGCTGTACTCAAGAGGGAGATTTTGGGAATGTTATATAAATAAGAAGGCATATTATATTTAAACATCAAATTTCAATTTGCTCTCTCAAATACTAAATCAGAACAATGTAATTTAGGAACTGAGATGGCAAAAATTGTACTCTATTATTAACGACAATTAGAAGATGAGTATTTTGTAAAAAAAATGAAAACAATTACCATAAAAGAAAAAAAAATTATTCTTATATCCAACAATCCACTCAATTCTCTATCTTTCAGGCCCAATTCTTCTTTCATGACCATTATAACCTAAAATAACCCTTGATTCTTCGCAATGAGGAGAGGCAAAGGAGTCACCGCAGCAGCTACCAGAGCCCAGCCACGCTAGTAGAACCCACCAGATCCGAGCCTAATAGCACCACTATCTTCGTCATCTTACAAATCCAACAATACCGTCATTTTTTTGCTCACAAACCCAGCATCATTATCCCTTCCTCTTCACCGTTGGATCATACATAAATAGTATCATCTTACCATAATCTTACTTATCTAATCTTCTTCCTCTGCACAATAATTGAGAAGGGAATTAGAGAAAAAAAAAATTGTAACAAAATTTCAGAGAAAAAAGAAATTGAATCATTGATCAGCATTGTTTAATCTAAAAATGGACCAACCTAATGAGACTCGTTGGGGATCTAGGATCCGCTGGGGGTTCCAACGAAGAGTAAAAAAGGGAAGATCGTTGAGACATGAACTTATCTTCAAGGGGCATGTCTTCTCTGATCCTGTTGTGATATCCATGAGGAGTGTCATTGAGCTCACCATCATCTTGCTCGGCAGACATTCAATCTGCAGGTAGATGGAGTGGAGGTATGTGATCTAGTGGGAGGAACTTAGTCAGAACTCCCACAGACGACGTCAAATGTTTAATCCAAAAATTGACCAATGTGATGAGACCCGCTAGGGGATCCTGGACCCGTTAAGGGGTGTTTGGACCCGCTAGGGATGCTGATTGGGAGCCGAATAGAGGGCTGCCGAATGGGAGGTTACCGAATGGAGGGCTGCCGAATGGGAGGCTGGCGAATAAGAGGATGCCGAATGGAGGGCTGTCAAATGGGAGGCTGCTGAATGGAGGCTTTCGAATGACCTAAGAACACGTGATGTATGTGGTTCACCCAGAATGGGCTACGTTCATGGTGGTATACTCATCTCATTATCTATAATAGTGTACATGATACATTAGGAATTGATCCATTGAAGACTAAAAAGTCAACTAGTGGGAGAGTGACATGAGGAAGGGTGAAATGTAAAGAGAGGTGGAAGCTCACTCTAGAGAGAGATTAGAGAGCTTGTTACAATAAGGGGGGATGGCTCCCTATTTATAGGATATGCCTTGGGTTAGGTCATGCGCCACATGAGTGGGCTTTGTACATGGGCCTTGATGGGTTTTCTTTCATGCATCATGGTGATGGTTCTAGGCCTACGCCAAGTCGGCTTGCATGTTGTGATGGCCTTGACAGTGGACTGGGCTGGTCCACGTGATATTCCGAGTCTAATCCAGGTCGGTCGATATGGTATCAACAGTAGTCCCCTAATTATTTGAGTAAGGTGGATTTTCTTGGTCGAAGACTTGTAACCTAGCCTGATACCTCTCGATTGACCAGAGGGGTACTCCCCCTAGTCCCCCAAGTGCTTGAGGGAAGAACAGCACCTCGGTTAGCTAGCGTTACATTAGTCCCCAGTGCTGAGTGGATAGGATAGTGCCTGCATACCAAAGAAGGGTGAGGAAAAGACTGTAAAAGGCACGCAAGTGGTTGAAATGTTTCTGCTTGCCGATTGGGACCACGAGAGTACCTCGCCAGATGCTGTCGATAGGTCGAGCATTGACAAAAGAGGGCATTTTGCAACAGTACCCAATCGGTCGCAATGTTCCTAATTGCCGAATAGGGCACCCTCCACGGGGGAAGTCATGTACGACGCCTGATCGATAGCTACGTGGAGCATTTGTTGATCGGTACACCCTCCACTGAGGGAGTTGAGTACTGATTCTAATTGGTAGATACGTAGAGCGTTTGCTAATCAGAGCGTTCTCCACAGGGGGAGGTATGAGTGTCGGGAGCACATGAATGAGTAAGAAAGAACATGAATGAAGGAAATGATGATGCGTGATGATGCAGATATACCAGAAGGCAATGGTGTATGTATAGGGCTCACTTTCCAAGGACAACAATGTGAGTATACCAGTGTGGTAGAGTTCCGTCATGAGGTCCAATGCGTGACACCGCAAGAACGGAACGGCTGTCGTGGGGCATGTCATAGTGAGCTCCAGTCGGTAGCAAAGTTATTGAGGAGCATAAATGGTGGAGCAGCTATGTGCTAAGTACTTAGTGTAACACTCCGGACATTCGAGGACTTTAATATTGTAATTTAATGTATCAATTGACATTTTTACCCTTGTGAATGGTATGGCCAAATTGTTGACTTTTTGATTGGTGGGTCAAATGGACTTTGACCAATGACCATGACGTAGTTCGGGACGTCACGAGTTCATAGACAGGTGGCACGTCCATTTCGGACGATCAGGGAAAAAGTTATGACTATCGGAAGTTCAGGGGCATTACCGTAATTGTGACGGTTGGGGCGAAAATGTTGACTTTTCGTTTAACAATTAATTTTCACACGACTCCAGGACCGATAGGTAGGTCTCGACGTCCTGAGTCCGTAGACAGGCGGCACGCCGAAATCGGACTTCGTATGGCTGAGTTACGGGTCTAGAAAGTGAAGGGCAATTTGGTAATTATTTGAACCAGAGACATTTTGGTCTTTTTGCCCTGGTTACTGTAGCAAACCGCGGGGGACATGGGCGGCACCACCATGTGCGGTGGCTCTGAGTGCGATTTGTTTACTGGTGAGTGTGGGTTGGAAAGTATTGATTGTTTAAACCTTTTTGAAGCATCAAACGTGGTCTGATTCTTCCAGCTACACGATCAAATTGATTAATCGAAATTCGAAGCTTTCGGGGGACAAATTTCAGTGGACAAATTGGACACCCACGAGCCTCTGGGACGGCTTGAATTTGTTTAAAACTGATTAGGACCTGTGTGAGCATCACTCTAATGCAGAGATAACTGAGAAAGGGTGAGGAAAACCAGAGAAGCCATTTCTGGAAAAATTGGAGGGAAAATCGGGTTTTGATTTCTGGTGACTGTTGGACCAAACCAAGGCCTGTTTTAGTCTTCTGGGAGTGGTTGGAACTCAACCGCATCGAAATCGAAGGCCATCAGCCACGGCTGAGCTGGGACGGTGACTGCTATTTTCAGGGAAATCGCAGAGCTTGGGACGACGACCTTCAGGTACTTTCAGACGCAATTGATTGTTCATTTTGGTTCGTTTTGATCCTATTATACTTCCTGTGAAGTTAATTGGACAATGGGTTTGAAACCAGTGAGTTTTGGTGATTGACCCGTTTGGATGATCAGGGGTCGAAGGGCCATTTAAGGATTGGATTTGGATAATTAATAACTCAGAACTTAAATTAGATGTTTAAATAACATGTTAGGATCAAATTGGATTGAAATTGAGTAGGAATTGATGGGTAATCAACCGGGTCAAGCCGCGGGTGGCAGGCCCGAATTACAGACAAACGGGTGAAGGTGCTGACACTGTAGCTACAGTGTCAGGCGCGTGACTTTCACCCGCAGCCACTTTGGGCGGCGCGTGAGGGCGCGTTGGGGCTTATCTCCGATCACGATCAACATGACTTTTATTCCTCTCATTATTCTGAACATTTTTGGTGAATTAACCATGTTGATCTGAGATAGTTTGAAGGGTCAGTTTAGGGCCGGTTGCCTCGGGAAACGTGTTGACGGTTTCCCCGAACCGGCTTCTGTTTCGAACTTTCTTTTGAATAAATATTAAGGACTTGTAGTGACCCTTACGTGTGAATTGAACTGACAGGAATTGTACGATAATCTCGGTACAAGTCCGTACGCGCAGATTCGCAGCGGAATCGTACAGTGAGTGGGCCGTTTTCATTAAACCCTTGCATGCTTAAATGTTTTCTGATTTACTTAAATGTTCACATGCTGGAATCTATAAATGGTTTTGATGATATTGAGATTTCGGTTATGGCACGTTTCACGGTATTTGGGCATGAGACCCGTTTGATGAAACGTAACGATCGGTTCAGATTTTACCTATGTATACATATATGTTTGCATGTGGATATCAATAAAATGTATTTGGTACTGCACTGTATAGATCCATCCATACTATACTGTCTCCTCCGGATGAGGTACCCCGGAGTGGTCACGGACGTCTAGAACGTCCAGCGTCTATGACGCTAAGCATCGGGGATGCTGTAAACGAACAGGGTTCGGGGATTGAACTCGGAATTGAGACCCGAGTGGCACGCGTAGCCTTGTGATTGTGACCTTATTGGACGTCAGGGACGTCAGACATCAGGGATGTCGGATTGGAGTGTATAGTGCAGTGGCTAAAATTATGGTTATGGTTTTATTACATGCCTTATGATTTATATTATATTATTTATGATTTTAAATGATGCTGCATGCATGTTTGGAAAAAGGAGGGGTAAATTATATGTTTTACTTATCAAATGATTTTATAAACTTGAGTTTCGGTCCACTTACCCTTAATGTTTTTGGTAACCCCTCCAGGTCGTGATACTGAGGTAGAGGAGGAACCTGAGGCTGAGGCATAGATCTACTTTTGCGTACCTGAACCCCTGCTGGGTGGTGTACCCGCAGGGTATTGTTAGAGTCGTGCTCGCAACTTGTAATTTTGGATTTCATCCCTTGTCTGACATCTGTTTAATTCGGATTTGATGTATGACTTTAATTTGATTATTTATGCATTTGAGGTTTTGAGGTCAAAATTGGTATGAATTATTGGGTGTCAGACGGGAGCAGGGCACGTCCCCATATGGTTCCAGAGAGGATCGGGGCGGGTCCTGTCACTTAGCCTCTAAGGGGTGCTGAGCGGAGTGTCACCACGCCCCCTGGTAGAATGGAAGTTATGCTGGGCCATGGGGGTTGTGTCTACTCAACAATATTGTGTAAGGGAAGAATGAGTGTTCCTTAGTCCCCAATCTCTGAATCTTGATAGGCTCTTCGTGGGAAGAAAAGATGATAGGAAGGTGTGTAGGCCGAGATTATCTCAGTATGTGACTGGTGGGGCTGCTTCCAAGAAGGAGTATCGAATGATGTTGCCAGGTAGTGGGTGTTGATTGAGATGGTCGGCAGGTAGCCGATTGAACTGGGTGCAGACCTCCGATGAGGGGCAGACTGCCGATGAGGGGCTGATTGTCGATGAGGTTCAAACTTCCGATGAGCTGAGGCAGATTTTTGATGAGGAACAAACTACCGATGGGGTGTAGACTACCGAGTGAGATGGGGGCAGACTGCCGATGAGAGGCTTATTCCCGATGAGGTTCAGACTGCCGAATGATATAAGGCAATTTACCGATGAAGGGCAGAATGCTAGTGAGGCGTAGACTACCGAATGAAACGAGGCATATTGCCAATGAGGGGTAGAGTGCCGATGAGCTTCAGACTGCGGATGAGGCATAGATTGCCGAGTGAGATGAGGGCAGACTACCGAATAAGATGAGACAAATTTCTGATGAGGTGCAGAATGCCAATGAGGGCAGATTACCGATGAGGGCAGATTGCCGATGAGGCATAGACTGCCGAGTGAGATGAGGGCAGTCTACCAATGAGGTGTAGACTACCGAGTGAGAGACAGATTGTCGATGAGGCACAGACTGTCAAATGAGATGAGTTAGATTTCCAATGAGGGGCAGACTACAAGCCCATGTTAGGTCGTGAAGTTTGGTCTTTACGAATAGGAGTTGGAGCTCCTGCTGATCAACTTCAGAAGAGTGAAAGTTTGTTATTCTTCTTTCTAGATTTGTTTCTCAACGACGTTTTGTATGCCCCCGATGGGAGATTGAATGAGAGAGGAGAGAACATGGAGACCCGGATCGATGAAGTGGAGACCTGATAGCGAAGCCGATTGGAGGTGGACATTGAATGGTCATGCCGACTCAGAGTGATCTTACCGACCAGAAGAGGTTCCACTTACTATAATTGATCTTCCAATCAGGAAGTGATCTTACCGACCAGTAATGGTACTGGAGACCAGAGATATCAGAGACCATAAGTGGTGTTGCCAACCGGAAGACGATCCTACCAACTAGGAATGATTATGCCGACCAGGAATGATGCTGGAAACCAAAGATATCTGAGACCAGAAGTGGTACTATCGACTGGAAGATGATCCTACCTACCAGGAATGACCCTGTTGACTAGAATAATCCTGTTTACTAGGAATGGTGCTAGAGACCAAAGATATCGAAGGCCAAAAGTGGTGTTGCTGACTGGAAGACGATCCTACTGATCAGGAATGGTGCTAAAGTCTCTCAATATGCTGAGTCAAATGGCAATAAACAGGTAGAACATCTTATATACGCAAGTGATCAGTGGATGCTCGGTGATGCGGGTTCTATGGGAAGAGTAAAGAGGGGAAGATCGATGAGACATGGACTTATCCTCAGAGGGCATATCTGCTATGATCCTGTTGTGATCTCCATGGGGAGTGTCATTGAGCTCACCATCATCTTGCTCGGTAGATATTCAATCTGCAAGTAGATTGAATGGAGGTATGTGAGCTAGTGGGAGGAACTTAGTCAGAATTTCCACAGACAGTGCAAAATGTTTAATCCAAAAATGGACCAACATGATGAGACCCATTGGGGGATCAAGGACCCGCTAAGATGAGTTCGGACTCGCTAGGGGTGCTGATTGGGAGCCGAATGGAAGGCTGAAGAATGGAGGGCTGTCGAATGGGAGGTTACCGAATGAGAGGCTATCGAATGAAAAGCTGCTGAATAAAGGGCTGCCGAATGGGAGGCTGCCGAATTAAGGCTTTCGAATGGAGGCTGCCAAATGGAGGCATCCAAATGTAGGCTGCCAAATGGAGGCTTCCTAATGGAGGCTGCCAAATGGAGGCTTCCGAATGTAGGCTGCCGAATAGGAGGCTGCCGAAGGACCTAAGAACACGTGATGTATGTGGTTGACTATGCCCAAACTACGCATTAAATTAAACATGTAATTCGAGTGTTATGCAATTTAAACCCTTTTTGTGTAGATGTAGTATTGATAAATAGGGATCGTTCTTAACCGGGGAAATTAGGGAACATTAATAATGTGTTAGTGGGAGATGAATAAAAGAATCATGAATTAAAGAATTAGAGAATTAATAAATTAAAGAATAGATGAATAAGAGAATAAAGAAATAATAAATTAATGAATTACAAAGAATTAATAAATTAACGAATTAAAGAATGAAATAATAAAAGAATAAAGGAATTAATTAATCAAAGAATAAATAAATTAAAGAATAAAGGAATGAAAGAATAAAGGCATCAAAGAATAAAAGAATAAGCAAGGGGGGTTTTGAAGAGGTTTGTAATAAATATGTAAGAGCATAGATGAACTCATTCTATTTCTATTCTAACTTATGCACAAAGTAGACTTCCCGTAAACACAAACTTCACCAACATACTACAATTTGCAAAAAAATTTGAATTAATCACGAAATTATACCTTCACAAACTCATATTTCTTCATACATTTTTCATATTATAAATGCACCGACAGCGGATTATTACTTACAATATAATTACCTTAAGTTTGTGATTTAATGCGCCGAACAGCGGTCATACATTAAATCTCTCCAAATCTACTCTAAATGCCCCGAACAGCGGATCAACATTTAGTTTCGAAATGAAGTTTAAGCTCTAGAATGTAAGAAGTAAATGATTTTTAGAAAGTAAAACACATGGAGATTATACTCAATTTTCACAAAAGATAGGAAGGAGAAACCAATACATATATTGCATTATAATTAGAACCAATAACAAATAAAAGAGTTTAAGAGAATGGAGAGCAAATGTTACACTTTTCAGATTGGGTGAGAACAATGGATTGTTTTTCACAAGGAACACCGAACAGCGGCTGGAACCCTATGAAGATGGAAGACGATTAAACAAGGAAATTCGGACTTGAACTCTCAAAATTGTATTGGAACTATTTTTCCAAGATTTCTCCTAAAAGAGGCTCAATTTTGTGCTTCTTGGAAGTGATTTCAACAAGTGAAATCAACTCCTATTTATAGGGGAAAAACTCAAATTAAACCCTAGAAAATAAATAAAAACTAAACAAAAATTATAATAAAAATATTCAAAAGTGAAATTATGAGTATGGGTGGTTTTTGGGGAAGAGAAATTAAAAAAAAAAAGAGCATGAAAAACAGCAAGCAAGGGAATCTGTCAGAACTGCTGAAAAAGGGCTCAGAATTCGGTGGAGGCGTGCTGGAAAGGTGGTGCATGGCCGGCAGGCGTGCGCTGGGCTGCAGGCCGTGTCTTCGGTAAGCGTGCGCCGAACTCCTTCTGGACAGCTGAAGCAGGCCGCTCGCGTTTGGGTCGTGTGGGCTGCACGTGGCTGGGCCTGCGGGCCGTGCGGATCTTGGGCTGGGCAGCTGTTTACGCGGGCCTGGGCTGCGCGCCTTGGGCTTCTGGGCTGGTTTGTACAAATGGGATTTGGGCTGCAGAAATAACAATTAATTAATTTAACTAAATTAATTAATTCATCGAATTTCGTCCATAATTTATTCGTTATAATTCCGATCGAAACGATTCTTTCGCCAAAATGCACCAGATTACAAACTTTATTTATCTAAGCATAAAAATCACAAAATAATTTATTTTATCAATTTATTTAATATTTTAATACTAAAAGTCAAGTATAAAGGGTATAAAATAATATAAAATAATGTCTTTTTAACGTCCTATCAAATACCCCCACACTTAAACTTTGCTAGTCCCTAGCAAATACTAAAATCAAACTACGAATTCAAAACAAGTAGACCCTTAACCATTTGTCTCAAATTTCATTGTTATAATCATGGCATAAATGATTTTCACTTAAAACATTTAAGCAAATGGAATTCAAGAGTTAATACATGGTAACAAAATGTTTCAACAAGTAAGATAATGAGTAAATATGGTGAAATGGATCTCTGCATGAATAAGACAAGTATGAATCAACTCACAAGGATATGCACTCATAAATTCACTCAATTTTGTGAGGGTTTGTGTTTGCACTCAAAGTATGTGAGAGATGCTCACATAATCGAAATGAAGTACTTTTGCAAAATCTCAAACAAACACCTCAAGATAAAAACAAAACATACTTGCGCAAATGAACCAAAACCATAAGCTTACTCAAGTGATTAACTCAACTAATCAAAATTTACCATCTTAAGGATTATAAGGTCTTTATAAAGGTTGTAATGGGGCTAAGTTTAGAGGTAAGGAAAATATAGGACAAGTGGTGCTCAATTCGTTCCAAGACTCAATAGACTCCCAAAACGTATCATAACTTCCCAACCTTAGTGCAATGATGTCAGTAATCCATCCCTTCGAACATTGGCCTAATTCCATCCTGTTGGGCCTCATAGTCATTCTTTGTATCGGATTTACAAATGTAAAGGACTTAACTTAAACATTACATAATCAAACCTTATTACCTTGATAAAAACTCAATATTTTTTTTTTCGAACTTCAAGGTAATAACATGTGTCAAAAATACAACAATGTTTGAGTAAGTAAATCCACATAATACACATAAAAGTCTTTCAATATCATCATTTTCTCCTTACACAATCTTTATATCTTCAACCGAGTTCTTGGAACAAGGGTAAAGGATGTCTATACTCAGCTCAAGTGTTTAGATAATCATGGTGATGAAAGAAAGGCTTAATGTGGGCTCAAAAGGGTTAAAACTAAGGGGGTCGCAACTTGTGCGCACAAAATAGGGAACATGGATGTTTGAATTTGTGGTGTTAACCCTAATGCCTTAATCATTTCCAAAATCAGAGAGTTTATTGACTTAAAAGCTTTGAAAATCACATAGAATAAGTTCTAGTACTCTAGAGCTCATTAAAAGCTATGGCAAGCAGTTATGAGGCATATGTATATCAATTTAAACAAAGAACTTTATGAATCACTCATCAAAGATGTATATAAAGTTCTAAAGCTCACATAAGGTTCAAATGATTCATACTTATCATATCATGCTCATTTATGTACCAATTTACATGCATTATCTTCAAGTTATAACACTTAATCACAAAATATTAACAAACAAATTCAAGTTGTAGTGATTGTCTTTATAGCCATAACATAATCATTTCCATTCATTTATATCATTGACAAGTTAAAGGGCAACTTGATGACTCGTAAAAACACTACGTTAAGACAAAAAGACTTAAGAAAGCAATATTCTTTATTTTTATTTTTTATTTTTTATTATTATTTATATTTTTTTTTTATTTTTTATTTTCGTAGGAAAGACTTAATAAAACAAATTCAATTGCACAAATAAATTTGTAAACCATTCCCCCACACTTAAATTCTACATTGTCCTCAATGTTAGGAAAATACGAAGTAATTAAACCTAGAATCAAAGTAAGGAAGATGATTTAAGAAAATGAAGTAAGAAAGAAAGACAAACAAAGTAAAAGAGAGTGAAGGGTCAAAAGAAAGCAAATCTGTGTTGATGACTCCTTCACACTCGAGAACACATTGGGTTGCCTCCCAACAAGCGCTTGAAGTTTAACGTCCATCCAGCCTAGACCAAATTCAGTTCATCTGATGGGACGTCGTAGCACTCTTTCTGACTCCACATCGTGTTCGCCAATTACCTTGATATAAGGCTTTAATCTATGACCATTGACCTTGAACTCTTTTCCAGTTCCAACGTGTTTTATCTATATGGCTCCATGGGCAAAAATATTAGTGATAACAAAAGGTCCTACCCATCTAGAACATAACTTACCAGGAAAGAGTCTAAGCCGAGAGTTGAACAGCAAAACTTTCTGGCCAATGTCAAATGCTTTACTCTTGATCTGTTTGTCATGAAATGCCTTTGTCTTTTCCTTGTAGATCAGAGTGCTTTCAAATGCATCATTTTTTATTTCCTCAAGCTCACTCAGCTGGAGCTTCCGATGCAGACCGGCGTCATCTAGCTTGATGTTAAACGTTTTGACGGCCCACCATGCTTTATGCTCTAGTTCCACCGGAAGGTGACATGCTTTACCGTACACCAACCTATAGGGAGACATTCCTATAGGTGTTTTGTATGCCGTCCTGTATGCCCAAAGTGCATCATCCAACCGTTGGCTCCAATCCTTTCGATTAGGACCCACAGTTCGCTCTAGTATCTTCTTGATCTCTCTATTACTGACTTCCGCCATTCCACTCGTTTGAGGATGGTAAGGTGTAGATACTCGATGAGTGACACCATACCGTTTCAGTAAAGCTTCAATGGTCTAGTTGCAGAAATGACTTCCTCCATCACTTATTAGGACCCGCGGGATCCCAAACCTGGAAAGAATGTTAGTTCTGAGGAAATCTGCAACAGTTTTAGAGTCATTAGTCCTGGTGGCCTTAGCTTCCACCCATTTTGATACATAATCAACGGCAAGTAAGATATAGAGATAGCCATTAGATTGAGGAAACGGACCCATAAAATCGATACCCCAAACATCAAATATTTCAACAGTAAGAACATAATGTTGTGGCATTTCATCCCTGCGTCCTAAGTTTCCTGATCTCTGACATTTATCACAGGCTAAGCAAAATGAATGTGCATCTTTAAAAAGTGTGGGCCAATATAGTCCAGATTCTAAGATTTTGAGTGCAGTTTTTCTAGATCCAAAGTGGCCTCCACAAGCATGGCTATGGCAGAACTCTAGGACTGACCTATGTTCAATATCAGGGACACATCTCCTAATCAATAAATCTGAACAGTGTTTCCACAAATAAGGTTCATCCCAAATATAGTGCCTAGCATGCTTCTTAAGTTTATCTTTTTGTGCACGGGAGAGGGAGGTGGGCAACTGCTTGGTGACTAAATAATTGACAATATCAGCATACCAAGGAGTACCTCCCTCGATTCTGAAGAGTTGTTCGTCTAGAAACATCTCTTGAATCGCCACAGGATCTCGCTCATGTGCAATGCGACTCAAATGATCCGCCACCACGTTCTCTACGCCTTTCTTATCTTTAATCTCGATGTCAAACTCTTGAAGAAGAAGAATCCATCGGATCAGTCTTGGTTTCGCTTCTTTTTTGGTTAGGAGATACTTCAGTGCTGCATGATCAGTGTAAATAATAACTTTAGTTCGAAGTAGATAAGAACGAAATTTATCTAAAGCAAATACAACAGCAAGCAACTCCTTTTCTGTAGTGGTGTAGTTCATCTGGGCATCATTCAAGGTTCTGGATGCATAGTAGATGGCGTAGGGCTTCTTATCCCGCCTTTGTCCGAGTACGGCTCCAACTGCATAATCAGAGGCATCGCACATTAGTTCAAAGGGTAAGGACCAATCAGGGGCACAAAGAATGGGGGCAGTGGTTAAGAGATTTTTAAGCTTTTCAAAAGCTTCCTGACAGTCTGCATCAAAGACGAAGGGTGTCTCCTTCTGAAGCAGTCGGCACAAGGGCCTTGCAATGTGGGAGAAGCCTTGGATAAATCTTCTGTAAAATCCTGCGTGACCAAGAAATGAACGGATTCCTCTCACCGAAGTGGGAGAGGGTAAGTGGCGCACAGTATCAACTTTAGATTTATCGACTTCAATTCCTCTTTCAGAGACAATATGGCCCAAGACTATCCCTTGTCTAACCATGAAATGGAATTTCTCCCAGTTAAGTACCAGATTAGTTTCGACACACCTTTGTAAGATAAGTGCTAAGTGTTCTAAGCATGCATCAAAACTATCCCCAAAGACACTAAAATCGTCCATAAATACTTCAATTATTTTTTCGACGTATTCAGAGAAAATAGAAAGCATGCATCTTTGGAAAGTACCTGGGGCGTTACATAAACCGAAAGGCATTCTTCGGTAGGCAAAAGTGCCAAAAGGACAAGTGAAAGTCGTTTTATCTTGGTCATTTTGAGCGATACAGATTTGATTGTACCCGGAATAACCATGAAGAAAGCAATAATAGGAGTGACCTGCTAACCTTTCAAGCATTTGATCAATGAAGGGCAAAGGAAAGTGATCCTTCCTAGTTGCTTTGTTCAGGCGTCGATAGTCGATGCAGACTCTGTATCCGGTCACTGTTCGTTGGGGCACTAGCTTTCCTTCACTGTTCGCAACAACTGTGACTCCACTTTTCTTTGGGACTACTTGGACTGGTGAGACCCATTTGCTGTCTGAAATTGGGTAGATGACACCACAGTCCAAGAGTTTGATGACCTCTTGTTTCACGACTTCCATCATCGGAGGATGGAGGCGACGTTGGGCTTCGCGAGAGGGCTTTGCATCATCTTCTAGTAAGATTCGATGTACACAGGTTGTAGGGCTGATTCCCTTGATATCTGACAGAGTCCATCCAATGGCTGTCTTGTACTTCGTCAAGACCTGTACCAATCTATCTTCCTGTGACTCGGTTAGTGCAGAAGACACTATGACGGGTAGAGTGTCGTCCGGGCCAAGATAGGCATACTTCAGGTGGTCAGGCAACACTTTGAGCTCGAGATCGGGGGCCTGACCAACAGAAGGAGTAGTGGCATTAGTACTAATTGGAAATGACGAGGGTACCTGATGATTCACCATTCTGGGGGTCTCATTTAGGGTCATGACTTCATTCCAAATTCGAGGTTCTAGTTTGTAATCCGTATCCTCAACCAAGGCGTCCCCTGATTGCGCTAGGCCAACTCCTTTCTGGATTATCATGTTGAGTGTGTCTTCTCGAATTGAATCAAAATGTTTCTCTGCGAGAGAAGTGCACACGTCAATAGAAAAAGTAGTATGAGTTGCGGAACTAGGGTACCTCATGGCATCAAAGATGTTGAAGCCAATCTCCTCTCCGTCTACTTCCATAGTTAATGTTCCATTGAACACATCAATCTTTGTCTTGGCAGTTCTCATGAATGGTCTTCCCAACAGCATTAGTGGAGCTTGATTCGTAGGGGAATCCTCCATGTCTAGGACATAAAAGTCAGCGGGGAAAATGAGCTGGTTAACCTGCACAAGAACATCTTCGACGTATCCCTTAGGATACACATTAGAGCGATCGGCTAACTGAATGATAATATCGTCATGCTGTAATTTACCTAGACCTAGGGCAACATATAGTGATTATGGCATAACATTAATGGATGCTCCTAAGTCTAGCATAACTTTATTAAATGACTTGTTACCAATCACGCAGGGAACAGAAAAACTCCCGGGATCCTTCAACTTTGGGGGTAGCCGACGCTGGATTACAGCAGAAACTGTTTCACTCACCATCACAACCTCCTTCTCCCTCGTCTGGCGCCTTGGAGTGCATAATTCTTTCAGAAATTTTGCGTATTTCGGCACTTGTTTGATGCACTCGATCAAGGGCATGTTGATTTGCACCCTTTTGAAGATCTCCAAGATTTCCTCATCGGATTCATTCTTTTTAGATTTGGCAAGCCTACTTGGAAATGGTGCATGCACAAACGGGGAATTAGTAACACCCGAACTTGAAGGGATTGGGTTATTACCTTGTGTGTGGGTAGGTTGAACTGGTGGTTGTGTCGTGGTGGTCTTAGTTGCCACCTTGTGCTTTTCAGCCTCAGAAACGGCTGGATCTGGCTCTATTTCTCCAAGCACTTTACCACTTCGAGTGATAATGGCATTGGCTTCAGGTCTTACATTTGGGTTGGGCGTAGGTTAAGGTGGAAGCACCCCGCTAGCTTGGATCTTACCCATGAAGTCCACGACTTTGCCCATTTGGTCCTTGAGATCAGCGATGTCTTTTTGTTGATTTTGCTGACCTGTGACAAGAGCCTGAGTTGATGCCATTAGTGTTTGCTGCCCTTGGGAAAGAGCAGCCAGCATTTTATCATAATCAGGATTAGAAGATGAAGAAGTATGATTATTTGCATGATTATGAGAAAAGTTAGAAAATGGGACCGGGGGCCTTGGTTGCCATGTAGGCCTTGGTTGCCATGTGGGCCTTGGGAACTGGTCTGGGACACGGTTTGGCCCGGTCGACATGTGCTGAGGGTTTAGGACATTGTTCGGATCTCTCCAACTGTAACCTTGGGTCCTTGGCCCTCCTTGATAGCCTCCAATGGCGTGTGCCATTTCAGTTCCGGAGTCTTCTTCCCTTGCAGTGTAGGGACATTGTTCCTCAAGATGGCCTTGAGAGCATATGGAACAAACTGGAGCTACCTGTTTCTTTAGCTCAAGCATATTCGAAAGCATAGAGGCGATTTTATCTAACTTTGAATCATTTATAGCATGGGAACTTACCTCATGTACCTTTCTAGAAATGGGATCGGCACCTTCGTATTGTGCATCATTGAGTGCACGGCTTTCAAGTAGTGCACGACCATCTACTAGGCTCCGAGCTAAGAAACTTCCATTAGCTGCATCATCGAGTAGTCCTCTATCCCAACCTTTGAGTCCTTCGTAAAAGTAGGTTAAAAGATAGCCTTCTGTGATCCCGTGAGTAGGGCATGAAGCACAAAGTTCCTTAAACCTCTCGTAGTACTGGCTGAAATTCTCATCATGTTCTTTCTGCTTGATTCCAGTGATCTCTTTCCTTAAGACCGTAATTTTTGAGGCAGGGAAGTACTTGGTAAGAAACTCCTGAACCAACTTCTCCCAAGAGTCAATATGATTGGGTGGAAGACCCAAAAGCCATACCCGTGCTCTTTCTTCCAAGGACAACGGGAAAGCTTTCAACTTCATGATTTCCAAGTCCGCATCATCCGGACACATACTACCAACGATGAATTGGAACTCTGTTAAGTGCTTATGTGGATCTTCATTTCTGACTCCACGGAACTTGGGTAGCTGATGAAGGACTCCATTCTTAAGCTCAATATCTTTCTTGTTGGTTCTAGGCTCGGGATACTGGATGCAGAAGTTTGTAGTGCCATTTGTGTTTGCACATGTCTGCTCCCGGATACTCAGGTTTCGTGCCATGGCTATTGGTGTTCCGAAAGTCTGTTCTTCTTCTGAATTACTTTTCTCACTTATGGACTCACCGATTATTGGGGATGGAGGTCCGGATGAGCCGGTTTGCTTAAGTGCGTCTCTGAATGTCGCGTTGCTTGGTGAGATGTCAAGTTGTCTTCTCAGCCGATCAAGCTTAGATTGATGAGCGCGCATTCATAAGTTCGTACCTTTATTAACAGAACACTAAGTTAGAAGGCAAGTATACACAAGTAGCTAGTGAAAGTTAATTAAGACAGGATAGTTGTTACAAAGTTAGGGTTAGTAGTGAAAATATAAGTCAAGGAAATCATAATTAGCAAGAAAATGTGAGATGTAACAAGTATGACTGCAAAAATTTTTAACCGATATTCCATATGCACAAGAAGAGAGTAGAGACTTGCATAAAATATCAGAATCAACAATAAGTCATGTTTATGGAAAGAAAATACACAAGTTCCAAATGCAAAATAATAATGCAATAGGTAGAGTTTTAGAGTGTCATGAATAACTTTCCCCTTCCGCTTCTCATAGTACTTTCCTGGGCGTACGGCCTGCGCGTACTGATAACCACCATTCCACCATTCAACATTAATCATGGCCAGTTGAGATAGATGTAACGCGAGAAGCAAGGATAATTTTAAGAGCACCCCGAGGCTAGCTTGGCATATACTCCATTGGTGTTCCCTTTCTTAATCCAAAACTTATCACCAGTCATAACTCTCCTAGACACCATAATTAATCCAAATGATGACGTAGAGAATTACCAAACCCTAGTGTTTACAAACTCCGCCCCAACCTCATGTCCATAGATTCGAGTCTATGGTGTGTGGTGATGAAATCCACACATCATGAAGGGTTAAGGAGAAAGTAAATAAGAGGGGCACTACCTGTTCCCGAAAGTAAGATTTTGAAGAAAAAGGGACTAAGAGATTCATGCAACTCTAAAACAATTAATAGGAAACAATACTTACACTTTAGGAAATTCAAAGATGAATAAAGTTTCATAAATTATTTTTATTATTTTTTTTTAATTTTTTTTTAATTTTTTTTATTTATTCCGAATATTTTTTTCTTTCATTTAAAATTTAAAGTTTAACAAGACATAAACAAATAATTGATTACATAAAAATAAAATAAGTGTAAACATAAAGTTAGTGGAACATAAAGGTTATGGAATAAAATTAAAAGAAGGTTAATGGAATAAAGTATAATGGAATAAATAAAAGTAAAAGTAAAGAAAAGTGAACATATAAAATATGCATTTATGAACAAGTATCAAATTTAATATGAACAAATATATAAACATAAAAAAAAAATTATGAACATTTATGAACAAGTATAAATTAGAAATTAAGAAAAAGTAAAGTATGAGCATTATAAAAAAAAATAATAAGAACAATAATAAGATGGATAAATAAAATATAAACAAGTAAGTAAATGTTATAAACAAATATAATATTAACAAAAGTAAAATTCATAAACAAGTATAATATGCACAATTTATATACTAACAAATTAAAAATGATTTTCAATTTCCCCGGCAACGGCGCCAAAAATTGACTATGCCCAAACTACGCATTAAATTAAACATGTAATTCGAGTGTTATGCAATTTAAACCCTTTTTGTGTAGATGTAGTATTGATAAATAGGGATCGTTCTTAACCGGGGAAATTAGGGAACATTAATAATGTGTTAGTGGGAGATGAATAAAAGAATCATGAATTAAAGAATTAGAGAATTAATAAATTAAAGAATAGATGAATAAGAGAATAAAGAAATAATAAATTAATGAATTACAAAGAATTAATAAATTAACGAATTAAAGAATGAAATAATAAAAGAATAAAGGAATTAATTAATCAAAGAATAAATAAATTAAAGAATAAAGGAATGAAAGAATAAAGGCATCAAAGAATAAAAGAATAAGCAAGGGGGGTTTTGAAGAGGTTTGTAATAAATATGTAAGAGCATAGATGAACTCATTCTATTTCTATTCTAACTTATGCACAAAGTAGACTTCCCGTAAACACAAACTTCACCAACATACTACAATTTGCAAAAAAATTTGAATTAATCACGAAATTATACCTTCACAAACTCATATTTCTTCATACATTTTTCATATTATAAATGCACCGACAGCGGATTATTACTTACAATATAATTACCTTAAGTTTGTGATTTAATGCGCCGAACAGCGGTCATACATTAAATCTCTCCAAATCTACTCTAAATGCCCCGAACAGCGGATCAACATTTAGTTTCGAAATGAAGTTTAAGCTCTAGAATGTAAGAAGTAAATGATTTTTAGAAAGTAAAACACATGGAGATTATACTCAATTTTCACAAAAGATAGGAAGGAGAAACCAATACATATATTGCATTATAATTAGAACCAATAACAAATAAAAGAGTTTAAGAGAATGGAGAGCAAATGTTACACTTTTCAGATTGGGTGAGAACAATGGATTGTTTTTCACAAGGAACACCGAACAGCGGCTGGAACCCTATGAAGATGGAAGACGATTAAACAAGGAAATTCGGACTTGAACTCTCAAAATTGTATTGGAACTATTTTGCCAAGATTTCTCCTAAAAGAGGCTCAATTTTGTGCTTCTTGGAAGTGATTTCAACAAGTGAAATCAACTCCTATTTATAGGGGAAAAACTCAAATTAAACCCTAGAAAATAAATAAAAACTAAACAAAAATTATAATAAAAATATTCAAAAGTGAAATGATGAGTATGGGTGGTTTTTGGGGAAGAGAAATTAAAAAAAAAAGAAAAGAAAAGCATGAAAAACAGCTAGCAAGGGAATCTGTCAGAACTGCTGAAAAAGGGCTCAGAATTCGGTGGAGGCGTGCTGGAAAGGTGGTGCATGGCCGGCAGGCGTGCGCTGGGCTGCAGGCCGTGTCTTCGGTAAGCGTGCGCCGAACTCCTTCTGGACAGCTGAAGCAGGCCGCTCGCGTTTGGGCCGTGTGGGCTGCACGTGGCTGGGCCTACGGGCCGTGCGGATCTTGGGCTGGGCAGCTGTTTACGCGGGCCTGGGCTGCGCGCCTTGGGCTTCTGGGCTGGTTTGTACAAATAGGATTTGGGCTGCAGAAATAACAATTAATTAATTTAACTAAATTAATTAATTCATCGAATTTCGTCCATAATTTATTCGTTATAATTCCGATCGAAACGATTCTTTCGCCAAAATGCACCAGATTACAAACTTTATTTATCTAAGCATAAAAATCACAAAATAATTTATTTTATCAATTTATTTAATATTTTAATACTAAAAGTCAAGTATAAAGGGTATAAAATAATGTCTTTTTAACGTCCTATCAGTGGTTTACCCAGAATGGGCTACATCCACGATGGTATACTCATCTCATTATCCATAATAGTGTACATGATACATTAGGCATTGAGCCATTGAAGACTGAAGAGTTAACTAGAGGAAGAGTGAAATATAGAGAGAAGTGGAAGCTCACTCTAGAGAGAGAGTGGATAGCTTGTTACAATGAGGGAGGATGGCTCCCTATTTATGGGAAATGCCTAGGGTTAGGTCATATGCCACATGGGTGGGCTTTGTACATGGACCTTGATGGGTCTTCCTTCATGGATCATGGTGATGGTTCTAGGCTTGCTCCAAGTCGACTTACATGCTGTGATGGGCCTTGACAGTGGGTCGGGTCGGTTCGAGTGATATTCCGAGTCTGACCAGGTCGATCGATATAGTATCAACAAGCATTATATGATCACCAACATCGTAGTAACAACAAACAATCACATGCATATAGTCATACATTGGAGATCATGATCATCTTCGAGGCCAAATAGACGTCCCTCCTCATCCAATGGTGGGAAATTAAGATCAAAGAGAAATGGGGTCTTGCGAATAAATGAAAATGCGGCAAAGTCCCCGTCGTCCTCAACAACCAATGAGGACAAGTTGTAGCCATTGTGGCAGTCCTTGAGAACCCTCTGAGGAGTCTTTGGTTATCCTTTCTACGATTCTACATCAATTGTCGTAGACTGAGTAGGCAACCGGGGTCCGCTGAATGACTGGACTGAGTAGCTCAAGCTGAATGACGTGAACCAGCAACCCAGGGTCTTTTCTTGAACCCCCTCCCCCAGGTACCTGACCCCATTGGCAATGGTAGACATAAGGGTGATAGTGGTGCTAGATTTGTGAGTTGAAGATGATGGTGGTGCTTGACTTGTGAGAAGATGAAGATAATAGTGGTGCTGGGTTTGTGGATATAGGGTTGCTTCAAGTTTCATTGAAAGAAGAATTTGGCCTAACCGAAAGATAATTAGGAAGGTTATGGGGATATAGGAATAAATTTTTTTCTTTTAGGGTAATTGTTATAACGTTTTTTGAAAAAATACTAATTTTCTGACTACCGTTAATAACCGAGTATAATGTTTGGTATAACAGACTTGACAGAACAAGGAGAAATTTTTTAGGAGTTGGTGTTAGAGGAGCAAATTAAGACTGGATGTCTAGTTCAGAGAGTATTTTGAGTAATAAGCCATATAATAATTATGCAGCATTGATACAACTAAGTTTTTTTTCTCCAATATTTTCTTTTTTTACAAGGTTGGACGTGATAATATTTAATTTGTTTGTCATTTATTTTATTTTTGTTCTTAACAAATGAACATAGCACCAACAAACTTATATGGAATTTAACAAAGTATAATGTTTGGTATAACAGACTTGACAGAATAATGATTCAAGGAGAAATTTTTTAGGAGTTGGTGTTAGAGGAGCAAATTAAGACTGGATGTCTAGTTCAGAGAGCATTTTGAGTAATAAGCCATATAATAATTATGCCACATTGATACAACTAAGTTTTTTTTCTCCAATATTTTCTTCTTTTACAAAGTTGGACGTGATAATATTAATTTGTTTGTCATTTATTTTATTTTTGTTCTTAACAAATGAACATAGCACCAACAAACTTATATGGAATTTAACAATTTGTTTTTTGTTTAATTTCATTATTTTACTCTATATGATTTTGAGATCACAACAATTTACTCAATTCTCATATTTCAACAATTAGATCATCAATTAAATTAAGGGAATTTTTGGTATTCATCACAAATTCTTACTCATGTTATTTTTCATTAAGTGGCAATTATTTTGATTTAGTTCATCTTTCAAATCTGTGTATTTAAACAAAGCTATAAGAGCATAATTAATTAATATTAATGTAACTGTAAATATAGTGCCCTTATAGTTTATTAAATGCACTAATTTGAGCAAAAAAAAAAAGCTAAATTAAAATAAATAGTCACTTAATTAAAAATAAAATAGGTATGAATTTGTAATGAATAACAAAAATATTCTCAACTTAATTGATAATTTACAAGTGAAATAGATATATAGAGTAAATTGATGTAATTTCAAAATCACGTGAATTAAAATAATCAAATTGAAATTTAATGATCCATTTTAATTTTGAGGTGTAAAATAATATTATTCCAAAAAAAAAACTCATCAAATACATGCAAGCTCGAACTATAGAGGGAGGATGGTGCCTATGTGGGAGACAAACACAGACATGCAATTCTTTGACCGTTGACTTTTCTCATAATAGATATAAATACAATTCTGTTTATTTTTGCATTTAACATCTCGAGGAAAATGGTAGAATTATACTTTGGATAAACATTCTTTAAAAAATTATAAATTATGATTACTCTTTTTCCTTCACAAATAATCAAGAGAAGCGAGTGTTTAAACTTTAAAGTATGTTTATATTTCCGTCCTCGGCCCTATTCTACGGCCTCTATTAATAGGCCTCTACTATATTGCCCCTATTTTATTTATATTTTTTATTTGTTATGGCTAACGTCTGGTGTGAGAATGAGATTCCCTTGGGCTAGTTTGGAGGACTAATTTCAAAATTTTAAATAATTTAGGTTTTTTTTTTTGAAGTTAGAAATACAGATTAAAACAAAGAGGAACTTATACTTGACCCAAAAAATAAAAAACAAAGAGGAGCTTATAGGGCATCCACATCTAGAGAAGTTGAATCTCCAAGCTCTAACGGCTTCCGCGGAATAACCCTCTCTCACATTTGATTTTGGCTTTATTGTAACCTCGAATCTATCAGGAGTTGGCAACAAAATTGGTTTCACCAAAAAAATTATTTTCAATTACTTGAAAATAAGGAACTTCAAAAACTTAAGAAATTTAAAATGAGCATAGCAAAACAACGAGATAAAGACTTTCAAAGTAAAACCTATTAACATGTTACTTATAAATTCATTATAAATATCTTGCATCTAGGGGTGGGCACGGTCCGGTTCGGTACGAATATTGACAATATCCAAATCCAAACCGTTAAAATCTTAACGGTTCGATACGGTTTGGATTCTCTAAAATTAGAAATGAAACCGTTTCGATCCAAACCGTTATTAACGGTTCGATTTGGATCGATAATAGTTTCAAACCGTTTAGCTTATTTAGGTATAAAAAAAATAGCAATAATGAAATTGGATCTTTATTAACCCAACTGATAACAAACATTCCAACCAAAGTAAAGCATAGATAGTTAGATCCAGCAAGACAATCTTTAAAATCAAAATACAATGTTTCAATACATCATCAAAACAACAACAAAAAACATAACAGCACAATGCTGTTATGAAATGCAGCAACAAAACAGCAACAAGAAATATAGTTGCACAATCTGTTATGAAGTACAGTAGCAAAACAGCAACAATGGGAAATACAGCAGCAAAATAGCAACAAGAAATGAAATACAGCAGCAAAACAACAACAAGAAATGAAATACAGCAGTATAACAGCAACAAAACAGTCACAAAAAATGAAATATAGCAGCAACAAGAAATACAACATCTGTTATCTTCAAGCTCTCAACATCAATTCATACTTCTTTTGTCCATCCATTTGTAAACTTCTTCTGAAAAAAAAATTTATTAAATTTGAATGCATAAAAATTGCACCAAAATAAAAACAACAAGTTAGGTTACTCATAAAATATAAAAACATACCACAATTATAGGATATCACGACCCATTGCTACTAGAAGGCGTCATGGCCTTTGCTTTAATCATTTCTACATAACACATGCACATCAAACAAATAAAAATGAACATAACATACAATTAAATTAACCTCAAATTAATGGACCATTAAAACAGATTAGAGATTACCATGCTCGATTGCTTCATAAAATTCCATTTCCTCAATGGTTGGCTCATTTTCTAAGGAAATTGTTGGCGACTTTAACCAGTTTTGTAAGCATATTAAAGCCTCGACCATAGCAGGACTCAAGGAACTACGAAATGAGTTAATTGTACGACCTCCAGTGCTAAATGCAGATTCTGACGCTACTGTAGAAACAGGAATAGCAAGCACATCTTTGGCAATACATGCCAAAATTGGATACTTAGAACTACTCACTCTCCACCAATTTAATATATCAAAATCTTCAACATCTTCTTCAGTAGCATCTAACAAATATCTATCAATCTCATGACATATAACCAGAACCTCATTTTCTTCTTGCCTTTTTTTTCCACTTTTCCTTCATGGCTCTTTTCTTATTACCCCCAAAAGATGAAGACGAACCATCTAACACCATACCACTAATTGAACTAGGACTGGTATTTTGAGTATGATTAACGACCTTTGTTTCATCATAAAACTTATAAAGCTCAAACAAAAGATCTTTCACACCTTTTGTCTTCTCCTCAACATAAGCATTGTTATCCACATACAATTCAGCAATATGCATAGATAAATTGTCCAACTTATACCTAGGGCCAAGCACAAGAGCTATCAACAAAAATTGATTAATACTATCAAGTGAACCCCAATACTTGTCAAATTTCAGTTTCATGTTTTGAGCCATATCTGATAGAAGAGGATTGTTTATCACACTTAATTCTGACAACTCACAATCAATTGCAAACAAGTCATGAAAAGTTGTGTGCGAAGTAGCATGTAAAGTGGCACTACTCCTCAAAGTAAAATCATAAAAACTCTTTAAAAAACTGACAAACACAGCAGCATTTTCCCAACCTTCCTCAGTTGGTGGCATTACCATCTTACCAAAATAACCCTTATAATTCCCATTCTCATCTTCCATCCTATTAAAAGCCTTTTTAAATTTCAAAGAAGCTTCTAACATCATGTACGTAGAGTTCCACCTAGTTGGAACATCTAATACAACAAGACCTTTACTATCAATCTTCTCAATTGAAACACAGTTTTTGAAAATTTCCAATCTTTGTGGGAATGATCTTACATACATAACAGATGTACGAATACACTTAACTGAGCTATGTAATTCCTTTAATCCATCAGTTACAATCAGATTTACAATATGAGCACAACAACGCATATGCAACTGTTTGCAATCCAACACATTTCCTAAAGGCCAATTCTTAATTTTATCCTTCAAATAACTAACAGCTTTATCATTCGCAGATGCATTATCAAGAGTAATTGTGAGTACTTTTTTTATGCCCCACTCAATCAAACATTTCTCAACTAGTTTCCCAATTGACCGACCTTTGTGATTAGAAATTACACAAAAATTCAAAATTCTCTTATGTAACATCCAATCTCCATCAATAAAATGAGCAGTAAGAACCATGTAGTTTATATTTTGACAAGATGTCCAAGTATCAGTAGTAAGGTAAACTCTATACGCACTAAGCATTGCTTTTAACACTTGCTTCTCTTCAAAATAAAAACAAAGCAAATCTCTTGCAATTGTTCTACGAGATGGAGGTATAAACCTAGGGCATGCAATACTACAAAAATGACGAAATCCTTCTCCTTCTACAAAACTAAAAGGTAACTCGTCAATGACTACCATCCTAAGACATGCAGTTCTACAATCTTCCTTGTTAAATTCCGATGCCCCTAAACTACTAACATTCCCAGATTGATCCTTGGAAAAAACCAAAACTTTTTGGTCTGAACTCGTTGCAGGAACTCTATAAGGATATTTTGAACATAATTTCAAATGATTTCTCATAGGTGATGTCCCACCCTTAATTGAATCATACTTGTAATCAGCTTTGCAATACTTACATTTAACTCTAGTTGGATAATAAGAATTACCAGTGACATACTCGTCAAAATGAGGCCATACCTCACATCGCTTTTTTCTTTTATTCGGATGCAACGAAGGAAGACCACCACCATCAATTTCATTCAAGGATGCCCCAGACTCTGCAGTAACTTCAAACTCGAGTGGTTTATGTGCAAGATTAGCATTGTCTTGCACAGAACTTGTCACTTCCTGCCAATAAGAAAACAGAAAAATTAAATAAAAGACCCAAACTCAAACTAAATTGACCTAACAATCAAATTAACCAACAACCAAATACTTAAATCTGACATTTTGGACAATGAGTGATGAGTAATGGGCAATGAGAACCAAGGAGACACAAGGGGAAAATCCAGTGACTGACATAAGATAAGTAAAAGAACAAATTACAAAACAAAAAAGACATATGCTTGAAGGAAAACAGTGAACAATAATATCACAGAATGAAAGGTAAAAACATATAGCTCCACAAATATATGTAATAGAGTTTAAGTTTAAGGCATCACAAATATATGTATTATTGTGTGTGTGATGTTTTCTCTGCTTTCTAAGATAAGAAAGGCAGACATGGCTACTGTTGAGAGTTTGAATCTTCACAGCCAAGTAAAAATGTAGATAATCATTTTTCTTGGGAGAAAATTTACCAGAAATTAAAGAATTGAAAATAAAGAGAGAGGGAAAGTTGGCGAGAAGATGCACCCAACAACAACAACAACTACTACATCTACATCATCAATCTTTCACAACTACTACATCTATATCATCACTCTTTCACAACTACTACATCTACATCATCACTCTTTCACAACTACTACATTGAAAATGTATTATGTTATCTTGATTAATAACCTCAAAGCACATATGTTATCTCATTACCTATCAAAAAGATAAGACAAATTTCCTCATTTCCTCATTTCCGTTTCACACTCAAACGACAGAAAACTAATAAGTCCAAGGACTTCCCATAGTTAATAAAGAAAACAACATATGTGCTTTGACATCAACCTCCAATGTATTCTTTATTAAGCTCCTTTAACCTTCAATAAATGTTTGTCCTGCATTTATATGAAGGGGTGAGGAGCTGCCACATACATATATTATTGTTCAAGACCTGGTATCTATATGGAGTAAATGGCCTCCCATTAGTAATAAGTTTGAGTCTAGATGGAAATTATATTTAAAGCTATCTTATATTTAATTATTTGATTATATTTACCAGGTCTTGATTAATAATATTTAAATTTGAGCCTGGTATGATGGTATCTATCTGGCGAGAAGATGCACCCAACAACAACAACTACTACATCTACATCATCACTCTTTCACAAGCACCTTCCATTTTTTAATTATTTTATTTTTCTGTTTGATTTGGTGAAAAAAACAGAACCCATATGGTACTAAAATTGAATGACAGTAAAAAGGTCGGTTGATTTTTGTGTGTTTTCAAAAATTAAATTAATGGCAGTGGTGTTGGAAGTAACAAGTACGAGAGAGAGAACGAAAAACCAACCAAATCCCACGCAATGAAGACGAAGAAGAGAAGCAAAATAAAACAACACAAAATAGAGAAAAGAAATTTGAGAGCAAAGAAAGAGCAGAATATAAGGTGTCTCTCTCTTGGACTGATTCCTTTCAATTGCATCTATTTCTCCCATTCCAAGCATGGGAAAAACCATAAGAGCACCAGAAATTACATTTAAGTACTCAATGAAATTATATACAACTATGTATGTAATACCTACTGAGTTCTTCGTTGCTGTCTTCTCTTTCTCTGAGAGTTTACTTCAGATCTGGATACCTGTTGTGATAGTTGGGGGTTCACTCAATTAGAGAGAAATTCAGCTAAATGGGAGAGTTTTTGTGAGTAATTACTACAGCTAGGGTTGAGAGTTGAAAATTGAGAGTGCAAATTTGAGAGTTGAGAGAGCTTTTGTGTGAGTGCGGCTAGGGTTGAGAGTTTAGAAGAGTAAAAATTGAGAGTGTGGCTTGAAAGGTTAGAGTAGTTGAGACTTGAGAGTTTATGGCTTTATGGCAGACTAAATGGTTAGGGTTGAGACTTCAGTATGCGGAAACTAATTGCTAAATGGATGCATTGGGCTAATTGCTAAATGGATGGCCCAATGAGGCAAACCATAGAGGCTCATTGATTAGTTGCTGCCAAATTGTTAAAACTAATGAATTTAAGAATAGATTTTAAAAATTAATAAATTACTTAACGGTCCGGTTTGGATTTAACGGATTTTCAAAATGAAAATCCAAATCCAAACCGTTACTAACGGTGCGGTTTGGATTTTCAAACCGTTTGACTTTTATCCGGTCAAACCAAAACCGTTGGATAAATAACGATTTAAATTGGATCGGTTAACGGTTTTAACGGATTTATGTCCACCCCTACTTGCATCTACTCATTGAAATCTCGTGATACTTTATAATTTCTCATTTTTAACTAATATAATACCCTTGGAATTTTGAAGTTCCTTATGCAACCATATATACCCTTGAGGAAGTATTATTGTTAGTTTTTTTTTTCTTATTTAAAAAACTAAGAGGGAGCTGACATAATTATATACATTAAACTCAGTTTTATCAACTAAAGTTTTAGGAAGACAAATACACTAATTCATTTCAAGCCTCGCATTTAAATTTTAGTCTAATTCTTCAAAGATATTAACTAAAATTTTAAGAAGACAAATACACCAATTTATTTTCACGCCTCACATTTAAATCTTGGTCTATTTCTCGAGAGATCTAAACCAGCAATTATTGGACCATCAATTTTGAAGGAAACAAGAGGCCAGCCTGAACTTACACACGTACATAATTAATTGTGATGGAACCTTTTTCAATTTTGTTGCCAAATTGGAATTTGGGATAGGCTTGTCCAAGGTGGATACAATTGGAATATGTGATGGCTAGTTAATTAGCATGTCCTTAGTGTTTATTGGGTTGAATTATGGTTAATCACATAATATAAGAAAAAAGAAAACATTGGGATGTGATGTTTCACTAGAAAGTAATGTTAAAAAAGATAATGATGTTTCCATCATTTTTGTTTACCACATGGTTTAGTTTCAAAGAAGAGATAAAAAGGTAGGTGTGGAAGCCTCATTATGAAATGTGGGTACACATAATTATTGAAGGGGCAATATTTCATGATTCAAGGAGCATGGAATTATTGAGTTTTTATTTTTATTTTTGGTCTAAGATTTTTTTACTTTTTTTTCTATTTTTTTTTTCTCTTCTTCTTCTATGAGCGGAGTATTGGATCCGGTTGATGTCCCCGATATTATGGCTGCCTTGAAAATATACAGTACTTGGAAAATGAGTTGTGCGTCTTATCAAGAAGTCAATGGAATTATATTAGAGATGTTGAATATTTAAGTTTAACAAATGAAACACAGGACAGCAAGTATTAGAAATTGAACATTGATGAGATTCAGAGTTTTCTCTTCTCCGTGGACTTCCTTTTTGCTCAATTTTGTTGTAACAAGGTTACGCATCATCAGGATCATGCACGCATATAGATATTCATGGTTTAATTTTTGCTCTTTAATTCTTTTTGGGGTCTTAAGGACCTAAGGGCCAATCACATTTTCTTTTGTTGGGGAGTTTTTATAAGGTTTTAATTACGCTACTTTTGCATTAACGGCTTATTATTTAAATATTTATAAATTTTGTTAATAATGATATATGATAATAGAATATCAGTAAGTAACTTGAGTTTTATTTAATTTGTTGAAAAGTATAGAAACCACAAACAATAAAAGGTATACTCTGGTATAAAATCTGTTGAAATGCAAAGAGGCCGGGGAGGAGAGGATTGGAGCAATCAAGAAATTGCTATTGCATAATTTACAATTAAAAAAAATTTCCGAAAATCCACAAAACTTTTCTATTTAATAAAGTCAATTATATTCAGTTGTGTTTTACTATCACTAAACTTTTGTGGAGTTACGTAATCTCCATGATTGAATACATCCGAATTTATAACGACTTTATAAATTTCAATATAAGTCTAAATAAATGTATAAATGAAAGTATGATTTTTTTTTTATACCAAATATGAAAGTATGAATAAGTTTTTTCAACTTCTCAAAATTCATCAAATTTTATTCAAAAATTGAAGAAAATGATAAAATAGGGACAAAATTTATTCAAAAATTGGAAAAAAAAATTAAAATAAGGCCAAGTTTTAATCAAAAAATTGAGAAAATGATTAAAAAAAGGGACAAATTTTACTCAAAATTTGGAAGAAATTGTATAAATAAAATAAGGCCAAGTTCATTAAAAAATGATAAAATGAACTTAATATATGTAAGCAGACTATTAACAGCAAGTGGAATCGAAACTAGATGGATTCCCTCCAAAGATAGCAAATTACAAAGCCAACTAGGCTAAGTTGATTTTTATGCCAAAGAAGGGTTATACTACATATGAAATAGAAAAATTGCCCAAGGCTGCCCTCTCTGCACTTTGTCCCCACAATCAGCCCTGTTAATTAGTTCGAAAAAACCGATCGAAAAACCGCACCGAACTGTAACTGAACCAAAAAATACCAAACCGAGGAAAAACCAAGACCGTTTGGAGAAAACCGAACGGAATTTAGCTGAATCAGTTTGGTTTCGATTTTCGGTATAATTGTGTCAGGGCCCACCCCGGTTTCACCCTGAATACCGAGGTAAATCCTGCTCCCGTCTGACACCCCGACACAAACCAAAGTAAACTACTAAACTACACCGTCAGACACAAGAGAACTAAACTATCCCGAAGTTAAAAGTTTACAGAGCATAGTCCCAAATACAAAAGGAAGAAAAGCCGATAAACCAGATACACGCACAAAGGAAAATTTAACACTCCGGGGTTCGCCCTCGCGACTTTTATGCCTCAGACGCTGTCTCGACGCCGAAACCCCGCTCTAGCTCCATGACCTGGAGGGAAATTTAAAAACCAGAAAGTGTGTGTGGACTAGAAAGAAAGAAAAGGTGCCAAAATCATTTTATAAGAAAACCGGGTTTAGCCCTCCATTTTGAAACCACATGCATAACCCAGTTATGAAAACAATTATCAATCAATCGCCATAAAACATCATAAGAAACAGAAACATTATAAAACAGGTATAGAAACCATATCATAAGCATCATAAAACCGTATCATAAATCGTGAATATCAAATCATCATTTTCCGATCAAACCTGCTGGACCTATCCGAGTCTTTAAACTCCCGAGTCTTTAAACTCAATCCAGGCCTCAATAATATCCGAGTCTTTAAACTCCCGAGTCTTTAAACTCAATAGGCCTACGGGGGAAATATCAATATATCCGAGTCTTTAAACCCAATAATCAGATCCAGCAAATCCAATCAACACCAATTGAAAACCATTTCTCAATCCGTATCCAAACTCGAATCCGAAATCACCGGTCTCATGCCCTTCCGGCATCCAAAACCGTCATTCTGAATCCAAATCCAGAATTCCACTTCTCAACTTTAAAACCAAATTTCGATTTCAAAACCGAAAACCTTTATTATCAAAATCACGTTCCAAAATCCATTTATAAGCATTCAAAATCAGTTATCATTTGAAAACCCCAAAACCATGGCATTATACTCAGAAATCACCTTTTTCTCGTAAAACGTGCTGAAACCGAACCTTCTCGAAAAACGTGCAATTATGTAAAATCAACAAAGCATATTCGATAATCATAAAATCACATATAAAACCACAAAACTAGCATAGAAAACAGTTATGCATGCTTGAGTTTAGAGAAGGGGTCCACTCACAGTACCGAGCCCTCAATCGCGTCCCGAACGTCTCGTACGTTCCTCAGCTTCCTCGGGAAGTCCCGATCCTGTCAACAACCGCTAAAGTACGTTACTAACACATCTACGGAAGTACACCTAATTTTCCCCGAAAATCCCCGGGTCCTAGACGTAACGAACCGAAACCCTAAACCTTCAACCTCGCGGAACTAACCTCAAATGACGCCCGATTAACCCGAAACCAATCCAATTAGACTCGTCACAACTCCTAGACCAAAAACTATGTTGACAACCTCCTCAACCGCCGGCGCACGCGCCCCCACGCACCGCCCACAATGGCTGCGCGTGGCCCTCACGCCAGCTACAGTGCATCGTCTTCCTCGCGTCGACCCGGTTCAACACAGTTCCTGCAAATCGAACCGGTGTGGATGGTTTTCCGCCGTTCCGCCACAAAAACACCTCCTCTCTTCACCATCTTCTTCGTCCCGTTCTTAGCAATCCAGTCCCCTTACCTAAACTCCTTGACACGGCCTAATACCCGTCGAATCGAACTCAAAACAAACACGAGCACCTGCTATTTTTCACGATCCGTCCACCCCGGTCACCCCCCGTCACAGTAACCACCGCAAACGGTTCCTAGAACCACCCTGAACCTCACGTCACTCACCAAAACCGTCGACTCACACCCAAAACCTACAACTCTAAGTTTGAAACAAAACGGAGAAACAGAGCACACAGGGTACTCTCCGTCGTCCAGCCTCCACCGTGCACTCCCCGTCATGGCTGCACAACCAGTAGTTACCTAGGACTCCACTGAATCCCCTAGACCTCACGGGACTCCTCGATTCAACCCTTAAAGCCACGATTCTAGACTTGAAAATCGACGGCAAAACAGAGCACAGAAGAAGAGTTAAGGAATTACCTGCCTCCTGTCGCCGTCGTGAGCTCAACCGTGAGGCAGTAGCTCCTCCCGTCCTCACTGGCCTCGATTGATCGATCACGGCCGCACCACCACCCATAAACACTCACTTCCTCCCTGTTTTCCCGTGGCTCACAACTCACCCACACACTGCCACCGTACCTCCAAACCTCCTCTTTTTCTCCCTCTGGATCTCTGATCACTCACCCCCTCACCAATTACACAAACTCACAAAATCACCGTCCCAATCTTCCAATTCCCCAGCCTCTGTTTTCTGTTCTTCGAGCACAACACACACACATGGTTACACGATCACAAAGCCCCAAATAATTGGACCGTGCTCCCTAGAAGCCTCTAGCCCTCCAACACGTGTCACAATCCTCTCTCTTCCTCTCACAAGTGGCTCAATCACAGCCCTCCATCTTCCCTCTATGTTGCACACATACCAGAGCACAAAGACCAAAATACCCCTCCTTGTAAGTCAAATTTACGGTTTTGCCACTACATTCCTAGACCCGTAACTCACACATCGTAAGTCCGATGAATACGTGCCGCCTATCATCAAACTCAGGACGACGAGATCTATCTAATTATCCTAGGTCAACGTACCAAAACCCATTCGTAACAAAAGTCAAAATTTCCCACCTAATTTAGCCAAATTACGGTTATGCCCTCAACCTTCCGAACATCATAACTTCCACCTCGGATGTCGGAATCGGGCGTACCACCTGTCTACGGATTCGTGACGTCCTAAACTACGTCCTGGTCATCGGTCAAAACCCAATTGACTGCCCGAACGAAAAGTCAACATTTTGCCCGAACTAGGGGCAAAATCGTCATTCTAGGTTAACGACCTTATCGGGACCAACTAACCCCCGGTTAAGCTCACTAATCCCATCTTAATCACTCTCTTAACCTTAATTTCCGGGACGGGTCGTTACAAATTGCATCGAACTGAATCAAAAGTATTATAAAATCGAACCGAACCGAACCAAAATGAGTTGGTTTTTTTTGTTCCAAACATCGTCGTTTTGTATTAAACACAGATGAAATGACCAAGCAGGTACCAGCCCTGTTTTCACTTTTCAGTTTCTCACTCTCTCGACCTCTCATCTCCCTTCCGAACCGAAGAAAAACCAAGACCGTTTGGAGAAAACCAAACCGAATTTAGCTGAATCGGTTCAGTTTCGATTTTTGGTATAATTGCATCAAACTGAATCAAAAGTATTGTAAAATTAAGCCGAACCGACCCAAAATGAGTTGGTTTTTTTTTGTTCCAAACATCGTCGTTTTGTATTAAACACAGATGAAATGACCTAGCAGGTACCAGCCCTGTTTTCACTTTTCAGTTTCTCAATCTCTCGACCTCTCATCTCCCCTTCTGAACCGAAGAAAAACCAAGACCGTTTGGAGAAAACCAAACCGAATTTAGATGAATCGGTTCAGTTTCTATTTTCGGTATAATTGCATCAAACTGAATCAAAATTATTATAAAATCAAGCCGAACCGAACCAAAATGAGTTGGTTTTTTTTTCCCAAACAACATCGTTTTGTATTAAACACAGATGAAATGACCTAGCAGGTACAAGACCTGTTTTCACTTTTCAGTTTCTCACTCTCTCGACCTCTCATCTCCCCTTCCGAACCGAAAAAAAACCAAGACCGTTCGGAGAAAACCGAACCAAATTTAGCTGAATCGGTTCGGTTTCGATTTTCGGTATAATTGCATCGAACTGAATCAAAAGTATTATAAAATCGAACCGAACCGAACCTGTCCAAACCGAACCAAAATGAGTTGGTTTTTTTTTTGTTCCAAAAAGCGTCGTTTTGTATTAAACACAGATGAAATGACCTAGCAGGTACCAGCCCTGTTTTCACTTTTCAGTTTCTCACTCTCTCGACCTCTCATCTCCCCTTCCAAACCGAAAAAAAACCAAGACCGTTTGGAGAAAACCGAACGGAATTTAGTTGAATCGGTTCAGTTTAGATTTTCGGTATAATTGCATCGAACTGAATCAAAAGTATTATAAAATCGAACCAAACCGAACCTGTCCGAACCGAACCAAAATGAGTTGGTTTTTTTTGTTCCAAACAACGTCGTTTTGTATTAAACACAGATGAAATGACCTAGCAGGTACCAGCCCTGTTTTCACTTTTCAGTTTCTCACTCTCTCGACCTCTCATCTCCCCTTCCGAACCGAAGAAAAACCAAGACCGTTTGGAGAAAGCCGAATCGAATTTAGCTGAATCGGTTCGGTTTCGATTTTCGGTATAATTGCATCGAACTGAATCAAAAGTATTATAAAATCGAACCGAACCAAACCTTTCAGAATCGAACCAAAATGAGTTGGTTTTTTTTGTTCCAAACAGTGTCGTTTTGTATCAAACATAGATGAAATGACCTAACAGGTACCAGCCCTGTTTTCACTTTTCAGTTTCTCACTCTCTCGACCTCTCATCTCCCCTTCCGAACCGATGAAAAACCAAGACCGTTTGGAGAAAATCGAACGGAATTTAGCTGAATCGGTTTGGTTTCGATTTTCAGTATAATTGCATCGAACTGAATCAAAGGTATTATAAAATTGAACCGAACCGAACCAAAATGAGTTTGTTTTTTTTTTGTTCCAAACAGCGTCGTTTTGTATTAAACGTAGATGAAATGACCTAGCAAGTACCAGCCCTGTTTTCACTTTTCAGTTTCTCACTCTCTCGACCTCTCATCTCCCCTTCCGAACCGAAGAAAACCAAGACCGTTTGGAGAAAACCGAACGGAATTTAGCTGAATCGGTTCGATTTCGAATTTCAGTATAATTGCATCGAACTGAATCAAAAGTATTATAAAATCGAACCGAACCGAACCTGTCCGAACCGAACCAAAATGATTTGGTTTTTTTTGTTCCAAACAGCGTCGTTTTGTATTAAACACATATGAAATGACCTACCAGGTACAAGCCCTGTTTTCACTTTTCAGTTTCTCACTCTCTTGACCTCTTATCTCCCCTTCCGAACCGAAGAAAAACCAAGACCTTTTGGAGAAAACCGAACTGAATTTAGCTGAATCGGTTCGGTTTTAATTTTTGGTATAATTGCATCGAACTGAATCAAAAGTATTATAAAATCGAACCGAACCGAACCTGTCCGAACCGAACCAAAATGAGTTGGTTTTTTTTTTGTTCCAAACAACGTTTTGTATTAAACACAGATGAAATGACCTAGCAGGTACCAGCCCTGTTTCACTTTTCAGTTTCTCACTCTCTCGACCTCTCATCTCCCCTTCCGAACCGATGAAAACCAAGACCGTTTGGAGAAAACCGAACGGAATTTAGCTGAATCGGTTCGATTTCGAATTTCAGTATAATTGCATCGAACTGAATCAAAAGTATTATAAAATCGAACCGAACCGAACCTGTCCGAACCGAACCGAACCTGTCCGAACCGAACCAAAATGATTTGGTTTTTTTTGTTCCAAACAGCGTCGTTTTGTATTAAACACATATGAAATGACCTACCAGGTACAAGCCCTATTTTCACTTTTCAGTTTCTCACTCTCTTGACCTCTTATCTCCCCTTCCGAACCGAAGAAAAACCAAGACCGTTTGGAGAAAACCGAACTAAATTTAGCAGAATCGGTTCGGTTTTAATTTTTGGTATAATTGCATCGAACTGAATCAAAAGTATTATAAAATCGAACCGAACCGAACCTGTCCGAACCGAACCAAAAAGTTGGTTTTTTTTTGTTCCAAACAACGTTTTGTATTAAACACAGATGAAATGACCTAGCAGGTACCAGCCCTGTTTCACTTTTCAGTTTCTCACTCTCTCGACCTCTCATCTCCCCTTCCGAACCGAAGAAAAACCAAGACCTTTTGGAGAAATCAAACGAAATTTAGCTGAATCGGTTCGGTTTCGATTTTTGGTATAATTGCATCGAACTGAATCAAAAGTATTATAAAATCGAACCGAACCGAACCAAAATGAGTTGGTTTTTTTTTTGTTCCAAACAGCGTCGTTTTGTATTAAACACAGATGCAATGACCTAGCAGGTACCAGCCCTGTTTTCACTTTTCAGTTTCTCACTCTCTCGACCTCTCATCTCCCCTTCCGAATCGAAGAAAAATCAAGACCGTTTGGAGAAAATTGAACCGAATTTAGTTGAATCGGTTTGGTTTCGATTTTTGGTATAATTGCATCGAACTGAATCAAAAGTATTATAAAATCGAACCGAACCGAACTTGTCCGAACCGAACCAATATGAGTTGGTTTTTTTTTTTCCAAATAGCGTCGTTTTGTATTAAACACAGATGAAATTACCTAGCAGCTACCAGCCCTGTTTTCACTTTTCAGTTTCTCACTCTCTCGACCTCGCATCTCCCGTGCGAAGTTTCGAACTTCCTCAGCTCAGACCTCCCTCCCTCCCTCCCTTCCTCTCTTCCTCTCTTCCTCCTTTGATTCCAACCTTCCCCCCTAGTCAGCTAGTCCCCGAACGTGAGACGACAGCTTCATCTCTCTGTCGCCCCTCATCGAAGCTTCGGCTAGTCCCCTACAGTCCCAGATGATAGCTTCATCTCCGTCGTCGTCGTCGTCGATCCCTCATGCCTCCGTCGATCCCTCCAGTCTCGTCCTCACTCTCTGTCCACTCTCATCTAATGAACTGTAAAAACCTAAATCCACTATGTCTTCAGATTTCTTCAACCTAGTGTTAAATGTTTTTAAAATCTAAATATTTTGTTTTTATTTGGGTTTTGATTCAAATTTCTTCCATTTTATGACTTGATAATAAAAGAAAAAAAAAACCAATTTGGGTTTTGATTTAGATTTTTTTATTTTGTTACTGAGTTCAATCCATACCCGAGAATTGCACAAATTTTTCCAAAAACCGGTTTTTGAAAAAACCGAACCGGATTACCCAAACCGAATTAGCCTGATTTGAACCGAAAAAACTCGGTTTTACCCGAAATCGAACCGAACCGACCACTTCGGTTTCGGGCCTAATTGGTTATTTGTGAAAAAACCGAACCAAACCAAAACTGGTCTCCCAAACGGTTCGGTTTCGGTTTCAGTAAAAAAATCGAACCGAAAAACCGATTAACAGGGCTACTTGCAACTAAGCCTCATTAAGTGATTGGTTGTATATTAATTGTTTCATGCATATTAATTGTTTCATGCATATTAATTGTTTCATACATATGTGCAAGTGCCTCTAACGTACATACGTAGATACCAGAGGTTGTGTAAATTAAAAGTAGAGCAAATTATACTTTACTGTCGTGTGATTTACATAAATCATATATTTTTAAGAATGCTACATCTGAAATTCTCCATCACTTTTCTTTTTTCTCTCCAGTTAAATGTTGATGTGTAGTGCTTGGGCCCTATCAAATAATCATTTCTTAATTCATGTTATATTAAAAGATGAAATTACTCTTGACCTATCATTTCCCACCCAACATGTTCTAAAGTTGCGGCTTTCTCCCTCGTCGACGAGTCTCGTCCAATTCGAAAGGAAGAGAGGTTGCCATCAGGAGGTCTTTGAGGGATCAAGTTGTTGTCACTTGAGCCATTAAAACACCAACCATAGAATACACATTGCAACCTTCCCCACTTGTCAATTCACCCGTCAGACAATGGTGACAATATGTGAGGATACCTATCATCGAACGCCATTGTGCATAATAATCGTATTTCTCTTCTTGGGTTGGAGTTCCAAGAACTGGTTCGGGTGGGTTTGTAGGCTTAATGGTTAAATCTTACGTAAATTGACAATTACGTCCTTCAATTGAATTAAAAATGATTAATTTGTGGGAATTAAACACTCCACATTAACATTTAACCGTAAAAAATAAAATAGAAAATGTGACGGAAAATTTTAAAACTTTAAAGTATAATAAAATATTTTAAAATATATATGTAATATGACTAATTTTGTAATCTAATATAAACTACATGATAATAAAATATAATTTATTCTTAAAAATTATATGGCATGCACAGTGCACATGGTCCTGCAAAAGGCTCCAGAGTCGCCAAAAATTCACATTCGTCAATGATTGTAATACAATATTTTGGGGGCAGATATGTTCACATCACGAAGATCTTGTTATATATATGGAACAAAATAAAATCTCATAGTCACACGTAAATGGCTCAGTTACTAATTACTTTGTATTTTATTATGACTATTGTTTGATTCCGAAATGGATGTAACGTGATTAGACCTGCTGGGGGATCTAGGACCAGCTGCATGGTGTTTCGACCTACTGAGAGTGTTGCCGTTTTCTGGACTTCCATCCGGCAGGTGACTTGCAAGACAGAACTTGACACTGGTGGGGTGCCAACTGAATGGGCTCCGATGCCTAAGTCAGTACTCATGTGTAGAGTCGCATAAGTGTGTAAGTAATAGTAGTCGAAAGAGAAATCACCTTTGTGAAGGTTTTGGGGGTATTTATAACAGCCATGAATGTGGTGGCTGAGTTAGTGTTAGGGAGCAGGTCTCATGTTGTGGCTAGGATTGCAGTGCGGATCCCTGGAGATCAGGGCAGGTGCTAGGTGGTGCCTGACCTGCTGGTGTCAAGAGATGGTAAAGGAGCTGGTGTGCCAGAGTTGGTGTGGCAGAAAGTTGGTGCAGCCAGCTGGTGTGAATAGTGAATAGGTGTCGAGTGGCGGGACTGTCTCGGCATGCCGACCAGCCAACACCGATCTGCTGCGGGAGATCCTTTGCTGGCTGTCGTTCGGCAGGCTCTTCTCAAGCCCGGTGGCTCCTGTGTACGAAGAGTGATTAGTCGACATGGTATCAACAACTATAATAACTCGTTTAAAAAAAAAACAAAATAATTATCACACAATCCCTCGGTTAAATTGTTTAATTTTTTAGTTTCTCATTCATACGTCACCTAAGTAATTAAATTATAAATTGAACTAAATTCCAGCGCATAGAGCATAGAAAACCTAATTATCTTTTTGATTAACAGCTTTTTAAGATATGATTAACTTTAAGAGACCCATAATGTGGTCCCAAGTATGATGCTGCCCTTTGGGTGTAACATGGAAAAAATTGTCACTGAGAGCACAAACATGCTTGGAAATTATCAATTGAAAATGTGAAAGCGAGCTACTTACTGTATCGTTAATCCAGGATCCTGCTGCCTTAATGTGACAGTTGAGTACCTAAAAATAGGGTTTACTAGCTATCAGCCACCATAATTAAACTAATTAAACTAAGTACACAAAGTAACTTATTGACTTCATGTTAATTGGCCACCAGTCATTCAATTTTGATGCAATCTGTGAAAACTATTACTTGATTAATGTAGATCAAACTTTTGGGTTCAAATTAATATGTCATATCGTAGACCAGTCAAGTTAATTTTTACGGTTTGATCGAGGGTTTAAGGTTTGGAGTTGAATTCCTATATATGGACTATATACTGCAAGTTTTAATTTGTTTTTTCAATGAGTTGTGGGTTTAATATATATGATCATGTTTGGTTTATAAAAATATATTTTTTGATACTTATGGTGAACCATCAATATATATATATATATATATAGAGCAAAAGTCCTTGAATTTTACTATAATTTTAGGTTTTATTGTTCCTGAGCTTTACCATAATAGTTGATCGGGTCCTTACATTAAAATTTGAACAGAATCCATTAAAAATTAAGGGCAAAATTGTCCATTCATATTAATATTTTTTTTATTGTTTAATAAAAAGAAAAAATTGGAACAATAGTCTCTGAACTTTATCATAATGTTTGAATTGTCCTTAAACTTCAATACTAGTTTTTTAAGCCACCATCTTGGTCAAATTCCAACAACAACCCATCCTCTTTCGAATTTCTTGTTACTATGTTGATTTTTAAATTATATAAATATACCCCTGTATTTTGCACGTAGTTTTTATTTTTCATCACTTTGTTATTTTATGCCGTATTATTATTGTATTTGGGAACACAAATAGGAAAGAAAATATTTTTATGAAAAGCATAGAGATAAAAACAAGACAAGAACTTATGATTTAGGTTTTTTTTTTGGTCCTAAAAATATTTGATGTCAAAATACTTCTCTTTGAGTAAATTTTAGTATTTGTACAGCTTATTCATATCATAATTTTTGTTCATTTTCTTATGATATGTGTATTTATTTTTTAATATTATATCTTTCAAATTTTTTTACAGCGGAACTAAATCAACTATTATGGTAAAGTTTAGGGTGGAAAAAAACTAATATTGAAATTTAAGGGCAATTTCTAACATTATGGTAAAATTTAGGGACTATTATTCCAATTTTTATTTTTTATTAAACTTTAAAAACGTATTTAGCATGAATGGATGATTTTTTTTTAAATTTGTAACGGAGTCCATTTAAATTTTTAACGGAACGACGAAATCAACTATTATGATAAAGTTTATGAACAAGAAAAATTAAATTTGAAGTTCATATATAGACGGTTGCTAAAATTAGAGTAAAGTTGCTCCAATTTACCTAACACCAAAATTTTTGTTTTTTTTAATTATTTTTAAATAAAATGATCTTTATATAACATTAGTGCAAGGGCTTTGGAGATTGGCCACCATGTGGCCGCATGCATCGAATGGTACGTACGTATAATATTTTGTGACGATCTTTTTAAAAGCATGGTTTTACCCGGTGGAATACATAGGCAATTTTTTGTTTTGAACGTACCCTGCTGATGCGCCCAGTGCCCACAGAAAATTTAGCAATTCCTATTTGTGTAATGATGGATGGAGTAGTGATCGAGTAGTGTCTAGTGAGGGACTAAGAGCAGCCCTACCTTGTTGAATTATTGGTTAAATGTTGGATGTTGAACGGAATCTTTTTATCTTCTTCAGGTGAAAAAAGTAATCAAGTAACAAAATGATGAGGGTTGTGAAACATGTCGAAAGCAGATATAAATATAAATATAGATATAGCACATTTCAAAGCTGTTGATCGATGGAGGAAGTTACTTTTAACTTTTAACCCATATGCATGTCTCTGCATGTCCCTAGTTGAGCAGTTGGGCCCTCTATATATAATTTACCCTAATGGCTAATGCTCCATGCAAATTAGCCCAGAAACTTTTTGATTATAAACAAATTAAAATGGTTGTTAATCAATAGAGGATAAAATAAGTGCACTCAGGTAGCCGAAGAGCATCAGCTAATAAATACTCATCGACTTGCAGTTGATGGTGCGTAACTGGTAGCTCATGAGGAATTGTTTGCAGGCATGAGCTATCAGACTTATTGGTACGTAACTGGTACGACTCAAATTGTGACTTTGGTTTAGATAAGGCTGATATATATATATATATGTGCGTACGTTGATGGTGGTGCCATTACACCAGTCGTGTGGTTTTTGTCATGTCATATGGACTTCATGTGAATTGGTGTCTTAATTAAAAGCATGTATATGTTCAGGCTATAGGGTCATGCCACCCATGATGAAAACACATGTTTTTTTTCTTCTTCTTGTTTTTGTTTTTTAAACGATGAGTTTTTTTTTTAAGACCAAGTCATATTTGATTTATCATTGATAGGTAAAATTTTGAAAAAAATAATTTTTTACTTAAATCTTAGTCTAATCCTAGAAGAAAATTAATACAACATTACACACTCGACAGTTTTTATTTAATACTACATTGCTTTGTGCAACATAGACAGCCACACAACTATCATCTCTAAGTTGTGTGATTACATTCTTAAGGCCAGGGCACAATATTAGGTGCACGTACGTTGCTGGCACGGTTCAATTATTAATTACTTTCAACAATTTGAATAAATTGTTATGTTGATCTAGAAATCGTCTAGACGGGAGATGGGGGTTCAACCAAGAATGATATGATGTTTAAATCAACTTAATCTAGAGAATAACTGAAAAACGAGAAAAATTATGAGGTATCAAAGTTGTGAGGAGATGTCCTCTATTTATAGTGGAGATATTGAACTATTTCATGGATTTGGAGATTGTGACAAGAATAAAATGAGGAGTATTTGGGAGAAAAGAAAAGCGAGAGAGAATTGAGTGTTTGTAGAAGAATGATTCATATTAGTTGTTCTTACAATGAGAGATTGCACTTTATACATTAAAGGAGCTAGAAAGGGATCACAACCTCCTAACATGATAACTAACTGAAGTTGTTAGAATAACAAACTAACCACAGCTGTACAACTAACCTACAACTGGAAGCAATCTTAACTAACTAACAATTAGTCATATTATCTAACACACTCCCTTAATATGATGATGGAGAGACGAAACAGAAGATTGTTTCGAAAATATTCAAACTGTGGAGTGTGAATGACATGACTCATCATGTCGGCCAATTGATCAGTAGAAGAAACATGAGTGAGGTGAAGAGAATTACTTTGGACACGTTCAGGAATAAAATGAACATCAATCTCAACATGCTTTGTGCGGCCGTGAGACAGGATTGTGGGCCATTTGAATTGCAGAGACACAGTCACACCAGAGGAGTGATACACATGAAGATGTGAGACGTAAATCAATGAGCAAATAAGAAATCCAACGGAGCTCACAACTCATGTTAGCAAGAGATACGTATTCAGCTTCGGACTTGGAAAAAGTTGTTTATTTTTTTTATCACCCCAGGAGATAGGATTGAAGCTAAGGAAAACAATGTAGCCCGAGGTGAATCGACGTGTATTTGGGTCACCTCCTCAGTCTGCATCAGAGAAATCATGAGGATGGAGAGGACCAGAAACATAATGAAGACCACAATCAATGAAACCATGGATATAGCGCAGGATCCGCTTGACAGCCACCATATGAAGGTCAATAAAAGCATGCACGAATTAACAAACTGTGTTAGCAACAAACACAACATCAAGATGAGTAAAAGTTAAATATTGGAAAGGACCTACCATGCGGCGATAGAGAGTATGATCAGGAAGTGGGGTACCATCATGAAGAAGGAGCTTAGTATCAGGGACCATAGATGTACAAACAGTACTGCAATTCGTCATGCCAACTTTGGCCAGTAGGTCTGTAGCGTATTTGTGCTCGTGAAAAAAAAAATCCAGTAGAAGAATAGTCAATCTACAACACATGAAAATAGGAAAGGGAGCCTAAATATTTCATATTAAGCTCAGCATCGAGATCTTTGATCAACTAAGTGATAGCGACGGAGGTATTCTCAGTGACAATTATGTCATTAATGTATAAGAGAACAAGAAGCAAAATTGGGCCATGATGAGATATAAACAAAGCAGAATCGTTGGGAGACTGAACGAAACCCAGAGTTAACATATGAGAAGTAAACTGTGCATTCCAAGTAGGGGGAGGTTGTTTCAAACCATAGAGAGATTTAGCAAACTTATAGACATGGTGAGGATGAGTAGATGTAACGACCCGGATTTTTGTTATTATTTAATTAATGAAAATTATATGTAAAATGACCATTTTGCCCCTAGTCAAGGAAAAATGTTGACTTTTGACCCGAAGCGTCGTACGACTGTGAACCTTTGACCATTTTGTAGATCGGGTCGCCCTGAGTTCGTAGACAGACGGCATGCCGGATTTGGAGACCCGGAGCGAAAGTTACAGGTCACAGATATTACGGGTTACTATTTCATTTTTCGACATTCGGGACAAGTGGATTGAACTGATTGGTCAGATTTGGAATCTTGAACCAATTAGATGAGTGACAAATGTCACTCATCAAATTGGCCCAGAAGCCCAAATTATTGGGTGCATGAACCAGCCCTCTTTGTTTCTCATTTTTCCCGTGAAACCCATTTTGCATACAACCAACATCCATTTTCCTTTCCCCGTGATCTCTTCCCTCCCAGATCGATCTCTCAGCATCATTGAACACCATCTTCATCATCATCATCCTCACCATCGTCTACCACCGCCGCCTGCAGCTAAAACAACCATCCAAAACCGTGACGGCAAACAAAACCGGGGACCTCAACTGTTCAACGCACACCGCCTAACTTCACACTAGAGCGAAACTAGGAGCACAGGGATGCTAGGACGTCGAATTTGAAGCCTCAACAGATCGGTTCGAGAGGAAGAAGCCATTGGACGGGCCAGAGAGGACGGCTGAAAACTGGGCAGAGCACCTTCGACCCAGACGTAACAAACCCGACTCTTTCTCTCGTTTATGAGGTTATAGATTGGTAGCTTAGGCTGAGACGAGTCTATAGGAACCAACTGTGATGAAAATAGTGGTCGGGATAGGTTTTTCTGATCGGGCCATGGCCATGGGTCACGGCGGCCCTGCCTCTGGTTTTTCGGTAGAAGCCAACTGAGCCACGCCGTAGGTTCTCGGTAGAGACCAGCCGAACGGTAAGGTAGGTTCTCGTTAGGGATCCACCGAATGACAGAGATGATGACGTCATCATGCTGACATCATGATGACATCATCTTGTCAGAAATGTCAGAATAGGGACCAGTCAGAGATTGACACGTGTCGTCTGACACATGTCAGAGGGAGACGTCATGCTGACGTAAGCGTTACTGTAGCAGCGTTGACAGTGCGTGTGGGGGCGCATGTGAACAATAATTTTTTTGGGGCCTGTACCATTTTCAGGGTTTCAACGATACGAATCCAATAGCAGTGGTTTCGTGTCGATCAGAGATCGTTAGGTTGGTCAAATTGAAGGAATTAGCCTCGGAAAGCGTGTTCGGAGCGAGTTCCCGGGGCGGTTTCGTTCTAAGTTTGGATGCTAGACCTAGTAGGGTCAATTAGTGACCCTTAAGTGTGTTTGGACAGGTTCGAACGTTGTATTTAGCTTCAGGACAGGTGTAAATGGTTCGTTAGCGCAGTAAGGACTGGTTGTGAGTGGACCGATGATTTTATAACTAAATACATGCATAACTATTTTACTTGTTTTCTAAATTTTTTTATACTAAATGTTTTATGATGTTGGGATTTTAGAATTGAATCAAGAATTTCGAGAAATGCACAGATTTACGTGAAAATGGTCGTATCGGGCTTGAGACCCATTTGACGATCATTGACTAAGATTTGGGAGAGTCAACGGTATTTCGAAATGATTTGTGACTTAAATGAATGTATTGGTGATTTGAGACTTTGACCTAAAGATTTGATTGATAAAGAAATTATGGGTAAAGGTTTTGACATGGTTTTGGAAAGACAGCTTTTTAATGATATACATACGTATATGTGTATACCCTTCGATTGGTCTCCTCTAGATGTCGACCTGGAGGGTCACGATCCATTGACCAGAATGAGCATCCCTATAGGGAGCCCATTCCAAGAGTGGGAGATTGTGTTGTGGTCCCGGACCAGATTCCGAAGAGATGCTCGAACTAGATCCGGAGATAGAGCTCGAACTAGGTTTAGAGATAGAGCCTCCCAGACAGAGAATTCCTGGGAGTAGACTCGGAGTGAGACCCCGAGTGGTGTGCATACCTTTATATATGAATCGTGACCATTATCGGGGATTTGTTCCCTAGGGGTTATGTGCCCCGAGTTGGCGTCGAACTTGCCTTCGATGCCGAGGAAGGGATATGTGCAGACATAGTTACATTTGAATTGATGTTAGACGTGCCCAGATGTATTTTTGTATAGATATACATATATGTATAGAAATGTTATATGTTATTATAATTGATCGTATTTCTATGTTTTCTACTGAATGCATGCATGTTTAAAGAAACTAAGGGTCAAAATATATATATGTTCAAATGAATTTATAACTGCTTTATTTTTGGTCCACTCACACTTTAAATGTTTCTTGACCCTTCAGGGAAGGAAACCGAGGAGGGCATCAACTCCGCGACTGAGGCATAAATATCACCGTTGCGTTTGGACCACCCTAAAGGGTAGGTGTTATCTTTATTTGTATTAGTACGAACATAACACTCATTTCTCTTGTCTGACATGTAGTAGTATTAATCGCACTGGTATGTATTTAGAACCCCCAGTAGGGGTATTTTTGTAATAAAACCCTCAGAAGGGTATTTGTGGTATTTTGGGTTACTTGTTAGATGGGAGCAGGTCTTCCCCAGTGGTCCCCAGGGGAAAAAGGGACGGGTCCTATCAAGTTGGTATTAGAGCTGAGCATTATGTTAGCAGTCTGTACAGGGTACATTGACACACGTATTTTGTTGTACTAATCTTATTATTTATGCCTCTTAACAGTTCAGTATGCCCTCGAGACGAGCGACCCCGTTTACCCCACCTGAGATGGGTCTCGCTGGAGACTCAGGAGGTTCGAGTGGTGGGAGTTCCTTGATTGGATTGGCCCGTCACCTGGGTGCCACGATATTTAGTGGTGAGGCTGATCCCGAGATGGCTCACCGTTGGATTCTGAGACTAAAGAAGATCTTCCTAGTGATGTCATGTCCGCCTGAGCAGAGGGTACTGTTGGCCATCTTTTTGCTTGATGGTGAGGCCTATGAGTGGTGGTATACCTTGGAGTTGTCGGGTTGGGATTCTTTGGTTGTGACTTGGGAGGAGTTCAAGAGCCGCTTCTTCGATCAGCACTATCCCCGTGCCTTCCACGAGGCAAGAGAGATTGAGTTCTTACAACTCCAGCAAGGGAACTCGACTATTGCGGAGTATGAGCAGCGGTTCCAGAGGTTGTCCAGGTTTTTGGAAGTCTATTTGCGGAGAGGCAGACAGGTGCCGTCATTTTGAGCAGGGTCTGAGAGGCGATATCCGAGCTATGGTGATCTCCTCTGCAATGATTTTCACTACACTTCGAGAGCTCGCCGATGGTGCGGCTAGGGTGGAATCAAGCTGGGCCAACCGCCAGCAGGAGGCTGATTTGGGCTAACACAGAGACCGTTCTTTTTCTAGACCTTCGAGTTACAGGGCCCCGAAGGGAGGCCGGTTCAGCAGAAGACAGTCATCCTACAGTGGAGGATCGTCGAGTAGTGGTCGGTCGGGCAGGTTTGAGAGAGGCCGTGGGGCCGGATACAGTGTACCGTAGCAGAGTGGTACTTTCGTGGGGTCTACAAATTGGATGAGGCACACGACATGCTATAATTGTGGTGAGACTGGTCATGTATCGAGGGGATGCCCACAATGGTCGAGTGGTGGTGCAGCAGGACAGACACCAAGTACCGTGTCAGATGCTTCTTAGGGCAGATGACAAAGTGGTTATCAAGGCGATCGGTCGTGGTCGTGGAGCAGAACCCCAGGCTCGAGTTTTCGCGATTACTAGGCAGGAGGCCAGGACTGCTCCTGAGGTGGTGACAGGTACACTTACTATCTTTGATGTGTATGTACGTGTATTGATGGATCCGGGAGCTACCCATTCTTTTATTTCACAAGGTTGTGCTGGGTTGTTGGATCGAGAGTTGTTTGTACTTGAGGGTGACTTAGGTGTTGGTACCCCGATTGGGGATGTGTATATAGTTAACTAGGTGTTAAGGAATTTCCCAGTTAGGATAGGGGACTTTGAGTTGCTGGCAAATTTGATAGTGTTAGACTTACATGATTTTGATGTGATCCTTGGTATGGATTGGTTGTCCGAACATGGAGCGCTGATGGACTGTAGTAAAAAGAGAGTGTTAATCCGGAGTCCGAGTGTACCTGACTTGACTTTCCAAGGAGATGTCATGAGTTCTTCACCAAGAATTGTTTCGGCCCTCACGACACGAAAGTTACTGAAGAAAGGTTGTCAGGGGTATCTAGCTCATGTAGTGGACATGAGTATTGCGACGCCAAGAATGGAAGATATACCAGTAGTGCGGGACTTCCCAGATGTATTTCTAGAAGATTTACTAGGACTGCCCCCACCCCGAGAGATTGATTTTACGATAGAGCTACTTTCAGGGACCGGACCTATTGCACAAGCACCCTATCGTATGGCACCAGCAGAACTGAGGGAATTAAGGGAACAACTACATGAGTTACTCAAGTTGGGATTCATCCGGCCAAGTGTATCGTCGTGGGGAGCACCGGTCTTATTCGTGAGGAAAAAGGAGGGTAGTTTCAGACTGTGTGGATTACCAGCAATTAAACAAGGTAATAATGAGAAATAAATATCCCTTACCTCGGATAGACAACCTATTCGACCAGTTGAAGGGAGCAAGGTACTTTTTAAAGATCGAATTGAGGTCTGGGTATCATCAGTTAAGGATCACCGAGGGAGACGTCCCAAAGATAGCTTTCCGGACCAGGTATGGGCATTTTTAGTTTTTAGTGATGCCCTTCGGTTTGACCAATGCACCTGCAGTTTATATGGATTTGATGAATTGAGTGTTCAAGTCCTATTTGGATAGGTTTGTAATCGTGTTTATTGATGATATTCTGGTATGTTCAAAAGGCGCAAAGGCACATGAGAAACACCTAAGGTTGGTGTTGGCGAGGTTGAGGAAGGCCCAATTGTTCGCTTAGTTTAGAAAGTGTCAATTCTAGTTGAATAGCGTTGGATTCTTAGGCCATGTTATTTCAGTCGAGGGGATTAGTGTGGACCCCCAAAAGACAAAAGCCAATAAAAAATTGGGAACAACTTAGGAATGTGACTGAGGTTCGAAGCTTCCTTGGGTTAGCAGGGTATTGCATACGTTTTGTAGAAGGCTTCTCTACCATTGCGGCTCCCTTGACCTGCCTGACGAGAAAAGGGGTTAATTTTGTTTGGACGGAGCACTGCGAAAACAGCTTTCAGGAATTAAAGGAAAGGTTGACCACTGCTCCTGTTTTGGCTTTACCCAGTGATGGTGGGGAGCTTGTAGTTTATAGCGATGCATCATTACAGGGTCTGGGATGTGTGTTGATGCAGCACGGAATAGTTATAGCTTATGCCTCCCGAAAGTTGAAGCCACACGAGGTGAACTATCCAACTCATGACTTGGAGTTAGCAGCAGTGGTGTACGCTCTAAATATTTGGAGACACTACCTATACGGGGAGACGTGTAAGATTTATACTAACCACCAGAGTTTAAAGTATATTTTCACTCAGAAGGAGTTGAATTTACGACAGAGAAGATGGCTGGAAATAATTAAAGACTATGACTGCACCATTGAGTACCACCCCGAAAAAGTGAATGTTGTGGCAGACACCTTGAGTAGGAAGGCGATTGATTTGGTTGCCCATCTGCGTATGATCTACTTGTCGTTGCTAGTAGAACTCCGACGGATTGGAGCTAGTCTTGGGATGGATGATGATGGAGCTCTTTTAGCGAGCTATCACGTGAGGCCCTTACTATTGGATCAGATCCGAGACGCTCAGCTTAGCGACGCAGCCTTATATCGCATTCGATTGGGAGTCGAAGTCGGGGAAAGACAGGATTTCACTATTAGAGACGATGGTGCAGTTTTGAAACAGGGTCGATTGTGCGTGCCAGAGGATACGGCACTGAGGACTGAGATACTTGAGGAAGCCCACAGTTCGGCCTACGCCATTCATCCTGGGTGTCAGGACTCGACCTTCCTCGGTTAGGACCCAACTCATCTAGCACCATATTGTCTGCTTTGGGCCTCGCCCTCACTGTTTTGTTTTTGGGAGCTCAAGTGGCTTTGGGGGGGATTGGAACCCCAAAGTTAAGCGAGTTGAGGCTGGTGCAATTCCATGATGGGTGACCCCCTGACAATATGGTGCTAGATGAGTCGGGTCCTGACCGAGGAGGGTCGGGTCCTGACACTAGGGGAAACAAAATGTATCAGACACTTCGAGAATATTACTGGGGGGTAGGAATGAAACGGGAGATTGCGGACTTCGTAAGTCGGTGTGTGATCTGCCATCAGGTGAAAGCTGAACGACAGAGACCTTATGGACCCCTGCAGTCCCTTCCAATTCCCGAGTAGAAGTAGGATCATATTATCATGGATTTCGTGTTTAAGTTACCAACTACCCGAAGTGGATTTGATGGTGTTTGGGTAATCGTGGATTGCCTTACTAAGTCGGCGCACTTCCTACCCGTGCATGAAATCTTTAAACCCAACCGACTGGCATGGTTGTTTATTGATAAGATAGTCTGATTGCATGGTACTCCAAAGTCGACTGTGTCAGACCGAGATCCGCGGTTTACTTCGAGGTTTTGGCAGAGCTTACAGAGAGCCCTTGGTACGAGACTGCATTTCAGCACGGCATTCCACCCTCAAACTGATGGGCAGTCAGAGAGGACCATCCAGGTTTTGGAAGACATGATGAGAGCCTGTGTGTTATAGTTCCAGGGCACCTAGGATACCTACTTGCCCTTTATGGAATCTGCTTACAACAACAGTTACCAGGCGAGCATCGGGATGGCGCCTTTTGAGGCATTGTATGGGCGACAGTACATAACACCTTTGTGCTGGACTGCGATTGGTGAGAGGGATTTGTTGACACCAGAAAGTATGGACGTGACCTACGAAAAATTCAAGACCTTCAGGGAGCGACTGAAGGCAGCTCAAGATCGTCAAAAGAGCTACGCATATCGTAGAGTGCGGGATCTTGAGTTTGAGGTAGGAGACTGGGTGTTTCTGAAATTATCACCATGGAAGGGCATTGTTCGTTTTGGAAGACGAGGGAAACTGAGCCTTTGGTATATCAGGTCGTTTGAGATAGTGGAGAGAGTGGGTAAAGTGGCGTACCGACTGAATTTGCCTCTGGAGTTAGCACGAGTACATAGTGTCTTCTATGTGTCAATTCTCCAGAAATGTGTGCGGGAAGAATCTCATATCCTGACGGAACAACCTTTGGAGATCATGATAGATTTGAGTTTTGAAGAACAACCAGTACAGATCCTGGATTGGAAACAGAAAGTCCTAAGGAACAAGATCATTCCGTTAGTGAAAGTTCTGTGGAGAAATTCTGTGGTGTAGGAAGCAACTTGGGAGCCGGAAGCCTTAATGAGAGAGCAACACCTCTACTTGTTTGAGTAATTTTGGGGAAGAAATTTTTGTAAGGGGGGTGGATTGTAACGACCCGGATTTTTGTTAGTATTTAATTAATGAAAATTATATGTAAAATGACCATTTTACCCCTAGTCAAGGAAAAATGTTGACTTTTGACCCGAAGCATCGTACGACTGTGAACCTTTGACCATTTCGTAGATCGGGTCACCCTGAGTTTGTAGACAGGCGGCGTACCGGATTTGGAGACCCGGAGCGAAAGTTACGGGTCACGGATATTACGTGTTACTATTTCATTTTTCGAGATTCAAGACAAGTGGATTGAATTGATTTGTCAGATTTGGAATCTTGAACCAATTAGATGAGTGACAAATGTCACTCATCTAACTAGACCAGAAGCCCAAATTATTGGGTGTATGAACTAGCCGTCTTTGTTTCTCATTTTTCCCTTGAAACCCATTTTGTATACAACTAGCATCCATCTTCCTTTCCCAGTGATCTCTTCCCTCCCAGATTGATCTCTCAGCATCACTGAACACCATCTTCATCATCATCGTCATCACCATCGTCTACCATCGCCGCCTGTAGCTAAAACAACCACCCGAAACCGTGACGACAAACAAAACTGGGGACCAGTCAGAACAAGGACCCGTTAGAGACTGACACATGTCGTCTGACACATGTTAGAGGGTGACGTCATGCTAATGTCAGCAGTGACATCATGCTGACGTCAGCGTTAATGTAGCAGCGCTGACCAGGCGCGTGGGGACGCTTGTGAACAGTAATTTTTGTGTGGCCGATATCATGTTCATGGTTTGGACGATACGAATCCAATGGCGGTGGTTTCGTGTCGATCGGAGATCGTTAGGTTGGTCAAATTGAAGGAATTATCCTCAGAAAGCGTGTTCAGATAGCATTCCTGAGGCGGTTTCGGTCTAAGTTTGGATGCTAGACCTAGTAGGGTCAATTAGTAACCCTTAAGTGTATTTGGACAGGTTCGGACGTTGTATTTAGCTTCATGACAGGTGTAAATGGTTCGTTAGCGCAGCAAGGACTAGCTGTGAGTGGACCGTTGATTTTATAAATGAATACATGCATAACTGTTTTACTTGTTTTCTAAATCGTTTTATGCTAAATGTTTTATGATGTTGGGATTTGAGAATTGAATCACGGATTTCGAGAAATACACAGATTTACGTGAAAATGGTCGTATTGGGCTTGAGACCCATTTGACGATCGTTGACTCGGATTTGGGAGAGTCAATGGTATTTCGAAATGATTTGTGACTGAAATGAATGTATTGGTGATTTGAGACTTTGACCTAGAGATTTGATTGATAAAGAAATTCTGGGTAAAAGTTTTGACATGGTTTCAGAAAGATGGCTTTTTAAAGATATTCATACGTATATGTGTATATCCTTCCAACTTGCAGATTGGTCTCCTCCAGATGTCGACCTGGAGGGTCACGATCCACTGACTAGAATGAGCATCCCCATATGGAGCCCATTCCACGAGTGGGAGATTGTGTTGTGGTCCCGGACCAGATTCCGGAGAGATGCTCGAACTAGATCCGGGGATAGAGATCGGACTAGGTTCAGAGATAGAGCTTCCCAGACGAAGAATTCTTGGGAGTAGACTCGGAGTTAGACCCCGAGTGGTTTGCATACCTTTAGATATGAATCGTGACCATTATCGGGGATTTGTTTCCTAAGGGCTATGTGCCCCAAGTTGGCGTCGAACTTGCCTTCGATGCCGAGAAAGGGATATGTGGAGGCGTAGTTACATTTGAATTGATGTTAGACGTTCCCAGATGTATTTTTGTATAAATATATGTATATGTATAGAAATGTTATATGTAATTATAATTGATCATATTTCTATGTTTTCTATTGAATGCATGTATGTTTAAAGAAACGAAGGGTCAAAATATATATATGTTCAAATGAATTTATAACTGCTTTATTTTTGGTCCACTCACACTTTAAATGTTTTCTTGACCCTTCTAGGGAGGAAACCGAGGAGGGTATCGACTCCGCGGCCGAGGCATAAATATCACTGTTGTGTTTGGACCACCCTGAGGGGTAGGTGTTATCTTTATTTGTATTAGTACGAACATAATGCTCATTTCCGTTGTCTGGCATGTAGTGGTATTAATCACACCGGTGTGTATCTAGAACCCCCAGTAGGGATATTTGTGTAGTAAAACCCTCGGAAGGGTATCTGTGGTATTTTGGGTTACTTGTCAGATGGGAGCAGGTCTTCCCCTGTGGCCCCTAGGGGAAAAAGGGGTGGGTCCTTATAGTAGAGCCGGTAGAGCCAGACAGTTGAGTCATGTACACTTCCTCATCAAGGACACCATGAAGAAAAACGTTCTTTACATCAAACTGTCGAAGGGATCAGTGAAATTGGGTAGCCAAGGCAAGAACCAAACAAACTGTAGTAAGCTTAACAATGGGACTAAAAGTTTCCCCATAGTTGATACCTGCCTCTTGGCCACGAGGCGAGCTTTACGACGGGCAATGGTGGCATCTGTATTCCATTTGAGTCCATTGACAACCAATAACACGCCTGTGTAAACGAGGAGGAACATAGTCCCAAGTGTAACGACCCATCACGGAAATCGAGATTAGATTAGTTATTAATGATGGATTAGAGAAGTTAATCGGTGATTAGTTGGATGCGTTCGGACAAACGGCGCGAAATGACGATTTTGCCCCTAGAATAGGTAAAAATGTTGACTTTTAGTTCGGGCGGTCAAATGTACTTTCACCGATGACCGTGACGTAGTTCTGGACGTCACGAGTTCATAGACAGGTGGCACGTCCGATTCCGACGTCCGAGGAAAATGTTATGACGTTCGGAAGTTTGAGGGTATTTTGGTAATTTCGTTAAAAAAAGGCAATTGGTTAACTTTTCATGCGACATAGAATTTTCAAAAACTTCGAGGACCGTTAGGAAGGTCCCGATTCCCTGAGTACAACGATAGGCGTCACATCATCTTCGGACTTCAGACGAATAAATTATGGGTGTAAACGTACAAGGGGCAATATGGTAATTTTGGCATTAAGGGGCATTCTGGTCATTTGTTGCATAGGGATCTGTGCCCAATAAGCATGGGACACTTGGCTGTTTTTGGATGGGCTGACCACCAGGTTTTGGACACCTGGCTAGGTCTGGATGGTGGTATAACCTTGTGCGTTCAAAGAGGTTTTAAATTTGGTTGTGCACAGTTTGAGTAGAAATGAGAAAAACAGAGACTGATTGTGCAAGAGCCGTGAACCCAGCCTATGACTTCCATATTTTCCTGTAACCTGTGAGGGAAGGTGAGAGATGACAGTGAGGATGGTGTTGGTGAGTTGGGACCACCGCGAGAACCGTCATGGACGGTGGTCCTGAACGGCAAACCGTGAAATACTTTGTTTTCCTTCAAATGGGCACTTGGTTTTGTAAGCCTTATTGATCGAAGTGGTGGCTAGGGTAAGGTCTAGGAGGCTTCTATTAGTCGAATAACCTTGGAACTGTGGCTCGCCGTGGACGATGGCCGGCGAACCCGACACGGTAAGTTCTGGACCAGAATTTGAATAATGGTTTGTTATGGTTATTGGTTGATTCTAATTAGTGGAACCCGTTTCTGGAAGTTGTCTAAGTCGATTAGGATTGACTGGAAAGCTGGAAGTGACCGGGAACATGCAGGTACGACGGTTGATGCTTGGCCGGTCTGTTCTTGATCGAGGAAGGTAACATTTTGACCTAAACCTCATGTTTTCGAGTTGTAGTTTGAGTCTATAAGATGGGACTAAGCTAATGGATTAAATGGAAGTGAAAATAACGGAAAAACTGGGGAAAACCGTGTGCGTCGGTCCAGTTGAACCGGCTGGTCTGGACCGGTTCAAACCGGGTTTGTCCCAAGGTTGAAGATGAACAGTAGCCGCGTGTGAGTGGACTTTTCTTTCAAACTTATGATGCATGCATATATGTTTTTATATGTTTTCTATACTTGATTCTATGATTTGATTTATGATCTTGATGGTTTACGGTTTTGCACGATTTTCGTGGCATTTACGGAATTTCACGTTTTACGAGATTTTGAACGATCTTGTGATTTAATGATGGTTTTAATGATTTGATTTTGGGATTTGAAATATGATTTGATTTCAATGATTTGAAAATGATTTTGGAAAAGAGATTTCGGGCTAAGATCCCTATTCATGTGATTGGGATTTCGGTTTTGAAACTGAATTTCGGAAATGGGATTTTGGATATGGTTTTGAAAACGTAGAAAGGAAATTCTGGATTTGGGTTCGGGACAGTGGTTCCGGATGCCGGCTTACGAAATCATTGTTGCGAATCCGGATAAGGATTTTCTGTGGTTTTACTGTGGATTGGAAAAATGGTTTTGGGTTTAAAGACCCGGAAAAAGAAAAGAAAAACCGCTCGATCTGGTTTTGAGTTTAAAGACTCGGATGATTGACGGGGGGAGGGCCCTGGATTGATATGTTTTGAGTTTAAAGACTCGGTATATGTTTTGAGTTTAAAGACTTGGTTATGATACCCCCCAAGGCATGTGATTGTGTTTTGAGTTTAAAGACTCGTTGATATCCTGGGAAGACCTGATTATTGCGCATGGTTTTGATTTTAAAGACTCGGGCGCACTTGAGATCCGGCAAACTAGCATGATTGATGTTTTTCACTGGTTTTCAGATGTTTTGGGCAGTGGCCCGGATGAATTGGATTTGATGAGTTTTGGGACTGAGTTCCCGTACTTTGAGATCGATTTATGATTTGAGGCTGAGGCCTGGATTTGAATGACGGATTTGATTCGAGTTTTCAAATGGTTTTCATTAATGGTTTTGAATATGAAATTATTTTACAGAATGAGTTTTATATGCATGCATTGGTTTTTAAATGGAGGGTATAACTGTAATTGTTTTATTAAACTGTTTTTGAACTTATACTTTATTTTTGTCCATTCACAGTCGTTTGTGCTTTCGATACCCTCTAGGTTGTTGCGGTACGGGCTGTTGGTCGAGAGAGACGGAGACATCACACCCGCAATCCACAGTAGTTCGGTGCACTCTGGGAAGTCCGGTTACTTTTAGGATGGTTCGATCGGGAATCCCTTGTCCGACTTACGTGTCACATGGAGGTTGGACGTCAGTTTAGCCTTCGTGTCATGCGTAAGTTAGATGGGAGCAGGATTTAGCCCTTAATCCCGGGGGATTAGGGGTGGGTCCTGTCACCAAGTCTTCTGTTGATGGAGAACAGTGTATTCCTCAATAGGAATTTGTAAGGCTTGTTGACAAGTTTGAGGTTCCATAATAGGAGATACAGATGTAGCAGTACCGTGAATTGTAAGTAATCCTTTGTGGCTAGGTTTAGTGATGCCAAGTTTAGAATGTGTGACCATATGATGTATAGAGTTGGTTGAAGGAATAACAATGGTCGATGAAGGGGGACATGAGTGATCAATAACCAAATCGAGCAGAGCTGAGATATATGGGTTAGATGAGCCACCTGGGGCCACTGCTGAATTTGATGTGATAGTCTTAAACCCAAGAGATGAAGCAGAATTACCAAGATTTAGAGATGACTGGAGAGAATACTGAGGATTCACAGAAGGCACTGAAGGGCCTGATCCACAAGGCAAGGTGTCATGAGAGACTAGACTAGCATCCAGTAAAGAGGAGAGATAGGAATCAGATATGCTAGTGGGATAGAGACAGGAGTACAACTGGGGAACATGACACTGTTAAGATCAAGTGGTGATGCTGGAGAGGATATGGATGCAAAAGGAAAAGTGGATTCATCAAAGACAACATATCAAGAGATATAGGTACGTTTGGTAGGAATATAATTTCATAGATAACATTTGTAGTCTTGAGGGTAAGCAAGGAAAACACACTAAGTAATATGAGATTCAGGTTTGTTCTTCACATAGGGACGAAGATAGGGATAGTAGGCACATCCTAAAATAACAAAGTAAGGCTAAAAGATGTTGATGAGAAAATAGACAAGCATAAAGAGACTATGACTTGAGAGCAGAATAAGGTAAGCAATTAATCAAGAAGTTAACAGTTGAGCAAGCATGAAACTAGAAAGAGCTCTGTAGGGAGGCTAAATATTACCATTGCGAACAGAATACTTGAGTTTGGTGTAAAAGGTTTTGACTGCTGTAGAGAGGTGCCATTAGACACCATGTGATGAGTAGAAATTGAATCAGTTAACTAGAAGATGGGGTCACTGAACTTATAACCAAAAGTAGCAGAATAAGCCTGGGCTGTAGAGGCTAGAATTCAGGTTTTCCTATCATTCCAAAGAAGTTCCCACGTTGAGAGCATTCCAATGTCCAATGAGCTTGCAAAATTGATACACATAAGTTGGTGTAGGTCCAAGAACACCTGCACTAGAGTTCACAGGAGCACTGTACTGTGAAGAACTAGAGTAACCATAACTATAGCCTTGATTATGAGGTGGTCCATCCTAACCTTGACTTTGAAACCCTCATTGATTTCCATATCTTTAGTTCCCATAACTCTGATTATAACCATTGTTGTTGCTGCTGTGATAGTTTGTATTATACATGTTACCTCTATAATTGTTCCTGCCAAGATAGCCATAGTTCCTTCCTCTTCCATGATAGTTGTTCTTGTCATACCAATTGTCCTGATAATTGTGTCGAACTACCATTGAGAATCTTGCCACTGAGTTTGAGAGGTAGGAATCTACATATAAAAGAATTGTGAGGGATTGGCAGCTTGAGAGCCAGACTGCTCTTTAGAAGCCACCATAGTAGTAAGTATAGCAGATTGAGCTTGAGTTATTCTGTTTTTAGTAAGATCTGACTCTTCAACTAGCAGAAGAGTACGAAGTTCAGACAATGTAATAGGTATTAGTCTAACATGAATATGAGAAATGACAGACTGGAAATCAGTAGGAAGGTCATTCAAAGTGATTAATGACAAGACCCAACCGAGAAAATCCTTAAAATTCATCCAAGGTCTTTCTCCTGTCTGACCAAAACCAGTGGAAACCTCCCAAAATACCTCTTACACATGTCAGACAAGGGATGATTCACTTAAATACAAAATTTCAAACTAGTAACGGAGTCACTAGTTAAAAGAAAAAGCGATAATAAGTACAAAATCCTACGATGAGGATCAAACATGCACATGGAAATCGAAAGTGGGCCTCCATCCTAGGTATGGCCTTTACTTATGCCACAATCTGGAAGGGAAATGGAAACATAAAACGTGGACCAAAAATAACAGTTTAAAACAGTTTTAACAAGAAAATGAGACTTACCCCTCTAGTTTTCCAAAACATGCATGCATATAAGAAATACGATCAAACCAATGATTATCAATATAAAATACATTGACAACACCCAGGGCCCACATGTTCCTAAGATACCCCTAAGTAAACTGCCGGGAATAACATCCTGGACACCAAAACCAATAACCATGATACCTCATCGTCCATACCTAACCATGCCAATCAATCCATGTACTACGCGTAGACAACCTTAGGATATGCGGAGGCTCGCTCCGGACGTCTGAGTCATAACTTTGAAATATCCGTCTGAGAGTCTGCGGAGCCCCGTTCCGGACGTTTGAGAACCCAATTAAACTCCCGAAGGTGGTCAACCGTGGAAACACTCATAGTCATAAAACCCAAATACATCATTTACAACATATACCTTTGACTCCAACTCCAAATCAAAACCATGAGCCTAGGCCCAAGCCCAAAACACCGTGTCCACACATAAATCCATAAAAGCGGTGTCCAAACCAACATCAAATTACCCAAAATCATGAATTCGCATATCAAAACAACCATAACCATAATATGTATTCAAATCATATAAAACAGTTTTATATGGATGCAAGACAGTTTGAAAACAAAGGTCCACTCACAGTATATCCGAGTAAGTTCAATCTTGAACTACGTGCGCCTCTGAGGTCCCTGGAGTGTCATTGCCTATCAAAGTCACAATCGGGGGTCACCAATAATCCATATGAGCTCATATGAAAAATCCTCTAAACCCAAAAGTAGTACAAGCATCCTGAACACGTAGCCCGAGGAGAAAAACGTCCAAAACTACCCCTAAATGACCTCTAATCGGCCTGAAACCACCACCATTGGATTCAAGACATCAAAAACTTTCGAACAAGATCGGTCTCACCTCAAGACTTGTGCCCATATACCTTCACGCGTTTGAGGGAAGGTTGAATCCCTCCCAATGCGCTGGCCACGGGCGCGACGTCAGCCCTAGCTGAAGTGGCACTCGCTAATAGGACCCCTCCCAATAACCAAGGAAATACATGCTCCCATATGATAGTTAATACTAAAAACCGAAACAATCTACACCAACCTAGTCTTTATAAAGGGTTCAGCAACTGTTAGACAAGGGATTAAGATTACTTTACTAGTTATAGAGCCTATGTACCAGATATCATACAACTCAAAAGCTTAATCCTACCCTAATCAACTGACAAGTGCCTAGAACCTAGAATATGCCTCTGTTATCGAGATGGATCTCCGCTCCTCTATCACGGCCTAGAGGGCAAAAGAAAACGACAAAAGTTGTGAGTGGACTCAAAAGAAATGTTTGTAAAACATGGTTTGATAAAACAAGCACCATACCTTCCATTTTAGGAAAACGATGCATGCATAAGAAAAATAATTATAAACTCGAAAGATCAAGTATGTGTAACTATAGAAAATCCGAAAGTAAAAAGGGAAAACAAACATAGAATGGTCAAGTTATAAGCGTACAAAGTTACCTGAATTCCAAGTTATAAGCCTACAAAGTTTTGGGTATCCTTCCTCCTCTCACACCTACTATTCAAAATGGCAGCCGCCTAGTCCGCCTAGACACTCGAAGATGAGAAATCGCCCTGCATAATGGCTAAGTGCCTAGGTGAATTTGTGTGTATATCCATATATATATATATATATATATAGCTATATAAGTTATTTTATTTATTAAATACATAGTTAATAATATAAGTATTAATTAAAACAAAGATAAAAAAGTTACATTTTCAACATTTATGATTCTCAACTCAATTTATTTATCTAGATAATTAATTTTTGTTCTGGAATTATTTGATAGTATTCATTATATAATTGGTTTGTTGAATTTATCTTTTAAAAAACCCGCCTATTCCCCTACCTAGGCCCCACCTAACTGCATAGGCGCTAGGCTCCACCTAACCGCCTAGACACTAAGCTCCTATCGACCGCCCTAGGATTGCCTAACACCGTTTTGAACCTTACTCACACCGCACATTCCCAATGCCCCCCTTCAAACGTGACCTCTTTATTATCGTGGAGTCCCCTGAACATGTTTCTAACCTTGGTTTCAACTCAAAACCCTCAAAACATCAAGGATGGAATTATGGTTATGTGTGTGGTTTTTGGGTGCAACCAAGACCCTCAAAACATCAAGGATAGAATTATGGTTATTTGTGTGGTTTTTGGGTGTTTATGGGGCACGAGAAAAAAAAAAGAATGAGAGAGTGAGAGTTGAGGATTTGGATGATCCTCATCCAATTAAAGTGGCCCCTAGCCGCATAAACATTCCAAAATATCTCCATTCCCTAAAAGATAAAACTACCCTTCTCCTAAATAGAAACCCAATTAAATCCCAAAGGGCAAAATGTACAAAAATAATCGTAAAATCCCAAAAAAAATCACAGAAAATTTTCAAAAAAATCTCGATTAAACGTAATTAAAAATACGAGTCGTCAAATCAAGATTACATCCTTGTTTGTAACGACAATTCCAGCACTGGGAAGTCATTGCCTGGAAGATCGAATCCTGGCTAAGAATACTTATATAGTATCAGTTCCTTTCTGTATTGTTTGAAGATTTGTCTTCAGTTGTATCAAGTTTGCTTCAGACAGGGAATAAAATCTCTCTTGTAGTGTTGACCAGTCAACTCTCGAAGATTCACAGGCCATGATCTCAGTGAAAGCCTCCTCAGAAACAGTGACTATGAGCATATTGGGCAAAAAAACATCCATATCAATCTAATTTTTTTTATAAGAACCATCAGTAGATGGTCGACAAGGGTAAGAACCATCAAGATAACAAAAGAGATAAAGTCCTTTTAACAGACGTTGAATCTTGATATTCCAAGAAATGTAATTGGTATCATTGAGTTTAATGGACACAAATTCAGTTGCATGTTTGAGCAATTCCATAAGAGAAGTCATGATTGAGAAAATGATGCTCGAAATTCAGGCTAATTAAAAGATCAGAAGAAAATAAATTCCGATTTCAGTGAAAACTAAGGCTCGAGTGTTTAGAGGAATGAAGAACACAATGTAAGATTCAGGAAAACAATCAAATAAAAGATCAAGACCAAGAAATGAAAAGACAACTGAAGGAAGAGAAGATCAAGAGAGAAATCAAAAGAACCCTGAGATAGAATCAAGAGAAAGAAACTCATCTGCAATGGAAAAAATCCCCATTAACGGAATCGTAGCAAGAAGAATTGAATAGTGCGAGTAGAAACGTTTAAACGATCAGGATCACAAGCTGCGAGCTTCTCAGCTTTGATACCATGATCGATTTCATGGATTTGGAGATTGTGAGAAGAAGAAAATAAGAAGTATTTATGAGAAAAAAAAGTGAGAGAAAATTGAGTGTTTTTAGAAGAATGATTCATAGTACTTGTTCTTACAATGAGAGATTACACTTTATATATTAAAGGAGATAGTGATCACAACCTCCTAATAATATAACTAACTGAATTTCTTAGAATAAAAAACTAAGTATAGCTGGAAGCAATCTTAACTAACTAACAATCAATCGTATTATCTAACAGATATGAGGGTCTTTGGAGCTTCTGATTGGTTGAGAGAGCGTAGTAAAAAAATGGGACTCGGCAGGAGCAGGCGGGGCAGGTGAGGACAGATTCTACATGCATTGACTGACACGAGGTGTACATATTCAGTGCATTCCTGCTGACGCGGACGTGGGGCTGTCAGCTGCGGTGATGCAGGTCTAGGTGCGAGTCAAGGTGCGGGTTTGGGTCGCCCTTGGAGCTTCTGCGAGCTGGGCTTGATCAGCGAATTAGGCTGATCTTACGGGCCGCGGGTTTTGGAACAGGGGTTGTAGGCTGGGGCTAAGCAAACGAGCTGCGGTTGGGCTATTTCTAGGCAAAAGCTAATATGGTTGGGCTGCTGATTGGATATTTGGATTCGGTAGAAGTCCACCGAATTTTCTTACAATTTTTGGTAGCCTCCCCTATTTCATCCATAAATTCTTCGTTATAATTTTGATCGGGACTATTCTTTGCCAAAATGCTCCAAATTCGAAGATTTATTTAATTCTACAAAAATCCCACAAAATATATTATTTTTTCCAATTGTGTATTATTTTAATATTAAAAGTCAAGTATAAAGGGTATAAAAAATATAAAATAATGCTTATTTGAAGACCTATCATTCATCTCCGTTGTAAAGTTCAATAACCAAACTGGGAAACCATTCAACACCAGGGAGCCTTATTGAGTTTAACACTATATATTATTTAAGGTGTATGTCTTAACTTCAAGTCTTTATCTTCCAGTAATCCACCTAGGAAGACATTGTTATCAAAAAATTTAATTCTACTTCTATTCCATGGAAGGGTGCCAAAAGAATATTTCATGGAAATACTTATGAAAACTTTGGAAGATGGTCATAATGCTTTCTGCAATAAGCGTGATGCACTTCGAGGTATTAAGCTGATAAGTTACCTTGTATACACCTTTGATTAAATTAAAATAAAATATCAAAATATTTATATACTAATATTTTAATCTAATTTAATTGAAGGTGTATACCATATGGATGGTTTAAGGTGTATACTATATGTTCCATGCATACTATATGGATGGTTTAAGGTGTATACTATGTGGTGATTATTTTGTTTGCTGCCTAAGTTACTATTTTATACTTTGTTTACTGTTAAAAGATGGTTCTTGTATTTTCTTATATTCAGATGGAAACTTTGTTTGGTGATGTTGGAGATAGTTTCAAAGATAAAAGTGCAACCGAAAATGATAATGAAAAATCTATTCTGGTTGATGCAGAACCTGTGTTTCAAGCTCAAATAGTTGCTGCAGCTAGTAGACGAGAAGAAGGCTGACTTTGGAGGTATGGAAACATTTTAGCATGTGTTTTTAGGTTATTAATTTTGAGGCTGGATTCTAATGTTTTCTTCATTTTATTGTAAGTGTTGATTAGTTGTTGTGTTCTTGTGCAATTAACGAAGATCCAATCAATTTTAACACTTTTTTTGCTAAAACGTTTCCCTTAGAGTTTTCTAATTAGTCACTTAATTTTATTTGATATTATGTACTAATTGAGCAAATGTGATGCTTACTTTCTTTTGGAACTTAATATTACATTGATGATGTTGCATTGTTATTGCATGAACTTATGAATTATGAAGTTTGTTGATGGTTGGTATAATATTTAAGTGAAAATTCTGCTTCAAATATTATGTCGGATATATAGTTAAACAGGTTAAATGAGTTAAATGAGTTAAATTGGTTAAATGGGCTAAACAGGTTAAATGGGTTAAACAAGTTAAATGAGTTAAATGAGTTATCCAACACAATTCATTTAATAAACGGGTTAAACAGGTGGGTTCAGGTTATCTATTTAATAAACATGTCGGGTTCGGGTTTATATACGGGTTTGGGTTTATATAGTTCAACACAATTAATAAACGGATCGGGTTCGGGTTGAGCTTAAATAGGTAAATTAGAGTATATCACACGACACGAACCCGACACGACACGACCCATTGGCACCTTTAATTTTGGAGGTTGTTTCTCATCTGGATGCGTGTTCGAGACGTGTTTTCAGTTCCAGGGTTTTTGGAGGTTTCATGTATAGACTTATATAGATTGTTGGTGACCCCCGGGTGTGACATTGACAAGCTAGGACGCCCCAGAAACTTTGGATTAGCTTACAGCTTGGAATTTGGGTAATCAGCGGTACTATAAGTGGAAATTTTCTTTCATAACTATGGTGCATGTAATGACTCATCTCGAGTTTACGGGATTAAATAAGGACTAATTGAGGATTATCGGGACTAATCGGGGATTAGTCGAGGATTTTCGGATGAATGGTTCAAAATGACGATGTTGCCCCTAGGAATGGGCAAAAAGTTAACTTTTAACACGGGAGGTCAAATGCACGAGGAACGAGGACTGTTACTGTAAGACCCGTGTCCTTGAGGGAACGGTGAACAATCCCACATTCCTGCGAGGGGGAATGGTCTGGGAAGTGAATGGTGGTGTGCCTTAAAGGTGCAGGCACACACCTATCTTGCATGAGGCCTTTTGGGAGCTCAGTGGCTTTGGGGGGGATTGGAACCCCAAAGTTAAGCGAGTTGAGGCTGGTGCAATTCCATGATGGGTGACCCCCTCGGAAGTTGCACCGTGAGCTCCCAAAAGGCCTCATGCTAGATAGGTGTGTGCCTACACCTTTAAGGCACACCACCATTCCCTTCCCAGACCATTCCCCCTCGCAGGAATGTGGGATTGTTCACCGTTCCCTCAAGGACACGGGTCTTACAATCCACCCCCCTTAGGGACCAGCGTCCTCGCTGGCACACTTCCCGGTTGGGGTCTGGCTCTGATACCAAATCAAAGTTAAGGAAAAATAATAATAATAATAATTGTTCCCTCCGTTTTTAAAACAGGCATGCCCAACGAAGTATTAGAAAATCATAACATGAAACATCATAAGAAACAGAAACACTATAAAACAGATATAGAAATCCTGGTATGTATATCAGAAAACCATGGCATAAACCATGAACTGCAAATCATCATTTCCGATCAAACCTGCTGGACCTAACCGAGTCTTTAAACTCAACCATGCCTCAAATATAATTCTGAGTCTTTAAACTCCCGAGTGTTTAAACTCAATAGGCCTATGGGGGTAATATCATAAATATCCGAGTCTTTAAACTCCCGAGTCTTTAAACTCAATCCGGGCCCCTCCCCCGTCAATCAATATCCGGGTCTTTAAACCCAATATCCAGATCCAACAAATCCAATCCTAATTCATTGTAAAACCATTTCTAGATCCATAGCCAAACTCGAATTCGAAATCTCCGGTCCGAAGCCCTTCCAGCATTCAGAACCGTCATTCCGAACCCAAATCCGGAAATCCATTATTATACCAAAAACCACATGTAACCACAAAGCATATCTCATCACCCATTTATCATCATCAGAAAACATTTATAGGTTGAAATCCTCAAATATGGCATCAAAGTCCGAAAACCAGTTTTTCTCGAAAAACGGGCAAACACATCAACCACATATAATCATCATTAGAAAGTGTAAAAACATATTTAATATCATAAAACATCCATAAAACAGTTAGGCATGCTCGAGTTTAAAGAAAGAGTCCACTCACAAATCAGGACGCGTTAATCGCGCTTCGTGCGCTCCTCGACCTTCTCGGGTGCCTCCCGTCCTGTCAACATGCACCAAATAGGGTCACAAACACATTAAGGATACGAATCCTAATTTCCCCAATTTTTCGGGAATTTATTAATATTTTAATCCTAGACCCTAAACTGTCCGGATTCCCGAACAACCTCCTAACATCGTCCGATTCACCCGAAAACCATACCAATGAACTCTTTCGGACGTTTAGAACCAAAACCATGTTGGAAGCTTGGCCGAAATCCTTCCCACGCGCCTCCACGCGCCGCCCAAAGTGGCTGCGCGTGGGCCTCACGCGCCTGCTACAGTGTTTCTCCTACCTCAAGCCACCCGGTTCAACACAGTTGAACCGGCGTGACCGGTTCTCCGCCGTTCATCCATCAATTCCGTCCAAACCAATCCCAAGAGCTTCGTCCCATCCTAAGCAATCTAACCATGTCCTAACATCGAAGAACCACAGCCTAAAACCCACCGTTCACGGCCTCGAAACAGACGGCCCGTGGCCCCTGTTTTGGCCGCCGACCGCCCAGGTCCTCCCCCCGGCACGGTACCACAACCAAACAGCTCCTGGGACCTCCAGGAGTCTCATCCTGGCCTCCAAATCCCTCGACTCTATGCCCAACTCCACTACTTTCGATTTGAAATTCACGGGAAAAACAGAGGAAGTGGGCTTACCTTTCGATTCAAGCTCCGCCGTGTGCACCGCCGCGTACCACGGTGCTCGTTGGACTCCCTGCAGCCACCTGAACCTCCTACCACCTTGGTTTGATCCACCACACGGCACAACTGCCACGCCTGTCTCACAACCTCCCTGTTTTCCTCAGAACTCCGCCGCACCACCACTGTGTCTCCAGGCACGATTCCTCCACCAAAACACGATCACCAGCACCGCATTGTGTCTCTATCACTCTCTCAGTCCACTCTTCACTCACCCTTGCACGAAATCGATCGCTGTCTCTCCAATTGCTTCTCTCTGTTTCTCTGTGTGTTCAAGCACGATTGCACGGTTTGAAATCGTGCAAAGTGTGGCCGTGCACATTTTAGTCATTCTTGGAACCATCTAGTGTCCCCCACGTGTCATCACCCCATGGTTCAGCCCAAAATATCCCTGCCACTTGCCCTTATCTGATTGGGCTGAGGGAAATGCCTAAAATACCCCCTCATGCACAAATTACCATTTTACCCTCGTACTTTCCAGGCCCGTAAATATTTCGTCCGACGTCCGATGACAGCGTGCCGCCTGTCGTTGTACTCAGGACGTCAAGACCTATTTAACGGTCCTCGGTCTACGTGAAAATCACAAGTCCTCCAAAAAGTCAACATTTTTCCTCATTTAGTCAAATTTACGGTAACGCCCTCAATCTTTCGAACGTCATAACTTTTTCTCCGATTGTCCGAATCGAACCTGCCACCTGTCTACGAACTCGTGACGTCCTAAACTACGTTACGGTCAATAGTCAACACTCATCCAACTGGTAAATCGAAAAGTCAACTTTTGGCCTACTATTCACAAGGGCAAAATCGTCCTTTATATACAAAACTTTTACAAAAATTACATTTATACCCTTCCCGAAGGTACGGGTTGTTACAGTTACATAGATTGAGTCGATACGAATCCGTAGACGAGCAGCAAGTAAAAATCGGACGTTCAATGAGAAATTTACTGGTCTAGAATGAATAGTGGTACTATTGCACGATTTACGAGAAAGTTGGACTTTTGTCTCATGTGGGCCCCAGATATTTTATCCAGGCCATGTGGATGAGTGGCAAGTGTCACTCATCCATTGATAATTGCTTTTCATACATGCATACAATCATCCTTCATTCATCTTCTTCGTTCATCCAAACTCGAAACCCAAACAAACCCTTTCCCTCTCCCTTACTAATCGGTTGTGGACCACATAGAGATTGATAGTGAGACTGGGGGTGAATGAGAGACGGGGAGACATCGAGGGAGGGAGGCAGAGCCGCCATAGACTATGGTGGGGTCGTCAACCAGGTAAACCCGAGAACCCTTTTATTTTTGAAATTTCGAATTTGGGTTGTGGACATTCAGGATTGCTTCTGATGCTTTGGATGGCGTGTCTGAGCTCTTACGAGCTGATAGGATCGATTTCAAGGTTCAGGGTGGCTGGAATCGACGGATAATAAGGTGGAAGCTTGGCCATACGGGTCGAGCATGGACAAGTTCTAGCCCATACTTCGTGATTTTGAGTCCATATGGGGATTTCTTGGATTGAAACGAAGAAAATGAGAGAAAAACGGAAGGGTTTGGTGGTCGGATGGTGGAGAGCCGGCAGGGTTAAGGTCACGGGTCTGCGCGACCCGTTTCAATCAATCTTTGGCTAACCTGAACATAGGAAGAAGATGAGTTAATGCCATCTGATGACGTCATCATGTCTTACCTGAAATGTTAGACTGACAAGTGTCAGATGTCAGGCCAAGTGGCCCAATAGGAGATCGACACGTGTCATGTTAGTACCCAGTCAGTGATGTGGCCCAATCAAAGGGTGACATGTGTTACTAACATGTCAGTGACATGTGTCACTAACATGTCAGTGACATGGACCAGTGGACTGCTGACATGTTGCACTGCTAGATGTCGTCATACTGACGTGACCCGCATTGACTTTCGCGTTGATCGGCATGTGGGGGTACGTGGGCACAAATATTGAGGTGGGATCAGTGTCATTGTAAAATTTTCGACGATCCAGATCCAATGGTGATGGTTTCGGGTCGATTGGAGATCATTAGGATGGTCAAATTGAGGTTTTTAGCCTAGAAAGCGTGTCAGGGACACGTTGACTTTTCCGAGAATCTTGGGGGTTTATGTTTAGGACTTGTATAGATGGTTAGTGACCTTTGAGTGTGATTTGGAGATATCCGAATGACCTGGAGAGGTTGGATTAGCCTGACAGGACCCGTCCTAAATCCCTCGGGATTAACATGGGACGTGCCTGCTCCCGTCTGACACGAAGTGTCAGACAAGGGATAATTCCGTTTTTAGCCCAACCGGAACTACCAGTGAGCGCCAGGATCCGGAGGAGGAGTGTGATGTCTCGATCTCTACTACAACCCGCATCCAAAATCAACCTGAAGGAAATTCAAAACATCAAAAGTCTTAAGTGGACAAAATGAATATTTTAAATAAAAACATTTCACAAAAAGAAATTTATGCCCTTCACTAAAAATATGCATGCATTCAAAATCCGTTTATCAAAACATTAACAAAAACCATTAGGGCCTTGGCCCAAAACACAAATCAAACCATATGGGAATTCAGCCCAAAAACCAATCATATGGGACTCTGCCCAAAACACGTAATGTGGGTCTCAGTCCAAAACTAGTTTCCGTAGGGACTCAGCCAAAATCAACATATGTGGGTCTTAGCCCAAAACTATATCCAAAACATCGAATACGGGGTCTCCGCCCCAAACCACTTTCTATAAAACCTCATAAGTATATCCATATACATATAACCCATCCTCGACACTTCCGAGAAGATGCAAACTCGGGGCACACAACCTGACAGGACCGCCCCCGAAAGAGGCATCGATAACCGAGCCCGATCCTGCTCCCGTCTGGCAAGGTGACTGAAAGACCCAAGTTACCCTCAGTGCTCGCCAAACCAGGAATAGCCACACGTATTTACTCATGCCTCCGCCCCACATACAGCCTCGAACAACGCGCCACGACCTGGAGGGTAAAAAAAAACAAAGGTGTGAGTGGACAAAAATAAATCAGTTTAGCAAAACAGTTACAACAAACGTTTTTACCCTCCGCGTAAAACCAATGCATGCATACAAAAACATTCCGTCATCGGTTAAGATTTTCCACAAAACAAAAACTGTCTATCATATTCCAACATAAGGAAGAACTCGTATGAACCTCAAAAATCATTTTCCTTTCTCAACCATCGGGTCTTAGCCCGCAATCATAAACACCGGGCCTTAGCCCAAAACCACGAATCAAAACCAAATGCACAACATGATCCAAAACCAACAACCATATACCGGGCCACTGCCCAACTCAACCGAAACATCAGAAATCATTAATAAATCACAAGTCAATCATTTTGCTGGATAACAAGCGCGCCCGAGTCTTTAAACTCAAAACCATGCGCATAAACAGGCCTTCCCGGGATATCAACGAGTCTTTAAACTCAGAACATAATCAATAGGCCTCGGGGGTATCTCAGTAACCGAGTCTTTAAACTCACGAGTCTTTAAACTCATTAAGGGCCCTCCCCCGTCATCAATTAACCGAGTCTTTAAACTCAAAACGTGCTCCAGCAATAGCACCGGGTTTTTAAACCCAAAACAGTTTTTAAACACAACAACGGGTCTTTAAACCCAAAGCAGTTTATCAATCACGACAACGTGGGATCCATCCCAAAATCACATTTTTCACAGCAGGACCCATGGTCTGAATTTCCACATTCTTTTTCCCCAAATCATACTTTACAAACATAATCAAATCATCATGAAACACGGGGCATGCAAAATCAGACCACATCACTTTATTAATCCTTTTTCATTCCCGAATTCGAATTTGCAATAATGATTCCGTAAGCCGGCATCCGGAAGCATCATCCCGAACCCAAACCAAGAATCCACATTAAATTTCCGAAAACTGAAAACTCATTAATCCAAGTTACTTTTATGCCCCAAGCGCCAAACCAGAACTCATCCTTTTTCTTTCAAAATCTATTTAAAATCCTCGAAATCGCAAACCTCAATTCACATTCCAAAATCAACATCAAACAGTGATCAAATCACAATAACCTCAAATCTCGTAAAACGTGTAAAACCGCAAAAACCTCGAAAACCGTGGAAACACCGTGAATCGCCCTCATAATCATAAAGAACATTCTTAAATCATCATACGCCCATTTCATATAAACTCTTTCACTAAACCATTTTTAAGCACAAAAGTAACCATAGTCTCGAAATACGTGTAATTTCACATATATAGTAAAAATACGTATAAATACGGAAATCGAATACGGATAAATACGGGAATCGAGATCAATCACAACTTATAATCATAATCATAAAAATCATAGAAATAATTTATGCATGCATTAAATTTGAAAGCAATGTCCACTCACACACCATCCTTAAGGCTCGGTTTTGCGCCGCACGCATGCCCGTAATTTTCGATATTTCCAGAAATTCCAAATCCTGTCTGAAAACATACTTTAGTGTCACCAAGGGCTTACATAACAACATACTAACTCCCCATAATTTTCCGGGAATTAATCATTAATTACAAACGTAATAGAAATCTTCGGACCCTCGGAACCACATCGAAACGGTGTCCGATAAGTTCGAAACCAACGTTAAAATGTTCGTTACATTGTATAGGATAAAAGTCGTGTTGAACTCACCTTGAAAATCGGCCCCACGCGCCGCCGCAAGCGGCTGCGCGTGACACTCACGCGCCAGCTACAGTAACCCAACGGTCACCATCTTCACCCGACTCCCTGACATACGGGCCGTTCCACCCGCGTGAGGATCCGATTAGCAGTCCTTCAATTCGACATTATTTGAACGATTTGAGCACACCATTAGCTTCGCAACCTGTCCAATCAGGGATCTGTAACATCCAAAGCAGTCGTTGTTACCTCCAACTATCTCGACTTAAACTAAGTTCCTCAAACGAGACTCTCGTCTGAATTCACCGTATAACCAAGTAATTCTTCAATTAAAGGATAGCATAGTATTGTAGCCTCATGGAAAGGATTATTTGGGGATCAATTTCACAACACTTACCTCCAAATGCACGGACACAAAGCTCGATTTCCCGGCCACCCACGACGTCCGTCCATGGCTCCAGGAGCTTCAGAGCTTGCAACAATCGATCTGGGTTGGCTAGCTAAGGCCTCAGAAAGTTCATTCGAGCCTAAAATTGGCTTGGGCTGGTCTAAAATTCAAATTCGAATTTGAATTCACACGAAAACAGGCTTCGGGTTTCACTGTGTGAATTCACTCAGCCCCCCGGTTCTCCTCTCTCATTTAGTCTCTCCATCCTCCCCACATCCTTTCAAAAAGGTTTCCAACTCTCAACAGACCGTTGGGGAGGTCGATCACTCTCGACTGGTGGTCAGTCCTCAGTTTTCCATTCCCAGACCGCAGCCCAGTTCCAGTTCCAATTGACCCATGCTCACAAACTGAAACAGCCCCGCGCTCTCCCACTGTCTCAGTCCTCTCACAATCCTTCTGTTTCAGTGCGCATCTCCCCTCAAATTGGTCTTGGGAGATCGATCCAGCGTGGGAAGCAGTCTCTGTTTTCATCCCATTTTCAGACGCACCAGTAGCACTTGCTCCCCAGCCTCACCATTGCTCGCCGTGCACTGCTCCTCTCAAGGCACTAAACAACTCACCCGTGGCTTCCATTTCCTACCAGCACTCACACATACTCTGAACACTCACCCGCACGGTCTCTGTGCATCCTAAAAAAAAACCAACTTCCACGCCGTTCAATCCCCCATTTCCCCAACAACACACTCTCCCTTGGCCTTTGCAGATTAAACTTCTATCCCCAAGACCACTAACTGATTAAACAATTGTAGATTAGGCTTACAAAAATCAATGGAATAGGTCACTCACGGCATGGGCACTCAGACCCTGTTTCCACGATATTCAAACAGTTCCCCTGCAGGAAATTACCATTTTGCCCTCACTTGGGAAATTACCAAAATGCCCCTCACCATCCGTGACCCGTAACTTGGTCACCCGATGTCCGTTTGACGCGTGCCGCCTGTCGTTGTACTTAGGGCTTCGAGACGAACCTAACGGTCCTCGGTCCTCGGCCATCGGACCTCCCGATCAAAAAGTCAACATTTACCCTAATTTCATCCAAATTACGATAATGCCCTTGGGCTTCCGAACGTCATAACTATCACCTCGAACGTCGGAATCGAACGTGCCACCTGTCTATGATCTCGTGACATCCCAAACTACGTCACGGTCACCGGTCAAAGTCTATTCGACCATCCGAATAAAAAGTCAACGTTTTGCCCACGATTAGGGGCAAAACGGTCATTTTGCATCGTTCGTCCGATTCCACCCAACTAACCACCGATTAACCCCTCATTAATCATGATTAGTTTCTAACCTAATCCCGAATTCCAGGATGGGTCGTTACACAACCCTAGGGAACACATCCCAGATATATGTCACGATTCATCTCTATACTAGTGTGCACACTACTCGGGGTCTCACTCCGAGTCTACCCCCAGGAATTCCACATCTGGGAGGCTCTGTCCAACATCCAGGATCTACGACATCTGGATGGCTGTCTCTGGACCCAGTTCGAGACCATATCATAATTCCCACTCCCGGAATGTGCTCTCAATGGGGATACTCACTCCGGGTAGTGGATCGTGACTCTCTAGGTCGACGGTTGGAGGAGACCAATCAAATCATGTGGAGGGTTTATACATTTCAAATAATTTCTTTCTCAAGCCCGATTTCACAATCAAAGGGGCCTCAAGCCCGATATTACAACCAACTGGGCCTCAAGCCCGAATTCGTAAACCAACGGGGCCCTCGGCCCGATCGTATAACTCAAACGGGCCTCCAGCTAGATTTCTCATCAAAGCAAATGGACTCTAAGTCCGAGGGTTTCCAATCAAATGGGTCTGATGCCCGATTTCATATTTCTAAATCCAAAACTCATTCATTAAACCCTCACAAAAAACATAGCACGTATAAGCATCGTATAAAACTGAAAAGCTTGAAATACGTGCAAATACGTAAATACTAGCTACCACAAATAAATACACTCATGGCATCACAAAACATGTATTTAAAACATTCATAAAAATGTATGCATCATCAGTTTAGAAAGAAAGGTCTACTCACAGACTGTCCGAAGCCGCTCCTCGATACGCGCGCCATACGCCTCTCCTGGACCAATCGCCACCTTCGGGGTTCCCGAACCTGTCCAAATTAATTTAGAGGGTTACTAACTACTTAAATAACCCCTCACTAAAGCCCCGTAAATTCTGGAATTTTTAACTATTTTTAAAGTCGATCCTAAACCTTCGGACGTCCCGAACTATATCGTGATGATGTCCGATCAACTCGAAACTAGTCCCAAAATATTCGTTACATCGAATAGATGAAATTACATGTTGGAAACTTCCCCAGATTGTGCCCCACACGTCCCCACGTGCCGCCCAAAGGGGCTGCGCTTGAAGCCCACGCGCAGTGTACTGTTCATCTTCAACCTTTAGCAGACCGGTCTGAACCAGTCCACTGTAAAACCGGTCCAACTGGACCGACGTGGCCGGTTAAAGCCCATAACTCCGCCATTTTGCGTATGTTTCCGTCCATTTCAATTCCTATCTCTATGTTTATTCAATTCCTATCAATGTATGTCCTCAAACCTTTGAAAATCAAGAAAAGACGCTACCTTTGGATTGAAGAGTGCACGAGCAAACGTTCCTCCTCCCTGTCCGTATGTTTTCGGCCACCTCCAGCCGTGCCCTCAATCCCAAACTACTCCTAAGACCTCCATAACCACATTCCCATCATTAGAATCGATCAAAAATACCTAAAACCGCATATTCAATTTTTAAACACAAACCTACTTTGTTTTTTTTTCTCGACCACCATCCACGACGCCCCGCAATCTTTCCACCCTCTTCATCATCTCAGTCTCCTCTCTCTGTATCCTTCAAGTGCCACCAGTACTGGATTAGGTTTAGGGGGGTGGTGAGTGTGGGTTTGTACAGAAGGGCGGGGTTTCAGGTTTGTTTTTGGATGAACAAGCAAAGGGGTGATATGCATGAACCAATTTGGGTGGGCAATGGATGGATGACAAGTGTCATTTATCCATTGGGCCTGCCCTAAAATATCTGGGCCACTTAAGACAACAGTCCCTTTTCGCCTCGTAAAATGTGTCGCCGTAAATAGTTCCCTCGAACTTCCATGAACCGTAACTTTTCCGTCGAACGTCCGAATTTGACGTGCCGTTTGTCTGCGGATTCGTATCGCCTCGATCTATGCAATGGTCCTCGGGCCTCAGCCATCGGACCTCCTTGGTCAAAAGTTAACTTTTTACCCTCTTTCGAGGGGCAAAATCGTAATTTTGCCCCGAATGTCCGTTAATCCTCGTTTAATCCCTAATTAGCCTCACTAATCCATCATTAATTCTTAATTAATCTCGATAATTTGGGACGGGTCGTTACAAGCCTAGACTGGCTTATGGCACCCGTATCGAGATGAAGTAAGGACGGTCTGTGAGTGGACATTACTTTCTAAATATGATGCATGCATAACTGTTTTATATGTTTTATATCTATGAATTGAAATGCCTTGAGTGCATATGGTTGTGGTATTTGATATTTACGTATTTACACATATTTCGAGGTTTACGGTTTTAATAATGGATTAATGGAATGACTTCGGATTTGGAAATATGGAATCGGGCTTGAGACCCATTTGATTTATGAACTATCGGACTTGAAGTCCATTTGATTTAATGAAATATCGGGCCAGAGATCCATTTGGTTTATACTATCGGGCTTAAGGCCCAGTTTGTTATGATATTGGGCTTGAGACCCATTTGTGGTTTATGAAATGTGATTTCGGGTTTGGAGACCCTAATGAGATTTGCATTAAAAATGTTGTTGGAAAATGGGATTTGTGGAAATGGTTTACGGACATTATATCTCGGGCTGAGACCCTGTTGAAATGGATTTGACTTCAGTTTTTAAACATACCATCTTGTGTGTGGATTAAACTCCAGGTGTCAGGGACACTGGAATAGTCGTAGAGCATTTCCTGAGAGGGGTCGCTCTACTTGAAAAATCGTAGAGAGGTTCAGGATCAGGATTTCTAGAATTTAAAACCTCCGCCCCCAAGGAGGTTTAGGGACCTGGGTGGACCTTAGGGAGACTCTGCTTGAGACTGAGGGGCACGCGTAGCTTATAACAGTGACAGTGACAGTGACATCTGGGATGCCATGGATGGATTAAATATGATTTATTAGACTGGTGGTACGGTTTTTTATGGATTTGATGACAGGACCTGTCCCAAATCCCGAGGGATTAACGTGGGACGCGCCTACTCCCGTCTGACACCAAGTGTCAGACTAGGGATAATTTTGTCCTTAGCCCAACCGGGACTATCGGAGAGCGGCAGGATCCAAAGGAGGAATGTGATGTCTCGTTTCTACTACAGCTCGCATCCGCGATCAACCTGAAGGGCATTCAAAACAAGAAAATTGTGAGTGGATAAAACAAATATTTTATGAAAATATTTCATCAAAAATACCTTTATGCCCTTCACTAAAAACATATGCATGCATTCGAAAACCATTTCTCAAACATAGCACACGGGGCCTTGCCCCAAATTCCAATAAAGTACTTGGGACCTCGGCCCAACCAAATCAAATGGGAACTCATCTCAAATCCGACACACGTGGGTCTCAACCCAAAACCATCTTAGTGAAAACTAATACATATATACGTAGATATATATAAACCCATCCTAGACATCCTCTGATGTCAACCCAATAACCCTTCACGATATATCTATCAGTATGCACACTACTCTGGGTCTCACTCCGAGTCTACCCCCAGGATCTACGACGTCTGGGGAGGAATCGTCCAAAATCCAGGATCTACGACGTTTGGAGGACGGTCTACGGACCCAATCCGAGACTATACCATATATCATCACTCCTAGAATGTGTTCCCTCTTGGAGTCACTCATTCCAAGCAGTGGATCATGACTCTCCAGGATCAACGACTTCGGGAGGAGACTAATACACTCATAAGGAGGGTATATACATACTAGTACGACTCAACGGGGCCTCTAGCCTGATTTCACAATAACTCGGCATCGAGCCCGAACTCATAAATCAACGGGGATCAAGCCTAATACCTCAGCCGCGACCACTTCTCGAACATGGTGCACATGTCACCGATCGATCCTCTAAACCGTCAGCACTCTGAATTCGAGCCTCTAGTGGCTGCTTGACAACGGGACATGCATCATGACCTCTCCGGAGGGAACGCATCCCAATACGGAGGCGAGCGTCACCTCGTCCGTCGCCTTGCATACAGCAACCGTCGCGACCACGACTCAGAACCGTGGGTCATCAATAGGGTCTCATGCTCGAGTCAAACTGAAAACCTCGAAGCACGTATAAAACTGAAAACCTCGAAGTACGTGCCCATTCGTAATCACACACACAAAATGCACTCATGGCATAAAAAATATATATTAAAGTACTTATAAAACATTTATGCATGCATCGATTTATAAAAGAAAGTCCACTCACAGACCGTCCGCGCGGTCGCCTCGATTCGCCCGCCGTACGCCTTCCCGGGTCAATCTTCTTCTCTGGGGTTCCCAAACTTGTCCAAATCACTTTAGAGGGTTACTAACTACTTAATTAACCCCTCACTAAAGCCCCCTAATTTTCCGGGATTTTAAACTATTTTTAAACGCGCATTGAAACCTTCGGACAACCCGAACTATATCGAGACGATGTCCGATCGACTCAAAACCAGTCCGAAAATGTTCGTTACATCAAATAGATGATTTCACATGTTGGAAGTTTCCCCAAAGTCCCCACCACGCACCGCTGGATGGCCCTGCGCGTGGGCCTCACGCGCCACTGCACAGTGGTCATCCCTGTCCTCCAGCCGACCGATCTAACCAGTTCGATCCGGTTCGATTCTGCAACTGTACCAGCGTGACTAGTCCAGGCTCCTAGACCATTCAATCTTCATCATTTTTCTTCCTAATCAATTCCAATCCTCTTATTTTGATCCTAGGAACCTAAATATGGAATCAAAACAATAAAAAACCCCTTAAAACCCAATGGTCCAATTTTCTTCCTCACGGTCCAACATCCCAGTTTTCTCCCTGGGGTTTCTCAGTTGTCAACCACCATTCAAACCTTCCTAAAACTTCCCTAAAACCTATTAAACTCAATCCAATCGACCTAAATCGTCCATAACGTGCAAAATCGAAAATAAAAGAAAAAGGGGCAAACCGATTTTATAAGTACGTGCCCATTCGTAATCACACACACAAAATGCACTCATGGCATAAAAAAATATATATTAAAGTACTTATAAAACATTTATGCATGCATCGATTTATAAAAGAAAGTCCACTCACAGACCGTCCGCGCGGTCGCCTCGATTCGCCCGCCATACGCCTTCCCGGGTCAATCTTCTTCTCTGGGGTTCCCAAACTTGTCCAAATCACTTTAGAGGGTTACTAACTACTTAATTAACCCCTCACTAAAGCCCTATAATTTTCCGGGATTTTAAACTATTTTTAAACGCGCATTGAAACCTTCGGACAACCCGAACTATATCGAGACGATGTCCGATCGACTCAAAACCAGTCCGAAAATGTTCGTTACATCAAATAGATGATTTCACATGTTGGAAGTTTCCCCAAAGTCGCCACCACACACCGCTGGATGGCCCTGCGCGTGGGCCTCACGCGCCACTGCACAGTGGTCATCCCTGTCCTCCAGCCGACCGATCTAACCAGTTCGATCCGGTTCGATTCTGCAACTGTACCAGCGTGACTAGTCCAGGCTCCTAGACCATTCAATCTTCATCATTTTTCTTCCTAATCAATTCCAATCCTCTTATTTTGATCCTAGGAACCTAAATATGGAATCAAAACAATAAAAAACCCCTTAAAACCCAATGGTCCAATTTTCTTCCTCACGGTCCAACATCCCAGTTTTCTCCCTGGGGTTTCTCAGTTGTCAACCACCATTCAAACCTTCCTAAAACTTCCCTAAAACCTATTAAACTCAATCCAATCGACCTAAATCGTCCATAACGTGCAAAATCAAAAATAAAAGAAAAAGGGGCAAACCGATCTTACCTTGCTCGAGCTGCCACCGCCGTCCACGGCGGCGCCGTCTTGGCCAGCCACCACCATCTTCCTTCTCTAACCTCCTTCTCTTGGTCTCAATCATGGTCATATGGGGGATTGGGTTTGGATTGGAATGAAGGTTTGATCGGTTTGGTAGATAGGAAAATGGCCAAACAAAGAAAAGGGGATATGCATGAATTGTTTGGGCTGGGCAATGGATGGGTGACACTTGTCACTCATCCATTGGGCCTGTCCAAAAAGCTGGGCCCCACTTGCTACCAAAAGTCTCCCGTCTCGTAAAATGTGCAATAGTACGTTCGAACTTCCATGAACCATAACTTCTCTATCGAACGTCCGATTTCGACGTACCACCTGTCTATGGATTCGTATCGTCTTGATCCGTAACAGTCGTTGGCCCTAAGCCATTGGACCTGCCATGTCAAAAGTAAACTTTTTGCCCCCATTTAGGGGCAAAATCGTAATTTCGCCCTGAACGTCCGTTAATTCTCAACTAATTCCCAATTAGTCTTTCTAATCCGTCATTAATCCCTAATTAATCCTTAAAATCAGGGATGGGTCGTTACATTTGGGTTGTGACCCATATACTTGGTTTTGGGCTGAGTTCCCATATACATTGATTTTCTAGTTTTGGGTTGAGGCCCTAATGATTTGAGGAAGGAAATGGCTTTGCTTGAGAAGCATTTTTCATTGAGTTTGGATTTGAAAAACCTCTGTTTTGGTGTAAAGTAAATGATTATAATACCTGGTTTTCGAATGCATGCATACTTTTTAGTGAAGGGTATAAATGCCTTTTCTGAAATGAGTTTTATTAAACAATTCATTTTCGTCCACTCATAGTTTTTAATGGTTTTTAATACCCTTCAGGTTGATTGCGGATGCGAGCTATAATAGAGACCAAGATATCACATGTCACCACAGATCCTGGCGTACTCTCGACGACATCGAGTGGGTTAAGGTTTGATTTATTCCTTGTCTGGCATGTGGTGTCAGACGGGAGCATGGCACATCCCGCGTTAATCCCGGGGGGATTGGGATGGGTCGTGTTAGTGCATGCATATTTACAAATTTATGTGGTTTAATGACATGGTTTTGATGTCTATGACATGGTGTGAATTCTGGATAAATGCTGGTTGTTCGGTATATATATATATATATATATATATATTGAGTTATGATTTTCTGGACACCGGTTTTACTGGTGGTTTTGGAAATCGGATTTTAGGATGGCGCCTGGGTTAAAAGGTATTTTGGTTTGTTTATGGTTATTGTGACAACCTAGAAATTCAGAAAAGGTATTTTAAAAAATTTGGAAAGGAAACTGATATTTTTGTTCCTATGTTAAGCGATCAAAAGTTGACCTTCTGTTCGGGGTACTTTTTGAACCTTCTGTGAAGACTGTTATGTAAGTCTCCGATTCTTGATTTCATGGACAGGCGACACGCCAAAATCGGTGTTCGAAGGAGTTCGTTATGGGTCTAGGAAGGCTAGGGACATTTTGGTAATTTGGCTTGTAGGGGCAAAATAGTTTTTTTTTCTCTTGTTAAGTGGGTGAGTCACCAGGTGCCTTATGGATTTGTGACACCTATTGTAAGACCCGTGTCTTGGGAAGACTGGTGAACAATCCCACATCGCTCGGGGAGGTAAAGGTGAAGTGCCTTATATGTATGGACACGTACCTATCAAGCACGAGGCCTTTTGGGAAATTACTAGCTTTGGATTTGGTTGGAACTCCAAAGTTAAGCGAGTTTGGACTGGATTAATCCTAGGATGGGTGACCCACTAGAAAGTTATACGTGAGTTCCCAAAAACAAAGTCGTGAGGGCTGGGCCCAAAGCAGATAATATCGTGTTATGAGAATCGGGTCTTGATAGAATGGTATGAGAGTTGAACCCCGAATGGAAGTGTTCCAGTATGGACGCTGGGCCATAAAGGGGTGGATCGTAAGACTAGTGTCTTGGGAAGAACAATGAACAATCCCACGTTGCTTGGTGAGGCAAAGCTGAAGTGTTTTATGTAACAACCCGTCCCGGGAACTGGGGTTAATGAATTGTTTAAGATAAGATTAGTGAGCTTAATCAGGGGTTAGTTGGTCTCGATGGGGTCGTTAGGGGAGAATGACGATTTTGCCCCTAGTTCGGGCAAAAAGTTGACTTTTAGTTCGGGCGGTCAAATGGGTTTTGACCGATGACCAGGACGTAGTTTAGGACGTCACGAACCCGTAGACAGGTGGTACGCCCGATTCCGACATCCGAGGAGGAAGTTAAGATGTTCGGAAGGTTGAGGGCATAACGTAATTTGGTTAAAATAGGGGGAATAGTTGACTTTTCGTACGATCGAGTTTTGACACGTTGACCTAGGACGGTTAAGGAGATCTCATCGTCCTGAGTTCGATGACAGGCGGCACGTGTTCATCGGAGTTAGGACGGGCAAGTTACGGGTCTAAAACGGTAAGGGTAAAATGGTAATTTTGGGTTTAAAAAGTGTATTTTGACAAGTGGGATGTGTGCCCAATACAAGTGGGACACTTGGCTGCATCTGAAGAAGGGACCATCAGGAGTTTGACAAGTGTCCCTCTCCAGATGGTTGTGGAACACTGATGACCGCCTCACACGTTTACACGGCGGTTTAAATCGTTTTGGAGTTGAAAAAACAGAGGGGAGTTGCAACCGTGATAGAACCCGTCAAATTGGTCCCTTAATCGTCATTTTCCGGCCTTGAGTTGTGAAGGAACTATGGAGAGGAGCATAGGACGAGTGTGGTGGTGTCGAGATCAATCACCGTCGTGGACGGTGGCTCTGATATCACGAGAGGCAGAGTGACGTGTGCAACAGAGAGAACTTAGCTTCCTAACACCACTCAAACCTCATTCTTTGCTTTTGTGGTCTGAAAGGAAAGGAGAGAGGGAGCTTAGATAGGATGATTAGTGGTCACGGCGAGGTTCGACAGTAAGGGACGGTGGCGGAATTGAGAGGAACCCGCAAGTCCTCTGTTTTTACCTTCACAATTGGACGTCACAGATAAGGGTTAAGGAGCTTAATTGAATACGGCATCGTGATTCTGAGGTGTCTGGGAGTCGAATGGACGTGATTTGGTGGCTCGCCGTGGACGGTGGCCGGTAAACCCGTTACGGTAAGTTTAGATTTTAAAATTTCATTATGGGTTTGTAGACCTTGACGACGCAAACTAATGATTGGAACATAATCATGGAAGGGAAACAAGTCGATTAGGATGAACTTGGAGGCTGGAGGAAGCCGGAAAAACTATAGAGGATGAGGTTGCAGAGTACGGGTTGAACCCTTGAATATGAAGGTATGAATTTGTGGTTTTTGTTACAAATTGATTAGGTTAGTAGATTAAGAGGAGAAGGACGAAACTAATGGACTAATTAGGTTTTAAAACGGATCAAAAATGGGATGAAACCGCTCACGCCGGCTTGGTCGAACCGGACTGGTTTGAACCGGTCTGAACCGGGACGGCGAGAGGAAGAGGGTGACACTGTTCACGCGCGTGGGTTTCACGCGTAGAACCTTCTAGACGCACGTGGGGGCGCGTGGGGCCTAGTTTGAGGATAGTTACAACATGACTTTTAAAGTATTTGTTGTAACGAACATTTTGGCGTTGGTTTCGAATTAATCGGACACCGTCTCGATATGTTTCGGGCTGTCCGAAGGTTTTAGGACTCCGTTAAAAATAATTAAAAATACTAAAAAATTATGGGGTTTTAGTATGAGTATCGTGAAGTAGCTAGTGACCTTATATTGGGATTTGGACAGGTTCAGGAAAGCCGAGGATAGCGAATGGCCAGAGACGGCGTAAGTGCGCGCGTATCGAGGCGGCGCTGAAATGGTCTGTGAGTGGACTTTGCTTTCTAACTCTTGATGCATGCATATATGCTTTAATATGTTTTCTATACTTGATTCTATGGTTTGATTTATGATTGTGATGGTTTATGGTTTTGCACGTTTTTCGAGGAAACGACAGCTTCACGTTTTACGAGGCTTTGATAACTATCGTGATTTGAACCTGGTTTTAATGGTTGATTTCGGGATTTGAAATTAGGTTGGATTTCAAAGAAAGTAAAATGATTTTGGAAAGTATTTTCGGGCTTAGGACCCAGTTCAAAGGTGTTTTCGGAAATGTGATTTCGGGTTTCGGAATCGGAATTCCGGGTGACGATTTGGAATTCGATTCGGGACTTGAAGTGGAATTCAGGGTTTGGGTTCAGAATGATTATTCCGGATGCCGGCTTACCGAATGATGGTTGCGGACTCGGATCTGGAAAGGAAATGGATATGAGTTCTGGATTTGGATATGGAAATGGACAATGGTTTTCAAATGGTTTTGGATTGGATTTGCTGGATCTGGTTATTGGGTTTAAAGACCCGGATTATGATTGACGGGGGACAGGCCCTGATTGGGTTTAAAGATCCGGATTGAGTTTAAAGACTCGGGAGTTTAAAGACTCGGATATATTGATATTTCCCCCGTAGGCCTGTTGAGTTTAAAGACTCGGGATTTTAAAGACTCGGATATTATTGAGGCCTGGTTATTGAGTTTAAAGACTCGGGAGTTTAAAGACTCGGATAGATCCAGCAGGTTCGATAGATGAGAATGTGGCTTTAAATGTGTTTTGGGTTTTCACTGAGACTTGATGATGATGTTTTGGGCAGTGGCCCGGATGAAATGATTTTTGTGGTTTTGGGCTGAGGCCCGGGTTGAGAAAAAGAAAATGTGTTTGTTTTCGTACATGGTTTTATGACGTAAAATTGATATGCATGCATTGGTTTTTACGCGGAGGGTATAAATGTATGAGTTTTCTGATAACTGTTTTATTGAACTTAAACTTTATTTTTGTCCACTCACAGTCTTTTCGTGTTTTTTATACCCTCCAGGTTGTTGCGGCGCGGGCTGTTGGCCGAGAGAGATGGAGACATCACACGTACGATCCACAGTAGACTCTGCGTAGTCTGGAAAATTTGGAAGTTTCTGGACGGTCGGATCGGAACTCCCTTGTCCGATTTACGTGTCACACGGAAGTTAGATGTCAGTCTGGCCTTTGTGTCATGTGTAAGTTAGACAGGAGCGGGGTTTAGCCCTTAATCCCGGGGGATTAGGGGTGGGCCCAGACAATTTATATGTGTGGGCACGTACCTATCTAGCATGAGTCCTTTTGGGATCTCGCTGGCTTTGGTTTTGGCTAAAACTACAAAGTTAAGCGAGTTTAGGCTCGAGTAATCTTAGGAACAGTGATCCACTGGAAAGTTGTGTGTGAGTTCCCAAAAATAAATTTATGAGGGTTAGACCCAAAGTGGACAATATCGTGCTAGGGAAACGGGTTTTGACACCCATCACTAGCTGGGGTGGATTAGTGGCACTGTGTGTTGAGGTGATGTGTTTGTTCAAATTGCAACTAAACTGTGTGGGTGAGTGTTTGTTCAAACTAGAACCACATTGGTTTTGATTCTCCAAGGCATTGGAGAGAAACATTGAGAGACAGAGAAAGATGAAGAGATAAACAAATAAAGGAATAGACAGAGTGAAAACAGGATGGAACCCAGAACCCAGGAAACCCAAAAAACCCCATGAACCCATGAATTCAAAATTTGATTTTTGGATGTTTAATTACTAAAATTGAAGTTAGAATTGTGTTATTTGATCCTTGGCGAGCAGGATTGAGTGGTGGTTGCATATAATTGTTTCCAGGAAAGCCTGTATTTCAAAAGGTTGAAAGTTGGCCAAAAATCATGGTTTCAGGTTTTTATATATATAGATGTGAGTTTATCATGTTTTGAGATGATAGAATTGTTTTTGGGATTGAGGAGATGGAATTCGAGGCTTTAAACATGAGAATTGGTGTAGAAATTGTGAGTTTTGGACCGGGTCAAGCCCCGTTTGCAGAAAAATAGGTGAGAAAAATGCATTGCAGTTGGTATTGTTGCAGAGTGCGTGAGTCCCATTGTAACGACCCTTCCTGAATTCCAGGATTAGATTAGTGACTAATCATGATTGGTGAGGTTAATCGGTGATTAGTTGGGCGAAATCGGACGAACGATGCAAAATGATCATTTTGCCCCTATGCGTGGGCAAAATGTTGACTTTTCGTTCAGGCGGTCAAATGGACTTTAACCAATGACTGTGACGTAGTTTGGGACGTCACGAGTTCATAGACAGGTGGCACGTTCAATTCTGACATTCGAGGAAGAAATTATGACGTTCGGATGCTCAAGGGTATTTTGGTAATTTTGGTTTAAAAGGGGCAAAATGTTGACTTTTGACCTAGGAGGTCCGATGGTCGAGGGCCAAGGGCCATTACGTAGATCGGGACAATAAGAATCCGTAGATAGGCGGCACGCTGAAATCGGACTTCAAACGGGGAAGTTATGGGTCACGGAAGGTCGATTTCACTATTGCACGCATTTCGAGGCAAAGACACTTGGCAATATCTGATTGGGCAGATATTTTCTGGGACCCATGGATGAGTGACAAGTGTCACTCATCCAATTGGCCATTTACCCCAAAAATTGGATCTAACTCTTGATTGGTGGGATTTATAATATAATAATGGGTTTGTGATTAATTTATAATATCCCTTAATCTCTCTCTCAATCTCATCTAAATCTCTCATCCTCACCGTTCATCCTCTTTCCCTCTCTCACACTTAAACACCAGCCAACATCTTCTTTGTTTTCTCACAAAAACCCAAAACCATATTCCTCTATATCTCTATTCTCCATTTTTCATTCAACCCTCAAACACAAAAAACACCACCCCTCATCACCATAATAATTGGGTGTGCTCGTGTGTGACCGTGAGAGAGTTAGATGATGAGGACACGACGGTGGTGGCTCACTGTGGTAGACGGCAGAGGTGAGTAACCCGTGAGACTTGTTTTATTCAAAAATCAAAAATGGACTTTTAGTCATGGTTTTGAGCTCCTTTTGATCCTAATGTGAACTAGGGATAAGGAGGACTTGCTTGGGTTTGTTTTGGATGGAAATGGACGACTGAAACGGGGGAAAACCAAGCTTGAATATCAAGCCACAGTTTGGTTCATGGAAGGTGAGTTTCTATCAAATGTTTCTATGTTTTTATTAGCTAAAAAGGTTGGGTTCAATGTTAGAATGGTTTAGGAATCAAAAAAGGAAAGATTTGGACTGAAAATAAGGGAGAAAAACGTTGGACCGTTCACGCCGATCGGACCGGACCGAAAACCAGCAGACCGGTTCGAACCCGGTCTGCCGAAGGAAGAAGACACTGCTACAATTGGCGGGTTAGTGGCTTCTTTGGGCACGTGAGGGTGGGTGGCCCATAATTTGGGAATGTGTTCAACACGTGAAATCTTCTATTCGATGTAACGAACATTTTGGGACTGGTTTCGTGTCGGTCGGACACCGTCTTAATAATGTTCGGGGCATTGGAAGGTTTCGGATCGGTTTTAAAAATAGTTAAAAATTGTGAAAAATTATGGGGATTTAGTGGGAGGTTAATTAAGTAGTTAGTAACCTTCTATTACGATTTGGACAGGTTTGAGAGTCCCGGTGACGGTGATTGGCTCTGGAGAGCCGTATGACACGCGTATCGAGGCGGCAGCTCGGACGGTCTGTGAGTGGACCTTGTTTTCTAAATTGGTGCATGCATAAATGTTTATGATATGTTTTAAGTACTTGTTTGTGATGCCATGAGTGCATTTGGATGTGTGGTTACGTATTGGCACGTATTTCGAGATTTTTGCCCTATACGGTGCCAATACGGGTTTGTATGTCTTTATTGGTCTAAATGAAATGGTTTTGGATTTCAAATGGATAAACTCAGGTATGAGACCCATTTGGTTTTAACTCGGGCATATGACCCTATTGATGGCCTACGGGTCTAAATCTTGGTCGCGACTAGTGTTATGTGCACGGCGACAGAAGATACGACGCTCGCCTCCGGACTAGGATATGTTCCTTCCAGAGAGGTCATGATGCACGATCTGTTGTTGGGCAGTCGATGGAGGCTCGACTTCGGAGTGCTGACGGTTCAAGATATCGATCGGTGATGAGTGAACCATGATCCTGTGGTGGTCGCGTCGGTTGATTCGTTCACGTCGACATACCAGGATTGAGGGCGGTCCTGGATGGATGGTTGCACGCATCACTATGATCGGAGTCGTGACTGACCCTAAGATATCGGGCACGATGCCCAACGAGTCATATGTTCGGGTACGAGATCCAGTTTCTTTACATTGATGATTTCGGGTCAGGGACCCTAGATAGATTTCCAAGTTCATGGTGGTTTATGGGAACCGGAATGAACCGTGGAAAATTTATTGTGGTACATGACGGTTTATGGGAACCGGGCATGAACCCTTAAATGGATGTTATAGATAATGACAGTTCAGGGGGACTAGGCATGAATGTTTATGTTATGTACATATATGTATTCATATACCTTCCTTTACTTCTAATATCTTCTTCGGGGAGGGTCGTTGGCCTAGGTGGACCCCGGAGTAGTCACGGAGCACTGATTGAGTGGGAGTCGCCCCAGTTGGATTCCTTACTCTCAGGAAGGCATGGATCGTAACCTCAGGACGGGTCATTGGTCTACGGACATTGACCTCGGACTCTGAGAGACTTGGGTTTGAGACCCCGGGTAGCACGCGCGTAGCTTTGGAAACCGTGACAGGATTGGTTTTGTGAATTATATGTACATATGATGTATATGATATATGGTTATGAGATATGATATGTGATATGCACAGGTTTTGGGCAGTGGCCCGTGTACGTGGTTTCATTATGATGTATATGATATATGGTTATGAGATATGATATGTGTATGCATGCTTTTTAGTGAAGGGTACAAATGTCTTCGATAAACTGTTTTTATAAACTCCTTGTTTTGTCCACTCACAGCTTTTCATGTTTTGACTGCCTTTCAAGTTGACAGCGGATGTGGACTGTAGCAGAGACCGAGATATCACATACCTCCTCCAGATCCTGGCGTACTCTGATAGCCCGAGAGGGCAAAGGTCGGAAATATCCCTTGTCTGACACTTCGTGTCAGACGGGAGCAGGGTCATCCCGCATTAATCCTAGGGGAATTGGGATGGGTCCTATCACCCATGCGCAGCCACTTTTGGTGGCTCTTGGGGGCGCATGGATGAGATGTGATTTTTTAAGTACGATCAACATGACTTTTAATGTAATCGATGTAACGAACATTTTGGCTTAGGTTTCGAGTCGAGCGGACACCATTTCAGTATAATTTTGTGTGTCTGAAGCGTATGCGTACATTTCTAACGACTTTTATTTTTGTCCACTCACTATTTTCCTTGGTTTTGGCATCCTCCGGGTTGATCTTGAGACGTGAGTTGTATTAAGACTGAGGCATTATCATGGGTCTGCGTAGTCGGTAACCAGAGTAGGTTCTGATAGTTATTTTCATCTGTGTCTAGTGCTCTGTGTATGTTTATTGTTTGTGGATTACGTCTATACTTGACACAGGGGTTTATCCCTTGTTGTGTTTGTGTTAATCATGAGCAGTGCCTTTCACGGGAATCAAGAGGGATTCTGAGGAGGATCTTGTCAGATAATACTTAAGATTGACTTTTAATTATAAATAATTCATTAGGAAATTATTCATTAGGGTAGGAAAATGAGTTATATTTATTTCTAATTAAATAGATTATTCTTTATGAAAAGTAATTTTACTTATTAATTGAATAAGCACTACACCAAAAAAGGGTTTTTAAGGCGTGCAAAAATGTGCGCCTTAAAAGGGTACTTTTTAGGGCGTGGATTTTTGCACGCCATAAAAAACTGCATATTTATATTATTTACGGCGTGCTTTTTTTTGTGCGCTTTCGTTTATAACCAATGAAGGCGTGCCTTTGTTGCGTGCCTTAAAAAACAAATTTACGGCGTGCATATGTGCGTCTTAAAAACAAGTTCAAAATTTTTGGTTCCCACCCAAAAATTTCGTTTCTAAAAACTCAAATTTTTTCAGTTTTTAGGTCACACAAGGGCTTCTCTTCTCCTTTTCGGTTCCCACCCAAAATTTTCCTTTCTAAAAACTCAAATTTTTGGTTCCCACCATCTAATAATACATGCGAGGGAAAGTGTCAGGACCCACCCCGGTTTCACCCCGAAAACCGAGGTAAATCCTGCTCCCGTCTGACACCCCGACACATAGACAGTCAGACGCAGGAGAACTTATACTACATATCCCGAAGTCAACAGTTTACAGAGCATAGTACTCAATAAAAGAAAGAAAACTATTATACTACATACACGCACACGGAAATTAAAACAAAATACTCCGGATCCCTCTCGTAACTTCTATGCCTCCGACGCTGCCTCGACGTCGAAACCCTGCTCTAGCTCCACGACCTGGAGGGCACCTGGAGGGCAAGTTAAAACAGAAGGTGTGAGTGGACCAGAATAAAATAAAAGTTCCAAAACCATTTTATAAGAAAACCGGGTTTAGCCCTCCGTTTTGAAACCACATGCATAACTCGGTTATTAAAATAGTTATAAATCAATCACCACAAAACATCATAAGAAACAGAAACACTATAAAACGGGTATAAAAGTCATATCATGAGCATCATAAAACCGTATCATAAACTGTGAATATGAAACCGTTTTTCCGATCAAACCTGCTGGATCTATCCGAGTCTTTAAACTCCCGAGTCTTTAAACTCAATCCAGGCCTCAATAATATCCGAGTCTTTAAACTCCCGAGTCTTTAAACTCAATCCAGGCCTCAATAATATCCGAGTCTTTAAACTCCCGAGTCTTTAAACTCAACAGGCCTACGGGGGAAATATCAATATATCCGAGTCTTTAAACTCAATCCGGGTCTTTAAACCCAATCCGAGCCCGTCCCCCGTCAATCAATATCTGGGTCTTTAAACCCAATATCCAGATCAAGCAAATCCAATCAAAACCATTTGGAAACCATTTCCGAATTCACATCCAAACCCTAATCCGAAATCACCGGTCTGATGCCCTTCGGGCATCCCAAACTGTCATTCCGAACCCAAATCCGGAAATTCATTTTCCAACTTTAAAACCAAATTCCGTTTCCGAAATCCGATTCTAAAACCGAAAATCCTTTAGTCACCAAATCATGTTTCAAAATCCCTTTATAAGCATTCAAACCATTTATCCTTTGAAAACCCCCAAAACATGACATTTTACTCAGAAATCGACGTTTCTCGTAAAACGTGCCAAATACCGAATTTCCTCGAAAAACGTGCAACAATGTAAAACCAACAAAACATATTCGATAAGCATAGAATCATGATTAAAACCATAAAACAAGTATAGAAAACAGTAATGCATGCTCGAGTTTAGAGAAGGGGTCCACTCACAGTACCGAGCCCTCAATCGCATCCTGAACGTCCAGCACGTTCCTCAGCTTCCTCGGGAACGCCCGATCCTGTCAATAACCACCCAATTACGTTACTAACACACTTACAAAGGTCCACCTAAATTCCCTCAAAAATCCCCGAATCCCAAACGTAAGAAACCGGGACCCTAAGCTTTCACCCTCGCGAAACTACTTCGATTTAACGTCCGAATAACTCGAAACCACTTCCATTAGACTCGTCATAACATCTAGACTAAAAAAAATGTTGACACCTTCACCGGAAATTGCCGCACGCGCCCCCACGCGCCGCCCAAAGTGGCTGCGCGTGGCCCTCACGCGCCTGCTACAGTGCACATTCAACCTCACGTCGACCCGGTTCGCACCAGTAGCCTGCAACCTGAACCGGCGAGAGCGGTTCTTCGCCGTACCTGCACCAAAACACCTCATTTCTTCACCCTCAGCTTCATCCAGACCTACCCTATCCTTTCCCCAACTCCTCAAACCTCGACACGGCCCCTACATCGTCGACTCAAGCTCGAAGGAAAACCCAAAGCCTGCCCTGTTTTCCTTTCCGGACCCAAGTAACCTCCCGTCACAGTGGCTATCCCAAACTCTTCCTAGGACCTCATTAAGTCACACCCAACTCACAGAAGCCCTCGACTCACTCCCTAAGTCATCGACTTTTCGTCTGAAACTCACGGCAAAAACAGAGCACACAGAGTCCCCTCCGTCGTGCCAGCCGCCACCGCGCACCCCGCGTCACGACAGCACAACCAGTGACCTCCTAGGACTCCCCTGAGTCCCCTAGACCTCCCTATAAGCTTCGATTCAACCCCGTGACTCACGACTTTCAACTTGAACTCGACGTGAAAAATAGAGTATAGACCCAGAGATTAGAAATTACCTGCAACCGTCCACCGCCGTGCTCACCGCCGCGTTCCCTGGAGTCCACAGTGTCATCTCCACCTCCTCTCGAGTTCACTGGTACCGTACACGGCCGCCACCGCCACGAGTCTCACAACCTCCCTGCTTTTCACCCCTGGTTTTCCCGTAACTCCCAGTTCATTCACACACCGCCTTCACACCGTCTAACCTTCTTCCTGTCTCACTCTCCCTCTCTGGTCACTCTCACACCCTCACAACTCACCAACACACACACACCATAACCAATCAATTCTCTCAATTTGCTCCCTCTCTGTTTCCGTTTTTCTCTGCGAACAACCACGCACACTTGCACGGTTGCACCCCAATTATTTGGACCGTGCACACATGAGAACCACCGAGAACCCACTACACACCTGCCACATGTCACAGATCCTCTCCATACTCTCCCACATGACCCAATCTCAGCCCTTCATCTGCTTCTCTCTGCACAAATCCTCAGGCAACTAAAAGACTAAACTGCCCCTCCTTTTAATCCAATTTTTTACGGTTTTACCCTTATCGTTTTAGACCCGTAACTCACACCTCGTAAGTCCGACGAACACGTGCCGCCTGTCATCGAACTCAGGACGATCAGATCTATCTAACGGTCCTAGGTCAACATACCAAAACCCGTTCATACAAAAAGTCAACTTTTCCCCCTTAATTTAGCCAAATTACGGTTATGCCCTCTACCTTCCGAACATCATAACTTCCTCCTCAGATGTCGGAATCGGGCGTGCCACTTGTCTACGGATTCGTGACGTCCTAAACTATGTCCTAGTCACCGGTCAAAGTCCATTGGACCATCCGAACTAAAAGTCAACTTTTTGCCCAAACTAGGGGCAAAATCGTCATTCTACCCTAACAACCCCAACGAGACCAACTAACCACCAATTCAGCTCACTAATCCCATCTTAATCACTATCTAAACTTTAGTTTCTGGGACGGGTCGTTACAGAAAGGGCTTCTCCTTTTCCTTCAAAATTAGAAAAACGAGAATCATCTTCATCTCCCATTTTTCTCCGTCCGTCTCCACTCTGCAAACCCAAACCATAACTGAAATCGAAACCATAACCGAATCCTAAACCAATCTCGCAGAGCTTCTCCGTCGCCACCACAGCTGAAGGTTCTCACTCTCATCTTCGTCGATGCCTCTGCAAAAGCTTCGCAACCTCTTCGCCGATGCTTCTGCAAAAAGTTTGTCGCCCTAATCTGATGTATGCAATCGATCTCATCTTATTCTCTCCATAATTTTTGGCTTCTCATCTGGTTTTATTTTTCTAGATTTTCTTTTCTTTCTACTGACAGGACCCATCCCAATCCCCCAGGAATTAGTGCGGGATGACCCTGCTCCCGTCTGACACGAAGTGTCAGACAAGGGATATTTCCGACCTTTGCCCTCCCGGGCTATCAGAATACGCCAGGATCCGGAGGAGGTATGTGATATCTCGGTCTCTGCTACAGTCCACATCGGATGTCAACCTGAAGGGCAGTCAAAACATTAAAAACTGTGAGTGGACAAAACAAGAGTTTGTAAAAAACATTTTAACGAGAAGACATTTGTACCCTTCACTAAAAAGCATGCATGCATTGGAAAACCATTTAACTAAAGAAACCATATGTGGGAACTAAGCCCAAATCAGATATAAACCAAGGTCGAAAGGACCACAATGAGATCGACCATACGGGCCACTGCCCAAATCCATAAGGGACTCGGCCCCAAACCATAAAGAACCTACCATACGGGCCATTGCCCAAAACCTGTGTAAACACATATCATATATCTCATATAGCATACATCATATATACATATAATTCACACAACCAATCCTGTCACGGTTTCCAAAGCTACGCGCGTGCTACCCAGGTCTCAATCCGAGTCTTCTCAAAGTCAAGATCAATGTCCGTAGACCACTGACCCTACTCGAGGTAATAGTAATCATAGCCTTCCTGAGAGTAAGGAACCCAACTGGGGGGTGACTCCACTCAGTCGGTGCTCCGTGACTACTCCGGGGTCCACCCAGGCCAACGACCCTCCCCGGAGGAGATAATAGAAGTAAAGGAAGGTAGATGAACATATATATACATAACATAAACATTCATGACCGGTTCCCCTGAACCGTCATGATCCATAATATCCATAATCAGGTAACATGCCGGTTCCCATAAACCGTCATGTACCGTAATAACATAACCGAGGTAACATGCCGGTTCCCATAAACCGTCATGTACCGTAATAACCAACAAGGGTTCATGCCGGTTCCCATAAACCGTCATGAACCATGATACCATAACAAGGTTTCATGCCGGTTCCCATAAACCGTCATGAACCTGGGAATCTATTTAAGGTTCCCTGACCTGAAATCAAAACCGTAAAGTGACTGGGTCTCGTGCCCGAACATAGGACATCAACTGGGCACCGTGCCCGAAATCCGAGGTCATATGCCCGAGACAAAACCAAATGGGTCTCATACCCGAGTTTATCCTTTTGAAATTCAAATCCAGTTCATTTAAATCAATACAGAAATACAGACCCGTACAAACACCGTATAAGGCCGAAACCCTGAAATACGTGCTTATAAGTAACCACATACAAATGCACCCATGGAATTACAAACAAGCATTTAAAACATATAATAAACATTTATGCATGCACCAATTTAGAAAACAAGGTCCACTCATAGACCGTCCGAGCTGCCGCCTCGATTTGCGTGCCATTCGGCTCCCCGAGCGGATCACCATCACCGGGACTCCCAAACCTGTCCAAATTTTAATAGAAGGTTAATAACTACTTAATTAACCTCCCATCAAAGCCCCGTAATTTTCCCGAACTTTTAACTATTTTTAAGCCGACCCTAAACCTTCCGACACCCCGAAAACTATCGAAACGATGTCCGATTGACGCGAGACCAGCCCCAAAATCTTCGTTACATCGAATAGAAGATTTACCGTATTGGACACTATCCCAAATTACCGTTCACGCGCCCTCATGCACCCCAAGAAGGTCGAAAACACTGTTCATCGACACCAACTTCCAGCAGACCGGTTTTACTGTTCATGGCCGGTTCACCTGGTTTGGCCGGTCCAACTGGACCGGCGTGACCGGTTCACAGCCCTAGACACCCCATTTTTCATCCTAGTTCTTCCTTTTTGGTTCCTTTCATCCTATTTTGATGTTTTCTATCCATTCCAATCCTTAAACGCAACCGAAAACGTCTAAATCCTATGGTTCGATTTTGAACCAAACGGTTCAAGTTTTCCAAAACTCTCCCATGGCTACCCAGCCATCCCAAGCTTCCTTAAACCTTCCTAACATGTCCCTAGCAACCTAATGGACTCATTAAAACCATTAAAAACCAACCATAACATCAAAAATGGAAAAAAGGATCAAAATGGACTTACCGTGAACCTCACGGGTTCTTCCTCCCCTCGCCGCCGTGGACGGCGGTTCTGGCCGCCCAGCAACCTCCTAAGGCTCCCTGGTCCTCTGCCTGGTCATGGGTGAAGAGTGGATGGGTTTTGGGTTGCACGGATGGGAGGAAAATAGGTGAGATCGGGTGGGTGTTTTGTGTGTGTTTGAAATGGAGAAAGGAAATGCACGGGAAAAGGAAGATGCATGAATGAATGAAGTTGTCTAGTGGATGGGTGACACTTGTCACTCATCCATAGGGCATGGATTAAATATCTGGGCCCCCGCTAAGTCCAAAAGTTAACTCGTTTTATAATTCGTGCAATAGTGCACTTGAACTTCCGTGAACCGTAACTTCACCGTCAAACGTCCAAATTCGATGTGCCGCTTGTCTATGAATTCGTATCGTCCTTATTTACGTAACGGTCTTCGGCCCTCGGCCATCAGACCTCTTGGTCAAAAAGTCAACATTTGACTCCATTTAACCAAAATTACCAAAATGCCCCTAAACTTTCGAACGTCATAACTTCCTCCTCGAACGTCGGAATTGAACATGCCACCTGTCTATGAACTCGTAACGTCACGAACTACATCACGGTCATCGGTCAAAGTCTATTTGACCACCCGATTGAAAAGTCAACATTTTGCCACCACCAGGGGCAAAACGGTCATTTTGCATCGTTCGTCCGATTTCGCTCAACTAATCACGGATTAGCCTCACTAATCGTGATTAGTCACTAATCTAATCCTGGAATTTGGGACGGGTCGTTACAACCTTCCTTCCTTAATTAATTTCGTCCTCGAAATTCCAACCGACCTAATCTAACCGTTCTTCCCTCCTTAATTAGTTTCGTTCTCGAAACGCCAACTATTCTGATTCCACATCCACCTCGTGGAAATAATTTGATCTACCACGCAACACGTGTACGCTAGTACACCCACTAACCAGAACAATACTTACTCGTCTACAGCCCGACGTGCCACTAACGCTCACGTCGCATTGACTACACTCGACCACGTCGAATAACCGTAGTCATACGTCCCGAATTGACACCACTTGTCAAATCTACCCTTTCGCTGACATAAACAACTAGACGGTTCCCTTATCAATCACTAATATATTCTGACATCTGCTCCCACTGGGAGTCGTCAGACCTCACTCGACGATCCACGCTGACACCTCCGACAGACCGTCACCACTTGACAGTCGTCAGTCGAAAACTAACACTATACTCCCTTATGGTTATACTAACCACCAACTCACTCAACCGGAGTATATGTATACCAACAAAACACTCGACCTGTGTGTAACCAGACCCATCAGAACTACTATGACCCAATGCACAGTATCCAATGTCCATTCCACAACCCCGACTAATCCAATGGTATCGAAACTAAGCCGACTATCAACACGCTCTCCAACGTACCACCGGTATCTCCTATATACTGTCACCAGGCACGACAAGTCTGCCTAGTATCGTACCTCGAACAACGTACAAGCTACGTACATCTACCCATCAATCAGACTACAACTACAACTACAACAAAAATGACGACCTAGGTTGTAGGCAATCACGTTTCAATAATGGAGTCCATTTGCCCAATCTCGGACTAGGCAAATCGAAACTCCAACCCACCATCTATTTCCAGATCCGAATCCGAATTCGCAATTTCGTAAGAAATCCCGAATTCAAACCCAGAACTCATATCCATAACCATGTCCAAATCCGAATCCGAAATCATCATTCCTTAAGCTAGCATTTGGAATAACCATTCCGAACCCAAATCCATAAATGGAATCCACAGTCAAGCTCTAGAATCAAATCCTGAATCGTCACCCAGAATCCGATTCCAAAACTCGAAATCTCGTTCACATCTACCGAGACGTACCAAAACTGAACCTCTCAGTTACCTGCTCAACCGATTACCCTATTACAATCGATTGACTTCATAGGGAAGCCAATCCCAACATCAACACAACACTAGGTCTGATAAAATCCGACCTCGTCAGACACCTACTCGCTCGAGTAACAAGCCATATGAGATTTACCTCGAAAAGAAGTTCAGTCCCATCATGCTCCACTCAAACATCCCAATAAGAGTGATAAACTCTCCACCTATCTGGATCATCAAGAGCACGATCCAGATCCATAACGATACCCAAAGTCCTAAACCAATTCCCACATCTAAACAGATTAGTCAACAACGAGACACGTCGAGACTGTGGGTTCTCACTGACTACCTCGTATGGATCCTTGGCATTCCACCTAGGAAAAACCAAAGATGATCCAACACGATGACATCAAAACTCATCCTACGTGAATGCAACCAAAACTTGCTGCACTCACCACGCCACGTAATCCAACATCATCTGCCACCAAGTAGAAAATGAGAAATCTGAGTCACCTAATACACGATCAGTGTACTAGTCATACAACCATCATCTGCATACCCAATACCAATGCGGATAACCCGCATTCCTCTCGTCACCTCAATCGCAACCTTTCGTGATTCCGATGTTCCAACCATATCGGAACCATCACACTCGGACATCATCCACGTGTCCCCCTTTTTTACTATTTGCGGACACTTGCCCATTTACGGCCGTATATGTACCTCTCGACTAGAGAGTCACAACAGACCCCTACTGTGATCTGCAGTCAAATCTCTGCATGCCACCATATCTGGCCAATCCTGACCAATTTTGACCAACTGGTCGCTAAACCCTGTGACAGCTCGAGTCTGACCAACCGGTCACTAATACCCCACGATAGTACTCGATTCTCATGTCTCAACTACCGCTGGATCCAATCCAGTCCGTCACTATCTGTGATCCACTCCCGAACCACAGATACTGAACATATAAGTAACTCGATGGAGTCACATCCCGACTCGTGACTCACCGTCATCACAATCACCGGCACCAGCACCAGCGCTAGTACCAGCGCCAACGCACTGTCATCAACACTAGTATCAATATCAGCATCGGCACACCATTTGCAAAACCGACAACCCTGGATCTCCGCTCATACTGAACGACGATCCCGTACCTCTACTCATATTGGAGAAACTCTGTCTCCCTCGTACCCGACAACTCTGGGTACAGTCACTGTAACGACCCGTCCCGAATATCGGGATTTAATAATATTTAATTGTGATTTACTAATCTGGGATTAGTTGGGCGATTTCGGACGAATTGTGCAAAATGACCGTTTTACCCCTAGGCGTGGGCAAAACGTTGACTTTTAATTCGGATGGTCAGATGGACTTTGACCGATGACCGTGACGTAGTTCGTGACGTCACGAGTTCATAGACAGGTGGCACGTTCGATTCCGACGTTCGTGGTGAAAGTTATGATGTACGGAAGTGCAAGGGCATTTTCGTAATTTGACTTAAATGGGGCCAAATGTTGACTTTTTGATCGGGAGGTCCGATGGCCGAGGGCCAAGGACCGTTAGGAAGGTCTCGATGCCCTGAGTTCGTAGACAGGCGGCACGCATCAATCGGAGTCCGTATGACCGAGTTACGGGTTAGGATGCGTGGGGGGCATTTTGGTAATTTTCTGCACAAGGGCAGAATCGTAATTTCACACGGGGGGTACTGTTTCATTGAACAGCCGTGAAGGTGGATGCTTTGTGCGATCGATCCCACAATTTGTTTATCAATTAATTGAGTTAATTGGGTCAGTTTGAGGTGGAATTGCACATGTGATGGTGCTGGCAATCGATCACAAGAACGTGGGCACCATTTTATTGTGTTTTCGGGTCAGTGCAGGGGATCTGTACAAAGTGGATTAAGGACGGTTTTGAGTGCTTTTAAGGACTGAGTTGGATTGTTAGAATTGAGAGTGAGTCGAGAGGGTCACTCTGTGATTGAGAATGAAAGGAATGAGTGTAATTGATGCTGGAATTCTCTGAAAAACCCGAAACTGGGTTCTGGGAAATTCAAATTCGAACTTCCAGTTTTAGGCTAGCCCAAGCCTAATTGATGATGGATTGAGCTTTCTGGAACTTCAACGTGTCGAACCAGATCAAATGGGGCAAGCTTTGGGGCTCCTAGGGTCGTGGACGGACGAGGTGGACGGCCGGAAAACTCAAGCTTGAGTTGTGGTGATTGAGGTAATGTCGTGTTCAATTAATCATGCTAATTGGTTCGTGTTAGTCCTTATATGCTTCATATGAAGTTAATTTGACAATGGTTGAGGATTGATGGAGTTTTGGTGATTGACCCGTTTTGGGTGATCACGGGTTGATGGCTTGATTAGGGAATGGTTGATGTTGATCGATGTCACAGAACTGAAATTCATATGCTAATGATTGTTTTAGGATCAAGAACGGATTGAATTGATGTCGAATTGGGTGTGATTGAACCAGATCCTATCGCGGGTAATTAGACCCGTTTACCAGACAAACAGGTGAAGGTGGTGACTGTAGCAGTCACTGTAGCAGGCGCGTGGCTTTCACGCGCAGCCACTCACGGCGGCGCGTGACGGCACGTGGGTACGAATCTCGAGGTGAGGTCAACATGACTATTGTCCTATACAATGTAATGAACATTTTGGGATTGGTTTCGTGTCGATCGGACACCGTCTCGATATTGTTCGGGATGTCCGAAGGTTTCAAATCCAGTTTAAAAATACGTAAAAATTCGGGAAAATTACGGGACTTGAATAGAATGTTAATGAAGGGGTTAGTAATCCTCTAATGTGATTTGGACAGGATTGGGAGTCCCGGTGATAGTGGTGTGGCCCGGGAAGGCCTATGGCACGCGTATCGAGGCACTCGGTTAAAAGGTCTGTGAGTGGACATTGGTTTCATAAATTCGATGCATGCATAACTGTTTTATGATTGTTATAATTATGATTAAATGATTTACTTTGGATATCGGTGAATTTAAAATGATTTCACGTATTTCGAGGTGAATTACGTATTTGCACGTAAACTGAGGTTTTCTGGATTTGCACCGATTTCCATAAATATGGTTGGATATGATTTCATGAAACGGTTACGAACTTAAATAATGTAAAATCGGGCCAGGGGCCCAGTTGAACTATGAAATCGGGCCAGGGGCCCAGTTAACATGTGGATCGGGCCAGGGGCCCACTTAACTTGTGAAATCGGGTCAGGGGCCCAGTTGATTTCTACATGTGATTGCGGGTCGGGGACCCTAAAATGGAATTGAATAAATGTTTCCTGGTTTACATTTTATATATGTTCACATGCTGGAATCTATAAATGGTTTGATGATGTTTCGGTCATGGCACGTTTCACGGTTTTGGGCATGAGACCCGTTTGATGAAATGTAGCGATCGGTTCGGATTTTACCTTTGTATACCTATATGTTTTGCATGTGGATATCGATAAAATGTATTTAGTACTGCACTGTATAGATCCTTCTATATGATACTGTCTCCTCCGGATGAGGTACCCCGGAGAGGTCACGGACGTCTAGTACGTCCAGCGTCTATGACGCTAAGCATCGGGGATGCTGTACCCGAACGGGGTTCGGGGATTGAACTCGGAAATTGAGACCCGAGTGGCACGCGTAGCCTTGTGATTGTGACCTTATTGACGTCAGGGACGTCAGACATCAGGGATGTCGGATTGGAGTGTATAGTGCAGTGGCTAAAATTATGGTTATGGTTTATATTATATGCCTTATGGTTCATATTACTGGATTTTTGAAATAACTCTTGGATTGACTTTTGGAAATTGAAACTATGCTTTGGTTTCCGGGCTAAGGCCCTAATGGTTATTTCTAAAAAAAATGTGTGATCATTGGTTTTTGGCGCATGCATATGGTTTTACTGAGGGGAATAAATGTCTTATAAATGTTTTAAATAGACTTGTTTATTTTCGTCCACTCACAGCTTTTGTTTTCAATGCCCTTCAGGTTGATTCCGGATGCGACTGCAGCAGAGACTTGAGCATCGCACACCTCCTCCATCGATCCTTACGCACTCTGGAAGCCGTTTGGGCAGTGGCAATAGGTTATCCCTTGTCTGACACCTCTTGTTAGACGGGAGCATGGCACATCCCATGGTAATCCTAGGGGGATTGGGATGGGTCGTGTCAAGTGGTATCAGAGCAGGTTTTGCTCTTTTGTGCGCGAAGGACGAGGGTGTGATGTCTCTTTGGGCTGCTGTTCCGTTGTCAACCTGATTGATAGTTTTGGATTTGAGTAGTGGATTGGGTGTATTTGGCCCGATACGCCGTGCATTGATGCGATTCAACGCAAGTGGGGTTGTATACGATTAACTGGTAATGTGGGACCGTCGGTTCGGTCATGTGATTATGGATTGTTGTGCCACTGGGCACAGCTGGGTTCAGGGAACCCCATTGGAATAATATTATGGAAAAACGAAACTCAATTGAGTATTGGTCTATGTTTTGGACCCCGGTAGTGTTGGCTAGTGTGCGGGGTGTTGGTGCATCGGAGTTAGCCGATGACCTTCGTGGTGGAACCCACGATGGAACCCACGTTGAGTTGACAATTGGATTGGATTTGACGTCTATACGATGTCAGGACTGCGGGGTCGGTCAGGTTGTGGGTTTTACTGCAAAAGGCAGTCGGGTTCGGTGGAACCCTAGGGTGTGATTTTGGAACCCTAACTTGTAATTGATGGGCTGGAAAAGTGAACCTTAAATGAGAACTTGTGCTGCGACGTGCGGCTGAGGTCTTGGATGACCATGTGGATGACTCTAGTGAGTCTTATGGGTTTCGATCTACGGATACGGGTATGAAATATGGAATCCCGTGTTGGATCGAATATTAGTGTGATGTGTGGATACGGATCTTGACAGCGATGACTGTTGGTCGACAGTTGTGTCGAGATGACTGGCTATCGAGGGTATTTTGTGTGGCTTTCACACTTGAGGATCAAGGGATGTTCAGGGAACGTCCATTATCCTGATGTGCCAGTGGTCAAATTGGAGGTACCCATAGTCGTGGGGTACGAGTGTTGTTACGGGATCATCGTTCGTAATGAACGGAGATCCAGGGTAACAACTTTGCACACAGTGTGCTAGCATGGGTGTTCGTGGGCTAGTGTGGATGTTCGTGTGCTATGTATGGATGTTGGTATGGTGATACCTTTATGCCAATACTGGTATGGATGCCTGTGTGCTGATACTAGTGTTGATGATGGTGCGTTGGTGCTGGTACTAGCGCTGGTGCTGGTGACAGTAGTTGTGATGAAGATGAGCCACCAGTGGGGGTGTGACTCAGCGGTGGTTGAGTCTTGGACTGGATGGGATCCAGTGGAGGGCGTGATGTGTTGGGATAAGTCCTAACAGGTATATGAGGACAAGTGATGAATGGATATTAAGGTATGATTGAAAATTTGGGGAATCTAGGGATGATGTTCCCTTTGTCACGAGAATTGGTGGATTTGGAGTTGTTGTCAGCTCCGAGATTGGTAAGATTGTTTACTTCTTATATCCCCTGAGAGTACAAGGAAATTGTTGAGATTGGAAAAACCGGGGAAAACCATTCGTGGTATTGATGTGGGATTTTGTGATTGTGAATCACTTGGAACCTGAGGATTGAACCTGTTAAGGTTGAGATGTGAGACGAAGGCTGTATGGTATGCACATCCAGGCAGAGTTGAGGAAATTTCCGTTCGGAATCGGGGTGTGTGCATACATGATTATTGGCGGACGTGAGGTCCGAGTAATGAATTGATTTTGGACACGTGGTGGTCCAAGTGAGGTATGGACGTGGGCAGTCCAGTGGCTGGACTTGACATCTCATTGGGAGCATGTCTGTTCCCAACATGGTTGGAACTCCCGTTTCGGGGAGAGTTGTGATTAGGAGACGAGAGGAGTGCTCGTTTCCGCATCGGTGATTGGTATTTCGAAGTCATTGGGGTTGACTTCATATTTTCCTGCCGTGGAAGATGATGATTGTTGCTACCAGTACGTTGAGCGTGCATTGGTGGGTGGACCCATGTTTGGCTTAGGTTCATTGGACACAAGAAGTTGTGTATGAATTTGGATTTGGTGGTGAAATGCGAGGTCATCTCTCCACCAAGGGAAATTTGGCGAAGGATTCAATTGAGGGTGTAAGGCCCTACGATCAGCTTCCAGATGGATTGTTAGCTGTGTGAGCATGTGTGGATCCTAGGTGGATCTGATTTGTGATGTTGTCGAATTTGGTCGATGTGACGATCTAGGATCGTGATGTTACTTGTCGGGTGACGTAGTGTTGGATCTAGGTCGTGATCGTGATGATCCAGATTGGATGAGAGTTTATCACTCTTACCTTGGTATGAGTCGTAAATGACGGGACTGAACTTCTTTTCGGAGTGAGTCCATATGGTTTACTACTCGGTTGAGTAGGTTTCCGATGTGGTCGGATTTTTGTCAACCTTTGACGTGTGGATGTTGGGATTGGCTTCCCTATGAAGTCAATCGAGTGTTTTGGACAGGCAACCGATAGATTCGGTTATGTTACGTCTTGATGGACGTAAACGAGATTTTGGGTTTTGGAATCGGATTTCTGGGTGACGATTCAGGATTCGATTGCGAAGCTCGAAAATAGATTACTGGATTTGGGTACGGAATGATTATTCCAATGCTAGCTTACGGAGTAATGATTTCGGATTCGGATTTGGAAATGGATTAAAAATATGATGTCTGGGTTCGGGTTCGGTACGAAATTGCGAATTCGGATTCGGAATTGGAACTAGATGATGGGTGGAGTTCGGGTTATCCCGTGATGGTTTGGGCAATTGTACTCCATTATTGGAACGTGTTTGGCTATGACCTGGGTGGTTATAGGCAGATTGATGGATTGAGGTGCGTACAGGGTACGTTGTACGAGGATTGATACTGGTTAGGCTGAGTGGTGCCTAATGGCGGTACATGGGATGTACCCGAGGTGTGCGATTGAACGTGTTGGTAATCGGCTTGATTCCGATATCATTTGGTTGGTTTTGATTGTGGACTGGACATTGGATACTGTGCGCCGAGCAGAGTGATTTTGTCGGGTTCAGTGATTGTATGAGCAGGTGCTCTTAGCCATGGTTGGCTAGTGGAACCCTAGTTTTGAGATGTGTGATCACTGCTGGGCTGGTATTCGATGTGTTCCAGTTACACCACTTGATTTTGCAAGTTGATGGTATACGTACACTCAGGATGAGTGAATTGGTGGTCTGAGTAACCACGAGTAGCCTTGTGTGACTTGATCACACCGTGATTTCCCAGCGTCTTGGTTCGCTGAGAGAGTCGGCGGTTATGGACATTGAGATTAATTTGTGTCGCAGGTTTGGGTTTGCCCTGCGAATTGAGATCATGTGGTTGATCTTACACTACATCGAGAGTGATGTAGTACGTGGTGTTGTCACTAACTGGCTGATGGTTGGAGCTTTACCAGGGTGGTAAAACTTTGTGGTGACAGTTTGAACTGGTGGTGTCAGCTTGGACTGACAAATGAGATTTGGTGACTCCCAATGGGAGCAAATGTAAGGATTTATTGGCAATGGAAGGGAACCGTTTAGCTGAAGGAGTCAGCTAAATGGTTATGCGATTTTATCGCGGATCAGGTGATCATTTCCACTCGCGGTGGTCGAGTGTTGTTGCTATTATGACGTATGACTGTGATGGGATCTCTGGGTACAGACGAGACTGGTGTTGTTCCAGTAAGTGGGTGTACAGGTGTACACAGGTGTGAGGTCGAAATGTTTCCCACAAGGTGGTTGTGGAATAAGGTTGTTGGTAATTTCGAGGACGAAATTCTTTAAGGAGGGAAGGTTGTAACGACCCGTCCCGAATATCGGGATTTAATAATATTTAATTGTGATTTAGTAATCTGGGATTAGTTGGGCGATTTCGGACGAATTGTGCAAAATGACCATTTTGCCCCTGGGCGTGGGCAAAACGTTGACTTTTAATTTGGATGGTCAGATGGACTTTGACCGATGACCGTGACGTAGTTCGAGACGTCACGAGTTCATAGACAGGTGGCACGTTCGATTCCGACGTTCGTGGTGAAAGTTATGATGTACGGAAGTGCAAGGGCATTTTCGTAATTTGACTTAAATGGGGCAAATGTTGACTTTTTGATCGGGAGGTCCGATGGCCGAGAGCCAAGAACCGTTAGGAAGGTCTCGATGCCCTGAGTTCGTAGACAGGCGGCACGCATCAATCGGAGTCCGTATGACCGAGTTACGGGTCAGGATGCGTGGGGTGCATTTTGGTAATTTTCTGCACAAGGGCAGAATCGTAATTTCACACGGGGGGTACTGTTTCATTGAACAGCCGTGAAGGTGGATGCTTTGTGCGATCGATCCCACAATTTGTTTATCAATTAATTGAGTTAATTGGGTCAGTTTGAGGTGGAATTGCACATGTGATGGTGCTGGCAATCGATCACAAGAACGTGGGCACCATTTTATTGTGTTTTCGGGTCAGTGCAGGGGATCTGTACAAAGTGGATTAAGGACGGTTTTGAGTGCTTTTAAGGACTGAGTTGGATTGTTAGAATTGAGAGTGAGTCGAGAGGGTCACTCTGTGATTGAGAATGAAAGGAATGAGTGTAATTGATGCTGGAATTCTCTAAAAAACCCGAAACTGGGTTCTGGGAAATTCAAATTCGAACTTCCGGTTTTAGGCCAGCCCAAGCCTAATTAATGATGGATTGAGCTTTCTGGAACTTCAACGTGTCGAACCAGATCAAATGGGGCAAGCTTTGGGGCTCCTAGGGCCGTGGACGGACGAGGTGGACGGCCGGAAAACTCAAGCTTGAGTTGTGGTGATTGAGGTAATGTCGTGTTCAATTAATCATGCTAATTGGTTCGTGTTAGTCCTTATATGCTTCATATGAAGTTAATTTGACAATGGTTGAGGATTGATGGAGTTTTGGTGATTGACCCGTTTTGGGTGATCACGTGTTGATGGCTTGATTAGGGAATGGTTGATGTTGATCGATGTCACAGAACTGAAATTCATATGCTAATGATTGTTTTAGGATCAAGAACGGATTGAATTGATGTCGAATTGGGTGTGATTGAACCGGATCCTATCGCGGGTAATCAGACCCGTTTACCAGACAAACGGGTGAAGGTGGTGACTGTAGCAGTCACTGTAGCAGGCGCGTGGCTTTCACGCGCAGCCACTCACGGCAGCGCGTGACGGCGCATGGGCACGAATCTCGAGGTGAGGTCAACATGTCTTTTGTCCTATACAATGTAACGAACATTTTGGGATTGGTTTCGTGCCGATCGGACACCGTCTCGATATTGTTCGGGATGTCCGAAGGTTTCAAATCCAGTTAAAAATACGTAAAAATTCGGAAAAATTACGGGACTTGAATAGAATGTTAATGAAGGGGTTAGTAATCCTCTAATGTGATTTGGACAGGATTGGGAGTCCCGGTGATAGTGGTGTGCCCGGGAAGGCCTTTGGCACGCGTATCAAGGCACTCGGTTAAAAGGTCTGTGAGTGGACATTGGTTTCATAAATTCGATGCATGCATAACTGTTTTATGATTGTTATAATTATGATTAAATGATTTACTTTGGATATCGGTGAATTTAAAATGATTTCACGTATTTCGAGGTGAATTACGTATTTGCACGTATACCGAGATTTTTTGGATTTGCACCGATTTCCATAAATATGGTTGGTTATGATTTCATGAAACGGTTACGAACTTAAATAATGTAAAATCGGGCCAGGGGCCCAGTTGAACTATGAAATCGGGCCAGGGACCCAGTTAACATGTGGATCGGGCCAGGGGCCCAGTTAACTTGTGAAATCGGGCTAGGGGCCCAGTTGATTTCTACATGTGATTGCGGGTCGGGGACCCTAAAATGGAATTGAATAAATTTTTCCTGGTTTACATTTTATATATGTTCACATGCTGGAATCTATAAATGGTTTGATGATGTTTCGGTCATGGCACGTTTCACGGTTTTGGGCATGAGACCCGTTTGATGAAATGTAACGATTGGTTCGGATTTTACCTATGTATACCTATATGTTTTGCATGTGGATATCGATAAAATGTATTTAGTACTGCACTGTATAGATCCTTCCATATGATACTGTCTCCTCCGGATGAGGTACCCCGGAGAGGTCACGGACGTCTAGTACGTCCAGCGTCTATGACGCTAAGCATCGGGGATGCTGTACCCGAACGGGGTTCGGGGATTGAACTCGGAAATTGAGACCCGAGTGGCACGCGTAGCCTTGTGATTGTGACCTTATTGACGTCAGGGATGTCAGACATCAGGGATGTCGGATTGAAGTGTATAGTGCAGTGGCTAAAATTATGGTTATGGTTTATATTATATGCCTTATGGTTCATATTACTGGATTTACGAAATAACTCTTGGATTGACTTTTGGAAATTGAAACTATGCTTTGGTTTCCGGGCTAAGGCCCTAATGGTTATTTCTAAAAAAAAATGTGTGATCATTGGTTTTTGTCGCATGCATATGGTTTTACTGAGGGGCATAAATGTCTTATAAATGTTTTAAACAGACTTGTTTATTTTCGTCCACTCACAGCTTTTGTTTTCAATGCCCTTCAGGTTGATTCTGGATGCGACTGCAGCAGAGACTTGAGCATCGCACACCTCCTCCATCGATCCTTACGCACTCTGGAAGCCGTTTGGGCAGTGGCAATAGGTTATCCCTTGTCTGACACCTCTTGTCAGATGGGAGCATGGCACATCCCATGGTAATCCTAGAGGGATTGGGATGGGTCGTGTCAGTCACCCTGACAACTCATGCGAGAAAATGAAACGTCCCCTGAACGTCCCCGATTCCCAACAACCATATCTACGACCACTCTCGGTAGTAGCGCCTGCCACAAACTCATGCAGACATAACTACCAGACATCGCTATTGAGATTCGCCTCCAACGGAATCAACCGCACGTATTAACCACTCCGAATCCCACTCAGGGATTCCATCGACAAGTACCAACCCTGATAACTTGTCCAACCGAACTCTAACCAGTCGTACTCCGACTAACCCAAATGTCGTCTACCAGGTCGCCCACGACCTTAGTTGCACCAACTGTCCATCACAACTAAAGTAGCACGACAACCAACTAGGTCTAACCGATAAGTACAACCCCGACTGCGAAGTGCAGTCCCAACACAGGCTGACCTGACTAGACCGACTAACGAATCCAAATCTGAATAGTCGTCCAAGTCAAACCACTCGTCAACTCACATTTCTGAACCATACACCCAAGGCAGGGTTCCACGATCACACCTAGTATTCCACCGAACCCAACTGCATAAGGTAGTACAATCCATAATCTGACCGACTACGCGGTCTTGACATCGAAAAGACGTCAATCCAATCCTACTAACTATCGTATCGGCACCCCAAATATCAGGTTGATCACAAACTGTAGCCCATTGAGATATCACATCCTCGACCCGTGTACATATTCCAAGAGCTCCTCGGTTGCTCGAATGGAGACAACCCCGCTCTAATAAGCATCCTACGAGCAATCCTATGCTCTGATACCACGTTGACAGGACCCATCCCAATCCCCCCCGGGATTAGTGCGGGATGACCCTGCTCCCGTCTGACACGAAGTGTCAGACAAGGGATATTTCCGACCTTTGCCCTCCCGGGCTATCAGAGTATGCCAGGATCCGGAGGAGGTATGTGATATCTCGGTCTCTACTACAGTCCACATCGGATGTCAACCTGAAGGGCAGTCAAAACATTAAAAACTGTGAGTGGACAAAACAAGAGTTTGTAAAAACATTTTAACGAGAAGACATTTGTACCCTTCACTAAAAAGCATGCATGCATTGGAAAACCATTTAACTAAAGAAACCATATGTGGGAACTAAGCCCAAATCAGATATAAACCAAGGTCGAAAGGACCACAATGAAATCGACCATACGGGCCACTGCCCAAATCCATAAGGGACTCGGCCCCAAACCATAAAGAACCAACTATACGGGCCATTGCCCAAAACCTGTGTAAACACATATCATATATCTCATATAGCATACATCATATATACATATAATTCACACAACCAATCCTGTCACGGTTTCCAAAGCTACGCGCGTGCTACCCAGGTCTCAATCCGAGTCTTCTCAAAGTCAAGATCAATGTCCGTAGACCACTGACCCTACCCGAGGTAATAGTAATCATAGCCTTCCTGAGAGTAAGGAACCCAACTGGGGGGTGACTCCACTCAGTCGGTGCTCCGTGACTACTCCGGGGTCCACCCAGGCCAACGACCTTCCCCGGAGGAGATAATAGAAGTAAAGGAAGGTAGATGAACATATATATACATAACATAAACATTCATGACCGGTTCCCCTGAACCGTCATGATCCATAATATCCATAATCAGGTAACATGCCGGTTCCCATAAACCGTCATGTACCGTAATAACATAACCGAGGTAACATGCCGGTTCCCATAAACCGTCATGTACCGTAATAACCAACAAGGGTTCATGCCGGTTCCCATAAACCGTCATGAACCATGATACCATAACAAGGTTCCCTGACCTGAAATCAAAACCGTAAAGTGACTGGGTCTCGTGCCCAAACATAAGACATCAACTGGGCACCGTTCCCGAAATCCGAGGTCATATGCCCGAGACAAAACCAAATGGGTCTCATACCCGAGTTTATCCTTTTGAAATTCAAATCCAGTTCATTTAAATCAATACAGACCCGTACAAACACCGTATAAGGTCGAAACCTTGAAATACGTGCTTATATGTAACCACATACAAATGCATCCATGGCATTACAAACAAGCATTTAAAACATATAATAAACATTTATGCATGCACCAATTTAGAAAACAAGGTCCACTCACAGACCGTCCGAGCTGCCGCCTCGATTTGCGTGCCATTCGGCTCCCCGAGCGGATCACCATCACCGGGACTCCCAAACCTGTCCAAATTTTAATAGAAGGTTAATAACTACTTAATTAACCTCCCATCAAAGCCCCGTAATTTTCCCGAACTTTTAACTGTTTTTAAGCCGACCCTAAACCTTCCGACACCCCGAAAACTATCGAAACGATGTCCGATTGACGCGAGACCAGTCCCAAAATCTTCGTTACATCGAATAGAAGATTTCCCGTATTGGACACTTTCCCAAATTACTGTTCACGCGCCCTCACGCACCCCAAGAAAGTCGAACACACTGTTCATCGACACCAACCTCCAGCAGACCGGTTTTACTGTTCATGGCCGGTTCACCTGGTTTGGCCGGTCCAACTGGACCGGCGTGACCGGTTCACAGCCCTAGACACCCCATTTTTCATCCTAGTTCTTCCTTTTTGGTTCCTTTCATCCTATTTTGATGTTTTCTATCCATTCCAATCCTTAAACGCAACCGAAAACGTCTAAATCCTATGGTTCGATTTTGAACCAAACGGTTCAAGTTTTCCAAAACTCTCCCATGGCTGCCCAGCCATCCCAAGCTTCCTTAAACCTTCCTAACATGTCCCTAGCAACCTAATGGACTCATTAAAACCATTAAAAACCAACCATAACATCAAAAATGGAAAAATGGATCAAAATGGACTTACCGTGAACCTCACGGGTTCTTCCTCCCCTCGCCGCCGTGGACGGCGGTTCTGGCCGCCCAGCAACCTCCTAAGGCTCCCTGGTCCTCTGCCTGGTCATGGGTGAAGAGTGGATGGGTTTTGGGTTGCACGGATGGGAGGAAAATAGGTGAGATCGGGTGGGTGTTTTGTGTGTGTTTGAAATGGAGAAAGGAAATGCACGGGAAAAGGAAGATGCATGAATGAATGAAGTTGTCTAGTGGATGGGTGACACTTGTCACTCATCCATAGGGCAGGGATTAAATATCTGGGCCCCCGCTAAGTCCAAAAGTTAACTCGTTTTATAATTCGTGCAATAGTGCACTTGAACTTCCGTGAACCGTAACTTCACCGTCAAACGTCCAAATTCGATGTACCGCCTGTCTATGGATTCGTATCGTCCTTATTTACGTAACGGTCTTCGGTCCTCGGCCATCGGACCTCTTGGTCAAAAAGTCAACATTTGACTCCATTTAACCAAAATTACCAAAATGCCCCTAAACTTTCGAACGTCATAACTTCCTCCTCGAACGTCGGAATTGAACGTGCCACCTGTCTATGAACTCGTGATGTCACGAACTACATCACGGTCATCGGTCAAAGTCCATTTGACCGTCCGATTTAAAAGTCAACGTTTTGCCACCACTAGGGGCAAAACGGTCATTTTGCATCGTTCGTCCGATTTCGCTCTACTAATCACGGATTAGCCTCACTAATCGTGATTTGTCACTAATCTAATCCTGGAATTTGGGACGGGTCGTTACATCTACTATTCTGCTAAATTTCAATTTCTACAATATAATATTTATGAATCTACTAAACCAGCAACTAAGGAGTCTGATGTGCCTTGCTTGTTCGTGGCTAGAGTATTGTTATGCCTTGCTTGTTCGCGGTTCTGACGTGTGCACACATGGGTTATCCTACGGAACTCCAATTACCTTTTTTTGTGGATTTTATTTCTTCCATTACCATATTTTTTATTATTTCACTCAGTTTTATGAATTTTTTTATCTGTGCAAAACAAATTTGTAAACCTATACACTCACCCTCTACGCGTTTGGGAAGGGGCAATAGTTTTTGGCCAATAGAATATGGCAGTGTACTCACGTGCATACACAAATTTCTTAACATGTGAACTTGTCCTTTGTGTTATTCAGGTTCGAATTTTTGCTGCTCAAGCTCTTACAACTATGGCAATAAGGTCTAGTGAGCCTTTTCGGCTACAGATCTATGAATTTTTACACACATTAGCACAGGGTGGAGTGCAATCTCAATTTTCTGAGATGCATCTCAATAATGGGGAAGATCAAGGAGCTAGTGGCACATGTCTTAGAGTTCTAATCAGTCCCATGATAGAGGTTCTTGATGAAATGTATAGAGCACAAGATGATTTGATCAAGTAAGTGATACAAAACTCACCCATAAAAAGGAAAAGAAAATTGTAAAAATAATATGTTCATCAAATGTATCATTCTGCTTTCGTTATTCAGCATTAGTTTGTTGTGTGGGTAATTAGGGAAATACGCAACCATGACAATGCTAATAAGGAATGAACAGATGAAGAGCTTAAGAAACTATATGAAACTCATGAGAGGTTGCTTGATCTTGCTTCGCTGTGTTGTTACGTTCCTAGAGCAAAGTATCTGCCTTTGGGGCCAATAAGGTATAGATTCATGTATAGCACTTGTGTCTTTGATTTGATCGATATCATGCATTGTATTTCGAAGGACATGAGCTGGAACTGTTTTTTTTTTTCCTTTTTGTGTGTAATAGTTGTTCCTAAACATGCTGATACAGTTTCTAGTTCATTTAGCTACCCAGAAGAATAATGCCTGCCATTTGTATCAATTCTTTACTTAGAATAGTTGACTTGAGTTTTCTACCTTTATCTCTCTATTATATGGGTAAAAACAAGTTCATCAGTGATTTACTTATATGCATAAGGTCAGTTTCTTATTGACCTTTCTTTTTCAGGGACAATTTCGATGCACATATACTTTCTTCTCATGCTAAATGACATGCCTGATAACCAAGGTTGAAAATGTCAATGTCAGTTGAAATATGGTTTTCCAAAATTTAAGGAATTGGTGAAAATATAAGTAAATATAGAAAATTGCGTTGAAACATGAAAATCTTAATCTTGAATAAATATTTGGCATGATATCGTTATTATATTATCCAAATACATGTGTATAAAAACTCCCTAATCGATATACTCGTGCAGTGAATGTAGAAAAAAAAATTAGTATGATTCTTGTGTAAGCATTCTAAGGATGTCCCTTTATAAGCATGATACAAGTCATTTTTTGTTGAAATTTTAACCCCTAACTGATCTTGTTTTTCGATAGACTCTGGTTTTATGCGAATAATTAAGATGATGATATGCGAATATGCGGAATAATAGATGAAAAATCAAGTAAGGACACCACACATAAACACAAAGAATTTAGCAATGTTCGGTAACTTTGCCTATGTCATCGTGTGATCTCCTTGAGAGAATCACTAGCACCATGGTGATACCAAAGATTGCAAGAACTTATTGAAAACCCTATGCTAATCCCCAAACCCTTGCTCTTGATCTCTCAATCACTCTTAGCAGGTGAACATGTCCATCTACTAATAGGTATCTTTTGATTGGGTATGCTATTTTCACTTTGAATGTTCAGCTAAAAGATTGGATTTTGGAAATAGTGTCTACTGGATACGTTTTGATGAAGAATTTTCTGAAAATGTATGTTTACTTATATGCTTTATGTAAATTTATACGTTTTGATTGACCTTCTTGAGCAGCAAACATTATATGTCTCAACCATGGATCTGAAAGTTACTTGCCTAAATCAGGTGACGTTTCTCATTTCTTTATGTAATAGTAGGGAGGGTATCGAATAGATAGCTTATTGAACTTCATTTCTTAATCCAGAGACTTCTTACATGCAAAATATACATGGACAAAGAAAGGTGAAGGCATCAAGAGTTGTTGGCATTCATTCCTAGAAATCACAAGCGCTACATTTTAAAGCAAAACCAAATAGTGACTTGGCATATGTTTATAGAAGAATTTTGTATTTCCTTTTAAACCATCTTCATTGCTTATTAGAATAATTTTTGTCATGGATTTATGTGGGTTTTGGAAATTTGAATAAGTATACGTTGGGATGGTGTGATAAGTATAATTTATACTAATTTTCTTTGCCAAGTTGCTATCTATGAATTATTCTCTTTGAGTTTTAATATATTTTCTTTTCTATTGAAATCCCATGTTTAAATTGGTTCCCTTGTTCTTATTGAATCTACTCTACAATATATATATATATATATATATATAATAAGTATTGAATTTGAAAATGGAAATTTAAAAGAATTACATATTGAATGATAAAAAATAAAATAAAAATTAAAATGAGGACACACAAAGCATGCAGTGAATAGAAGGGTGTCAAAGTTTTTAAGGCCTGCAATGTGCGTCATGAATAGATGGTAGAATTGTTTTTAGGGCGTGCGATGCATGCCTTCAATATGAGTATTTAGGGTGTGCATTGTGCGCCTTAAAAGAGTATTTAGGGCGTACAATGTGTGCCTTAAAAGAGTATTTAGGGCATGCATCATGCGCCTTAAATTTTAGCATTTAGGGCGCAGAATGTGTGCTTAGAATAATAAACGTTTTTTACGGGATGACCTTTTAAGGCGCGCGTTTGCGCACCCTAAAATCCCTTTTTACGACATGCATTGCGCGCCTTAAAAGCCCTATTTTGGTGTACTGAAATATCTCAAGTAGATGCATTATTTAAAAGATATAATTATTAGTTAATTAATATATTTAATTAATGTGCCTTAATTACATTCCAATAATGACTTCATCAAAAGTAAAGTTGTTATTATATAAATTATGAGTTATTTGATAGCTCCACAATTTTTGGACGAATTATGATTCCATATATAGAATAAAATTGATCTCGAGAGTTGTGGACAATGAGCAATGAGAACTCGCTAGCCATTGTTTGGACTTATTAGGCTTGTTGTTCCTCTATAGGGTTTATCGTACTAATTTATACTTGGATTTTCCTCGATAAATTGGTGGTTTGGCCCAGATTCTCCTTGGATCTGGTGTGTTGTTGGGTTGTTCTTCAGTCAAGGTTGTTAAAATTGTTTTGATTGGGTGCTTGGTGTATCCCTACTTTGTTTAGTTCTTTTTTGAATTATTGTCAGTCGTGGACTCTTTATTTATGAGTTTGTGATTTTCCCATGGCTGTTCTTGCTTTCATCCGGGTTATGCCCATGCAAATTTATAATATATTTTTTTTAATGAGGAAGAGATCAAGCACGGATTAGTGTGTGTGTGCATGTGTCGCAAGGACCTGTCACATGAAATGTCAATTGCAGGGTGCCCTGGTGGGTACATATTAGGGTACACTTTAATATCTCTTGTGTCGGCTCTCAATTAAATTACCTAGCTATCAGCTTCAGGTTGTCTTCAACGTGATCAAATTAATGCATGCAAACCCCTTTAGTCTTCATCATCAACGTCACTTGATATTCAGTCTTTACGGAAAGGAAAAAAAAATGATCACGCTTCATTTTCTTTTGGTGAAGATAGCCTTTTTGATATTTTAATCGAGTTAACAGCTGATTTGATATTATAACAACTGTGAAAATAATCTAAGGTCATATTTGTATAAATTTGAAAAATCTATATATATTTAAATGAAGTTTCCTTTTAAGTAACTAGAAATACAAAACATTTGATAAGCTTAAACATTACTATAAATTTAGACACATATATTAATAATTAATGCAGGCGCCGTAGCATGCAGTTCGTAGAACTATAATTGAAACATATATCACTATTTTAGTTGAAGTGTCAGTCGTGCGAATGCTGATGAATGATGACCCAAGTCTCTATATGAGCCACACCAATTCCCTCTCTTAAGCTTAATTACTAGCCTTCAAATGCTTAATTTGTTGGACTTGTTTAGAACTTGGGGAAATAACATGATTGAGTTGTAATCAAATTATCAGCAATATTGGATTATATTTTGACTAATTGATTATAAGGGAAAGATCAACATGTAACTACGTACTCTGAGTAGCTACTAGCTAGTGATATCCATATTGACCAAATCAAAAGAGAAAAAATGAAATGCGTTGTGATATATCTTATCATCCTTTTGTTGGCCGACACCAAGATCATACGTGATGATGCGCAGAAAGGTAAATTGGAGGGGAACTCATTTCCAGTAGTTTGCTTGTACCATCCACTCTGCTAGCTAGCTGATTACATCGATCTGTACATACATATATACATATGTAGAATATAGTAGTAGCTATGTATATGTATAGTACCCTTGCTGAGACTTGAGAGTTAAGGGCATCCCTTCTCATCTTCAATCACATATGCATGCAGCATGCATAATTGCATATTATGAAAAACCAAAGAGAAAAATAATTTAAAGCACAGAAATCAAGTCATCTTTTTAGACAATATTACATATGATGGAATTGCCTCCACATCATGCATGCAACAAAAACAAAATTTGACAACTCGTACAATATTGTCCAATAGTCAATACGACTCATCCTTTACTACAAAAGCCGAAATTCCCCGTCCAATAATTTTCACTGCTTTAAACACAAACCGTACGTGTCAAAAACATCCATACACTGTCCATCACAAAACTCACTAGGGACACCTCGCCTTTGACATTGTTCAATAAGATACATGCATGATTTCAAATCTAAAATCATGTTAGGACACAAATTGAGAGATTTGTATAGAGAAATGTTGACCTGTTATATGATGACTTGTATATGCATATTGTTGAGATGTGAGAAAATGCCTTGTATCGGAAAAATACAACTACAATTTGTACCTTATAAAATCTTGAGTTAGTCCTTTCATAACCAATTAGTTTTGAGGTGAAATCTCAACTACTTACATATATTACCGTATAATTATATATAATAGTATTTATTGTGATATATATATATATATGTAGTAAGATAATTTGTTAACTTTTGTATATACTTAAGCTTAACATGAACTGTTATGAGTAACCAATATACTAGCTATAATAGTCGTCCTTATCCATGACTTGAGCTTTCACTTTGTAAGCTTGAAAGCGTTACATATGTACATATAGAACAGAAAATGTTGGCGTAAGTTGGGGTTTTTTGTTTTGATGACTATCGATCTTTCACTTTCATTTGATGGATGAGCGATTTTACCTGTTAGAGAAATGGGGGCTTCACCTTGATGGATGGATGGTGATCGATATTATGCATGCATGGGATACTCAGAAAATGGGGGGTCTTTGCCCACAAGGGCTAAAGCCTAATGCCTAGAGCCTAATGCCTAGAGCCTAGAGGCCCAAAGGGCTAAAAAGCAAGTTGTTTGTGCACTCTTGTCGGTCTAGTGCAGTGCCCCAACAATAAAGGGACTGTTGATAATGTCGATATATATATTAATTAGTAAGTCAATAGCCCCACCTGGTCGAACAATCTAGAAATATATTGGCATTTGCCTATGATCACTTCTCCTTCATAATTCTCTAATAATGAACCCCTCTCCACAACCCTACAAAAATTAATGCTATTTTTTCTTTAAACTTTCTTAATTTCCCAAACTTAAAGTGTACGTCCCTCGATCTTTCCCAAAAAAACCTTATGCGTCCCTATTTTTCGTCAGACTAGCTAGCTATTTGAGAATATAAGGCTCAAGTTGATAAGTGTCCCTAACTTTGTTTCTGTTTTTGTATTAAATATCGTCCACCAAAATAGTTGAAAGAGGAGCATGAACAGCGCTAATAATGTCCACCAAAATAGTTGTTGATTTGCTATTCGGGATAGTTCCAATATCTAGCGTCCCGAATCAATATCTAGCTAATAATGTCCCTATTTTGGGTTTCAAAGTAATTAAGGCGATGACTCAAAAACTGAATTGAAAATTGATATCATATGTCACATTGGCTAGTGCATGTATGTGTTTATCTTAATTTTGCTGGCCAGCTAGCAACAAGCAATGTATATGTTAAGATATGGAAAACAGTGCACCTAGCAAGCTATATCGTCAAAGCTCGATCATCGATCGGTCTATCAATCAAGTTGACTACAAATATTTTTTTTCATGCAATCTATGCATGAACAGTAAAAGTCACTGTTCAATAATTCATCAACAAAAAAGCAGTCTATGTGACTATAATGAATAAATAAATTAATTAATTAAGTAAAGTGCCTCAAATGAAATGAAAATGCTTGAAGCCCTAAATAAAAATAGACGAATCCAATTAAACTGGATTATAGCTAATGAAAATGCTTGAAGCCCTAAATAAAAATAGACGAATCCAATTAAACTGGATTATAGCTGGACTCGATCAGCTTTGTGTATCTACCTAGCTAGGCGTCAACCGGGTGACATAATCTTAGTTTTTGCTTTTTAGTTCGGATATCATTGCTAGTAGAAAGTCGAAATTTCTTGTCGAGCTAGGGTAATTAGTGAGAGGTTTAGGAAATTAAATTGAATAATCAGGGTTGTCATATCTGTTCAGAGCATTCTACGACATGAAAAGAGAGGATTAATCATTCTAATTAAAAAAAAAGTAAGGGATTAGAAAAGTCACCATTAGCTACATTATTAGTGGCTACTATATTAACTATTACCTATGTATAGAAAATGAAAACCTAAAAAGGAATGCTTCCTAATTAGGAAGAAGTTGAACAGGCCATTTAACAAAATCATGATTGGTTGGTATTTCCAACTAGATTTCTTCTTTGAGAGTACAAAATAACAAGAAACAAAAAATAGCAAGCAAATGGATGACTTGGTTGAGGCCACAAATCACATGTATTATGGTAATGCCAATGATCAATATGAGTCTGTCGACTAGAAACTTTTGAAGGCTAGGATTGGAAGAGACCTAGGCAAGAGGGTCGGTGATACTCTTATATATATATATATATATATATATATATACATGCAACAGTTCTTTGTGTTCAAAGTAAATCCTTGGCAAGATTAATGAAACCCATTTAGGACTTATCTTCCGAATTCATTTCGTGTCGGGTAAAACATAAGGATGATAGGTTCAACGCTCCACCGTATCTATCTCTCGCTTAAATTTTGGTCTTCTCTTAGAAAGAATTGAATCCACGAGTTGTAGATAACACACAAGCAAGTTTGCTTTAACTATTGGTCTACTCAAAGATGAGCGCGTATAATTTTTATATTAATTTGTATATGTTTCTTGAATTTGTGTAAAAGGTACAGGAAAATATTTGCATCCCACTGGGTGTTACCTCCTCATTCACAATTTTGATTTATCAAATTATTTTTGTACATATATTATGTTCGGAACCATTCATTCTCTAAATCATTTTCATAACAAAATCAATAAGATTAAAAATCGTTTAATCATTCATGTTAATCAAATAAATCAATGATTTTGATAAGAATTAAGATCATCATGGCTAACCGTCAATTTAATTGATATATATGAATGACTAAATAATCTCTAATCTCGTTGATTTTTTATATAAATGATCTTATACGATAATTTGAAAAATGAATGGTTCCAATTATGCGACATGTACAAAGATAATTCGATAAATCGAAATGTTGATACAAGTAAATAACACCTGAATGTAATACAAATAATTTCTATAAATTTAATATTAATATATACGCACTAAACGCATTCATTATGACAATAAATTATGAAAATAATAATAAATTAGGCATTCTTGCACTAAAATCCCAATAAAATAGTTTGATCGTGGTCTAGAATGTAGGGGAAGGATAAACATTTGGAAAAACATAAAAAGTCATGAAGAAATAGATACTAGCTTGAGGGTTAGGCTTAGGCATGGTTAAGTATTAGCTTAGATTCTCAATAATTTTGTTTTTAGTTCCTTAATTAAAAATCAAAATAAAAAACAAAACATATATTAATAAATATTACAGACTTCATGTTCAATTCAAAAGATCATTAAAAACCTTTCAGCCCTCCCTTCATGTTCCTCCATTGCCTGGCAGGTGGAGCCCCAATGGTGCGAACCCCCGCTTCCCCAAAAATACACATTTTTTCTTCATTAATATATTTTTTGAACTTTCTTTAATTTAGAAAAAGAAGTCTCTCTTTTAGATGATGATTGCACTCATATGGCGTAGCTAGCTTTGAAATAATATGGTGTAACAATTAAAGCAACGTGCTCGGATTGAGTAATTATATCACGACACTATATTATGATGATACATTTTGTAGGAAGAGTGAATGTATATTTTAAAAATAAGAAATATTAAATATGACACATAAACTGAAACAATAGTAAGCATATAATTTGTGTTACATAAAATTATATAATTTTTTAAATAAGAGTTTTTTTTTTTTTTAGATTGGGGGATGAAGAGAGAGAGAGAGAGAGAGAGAGAGAGAGAGAGATGTGGGGAGCATATTCATAAGGAGGTTGAAAAGAAAAGAATGTAGAAAGGCGAAGTATTGACTGTGTGTCGTTTGCTTCAAATGGGATTAGGGGGAAGACTACCATATTTTTCCAATACCAACAGTTTGAAGAGGGGGTTGCATACTTCATAGTTGCATTGCATGTTGTCCCATCAATGTTTTGGAGAATTGCTGGTCTGTCTAGATAGTGCTATCACCAAATGGATCTATCTGGAAGGTATAAGCATGCTTTTCTGATTTTTAAGAACGATATTTAATCAACTAACTGGATGAGAATTGTGGGTTTTTTGACTCAGGATTAAATTTATTTTTATTAATTATTAATAAGGTTTTGTTTTGCTTATGTCAGTGTGTTAGGAGGTGGTGGTGGTGGTGTTGAAAGATTGGTTTTTTTTTTTTTGGGGGGTGGGGGGGGGGGGGGGGGGGGGGGGGGGGGGGGGAGGGGAGGAGAGGAGAGGGTGTTGTATTGTTTGAGGGAGGAGAGGAGGATTATTGGTTCCATTTGGTCCCCTTTAGTCCCCATTTGCAAATGCATCTAAAAAGGGAGAGAAGTGGTCCCCTTTCTCTCTCACCAGAGAATTGAACGGGAGGGGGTGGATATTGATGAAGAAAAGCAGGTTTTGAGTTTTGAGTATGCATTAATTGAATCATATACATGATGATGCATGGTTGGTGCAAGTTAGAAGCACTTGGACATGGCGATCACTTGCACCACTGCCACATTTCCTCATACCTACTCCATCCAAATACTCATATCTACAAGAACCACAAATATTTACTTTTGCCTCTTCCATAACTATCTTCTTCTTAATTTTATTTTATACAATATTATATGTAAAGGAGGTTAAATTATTATCATTAATCGTTTTACGAAAGCCAAATCATAAACCTCCCCAAAATACCACAGCCGTTGTGGCTCAATTACTACTTAAATTCAAACACTTATCTGATTTTGAGTTAATGCCTCTACTAAGTGGCTCCATCCATTGGACATTGGTTTAGCTCTCATCATTTGGCCCAGAAGCCCACGGCTTATGGGTACCCGATAGACCCAATGACAAAAAGTCCGACCCGACCCGCATGTTGACGGGCTGGACTTGGACTTAGGGTATTCAAGCTCGCTAGGCCCGAACCCGATAAAGTCCGGTAAGCCCAGCCCGACCCGCCCAGGTAAACCCGACCCATAAGCCCGAAAATATAAAATAATTATAAATTAAGAATTGATACTCAGTTCAATCTTGTTACTACTATCATAGGCAAAATCGAAAACTCCAACCAAATCTCAGCCTAGTGTCATTTAAAAGCCCAATGCCCAAACCAAACCCTAACTCTAAATTCAAAAAAAACTCAATAGGTCTCTGACTCTCTTATCGACCTCCTTATCCTATCTCGGCTTTATGGTCGAAAAATTAAGTCAATTCTCCAAATTCAATAGTACCCTTCCTTAACTTATTTCAATATTCGATAATAATATTTAAGCTCAACTCACTTTTTTTTTTTATAATTAGGTAGGTACAAATGAGCTTAGTAGGTCCAACCCAAGTGGACTTAATAGGCTCGACCTGTAAAGCCCGATAAAAACCCGGCCCAAACCCGACCCGGTATTTTTTAAATTATGAAATAGGCCCGACCCGACCTGGCCCAAGCCCAAAAATTTTGAGCCGGGCTTGCCTGACCCGGCCCAATGACGAGGCCTACATTGGTTTACGGGGTACCGATTTACAGTTCGCGAATATCCCAAGCGTCGTTCCATATGTAAATCCACCACGCGTCTAACAAGCCAAGCCGGCCCCAAATTCGGCATTAGGTCCTCAACCAACCGAAACCAATCCACCTGTCTATCTAGAAACTAGTATTAACTAACAATTAGGCCCACGCGTGACCGCGAGATTGTTGAATTATGTATAAATTGACTATTACTAATTTTTCATAAATGATTAGTGATTTTTTTTTTATAATTATAAAAAAAAAGGAAAAAAAAAAAGACAACCGATAAAACATTGTAGAGCAACAGTATTTTTTTATATCTCTTCAATGATTTTTTAATATGTATAAAGGAAAAGAAAAAAAATATAAAGGAAAAGGAAAAGGAAAAGGAAAAAAAGATAAAATAAAGGATAAAGGCAAAGAAAAAAAATATAAAGAAAAAGGAAAAAGAAAAAAAAAAAGGAAAAAAAAGGGAGAGGAGGGGGGAAGGGCAGAAGTGGAACTTCTGTTTTAGTGTAGGTATAATTCCATCTAAAGGTCAAGTTTAAACAGTTATTACTTCAATTCAAGGTTGGGTAAATGGAAGAAAGCATGAAACATTTGATTAATGCAAATGGCTAAATGAATGGATTGCTTTGGTTCGGAAGTAGTGATAAGTTATCGAATCCAATTCAATACGAGTCACCAAACATAACCCAAGATAAGACGAGAACACACTTAAGTCAATTGCAGTGATAACTGATAGGAAAGCCACAAGGTAAGGTGAGAGCGATGGTTTTTAACTCCCAAATTGCTGCTGGGCTCTCTAGTGCGCAACACGGCATCTTGCAACAATCAATATTTTTCTTTCTAATCACAAAATTGGGCACAAAACAAGACAATAGCTACATTTGATCCCCAGTCGCTCACTGTCAACTTTCACATTAATTCATGATTTATGATGGCCTCTTTTATTTAACAAAACACGTCCACAATTGATGGGTGTCAATCCTCAACTGTCAACTCTGATTCGGCTCCATAAAATTTCAGCATTTCCACAAATTATATCCTAAAAAAGTTTAAAAAAAGCACAACTTTGCGGACCTCCAATATGTGATATAAAATCTATATAGTGTGTGACATGGCCTATGCCTTTTTAGAGCCTAATCTTTAGGATAAGACGACCTACAAGAGGATCAATAAAGCCCACGATACCTAGAAGAAATAGCAGCAATACAATAATTCAAATGTCAACACAAAAAATTGAAAGGTAGAAAATAAGATTACTCGCAACAAATTGTTACTTGTTACCTGGTCGATTCAAAACCTCTCTTAGACAACCAACGGCTGCTTTGCAATGTAGGGGCGTCTGGATGAGCATCTCACTCAAACACCGAAACTTCTCCATTCCAACTGCAGGAAGCAATCACATTAGCCATGCTGGGATGGATAGCAATGTCTATGCAAGCCTGCTCATATGCCTTGATTGTTCTGAAAACTTCAGAAGACCTATAGCCATACAAGTATACAGAACCATTGGAGGAGCCGGAGATTAGCTTTTCCCCATCCAAGCTAAATGTACATTTAAAATGGGAAAGAATGGATTAGAAATGGACAAGTTTGGGCCTTGAACCGGTCCAGACCGGTTCAGACGGTTCAGAACCAGTGGACCGGGTTTGGCTAAGGGAAGAAGATGAACATGTACCGCGCGTGGAGCCCCTGCGCATGAGGTTCTTGCGGCGCCTGTGGGCTTGTGTCCTATCTTTTGGGAATGTGTTCAACATGTGAAATCATCTATTCGATGTAACGAACATTTTGGGACTAGTTTCGTGTCGATCGGACATCGTTTCGATAAGTTTCGGGGTGTTTGAAGGTTTAGGATCAGGATTAAAAATAGTTAAAAATTCCAGAAATTTACGGGGCTTTAGTGGGAGGTTATTTAAGTATTTAGTAACCTTCTATTACGATTTGGATAGGTTTGGGAGTCCCAGTGATGGTGATTGGCTAGGGAGAGCCGTATGACACTCATATCGAGGCGGTAGCTCGGACAGTTTGTGAGTGGACCATATTTTCTAAATTGGTGCATGCATTAATGTTTATTATATGTTTTAATACTTGTTTGGTGATGCCATGAGTGCATTTGAGTGTGGTTATGTATTGGCACGTATTTCGAGGTTTCAGCCTTATACGGTGTCGATACGGGTTTGTACTTCTTTGTTGGTTTAAATGAAATAGATTTGGATTTCAAATGGATAAACTCGGGTATGAGACCTATTTGGTTTTGTCTTGGGCATAGGCGAGTGCTATGTGCACGGCGACCGACGATACGACGCTCGCCTCTGAACTAGGATATGTTCATTCTAGAGAGGTCACGATACACGATTTGTCGTCGGGAAGCCGATGGAGGCTTGACTTCGGAGTGCTGACGGTTCAGGATATCGATCGGTGATGAGTGCTCCATCATCTAGCGGTGGCCGCGTCAGTTGATTCGTTCACATCGACATACTAGGATTGAGGGCGGTCCTGAATGGATGGTTGCACACATCACTACGATCGGAGTCGTGACTGACCCTGAGATATCGGGCACGATGCCCAGTTGAGTCATATGTTCGGGCATGAGACCCAATTACTTTACATTGATGATTTCGGGTTGGGGGCCCTAAATGGATTTCCAGGTTCATGACGGTTTATGGGAACCGGCATGAACCCTTAAAAAGGATTTTATGATACATGACGGTCTATGGGAACCCGGCATGAATCCTTTGAAAGGTTCTAAAGATGTTTTCTATATGTATATGAATGGCATGAATGAGTTCTTTATATATATATATATATATATTCATATACTTTCCTTTACTTGTATTATCTCCTTCAGGGAGGGTCGTTGGCCTGGGTGGACCCCGGAGTAGTCACGGAGCACTAACTGAGTGGAGTCACCCATGTTGGGTTCCTTACTCTCAGGAAGGCTTGTATTATAACCTCAGGGCGGGTCATTTGTCTACGGACATTGACCTTGAACTCTGATAGACTTGGGTTTGAGACCCCGGGTAGCACGCGTGTAGCTTTGAAAATCATGACAGGATTGGTTGTGTGATTATATGTATATATGATATATGATATGTGATATATGATATGTGATGTGTACATGTTTTGGGCTGAATCCCGTATGGATTTGGGCAGTGGCCCGTATGGTTGGTTCTTTATGATTCTTTCGGTTATGGTTTTGGGCTTAGTTCCCACCTATGGTTCTTTTGATTAAATGGTTTTTTAATGCATGCATGCTTTTTAGTGAAGGGGACAAATGTCTTTCTTACGAAATGTTTTTATAAACTCTTTGTTTTGTCCACTCACAGCTTTTAATGTTTTGACTGTCCTTCAGGTTGACAGCGGATGTGGACTGTAGCAGAGACCGAGATATCACATACCTCCTCCGGATCCTGGCGTACTCTAATGGCCCGAGAGGGCAAAGGTTGAAAATATCCCTTGTCTGACACTTCGTGTCAGACGAGAGCAGGGTCGTCCCGCGTTAATCCCGGGGGGATTGGGACGGGTGCTGTCAATGGTCAATCGGTATATTGGGTTGAGAGTTGCTCGAGAGTATGAATGTGCGTCTGGTTGGTGACAGTTCGACGAGGATTACGTTTAGATGTGTTCTGACATAGTGATGACCCGATTGGACGTCAAATACTATGTGCTCGAGTAAAGTCGATGAAGAGGGTTCAGAGATTTGATGAACCGAGAGCTCGGGGCCGTGTGGGCCAGAGAAGCCCTAGTGACTGTGTGTGCTTCCTGTTGAGACGAGTATTAGATCTAGGATCCAGATACACCGAGGATGGGTGAGGCGTCGACATTGTGTCGACAAGCTGAGTGGTACGATAGTTGAGACTCGAGGTGAGTCTAGGTGTCAGCGGAGATCGCTGAGTGAGGTGAGATACGTTACAAGACTCGAGAGTGAGTTGGAATCAGAGTACGCAGCGAAAGAGCAAAGGAGCCGCGCGACGCCGGCTGGTCACGATGGTAGTGACCTATAATGGTAATGGAGTTGTTTGTATCCGATTTTGTTCGGAGTGGTACGTCTTGTTGTGACTCTCACTGGAGTCAGCAAGAATCGCTGAGGGAGTCGGTACGAATACCAAGGTCGGTAGATACTGCAGGTTTGAGGATGACCTGCGAGATGGGATTCGTGCCACGGTGATGGCAGGATCTAGAGGATGTTGTCAGATCGGATGCTGAATAGGATATCAGCTCCGGTTGTCGAGTAGTAAAGGTCGTCAAGCTGAAAAGTCGATTAGACGAAAACTTAGTAGTTGTGACCTATCAGAGTGAGTGACAGGCGAGATCGACGAGTGTTGATGTCTCTCTCGAGGGAGACTTACGAGCCGCGAGAGTTGAGTTGGAGCTTTAGAAGCTCTAGTGGCAGTGCGTATCGACAAGTGCGGCGTTTGTGACAGATGTGTACATTTTACGAGAGTATCCGAGTAGAGGAGACATGGTTGGGATTCCACTGTTTGGTTGTAGAATTGGGTCGATTTGAATTTCGATGACGAAATTCTTGAATGAGGGAAGATTATAACGACCTGTCCCGAATTATCCGGATTAATTAAGACTTAATGATGGATTAGCAAGGCTAATCCGAGATTAATCGAGGATTATCAGACGTTCAAGGCGAAATGATGATTTTTCTCCTGAACGGGGGCAAAAAGTTGACTTTTGACCCGGAAGGTCTGATGGGCGAGAGCCGAGGACCGTTACGTAGACAAGCGTCACGTCGAATTTGGACGTTCGATGGAAAAATTACTGTTCATGGAAGTTGGAGGGAACTATTGCACGTTTTACGAGATGGATACCCTTTTGGCATTAAGTGGGCCCAGATATTTTGGGGCAGGCCCAATGGATGAATGACACTTGTCATCCATCCATTGCCCACCCAAGTTGATTCATGCATTCACCCCTTTTTGCTTGTTCGTGCATACAAACACACACAAACCCGATCTCACCCCAAAAGCCTTGAACCCAAACCTATATCCCTTTCCTTTTGATTTCTGTGAGAGGCCAGGAGAGGAGAGGATGAGTTGGTGATGGCTGATGAAGGCAGGACCGCCATGGACTGCAGGGATGCCCAGGAAACAGGTAAACCCGAGCACCCCTGTTAGATTCCAATTCAAGTTTTTGATTTGCACGTTAGGGGAGGTTTCTAATGATTGGTGGATGGTTTGGGGATTGTACAAGTGGTATGGGACAGGAAGGAGTGGTTGAGGACGGCTAAGCAACCCGTGAGACGGCCGTGAAGATTTTCGGTGGCCAGCCACCAAATTCAAATTTCGGCCAGGTAATCTTGAATCAAACCTCCCACCATGTTTTTCAGGTTGTTAGAGACTAAATGGAACCCTTATGATAGAGTTTTGACATTTGGATGGGCTCAGACCGTGGGAGGAAAGTTTGGTTCAAATGGTTCAATCGAACCAATAGGTTTTAGGAATTGTTTCTTGGATTAAATCACTTGGATGGGTAAGAAATGATTAGAGGAAACTATAGGAATTGGAATGGATGAAAAAGGATGAAAATTGAAGGAGATATAGGGCTAAACCGGCCACTCCAATTCGGCTGGATCGGCCGCACAGGAAACTAGTCTGGGCTGGCCGTCGCAGGGAAGAAGATGATACTGTGCACTGGCGCGTAGGCTTCATGTGCATCCCCGTTGGGTGGCACATGGGGAGGAATTTGGGGTTGACTTCAACATATGAAATCATCCTTTCGATGTAACAAATGTTTTGGGACTGGTTTCGAGTCAATCAGACACCGTTTCGATATAGTTCAGGACGTCCGAAGGTTTAAGATCGGGTTTAAAATAGTTAAAAATTCTGAAAACTTACGGGGCTTTAGTGAGGGGTTATTTGAGTAGTTATTAACCCTCTAAATTAATTTGGACTGGTTCGGGAGTCCCGGAGTGTGACGACCCGTCCCCAATTAGCGGGATTAATGAAGGATTAATTACGGATTAGCAAGGCTAATCGGAGATTAGACGAGGATTAGCGGACGTTCGGGCAAAATGACGATTTTGCCCCTAGTTTGGGTAAATCGTGACTTTTTATTCAGACGGCCAAATGGACTTTGGCCAATGACCGTGACGTAGTTCGTGACGTCACGAGTTCATATACAGGTGGCACGCTCGATTCCGACGTTTGAGGAGGAAGTTATGACGTTCGGAAGTCCAAGGGCATTTTGGTAAATTGGGCTAAATGTTGACTTTTGACCCGAGAGGTCCAATGGCCGAGGGCCGAAGACCATTACGTAGATCGGAACGATACGAATCCGTAGACAGGCGGCACGTCGAATTCGGACATTCGACATCGAAATTACGGTTCAAGGAAGTTCCCGGTTACTATTCATGGTGACGCGTTTTACGAGGAACTTTTGGACTTTAGTGGGCCCAGTTGCTTTTCAGCAACCAATGGATGAGTGACAAGTGTCACTCATCCACTGGCTACCCTTCCACATACATGCATATCTCCCATTTTTCCTTCTTTGTTCGTCCATCCATCAAACCCAAACCCAAACCGATCGACCCACCTACCCATTCCAACACCCTCCCTAACTGAGACCAGAGAGTGAGAGAGAGAGAGAGGCTAATGACAAGCAGAGGTGGTGGCTGGCCGGGAAACAGCCGTCGTGGACGGCGGCCATGGACTCGAACCAAACTACCCGGTTAGGCCCAAAACCTTTTTAATTTCGATTTTGTCATTATGGGCTGTATTGGATGTTTAGGATAGGATTAGTGGGTTTCTAGGATGATTCTTGGATGGTTTGGAGGATGGTTCACGGCAGAGGAGGCCGTGGGAACGGCTGGGAAAAACAGGGCCGTGAGGTCCATGTTGGAACCATAGGTTTCGGTGGGTTTTAGTTAGTTTTGTAAATTGGGATTGATAGAAAACATTAAAAGAGGAATTTTAGGATTGAAATGGGACAAAACGGACGAAAAATGAAGAGTGTAGGGGCCTGGACCGGTCACGCCGGTCCATTTAGATCGTAATTGTAGAGAAAACCGGACCGGCCCGGTCGGACTGGTCGACTGGAGGACAGGGATGACCCTGTGCATTGGCGCGTGAGGCCCACGCGCAGGGCCATCTCGATGCGCGTGTGGGCGCGTGTTGAGGAATTTGGGGAAGGTTCCAACATACAAAATCATCTATTCGATGTAACGAACATTTTGGGACTGGTTTCGTGTCAATCGGACATCGTTTCGATATAGTTCGGGACGTCCAAAGGTTTAGGTTCGGTTTTAAAAATAGTTAGAAATTCCGGAAAATTACGGGACTTTAGTGAGGGGTTATTTAAGTAGTTAATAACCCTCTAAATGAATTTGGACAGGTTTGGGAATTCCGGAGGCTACGTTTGACCCGGGAGACGGTTATGGCACGCTTATCGAGGTGCAGCTTCGGACGGTCTGTGAGTGGACCTTTCTTTCGAACTTGATGCATGCATAAATGTTTTATAAGTGTTTTAAAATATGTTTTGTGATGCCATGAGTGCATTTGTTTGTGGTAGCCTAGGATTTACGTATTTTCACGTATTTTGAGATTTACAGTTTTATACGATACTTATACGTTCTAGGTTTTCGATGAGGATTTCATAAAGGGATTTTGGATTTAGAAACATGAAATCGGACATGAGACCCATTTGATTTACAGCTCTCGGACTTGTAGTCGATTTGATTTGACAAGGAATCGAACCTAGGGTCCATTTGAGGGATACAGTCGAACCGAGAGTCCATTTGGTTTACGATTCGGGTTTGAGGCCCAGTTAGTGGTACTATCAGGCTTGATGCCCTGTTGATTGATGATATCGGGCCTGAGACCCATTTAGTTGAGATTTCGGGCTTAAGGCCCCGTTGGTTGTGAAACTGGACGTGAGGTCCCATTGAGTCATGGTTCGGGCTTAGGGCCATGTTGATTGTGAAATCGGGCTTGAGCCCCAGTTCGATCTATGTAATGAGTATTCGGGCATGAGACCCAGTTGAACTGTGGATTTAGGCCGAGGCCTGTGAAATGGAATTGAATCGGATTCGAGGAATCCAATTAAGATGAATCGGGTATGAGACCCAATTGAAAAGTGTTTTGAGAAAGAGAAAGAAAGAAAGAGTTTTGAAAATGATATTGAACCCTCCATATTGATTATATGGTCTCCTCTAGCGTCGACCTGAAGAGTCACGATCCACGTACCAGAGTGGGTATCCCCATAGGGATCCCGTTCTAGGAGTGGTGGTTACTTATGTTGCGGTCCTAGACCAGATTCCGGTGAGATTAGTGGACTAGATCCAGAGAGAGAGCTCAGACTAGATCCAGAGATTGAGCCTCCCAGATGGAGATTCCTGGGAGAAGACTCGGAGTGAGACCCCGAGTAGTATGCACATTAGTATAGATTTGATATCGTGACTGTGTCGGGGATGTGTTCCCTATTGGCTGTGTGCCCCGATTTGGCATCTTCTCCGGAAGTGCTTGGGATGGGTTATACATACGAGTACGTATGAGATTTTATGGAAAAGTGATTTGAGGGCGGAGACCCTGTGTTTTATGATTTAGAAAGTGATTTGGGGCAGAGACCCCGTATTCGATGTTTTGAGAATGGTTTTGGGCTGAGACCCACGTGATGTGAATTGGGCTGAGTCCCTATTGTTTTGATTTCTGTATTCCATGTTTTAGATTGTGATTTCGGGTCGAGGACCCAAATGGATTTACGGTTCATGACGGTTTATAGGAACCGGCATGAACCTTTGAAAGGTGTTTGTGGGTCAGGACGGTTTATGGGAACCGGGCATGAACCCTTGAAGGATTTCAAGAATATGTTTGATAAATTGAATGATTTTATGAATGTTTTAATGAACGGTTTTTGGAATGCATGCGTATGTTTTTATGAAGGGTATAAATATATTTGTATGAAAATGTTTTTAGTAAATTATTATTTTGTCTACTCATAGTTTTCGTGTTACGGGCTGTAGCAGAGACCAGACATAACTCCCCTCTTCCTACGATCCTGACGCATTCTGACAGCCCCGACGAGGGCTAGAGATGGAATTTCCCTGGTCTGACACTTCGTGTCAGACGGGATCAGGCGAGTCCCACGTTAATCCCAGGAGATTCGGGGCCGGTCCTGACACGGAGACAGTGATTATCCCGAGAGAGGCTTATGACGCGTGTATCGAGGCGCAGTTTCGGACGGTCTGTGAGTGGACCTTTCTTTCTAAACTGATGCATGCATAAATATTTTATAAGTGTTTTAATACATGTTTTGTGATGCCATGAGTGTGTTTGTTTGTGGTAGCTAGCATTTATGTATTTGCACATATTTCGAGATTTTTGGTTTTATACAATGCTTATACGTGCTAAGTTTTCTGTGAGGGTTTAATGAATGAGTTTTGGACTTGGAAATATGAAATCGGGCATGAGACCCATTTGATTGGAAAATCTCGGACTTGGAGTCCATTTGATTTGACAAGAAATTGGGCCAAGGGTTCATTGAGTTATACGATCGGGCCGAGGGCCCTGTTGGTTTACGAATTCGGGCTTGAGGCCCCTTTGACTGTGGTATCGATGACAGGACCCATCCCAATCCCCCTGGCATTAGTGCGGGATGACCCTGCTCCCGTCTGACACGGAGTGTCAGACAAGGGATATTTCCGACCTTTGCCCTCCCGGGCTATCAGAGTACGTCAGGATCCGGAGGAGGTATGTGATATCTCGGTCTCGGCTACAGTTCACATCGTATCCAACCTGAAGGGTATTAAAAACAGAAAGATTGTGAGTGGACAAAAATAAAGAATTTATAAAAACATTTCCATAAAAGACATTGATGCCCTCCACTAAAAAGCATGCATGCATAGTAAAACCATTTATCCAAACACATAAGTTTAAACAACCATAATTAGGGTCTCAGCCCCAAATTTTATAAATACAAGTTCTACGGGCTCCTGCCCAAAACCATTTACAGAAAACCATAACATAGTAAACATATGTGGGATCTCAGCCCAAAACCATTTATCATCATAAAACATAATTTCCCAAACCAATTGAAATCATGATTATCCATTATATTCATATCCAGAACCTGTCACGGTAAAATAGAGCTACACGTGTGCTAACCGGGGTCTCAAACCCAAGTCTCTCCAGGGTCCACCCAGGTCAATGTCCGTAGATCAGTGACCCTCCCTGGAGGTAACGAACCATGCCCATCCTGAGAGTAAGGAACCCAACTGGGGGGCGACTCCACTCAGTCAGTGCTCCGTGACTACTCCGGGGTCCACCTAGGCCAACGACCCTCCCCGGAGGAGACAATCATATATAAAGGATGGAATATGAAAACCCTTTGAAATCATTCTTTAAATCTTTCCAGGATTCATGCCCGGCCCCTCATAAGCCGTCATGAACCATAAATCCGTTTCAAGGGTTCATGTCGGTTCCCATAAACCGTCATGACCCGTAAATCCATTTCAAGGGTTCATGCTGGTTCCCATAAACCGTCATGAACCATAAAAACCATTTGTAACACATAACTGGGCCCTAGGCCCGAATCCACATAGAAACTGGACCCCCGGTCCGAATCGTAAACCAATTGGGCCTCCGGCCCGATTCCGTAAATCAAATGGACCTCAAGTCCGAGAATTACCTTTTCAAATCCAAAATTATTTCATTAAACTATTTCAAAAACCATAAGAATGGAAAATCAGAGTAAAACCGAAAAATCTCGATTTACGTGCAAGCACGTAAATCACCTCGAAATACGTGAAACCATATAAATCACAAGCATCCAAATCAACATCATAAAATCATATTCATAATCCATTTGGAAATCCAAAACCATTTCATTTAGACCAATAAAGACATACAGCCCCGTATAGGCACCGTATAGGGCCGAAACCTCGAAATGTGTGCCTATACGTAACCACAAATCCAAATGCACTCATGGAATCACAAACAAGTATTTAAAACATATAATAAACATTTATGCATGCACCAATTTAGAAAACAAGGTCCACTCACAGACCGTCCGAAGCCGCGCCTCGATATGCGTGCCATACGGCTCCCCGAGCCGATCACCATCACCAGGACTTCCAAACCTGTCCAAATTTTAATAGAAGGTTACTAAATACTTAATTAACCTCCTAATAAAGCCCCGTAATTTTCCCGTATTTTTAAATATTTTTAATCTCAAACCTAAAGCTTCCGATGCCCCGAAACATATCGAGACGGTGTCCGATCGACTCGAAACCAGTCCCAAAATGTTCGTTACATCGAATAGATAATTTCGTATGTTGGGACCTTCCTCAAATTGTGTGCCACGCGCCCTCACGTGCCCCAACAAGCTACCGCGCGTGGGCCTCACGCGCCCTGCACAGTGTCACCAGCTCCAGCGATCGAACCGGTCCGGTCCAACCCCTGCAACTGGACCGGCGTAACCGGTCCAGGCCTCCTTCTCCCTCATTTTTCATCCGTTTTCTTCCATTCCAATTCCTAAATTCCTATTTTAAAGTTTCCTATCTATTCTAATCAAGAAAACTAAGAAAAACCCTACAAAACCCGTCCGTTCAATCCTCCCCTAATCGGTCTAAGTTTTCCGATTATCCCCAGGGCAACACCGCCCTTCATAACCATCAAAAACGGTCCCCTCACCCTCCTAACATCCTAATAATCTCAACCAAAACATCCAAAACAGGTCCTAATGCACAAATCGAATTAAAATGAAAATGTGGCCTTACCGAGCTCTCGGTTTCCCGTGGCCTCCACCGCCGTTCACGGCGGCTCAGCCGGTCCTTCCGCCACCATCTTCATCTCCTCACGATCCTCTCTCAATGCTCTTCACACTGCAGCCACAGATGATGAGGTTTGGGGAAGATGGAAGATTGGTTTGCATGGTTAAGGGGGAGGGGTTTCAGGTTTGATCCAAATGAAAAAGCAAGGGTGAAGTGCATGTATGTAATGTGTTGTCCAGTGGATGAGTGACACTTGTCACTCATCTATTGGTTGCTGAAAAGCAACTGGGCCCACTAAATTCCAAAGTGTCTCGTAAAACGCGTCACCGTGAATAGTATTATGGAACTTCCGTGAACCGTAACTTCACCGTCGAACGTCCGAATTCGACGTGCCGCCTGTCTACGGATTCGTATCGTCCTTATCTACGTAACGGTCTTCGGCCCTCGGCCATCAGACCTCTCAGTCAAAAAGTCAACATTTGACCTCCTATTCACCCAAATTACCAAAATGCCCTTGGGCTTCCGAACGTCATAACTTCCTCCTCGAACGTCAGAATTGAACGTGCCACCTGTCTATGAACTCGTGATGTCATGAGCTACGTCACGGTCATCGGTCAAAGTCCATTTGACCCCCCGAATGAAAAGTCAATGTTTTACCCGCGCTAGGGGCAAAACGGTCATTTTGCATCGTTCGTTCGATTTCACCCTACTAATCACCGATTAACCTCACTAATCGTGATTACTCACTAATCTAATCTAGGAATTTGGGTCGGGTCGTTACAATCGGGCTTAAGGCCCCGTTGATTGTGAAATCGGGCTCGAAGCCCCGTTGATTTATGGTATCGGGCTCGAGACCCCGTTGATTATGAAATCGGGCTCGAGGCCTCATTATTGTGGTATCGGGCATGAGGCCCAAATATCACCTCGATACTCGGGATGAACCCTGCTCCCGTCTGACAGTCACACTTACAATACCAAAAATAAACTTAATACCACTATAAGCATAACCATCAGACGAAGGAGTAAGTATATACAACAGTAAGTCAGAGCATAGTTCTACAAAATGGGCACCAAAAGTCCTACAAGTCTAAGTCCGCAACGGAAGAACGTCGGAAGCCCTATGCCTCGATATCTGCCTCAACGTTCACCCCAGCGCTATCACCATGACCTGGAGGGAAATTAAAACCAAAAGGTGTGAGTGGACCAAAAGGAATGACAGTTTTAAAACCGTTTACCAGCAATCAAAGTAAGGAAATAACACCATTTGTTCCCTCCGGTTTAAACCAGGCATGCCAATGAAGTATTAGAAAAATCATAATATAAAACATCATAAGAAACAGAAACACTATAAAACCAATCATAAGAAACAGATACACTATAAAACACCACAAGAAACCAGAGTATAACCCGATCAAACCTGCTGGACCTATCCGAGTCTTTAAACTCAACCAGGCCTCACATATAAATCCGAGTCTTTAAACTCCCGAGTCTTTAAACTCAATAGGCCTATGGGGGTAATATCATAATATCCGAGTCTTTAAACTCCCGAGTCTTTAAACTCAATGCGGGCCCGTCCCCCATCAATATCAATCCGGGTCTTTAAACCCATATCCAGATCCAGCAAATCCAATCATATCCAGTGTAAAACCAATTCCAAATCCATCGCCAAATTCGAATTCGAAATCCCCGGTTCGAAGACCTTCCGGCGTTCAGAACCGACATTCCGAACCCAAATCCGGGAAAATCCATTTCCATACCAAAAACCATAGGAAATCCCTAAACATGTTTCATAACCCATTTACCATCATCAGAAAACATTTATAGGGTGAATTTCTCAAATATGGCATCAAAATCTGAAAACCAGCTTTTTCTCGAAAAACGTGCAAAACCCCGAAAATTTCTCGAAAAACGTGCAAACATCTCAATCACGTATAACCATCATTTAAAACATAAAAACACACATAGAATCATAAAACAGTAATTAAAACAGTTTGGCATGCTCGGAAATAAGAAAGAGTCCACTCACAGTTTACAACACGTCACTCGCGCTCCGTGCGCTCCTCAACCGTCTCTGGTGTCTCCCGTCCTGTCAATAGATACCAAATAGGGTCACAATAACATCAAGGATACCTTCCCTATTTTCCCCAATTTTTTCGGGAATTTAATAATATTTTAATCCTAAACCCTAAACCGCACGGATTCCCGAACCATTCCGTAACACCGTCCGATTAACCCGAAAACTGTACCATTGGATTCCTTAGGACATTTAGGGCTAAACTCATGTTGGACGCTTAACCGGATTCCTCCCCACGCGCCCCCACGCGCCGCCCAAAGTGGCTGCGCGTGGGCCTCACGCGCCTGCTACAGTCCACCTTCAACCTCGAGTCACCCGGTTCAACACAGTTGAACCGGCGTGACCGGTTCTCCGCCGTTCACCCACCATTCTTCACCATTTCGATACCATTAGCTTCGTCCAGTCCTCTGCAACCAAACCCAGTCCTAAAATCCAGAAATCACGGCCTAATACCCCTCGTCTTCAACCTCGAAAAACCTTGCCCGTGAGCTCTGTTTTCCTTCCCGGCCGTCCACTGCTTCCCCCTTCACGGTGGGGATACCAGCACCATCCTAGGACCCTACTTAGTCCTACCCAACTCACAGAATCCGTCGATTCATCCCCGAAGTCCACGACTTCAAGTTTGAAACTCGCGGCTAAAACAGGGTACAGAGGTCCCGCCGTCGAACCACCACCCACCGTGAACCTCCCGTCACGGAAACCACCACAAACAACTCCTAGGACCTCCCTGAACAACACCCTGACCTCCTAATCCCTCGACTCTAAGCCCAACGTCACGACTTCGCATTTGAAAAATCCACGAAAAACAGGGTAAACGAGCTTACCTTTCGATTCCGGCGCCGCCGTGAGAACCGTCACCCACTACGGTGCTCGTGGGACTCCCCTCAACCTCCTGAGTCTCCTACCGCCTCGGTTTGCCTCACCACACGGCACAACAGCCTCCACCGTCCACGGTCTCCTCTGTTTTCCTCAAATGTTCGCCGCACCACCACCGTGCCGCCGTGCACGATTCCAGTCCCAAAACACGATCAGCACCTCACCCACGTCTCTCTGTCACTCTCACCAGTCACTCCTCACTCTCCCTGGCATCCAAATCGATCACCGCCTCACTCAACTTCTCTCTGTTTTCTGTGTTTCAAACCCAAACACGGTTTGATTTTTGTACAAGGTGTGGCCGTGCACACTTGAGAATGGCCTGGAACCATCCAGCCACTCCCACGTGTCCAACATCCATAGGCCAGCCCCAAATATCTGCCACTTGCCCTTATCTGATTGGGCTGAGGGAAATGACCAAAATGCCCCTCCTGCACAAAATTACCATTTTGCCCTCAGACTTTCTAGACCCGTATCTTTTCCGTCCGACGTCCGATGACAGCGTGCCGCCTGTCGTTGAACTCAGGACGTCGAGCCCTATCCAACGGTCCTCGGTCTACGTGAAACTCACACATCCTCCAAAAAGTCAACATTTTCCCTATTAGCTCAAAATTACGGTAACGCCCCCAACCTTCCGTACATCATAACTTTTCCTCCGGTTGTCCAAATCGAACCTGCCGCCTGTCTACGGACTCGTGACGTCCTAACCTACGTCACGGTCAAGGGCTAACACTCATCCAATCAATCGTACAAAAAGTCAACTTTTCGTTTACTATTCACAGGGGCAAAATCGTCCTTTTTACAAAACTTCACAGAAAATACATTTTTACCCTTCCCGTAGGTACGGGTTGTTACAATCTACCCCCCTAAAAAGAATTTCGTCCCCGAAATTCAGTGAAATAAATAAGGGTACTGTTCTCGCATCAAGGCCTCAGGTTCCCAGGTAGCTTCTTCGACCTGATGATTTCTCCACAATACCTTCACTAAGGGAACCGTCTTCCTTCGCAACACCTTATCCTTCCGATCCAAGATTGCAACAGGTTGCTCTTCAAAACTCAAGTCTTCCCTCAGTTCCACTGGTTGTGCTTCTAAAACATGCGAATCATCTCGAATATATTTCCGAAGCATGGAAACATGAAAGACATTATGTACCTTTTCCAAATCTGCTGGTAAGGCCAACCGATAAGCTACAGGACCAATCCGCTCCAAAATCTCATACGGTCCAATGTAACGAGGACTCAACTTCCCTCGTCTGCCAAATCGTACAATTCCTTTCCAAGGAGATAGCTTCAGGAAAACCCAGTCTCCAACAGCAAACTCCAAATCCCTGATCCTACGGTCAGCGTAGCTCTTTTGGCGGTCCTGCGCTGCCTTCAATCGATCCCTAATCAATGCCACTTTTTCCTGAGTAAGCTCCTCCAGCTCAGAAGTAGTCAACCTCCTCTCACCAACCTCAGTCCAACACAGTGGAGTCCGACACTGCCGCCCATACAAAGCCTCGTAAGGAGCCATCCCAATGCTCTCCTGAAAACTATTATTGTAAGCGAACTCCATCAAAGGCAGATGTGATTCCCAAGTACCCTGAAACTGAAGCACACAAGCTCGCATCATATCCTCGAGAATCTGAATAGTCCGCTCAGACTGCCCATCAGTCTGAGGATGAAAAGCAGTACTGAAGTGTAATTTAGTCCCAAAAGCTTCCTGTAAGCTCTGCCAAAATCGAGAAGTAAATCTCGGATCTCTATCAGATACTATCGACTCCGGAGTCCCATGTAATCGAATAATCTCATTAATAAACAACTGTGCAAACTGTTCCAGCCTGAAGTTCTCCCGTACTGGCAAGAAATGAGCAGACTTCGTAAGTCGATCCACAACAACCCACACACCATCATGTCCCTTCGGTGTTCTTGGAAGCTTGAACACAAAATCCATAGTCAGGTGATCCCATTTCCACTCGGGAATCGGCAAAGGTTGCATCGCTCCATAAGGTCTCTGCCGCTCGGCTTTTACCTGTTGACAGATCAAACATCTACTGACATACTCTGCAATTTCACGTTTCATCCCTGACCACCAGTAATGCTCTCGAAGGGTACGATACATCTTGGTCCCACCAGGATGCATCGCATAAGCTGAACAGTGAGCCTCATCTAGTATCACCTTCTTCAAAACTTCATCCTCAGGTACACACAACCGTCCATTCTTAACCAAGGCTCCATCCTCACGGATCTCAAAATCCTGTCTTTCTCCAGCCTCGACCTCAATCCGAATGATGCCTAGAATAGGGTCCTCAAACTGAGCATCAATCACCTGATCAATCAAAACGGGTCGCACATGGAAACTCGCTAGGAGTGCTCCCTGATCATCCACAGTCAACTCTACTCCCAACTTACGGAGCTCAACCAGCAAAGGTAACCGTACTGTCCTCAAATGCGACAAAGATCCAGCTGACTTCCTGCTCAAAGCATCGGCTACCACATTAGCCTTCCCTGGATGATACTCAATAGTACAGTCGTAGTCCTTAAGTAACTCCAACCAACGGCGCTGTCTGAGGTTCAATTCCTTTTGGGTGAACAAATACTTCAAACTCTTGTGGTCCGTAAAGATCCTGCACTTCTCACCGTACAAGTAATGTCGCCAAATCTTCAATGCATGAACCACCGCAGCCAGTTCCAAGTCATGTGTAGGGTAGTTCACCTCATGGGGTTTCAATTGCCGGGAAGCATAAGCAATCACTTTCCCGTGCTGCATCAAGACACATCCCAAACCTTGTAAAGAAGCGTCACTGTACACCTCGAACTCCCCACTATCATCTGGAAGGGCTAACACAGGAGCAGATGTCAACCGCCTTTTAAGCTCCTGGAAACTCTGTTCACAGTTCTCATCCCATTCAAACCGAACTCCCTTCCGTGTCAACCTCGTCAACGGTGCTGCAAGAATAGAAAAACCCTCAATAAAACGCCGGTAATACCCTGCCAAACCCAGAAAACTCCGAATTTCCGTCACCGTCTTAGGCTGTTCCCAATTGGCTACCGCCTCAACTTTCTGAGGATCCACACGAATGCCCTCGGCCGAAATCACATGGCCAAGAAATCCAACACTGGTCAACCAGAACTGACACTTACTGAGCTTCGCATACAACTGATGCTCCCTCAACGTTTTAAGCACGATCCCCAGATGTTTCTCATGCGCCTTCGCACTCTTCGAAAACACCAAAATATCATCAATGAAAACAATCACAAAACGATCCAAGTAGGGCCAGAACACTCGGTTCATAAGGTCCATAAAAGCTGCTGGGGCATTAGTCAAACCAAAAGGCATCACCACAAACTCATAGTGACCGTACCTGGTCCGGAAAGCTGTCTTGGGTATATCCTCCTCTTTAACCCTTAACTGGTGATAGCCGGAGCGAAGATCAATCTTCGAGAAATACTGTGCTCCCTTGAGCTGGTCAAACAAATCATCAATCCGGGGTAGGGGGTACTTATTCCGAATAGTTACCTTATTCAGTTGCCTGTAATCCACACACAATCTCAATCCTCCGTCCTTTTTCTTAACAAACAAAACAGGTGCTCCCCAAGGTGACATACTCGGTCGAATGAATCCTATATCGACCAACTCTTGCAACTGGGCCTTAAGTTCCCTCAATTCGGCAGGTGCCATACGATAAGGAGTCTGAGAAATAGGCTGTGTACCTGGTAGAAGCTCAATCGTGAACTCAAGATCTCGGTGTGGGGGTAGTCCTGGCAACTCCTCGGGAAAAACATCGGGAAACTCCCGTACCACTGGTATATCCTCCGCCCTCTCTGGCGTAGCACGCGTATCTACCACATGAGCTAAGTAACCCTGGCACCCCTTCCGTAACAGTTTACTAGCCTCGAGTGCCGAAATAACTCCCGTAGGAAGTGCACGCTGATCCCCCTGAAATGTAGTCTCTGATAATCCAGGACTCCTAAAAGTCACTCTCCTATCGAAACATTCGATAGAAGCATGATGTCTCGTCAACCAGTCCATACCCAAGATCACATCAAAGTCCCGTAAATCCAAGAGTAACAAATCTGCCAGTAACTCCACCTGGCCTACCAGTACCGGACACTCTCTCAAAACCTGAGTCACTACCAACACCTCCCCAGTAGGTGTACTCACTCCCAACGCACAATCCAAAGTAGACACCTCCCTCTCCTTAACCAGACTACAACTCCGAGCTATAAATGAATGGGTAGCCCCGGGATCTATCAAAGTAAAAACAGTGTGACCAAGTATGGTGAGTGTACCTGTCACCACTCCCGGTGCTGACCTAGCCTCCTGCTGAGTCATCGCAAAAACTCGCGCCTGTGGTCCCGATGACCTACCGCGCCCTCTGGAACTGCTCGTGGCACCACCGCCACCCCTAGGGCCTGCCGCCCCTGATACTGAAGCAGTACTCCGCCCGGGTTCTGCTGCACCTCTGCTTGCTCCACCCTCCGGAGCTAACAATGGACACTCCCGACGAAAATGTCCTCGCTCCCCACAATAGAAGCAAGTGTCCCTACCGGGTCCACCGGTATGCCTCCCTGTAGAAGCCACTGAAGTCGCACTCGCCTGAGGAGTCGGCTGTGACCTAGCTCCTCGAAATCCTGAGCCCTGGAAACTGCCTGGTCTGCCATACCGGGCTCCACCAGCCGATAGTGATCCACCAAAATTACCCCGTTTCGGGGGCCTCTGACTCGATGCTCCTGGAAATGACTGCTCTCGGCGTCGAACACTGCCCGAATACTGTGGTCGAGCAGGTAAACTGGCCTCCACCCTGACAGCAGCATCAGACAACTCTCGGAAAGTAGCAAAAGAGCCGGCTGTCACTATGGCCCTGATCTCTCCCCGGAGACCCAACTCAAACCGGCGGCACTTCTCCGCCTCAGTCGCCACAAATGCCGGAGTAAAACGAGATAGCATCTGGAACCTCTGCTCATACTCAGCAACTGTCAAGTTTCCTTGCTTCAAGTGAAGGAATTCCGCTTCCTTCGCATCCCTGAAAGAACGGGGATAGTACTGATCTAGAAACCGCTCCCGGAAAGTCTCCCAGGTCACGGTATGTGCATCCCAGCCGGACAGTTCCAGCGTGTACCACCACTCGTAGGCAGCTCCATCCAACAGAAAAGTGGCTAACAATACCCGATCCTCGGGAGGACAGTGCATCACCCCAAAAATACGTTCTAGTCGGGTGATCCATCGGTGAGCTTCCTCGGGATCAGCCCCACCGCTGAACGTAGTAGCCCCAAGCCTCTGGGCTCTCTCGATCGAAGCGCTCTCAGTCCCTCTCGCCGCTTCATCTTCAGGTCGTGGAGGGGGTTCACGTCTCGGAGGCATGATCAATCGTACGCTGAAAGAGGCATAGAGTTAGTATAACAACCTAGACCCAACACAAATTGACACAACCTATGCTCTGATACCAATTGTCAGGACCCGTCCCAAATATCACCTCGATACTCGGGATGAACCCTGCTCCCGTCTGACAGTCACACTTACAATACCAAAAATAAACTTAATACCACCATAAGCATAACCATCAGACGAAGGAGTAAGTATATACAACAGTAAGTCAGAGCATAGTTCTACAAAATGGGCACCAAAAGTCCTACAAGTCTAAGTCCGCAACGGAAGAACGTCGGAAGCCCTATGCCTCGATATCTGCCTCAACGTTCACCCCAGCGCTATCACCACGACCTGGAGGGAAATTAAAACCAAAAGGTGTGAGTGGACCAAAAGGAATGACAGTTTTAAAACCGTTTACCAGCAATCAAAGTAAGGAAATAACACCATTTGTTCCCTCCGGTTTAAACCAGGCATGCCAATGAAGTATTAGAAAAATCATAATATAAAACATCATAAGAAACAGAAACACTATAAAACCAATCATAAGAAACAGATACACTATAAAACACCACAAGAAACCAGAGTATAACCCGATCAAACCTGCTGGACCTATCCGAGTCTTTAAACTCAACCAGGCCTCACATATAAATCCGAGTCTTTAAACTCCCGAGTCTTTAAACTCAATAGGCCTATGGGGGTAATATCATAATATCCGAGTCTTTAAACTCCCGAGTCTTTAAACTCAATGCGGGCCCGTCCCCCATCAATATCAATCCGGGTCTTTAAACCCATATCCAGATCCAGCAAATCCAATCATATCCAGTGTAAAACCAATTCCAAATCCATCGCCAAATTCGAATTCGAAATCCCCGGTTCGAAGCCCTTCCGGCGTTCAGAACCGACATTCCGAACCCAAATCCGGGAAAATCCATTTCCATACCAAAAACCATAGGAAATCCCTAAACATGTTTCATAACCCATTTACCATCATCAGAAAACATTTATAGGGTGAATTTCTCAAATATGGCATCAAAATCTGAAAACCAGCTTTTTCTCGAAAAACGTGTAAAACCCCGAAAATTTCTCGAAAAACGTGCAAACATCTCAATCACGTATAACCATCATTTAAAACATAAAAACACACATAGAATCATAAAACAGTAATTAAAACAGTTTGGCATGCTCGGAAATAAGAAAGAGTCCACTCACAGTTTACAACACGTCACTCGCGCTCCGTGCGCTCCTCAACCGTCTCTGGTGTCTCCCGTCCTGTCAATAGATACCAAATAGGGTCACAATAACATCAAGGATACCTTCCCTATTTTCCCCAATTTTTTCGGGAATTTAATAATATTTTAATCCTAAACCCTAAACCGCACGGATTCCCGAACCATTCCGTAACACCGTCCGATTAACCCGAAAACTGTACCATTGGATTCCTTAGGACATTTAGGGCTAAACTCATGTTGGACGCTTAACCGGATTCCTCCCCACGCGCCCCCACGCGCCGCCCAAAGTGGCTGCGCGTGGGCCTCACGCGCCTGCTACAGTCCACCTTCAACCTCGAGTCACCCGGTTCAACACAGTTGAACCGGCGTGACCGGTTCTCCGCCGTTCACCCACCATTCTTCACCATTTCGATACCATTAGCTTCGTCCAGTCCTCTGCAACCAAACCCAGTCCTAAAATCCAGAAATCACGGCCTAATACCCCTCGTCTTCAACCTCGAAAAACCTTGCCCGTGAGCTCTGTTTTCCTTCCCGGCCGTCCACTGCTTCCCCCTTCACGGTGGGGATACCAGCACCATCCTAGGACCCTACTTAGTCCTACCCAACTCACAGAATCCGTCGATTCATCCCCGAAGTCCACGACTTCAAGTTTGAAACTCACGGCTAAAACAGGGTACAGAGGTCCCGCCGTCGAACCACCACCCACCGTGAACCTCCCGTCACGGAAACCACCACAAACAACTCCTAGGACCTCCCTGAACAACACCCTGACCTCCTAATCCCTCGACTCTAAGCCCAACGTCACGACTTCGCATTTGAAAAATCCACGAAAAACAGGGTAAACGAGCTTACCTTTCGATTCCGGCGCCGCCGTGAGAACCGTCACCCACCACGGTGCTCGTGGGACTCCCCTCAACCTCCTGAGTCTCCTACCGCCTCGGTTTGCCTCACCACACGGCACAACAGCCTCCACCGTCCACGGTCTCCTCTGTTTTCCTCAAATGTTCGCCGCACCACCACCGTGCCGCCGTGCACGATTCCAGTCCCAAAACACGATCAGCACCTCACCCACGTCTCTCTGTCACTCTCACCAGTCACTCCTCACTCTCCCTGGCATCCAAATCGATCACCGCCTCACTCAACTTCTCTCTGTTTTCTGTGTTTCAAACCCAAACACGGTTTGATTTTTGTACAAGGTATCGCCGTGCACACTTGAGAATGGCCTGGAACCATCCAGCCACTCCCACGTGTCCAACATCCATAGGCCAGCCCCAAATATCTGCCACTTGCCCTTATCTGATTGGGCTGAGGGAAAATGACCAAAATGCCCCTCCTGCACAAAATTACCATTTTGCCCTCAGACTTTCCAGACCCGTATCTTTTCCGTCCGACGTCCGATGACAGCGTGCCGCCTGTCGTTGAACTCAGGACGTCGAGACCTATCCAACGGTCCTCGGTCTACGTGAAAATCACACATCCTCCAAAAAGTCAACATTTTCCCTATTAGCTCAAAATTACGGTAACGCCCCCAACCTTCCGTACATCACAACTTTTCCTCCGGTTGTCCAAATCGAACCTGCCGCCTGTCTACGGACTCGTGACGTCCTAACCTACGTCACGGTCAAGGGCTAACACTCATCCAATCAATCGTACAAAAAGTCAACTTTTCGTTTACTATTCACAGGGGCAAAATCGTCCTTTTTACAAAACTTCACAGAAAATACATTTTTACCCTTCCCGTAGGTACGGGTTGTTACAATTTGGCCCCCCGAATGAAAAGTCAATGTTTTACCCGCGCTAGGGGCAAAACGGTCATTTTGCATCGTTCGTCCGATTTCACCCTACTAATCACCGATTAACCTCACTAATCGTGATTACTCACTAATCTAATCTAGGAATTTAGGTCGGGTCGTTACAATCGGGCTTAAGGCCCCGTTGATTGTGAAATCGGGCTCGAAGCCCCGTTGATTTATGGTATCGGGCTCGAGACCCCGTTGATTATGAAATCGGGCTCGAGGCCTCATTATTGTGGTATCGGGCTTGAGGCCCTGTTGATTGTGAAATCGGGCTTGAGTCCTAGTTTGGTTTATGAAATGAGAATTCGGGCATGAGACCCTGTTGAACTGTGGATTTAAGCCGATGCCTGTTAAAATGGATTTGAATCGGATTCGAGGAATCCTGTTGAGATTCTAGTATGAGACCCAGTTGAGAAAGAAAGTATTTTTGAAAATGTATATACCCTCCATATGATTTGATTGGTCTCCTCCAGACGTCGATATGGAGAGTCACTATCCACTACCCGGAATGAGTGTCCCCATAGGGAGCGCATTCCAGGAGTGGGAGTCATGAGACCTAGTTGAGAAATAAATTATTTTTGAAATTGTATATACCCTCCATATGATTTGATTGGTCTCCTCCAGACGTCGACATGGAGAGTCACGATCCACTATCCGGAATGAGTATCCCCATAGGGAGTGCATTCCAGGAGTGGGTGTTATGATATGGTCTCAGACTGGATCCAGAGACAGCCATCCAGACGTCGTAGGTCCTGGATGTTGGACAGAGCCTCCCAGATGTGGAATTCCTGGGAATAGACTCGGAGTTAGACCCTGAGTAGTATGCACACTTATATATAAATGAATGGTGACATATATCAGGGATGTTTTCCCTAGGGGCTGTGTGTTCCGAGTTGGCATATTCTCGGAAGTGCTGAGGATGGGTTATATGTATGTCTATATGTATATACGGAAAATGGTTTAGGGCGGAGACCTCGTGTTCTATGTTTTGGAAAATGGTTTGGGGCTGAGACACCGTGTTCTATGGTTGGTTTTCACTGAGAACAATTTTGGGCTGAGACCCACATGACGTTATTTGGAGAGAGTGCCACATGATTGGTTTTGGGGCTGAGTTCTCATGTATTGTTTTATGGTTTCGGGCCAAGGCCCAAATGGTTTTGTAAATGTTTTGATAAATGAGTTTCGAATGCATGCATGTTTTTAGTGAAGGACATAAATATCTTTTTTGAAATGTTTTTATTAAAAATATTTTTTTGTCCACTCACGACTTTTGATTTTTTGAATGACCTTCAGGTTGATCGCGGATGCGTGCTGTAGCATAAACCGAGACATCACACTCCTCCTCCAGATCTTGGTGCTCTCTGGTAGTCCCGGTTGGGCTAAGGACGGAATTATCCCTGGTCTGACACTTCGTGTCAGACGGGAGTAGACACGTCCCACGTTAATCCCGGGGGATTTGGGACGGGTCCTGTCACTCTCTTATTCATTTTCAAAATTTATCATCATTGCCTTCACAAACTCTAAACTTTCATGGATTATCAAAAAATTCAAGGAAAAGAAAACAAATTTCCAATTTTTTTCTCATTTCTGGGTCGTTAACTGCCTCAAACTTTTCGTATATAGGGATATGAAAAGATTGATTCTTTTCGGTATTTGAGACATAGAGGTTTTCATATTTCGTAGTTTTCAGGTGACGATCGAGAAGATCGAGTTGTCGCAAACAGAGTTTGAATATGATAATCTTAACACATTCAACAATTAGGAGGAAGAAAAGAAAAAAAAAACTAGAAGTTGTACCATAAACTACGGTGGTAACATTGAGTAAAATGATACTCATTACTTTCTTGGAGGCAAAGAATATCATTCACCACAGATATCGTTTCCCAAACAAAGACTTGAAACTTATGATTGTTACTTTCCTTTTCTCTTGAAATGGATTTTCATTTGAAATTTTAGCTACTGCATTTAGGTCAAAATTTGTTCTATCCAATTTCACCGTTAAAATGAATATACTTATTTGAACCGTTAAAAAAAATTAGCTATACATATAATGAATTGCCCGAATTATAGGCTGGATCGATTTTGGACCCAAAATAGACATATTTATTTGAACCGTTAAAAAGACATCGTTAAAAACTAGTCGTTTTAGGAAAATTATGTTTTTATATACTCAAATTTGAAAAAATGAATTTAATATTTAAATTTGGTGAAATAAAGAGAGTCTGATTTTGATGACTATAAAAACTGGCTAACTATTAATAATTTTTGAGTCATTTTAAGTTAAATTTGTCCTAAACTTTAGTTAGTCTAATGTGGATGCTCTTATGTACAACTTTTTCCATGCCTTCCATTTTGTTTGATATTGTGTGAGGTTATGCTAAGTTTTCTGTATTTTATCTTTTTGGCTTCCTAGAAGTTTTAGGAAAATCATGGAGTTCAAATTTGGTTTATGAGTTTAAATTATTGGAGCCTGATTAGCTAAACTCATTATATCAGAATTGAACTGAGGCTTAACCTAGCTAGTGCTTATTTAATAATTCCCTCTTTTTGGTATATGACACCTTAGAATGACGACATTTGAACAGAGAAATGGAAAAAGTGTAATAGAATGACTCGATCGTTTATAGTGGTTAGACAAATCACAAAATAGGGTGTTAGGTGAAATTTATTGACGATTTCATGTTGTATTTTAAGTAAAATAGTTCTTATTAGTATATGCCACATAATTAAAATGACAAAGTTGAATGGAGAAAACGGAAAAGATACTAAGCGGCATGAATCGATCATTTTCTGGGGTTAATTTGAAACCATTTGGTAAATTTGATAGCAATTAGAAATAACTTGCTAATTATGTGTTGACTTCATGGTATTGTTTGCTTGTTTTTTTTTTTTCTTCCCAGAATTTTGTCTGGGCCTGTGCCCTGAACTGATTAACCTCGGTGAAGAATCAGGACTATTGATCAAACAAATTGAGAAGCAAGAGTTAGAGTTAGGGTTATTTTAGAAAAATAGTTGAAAAGTTATATTAGCAAATTACTTTTAAAAAGTATATTTCTAACCCTGTTCTTTATTTTGAAAAATCTCAAATATTTTATTATTTGTTTTAAGTTAAATATTTGAATATCTTCAATTTATTCTTTCATTATTTATGAAATTTATCAAATTGTGAGGAGATAGACATTGCAACTTTCGTTCTTCCATTTGCTAAATGTAGGGAGGCAAAACCCCTAAAATATTAAAATTCTAAAGTAGAGAATGAGATAGGGACTCTGGTGAAGCTAATTTTCTTTGAAAATCCCTAAAGTAGCTAAGATATGTGTTTTAGGAACTCAACTCAGCTGAAGATATAAGTATTAAAGGAAGATGAAGGAGTTAAGGATAGAAAAGTAGGTGTAAAAGGTAGTACAAGATTCATTTATTTTCTTTTTCAAAATTATAAGTGGAGATTGTAAATAAGACTCTAAAATATGTGCATAATTTTGTACGTGGATTTTATTATATAATCAGGAAAGTTGGATCCTGCATTAGTACAGGTCCGGCCCAAATCTAAGGCAAATAAGGCCCGAGTCTTGTGCCTCACGTTAAAAAGGCCTCTAATAAAAATAAAACCCAACATCCCATATAAGGAAAAAATTATAAAATATGATGTAAAAGAAAAATGGCATTTTTTATCAAAACAAAGAAAAAGAAAAAGAAAAAGGGTCTCAACCCAAAATAAATATCATAGCCCAAAGCCGAGTTAAACACAGCCCAAAATATGCCCAAAAAAATACAAAACATTTATAACAGTTAATAGCTATTAAAGCAAGGGCAAGATAGTAGGGCTGGATTATCCACCTACCTAAATTAGTGGGCTTGAAGCGAAGGATTAGGAGGGTGTATTTAATTAGGATATTTAAATATTTTTAAAGATTTTAAGAATACATATGTATTCAATTAAGATATTTAAATATTTTAAAAGACTTAAAAAGTTATGGTGTATTCAATTAAAACTTTTAATGTTATTAAAAATGTTAAAATAAGTCTTGAAGTATTTAATTATGACTATTGAAGGACTTGTTTAAGTTGTGTACTTTCTAAGATTTAGTATTAAAAATATAAATATGATAAGACAAAAAATGTCTAGCCTCGAGTTGAGGGATTTATTTTTAAACCTCATAAGATATTTTTCTCAAGGACGTTCATTTCTACCCAAAATGTTTCTCCTATAGTAAGAGTTAATTTGAAAAAACATACGCCAAAAGATGACAAAAAAAAAATCTTTATTTTAGTGCAGATTTTTTGGGCATAATTCTGCATAATTTTTCGATAAATTGTCAACATTTGCTTTTTTGTCATGGTGTTCTTTACGTTTTTTGTCACCAAAAGTGTTCTTTAGTTTTTAGTGATGAAAACTTCATAGTAATCTAAGATTTTTCAGAAAATCAAGATAAATTCAGAAAAATTGCATAAAATTCTATAACTACTTTAGTACGATTCCAAAGCATCCATCATATTCAAAAGAATCAAATAGATCAATTTTAAGGCCAATTCCAATAAAAAAAAAAGTGATAAGTGTGAGTGTGTGATACGAGCCTCTATTGAATGTGAGACTCAAGATGATGATAATCATTATGATGGAGAGATAAGTTTAGTCATTAATGTTCAGATGAAAGAAACCATTGTAAGAGTAGAGAATAAAATGAAGAAATCATGATGTCCACTAAAATGTGTTAATATATGTCTTCCAAGATTGTCCAAATAAAGAGAAAGTCCAGAATAGAATTTATAAAAAATGTTTGGATAATACCCAAATGTCCATATCAAAGATTTTTAAAATGTATTTGAAATTTGTCATTTAAAAAATGTCTTAAAAAATATTTAAATGTCATAATCGAATACACCCCCTTATAGTATTGCAAAATGTCAAATATGAAAAAGAGTCCTATGAAATAAATGAGTGTTTCTCACTCGGTAACACTCACGGTTTTTTCCTTATGAAAAAAAACTCTATTTTTTCTCTTTAATTATCCAAAAAAAAAAAAACCTCTAACTGCCTGACACTCTCAACCAAACCCATCGTATTACAATTTATAATCAACTAACTAATTACACTCACTAGAATTAATTAATTGCCCACTATGATAATGTGAAAATGAATTAAAATATTATGATGATTCTATGATGTTTGTATTAGTAGTTGAATTCCTCAAGATAATCAGACTTATTTTGTGATGATATTGTGATGTTTATATTGTATTTTGAATATATTTTTTTATTTCTAATTCAATTATTTATTATTTATTCTAGAATTATTTAGTAGTATTTATTATATGAGTAATTTATAGAATTTTGTCCACCTTTGCTACTATGGTCGCGTGTTTGGTGCTTCTTTGCTACCTGGTAGCTTTGTTTGTGCACCTTTTGGCCTCTGTGGCTTTGTTTTCTCTATGAGGTTCGGGTTGTTGGCACCTCTTTTTTTTTTTTTTCCTTTTGTTGTTCACTTGAATTTTTGCACTTTTTAAATATTATTAACTTACCCAAAAACACTTATTGTATACTTTTGTGCATTTGATTGTTGCCTTATTTATCTTATTTAATAAAGTTCTCCTATGTTGATATTAACTGATTTTGTGAAAATGGAACTTTTTAATTTTTTTAGTTAAAAAAAATATATTTAAAAATAAAATTAAGAAGACCTCAAAAATAAAATTTGCCTTAGGCCCTATATGGCATTGGGTGGCCCTGATTAGTATATAGCACTTGTTCTATAAGTAAGAAGTAGTAGGTCATTACAAAACGAACCACTTAATCTGTCGTATATATACATTTGTTTTCCTAAAAACAAAAATTTGTTGAGAACAGAATATATATATATATATATATATATATATATATATATATGAAGAGTTGTATAATTACAGGGATATACAATAATGTGAATTGGGGTCGGAATAGTTAATTACCCAACTACATTGTTTTGATATTGAAAACATATAATTAAGGGCAGCCCTTCAAGTTTCAATCATTAATCTCATGAACAAAAAGGGTGGTTTCTAACTTCTAATTTTGTAGGTCCATTTTCCATTTCCATTATATATATATTTTCCTTCATTTCTTTAATCATCATGAAACCTTTCATTTTTAATACATGCTTGAAAGCTCCTCCACACTTCACATTCACACCTCATTTGTAACTCAAATTGCTGAACATTCAAACCTATAAGCAAATAAGCCCACCCCAAAATATCCTACATATAAACTTTCGGTGACGTCAACCTCATGTCATGCCGTGCATGTCCACCTTCAATTCCTGCATGTAGCCCCGTAGAGTTACTAATATATTATATCAGTACAAGAGATTGCTTTATACACGACAAATATTTTCCTGTCGTTGAAATCAATTTTGCCCGATGAAAGTATGGTGCTCGTTGGGCCAAGCCCTTACGGGAAGGAAAATTGTTTGTGCGTAAATATCGTGAATTTTATCCGATGAAAAATGGTGCTCGTCAGGTAAAATAGACAACAACGACGAATATGACAAATATGCTTCTTCGGGTAAGCTTACACATTGATCAAATTTGCCTGACGAAGTGTACTCGTTGGGTGTTGATGCAGAATTCGTCCGGCTCAGTGAAGTTCTTTCTTGATCCCTACACACAAGAACGAAAATCAAATGGGGTTAAGGTTGAATCCCGGAAGGGGTGGTTCAACCATAAACACTCCGATGCTTAAGTCAGTTTTCTGTGAGAGAATAATCTGATAGAGTGTTTGCAGGAGTTTTTGATTACCTTTAGAAGTGAGATGAGACCTTCTATTTATAGTGAAGCTTTAAGAATCACTGTAGTATCTGATTGGTTGAAGAAGAAAGTATTAAATAAGTGATTGTACCGAGTGTAATCACTTATTTATTAATAAATAAATAATTCGCTGGGAAGTTATTTATTATCGGTATTGATCTAATTAATTAATATATTTAGTTGGTAAATATATTGAATTAATGCGGAGATCGTAACGTGTCGATGTCAATTTTACCAAGGGTAATATTGGCATTATGGAAATTATTGCCACGTGGTAGCTCCAGAATATTCCGGTAATTTATGGTTCCACAAATGCCCCCACATCGCTTAGGAATTCGAGGAATCCTAAGGGATGTAATTTCCTTGTGGTTCCAGTAAACTACACCTTAATATTTTTATGTGCGAGCAGGACTCTCTTTCCCGGATGTAGTTGGAGGTTGACATCGATCTTGTGCCAAAAAGAATCCTTTTGGGCTTATAATCCTGCTTTATGTTGACTTTATGAGCCTAATTAACCTTTAGGGTTTACTTAATTTTTATTTATTTAAATAAGGGCATTGTGACCCTTACTTTTAATAAAGAAAATCAAACTAGGTTTATTGCCGGTGGGAGTGAGCTGGCGTCACAGCCTTTTGCAGTGAAGGAATTTGGAGCCGCCGTTCGTATTGGTAGATTTTTTTTTTTTTTCTTTCTTCATTCTCCGTTGCCCTTGATTTTTGTAGTTGGTTGGATGCAAGGGAGTGTCAGGTTGAAAAATAGAGTTGGTGCAGTCTTCACATGCACCCTGAGGAAAAAATTGCAGCAGGGGCAAAGTAAGAGGGTTGTCATCTTGGAGCGGTTGGATGGCCTGGTGGGTCATGCGCATCAAGGTGCGCTGTGAGGTGTCGGCGTGTGCTTTGATTGGCTGTCCATGGGTGTGCATTCTCTGTGTGCATGTTGGAACAATTTCAGCTATTGGAGGAGTTTGGCGGACCCGCGCATCAGAGCAAGTCTCCAAGGAGGAGTGTTGGAGTGTTCACACGTGCGCCAAGGGCGCAGCCTTGCGCTTGGAGAGAGGCAGATATGTGATGGCTAGAAGCAGAAATTTTTATTGAAGGAGTGGGACAGGCGGGCTCCACGCGGAAGAGATTGTTGGCTGGCAGCTGTTGCTTAACAGCCCTTTTTCTTTTTTCTTTCTTTTGTACTGCTGCATGTAGCATTTTTTTTGTTCTTCTTTTTTCTCCTTTGCTGTAGCCATTCACGGTAGCTTTTTAACAAAAGCTATATATATATATATATATATATAATTTTAATATATAATATATTATTTTTCTTTTATTTACTTTCGATCTCTTATAGATTCTGAGAGCTATAGACGTCCGATTGCAACGATTCAAGCAGTGGTACGCTCTACTTTTCGAGACGGTCATTTCAAGATGTATGAAGGCATACTTCTTGTGTAGTCTTGAAGACCTCATTTTGTGGAGTACCATCTGGTGGCATGTCCGAGACTTGTTGGAGCTTCCGACTTCAAGAGATGATGGACTTGACACCAAGACACTCCTCCAGTTGACATGCTTATGATGGTTTGTGAAAAGAAGAGCTTGGCGCGCTGACGGACTCATCATCTTCAAGTGTGGGCGGAGCCAACGTCAAGGCCTTCAACGGGGAGGTGGAGCAGAATGCAATGCGAGGTGCAACAGAGTGCAAGGCGAGGTGCAGAAGAGTGCGACGCGAGGTGCAGCAGAGTGCAAGACGCGAGGTGCAGCAGTGTGCAAGGCACGAGGTGCAGCAGTGTGCGGTTCGAGATGCAGCAGAGTACGGTGCGGGGTGCAGCAGAGTGTAAGACGCGAGGTGTATCAGAGTGGGAGCAAGGTGCAGCAGAGTGCGACGCGAGGTGTAGCAGAGTGCAAGGCGCGAGGTGCAGCAGTATGCCAGGCGCGAGGTGCAGCAGTATGCCAGGCGCGAGGTGCAGCAGTGTGCGAGGCGCGAGGTGTAGCAGTGTGCAAGGCGCGAGGTGTAGCAGTGTGCAAGGCGCGAGGTGCAGCAGAGTACAAGGCGTGATGTGCTTCATCTTTGAAGCAAGGCTTCCCATGACGCGAGGCGAAGTGCATGTGGTGCCTTGAAGTAACTGAAGCTTTATAAGGAGTTGCCTTGGATGACGGATGACCTTCCAGAGACTTGATCTTCAAGACCTTGTTAAGCTCAGAATGGGGTGTAGCAAGGCAGAACATAGAATGGAGGATTGATCATGCCCCCTGCAAAGCTCGAGACGTCGCGCATCATCACCTAATTGAAGGAAGAGAGCTTGGAGATGCCATCTATGCCAAGTAGGCGATGTTGAGGAGGTTGCCCCCATTGTTTGAAGAAAGTCATAGACGATGTGTCACTGGAAGTCCACGATGAGATGACTGAAGGCCTCCAAGGCTTGCTCATGGGTTGACGGAGAAACTCTAAGGTAGTGTCGTTCTTGGTGATGAGCTTCATGATCCTTCTTGGCCCGTGGCTTGGTCTTAGCATTGAATACATATTTGAGCATTCAACTTGTGAATTGTCAACTTCTTTAATTTTCATTAATAGAAGCCTTCCACTTTTTTTTTTGAGTGTTTTGTGATTTTCGGTAGATTTGACCTTTGTGTAGTAAATTTGGTCTTCTGACTTCGTTTTAGCTCCGAATTGAGTGTCGTTAGTAGGGTTGGAAATCTGAGTTCCATACTTTTCTACTGCCACCAAACCTGTTCCAAGAAGATCCGAATTGAGCCTTTTAGGATTGGTCGAATCTTGTGCTCGTGCGCTGATTCATGCAGTTGACCTTTGTATGTAAAAATGATTGCGGGGAGCTCGTCACAACTCGGAATGGAGTGAGATCAATGGCGTTGGAAAGCTAACTTCCATAGATTTTTAAATCCGTCGATCTCATGTCAGGGTGATCAAAATTCAGTGGTCTATGACTGAATGAATCTCGTACTCAAGCGCTGGTATGTGTAGTTGACCTTCGTGTACAAAAACGTTCGCTGGGAACTCGTCACAACTCGGAATTGAGTTAGGTCAACGACGTTAGAAAGCTGACTTCCGTAGATTTGTAGGACCATCAAGCGTATGTCAGGGTGAGCAAAATTGAGTGACCTATGATCAAATGAATCTCGTACTCGTGTGCTGAAATGCAGAATTGGACTTCGCATGTTAAAACATTTGCCTATTGTTTGTTGTGGCCTGATGGTTGCCCCACTTGGTAGGGTTGGAAGTGTTTTTTTAGTAGATTTATGACTCCAACAATTCAAGTTCTTGGATGGTTTCATGTGCCTCGCTGGGACGAGCCTTGAGCGCTTCGCGTGGCGAAGTCTGCATGGTGAAGACTTGTTGTGCTTTGCATGGAGAAAACTTGGAGTGCTTCGCATGGCGAAGGCTTTAAGTGCTTCTCAGGGTGAAGCCTTAGAGTGTTTTGCGGGGCGAAGGCTTAGAGTGCTTCGCGTGGCGAAGGCTTGGAGTGTTTCGAGTGGCGAAGGCTTGGATTTGCATGGCGAAGGCTTGGAGTGCTTCGCGTGGCGAAGGCTTGGAGTGCTTCGCGTGGCGAAGGCTTGGAGTGCTTCGCGTGGCGAAGGCTTGGGTGTTTTGCATGGAAAAGGCTTGGAGTGCTTCACGTGGCGAAGACTTGGGGTGCTTCGCGGGGCGAAGTCTTGGAGTGCTTCGGGGGGCGAAGGCTTGGAGTGCTTCACATGGTGAAGGCTTGGGGTGCTTCGCATGGCTAAGGATTGAAGTGCTTCACGGGGCGAAGACTTAGAGTGCTTCGCGGGGCGAAGTCTTGGAGTGCTTCGCATGACGAAGGCTTGGAGTGCTTCGCATGACGAAGGCTTGGAGTTCTTTGCATGGTGAAGACTCGGGTGCTTTGCATGGAAAAGCCTTGGAGTGCTTCGCATGCCGAAGGTTTGGAGTGCTTCGCATAGCGAAGATTCGGGTGCTTTGCATGGCAAAGACTTGGAGTGCTTCGCATGGCGAAGGCTTGGAGTGCTTCGCATGGCGAAGGCTTGGGTGCTCTGCATGGAAAAGGCTTGGAGTGCTTCACGTGGTGAAGACTTGGGGTGCTTCGCGGGGCGAAGGCTTGGAGTGCTTCGCAGGACGAAGGCTTGGAGTGCTTCGCATGGCGAAGGCTTGGAGTGCTTCGCATGGCGAAGACTTGGAGTGTTTCGTAGGGCGAAGGGTTAGAAAGTTTCGGGTGGTGAAGGCCTAGTACTTTCTAAACAAAAGCGTAGGCGATAAGACAATTTCATTAGACGCTGAAACGAAACATCTTTAATCTTATTGAAAGTTGCTATGTGAGTAAAGTAGGCACTGAGCTGAATTTTAACCACAAAATTTGTGTCTTCAATGATGACTTGGTCACTGATTCAGTTTCTTGATTGTTCCCTGCAACTCGGACTCGGCAATGATGGTGTCCACGCGGATCATCTTTTGTGCGGGTTCCTGGGGGTCTTTGTTTCCGAGACGATCCGTTGCCTTTTTTTCTTGACGTACTCGGTGCAGTGTCCTTCCTTCAAGAGATCCTGGAGGTATCTTTCGAAAGTCTGGCAAGAGCTTACGTCGTGCCCATAACAATTGTGATAGGCACACTATTTTGTCTTGTCGGCCCTCTCCTGGTTACCTTTGACGGGAGCTGGTCTTTCGAACCACAGATTTTCCTTTATCTGATTGTATATTTGGAGGAAAGGTATCGAAAACTGTGTGTTTGGCTTTGCACCCGCGAACGTGTTGGATGACGGGTTCCCTTTACGCTTGTTAGCTTTCTCTACTGAGTTCCCGCGGTGGGCATCATCCTTTGGCTGTGCAAACGCCTTTGTGAGATGTTCATCTTCCTCGACGTGGTTGGCGGCATAGGTGGCATTTTTCTCGTCCTCCCAGCATGCATGTCGCTTCGCCAGGGACAGTATCTTGGTGAGACTTCGGGCGTTGCTCATGACGATGTCTCCGTAGAGCTGGCTCTCCCGCGGTAGGCCTTGCTTAAATGACATGGCTACGACGAGATCGCTGCAACCAACGATGCGGGTCTTCTCTTCACAAAATCTCCGGATGTATTACTGCAAGGTTTCCTTAGACCTCATTCGGATGGTGAAGAGGTGGTCATCCTTGAATTTGACGGTGCAAAGCTGCGAGTACTCCTTCATGAAGGCAAGGGCCAACTTTTCGAAGGAGGTGATTGATCTCTGGGGGAGATGGTTGAACCATGTCGTCGCTTGACCTTACAGTGAGGCTTGAAAAACTTTGCACATGAGTGCGTCGTTGTGCCTGTGAGGTACCATGACCCCCCGATAGTAATTGATGTGTTTTACTGGATCCGAGGTTCCTTTGTACTGATTGAAGTTTGGTGTTGAAAATCGCTGCGGGAATGGCTCCTCCTCAATTTCCCTCACGAACGGTGAAGATAATGACGTCTATACTTGGCACCAAAGGTCATCCTCCAAGTCTCCGTCGCGTTGAACTTCTTGGAGGCGTCGATCCAGCATCCTTCAAACGTCTTCAGCGTGCAATGGTCCTTCGTGACAGGGGTTCCCACGCCGGGTCAAATGGCGTCAACTCCCTCGAGTTGCAGCGGGCTTGGCTCTCGAGAGTGCTGGCGAGTAAGTCTCGTCTTCCTCGCTGTGATCATCCGAGTGGGTGCGTGACGCACGGAAGACTGCTTGCTGCCGTCGGCTATCACGTGGGTACTCAATGCGTGAAAGTGCTCCGGGATGTCCTCCAAGTCGTTCTCGGGTCGATATCCTCGGTTGATCTTGTCCTCTTGCTATAGGGATGCAGCTTTCTTCCCCTGAGTCGTTCAGCGACGTGTAACACCCCGGACATTCGGGGATTTTAATATTTCAATTTAATGTGTGAATTGACGCTTTTACCCTTGTGATTGGTATAGCCAAATTGTTGACTTTTTGATTGATGAGTTAAATGGACTTTGACCTATGACTGTGACGTAGTACGAGACGTCACGAGTTCATAGACAGGTGGCACGTCCATTTCGAACGATCAGGGAAAAAGTTATGACTATCGGAAGTTCAGGGGCATTACCGTAAGTTGGACTTCACGGGCAAAAATGTTGACTTTTCGTTTAACAATTAAGTTTCACACGACTCCAGGACCGTTGGGTAGGTCTCGACGTCCTGAGTCCGTAGACAGGCGGCACGCCAAAATCGGACTTCGTATGGCTGAGTTACGGGTCTAGGAAGTGAAGGGCATTTTGGTAATTTCTGAACTAGGGGCATTTTGGTCATTTCACCCCTGGTCACTGTAGCAACCGCGGGGGAGCAATTGCTGCACCACCGTGTACGGTGGTTCTGAGTCTCAATTGTTAAATCAGTGTGTGAGTTGGAAAGTTGGGATTGTTTAAAACCTTATAAACATCAGAACGTGGCTGATCATGGACACCATTTGTTAATTCAAGATTCGAACTTTTGCGGGAAACATTTCTCAGTGGACAGTGAGGCTTCCACGAGCTGTTGGCTGGCAAGGATTGTTTAAACTGAGTGGGATTTAAGTGTGCTTCACTCTGTTGCAGTGAGGGCTGAGAATTGGAGAGAAAAACCAGAGAATTCAGTTTCTGGAAAATTGGAGGGAATTTCGGAGTTTAATTTATGGTGCTTGACGGACCAAACCAAGGCCTGGTTTAGTCTTCTGGGAGTATTTGGAACTCAACCACATCGAAATTGAAGGCTAACGGTCACGGTTAAGCTAGGACGGAGGCTGCTGTTTTCAGGGAAGTTGCAGAGCTTGGGACGACAACCTACAGGTACTTTCAGACACAATTGATTGTTCATTTTGGTTCGTTTTGATCCTGTTATGCTTCCTGTGAAGTTAATTGGACAATGGGTTTGAAACCAGGAAGTTCTGGTGATTGACCCGATTAGTTGATCGCGGGTCGATGGGTCGTTTGGGGATGTGTCGAGGTTGATTTTTGTCACAGAACCTAAATTGGATAGTTAATGAACATGTTAGGATCAAATTGGATTGAAATCGAGTAGGAATTGATGGGTATTCAACCGGGTCAAGCCGCGGGTGGCAGACCCGTATTACAGACAAACGGGTGAAGGAGGTGACACTGTAGCTACAGTGTCAGGCGCGTGACTTTCACGCGCAGCCACTTTGGGCGGCGCGTGAGGGCGCGTTGGACCTTATCTCCGATCACGATCAACATGACTTTTGTTCCTCTCATCATTCTGAACATTTTTGGTGATTTAACCATGTTGATCTGAGATAAGCTTTGATGGGTCAGTTTAGGGCCGGTTGCCTCGGGAAACGTGTTGTACGGTTTCCCCGGGCCGGTTTCTATTTCGGACTTTGTGGTTAAACGTTTAAGACTTGTAGTGACCCTTACATGTGATTTGAACTGACAGGAATTGTACGATAATCTCGGTACAGGTCCGTACGCGCAGATTCGCAGCGGAATCGTACAGTGAGTGGGCCCGTTTTCATTAAACCCTTGCATGCTTAAATGTTTTCTGATTTACTTATATGTTCACATGCTGGAATCTACAAATGGTTTTGATGATATTGAGATTTCGGTTATGGCACGTTTCACGGTATTTGGGCATGAGACCCGTGTGATGAAACGTAACAATCGGTTCAGATTTTACCTCTGTATACATATATGTTGCATGTGGATATCAATAAAATGTATTTGGTGCTGCACTGTATAGATCCTTCCATACTATATTGTCTCCTCCGGATGAGGTACCCCGGAGAGGTCACCTACGTCTAGAACGTCCAGCGTCTATGACGCTAAGCATCGGGGATGCTGTAACCGAACAGGGTTCGGGGATTTAACTCGGAATTGAGACCCGAGTGGCACGCGTAGCCTTGTGATTGTGACCTTATTGGACGTCTTGGACGTCAGACATTAGGGATGTCGGATTGGAGTGTATAGTGCAGTGGCTAAAATTATGGTTATGATTTTATTACATGCCTTATGATTCATATTATATTATTTATGATTTTAAATGATGCTGCATGCATGTTTGGAAAAAGGAGGGGTAAATTATATGTTTTACTTATCAAATGATTTTATAAACTTGAGTTCGGTCCACTCACCCTTAATGTTTTTGGTAACCCCTCCAGGTCGTGATACTGAGGTAGAGGAGGAACCTGAGGCTGAGGCATATATCTACTTCTGCGTACCTGAACCCCTGCTGGGTGGTTTACCCGTAGGTTTATGTTAGAGTTGTGCTCGCAACTTGTAATTTTGGATTTCATCCCTTGTCTGACATCTGTTTAATTCGGATTTGTTGTATGACTTAAATTTGATTATTTATGCATTTGATGTTTTGAGGTTAAAATTGGTATGAATTAGTGGGTGTCAGACAGGAGCAGGGCACGTCCCCTTGTGGTCCCTGTGGGATCGGGGCGGGTCCTGTCACGACGTGTCTCGAGACATTGTCTGGCAGCGGACATGCTCTTTGTCGGCGCGTTTCGGGACGTCCCCTGATGTCCTGCAAGGTTCATTGCCTCTTTTGGAGGTTCTGGATGTCCCAATGTCCCCCAACAGCTGTTGCAAAAGCTCCGATTGGGCCCGAACTTGGTTGCTTAGTTGCTCAACCTGTTGTGTCAGTCCAAGTCGCGGAGGTGATCCCCTAGGTGCTTGCTCGTGATGAGTAGCATGTCGGGGCGCACGTCGCGCGCCTTTAGACAGATGCGACGAACCATGTCTCCCTGGTATCTGGGTGTCGGCATGCGAGTTGTGCAAGACATCCAAGTGCCTCCTTAGGTCCCAACCGGAAGGAGGCTGATTTGGGACTCTTAGAGATGATTCTCCTGCCAGCAGCCCGTCTATTTGTTGAAAAATTGCTACGCCTGCCCCCGTTGCAGGTGGGGGGTTCACAGTAGCAACGGCCATGGGGAACGTTCTGAAACCGAACGTAGGTGTCCAAACCGGCATTCCGAACGGTAGGTGAATTGATGCATGGCGCGGGCCATGCATGAGACATAAAAATGGTTCCTCCGGAATCTCAGGCAGTGGTTCACTCACGACATCGATCGCAACGACAGATGTGGCAGTCTCAGAGGCTCGCGCGGATCGGCGTGTTCTGGCCATGTGAAGAACGGTAAGTGTCGCAAGTGTGATGATGGAGTTTTTTCAAGGAAAAACTAAAGAGCACGCTTTGAGTATTTCTCAAATCGGCTCTCAATGAAAGCACCAGTTGTTAATGCAAAAATCGTCCGGCTCTGTGAAGTTCCTTCTCGATCCCTACACACAAGAACGAAAATCAAACGGGGTTAAGGTTGAATCCCGCGGGGGTGGTTCAACCGTAAACGCTCCGATGCTTAAATCAGTTTTCTGTGAGAGAATAATCTGACAGAGTGTTTGCAGGAGTTTTTGATTACCTTTAGAAGTGAGATGAGACCTTCTATTTATAGTGAAGCTTTAAGAGTCACTGGAGCGTCTGATTGGTTGAAGAAGAAAGTATTAAATAGGTGATTGTACCGAGTGTAATCACTTATTTATTGATAAATAAATAATTCGCTGGGAAGTTATTTATTATCGGTATTGATCTGATTAATTAATATATTTAGCTGGTAAATATATTGAATTAATGCGGAGATCGTAACGTGTCGATGTCAATTTTACCAAGGGTAATATTGGCATTATGGAAATTGTTGCCACGTGGTAGCTCCAGAATATTCCGGTAATTTATTGTTCCACATCGGGTAATGTGTTTGGCAGATAGGGAAATTCCGTTAGCGCACAAAAGAGCGAAAGTCGTGTACTTTATCCACCTTGCTTGATGAATGATTAAAATTGTCCCTGCGAATATCTTTGTCAGGCAAATTACAATATGCATTAACTACACAGATGACCCATTCTTCTCTCTCTCTCTCTCTGTCTCTCTCTCTCTAACTAATTAGTTCTTCACCAACATTTCATCATCTCATCACTCCATCTCTCACTCAACATAAAAAAGTATGTGTATTTACCTCTCAATTTAATTTTTGGTATCTAATTTTGGAAATAATTAGATTTTGAAATTGTGTATTTATTGTGAAAATGTGTAGAAATTGTTGGTAATTTGTGTAGGAAATTAAAAAAATTGTTAGGAAAATATGAAAATAGAAAATATGTTATGAATTAGGAAATAAATTTTTTGATAGGAAATAGGGTAATTAGAAAATATGTTAGGAAATTCGGAAATCAAAAAATATTTTAGGAGATTAGGAAATTAGTAAATATGACAGGACCCGTCCCTGAAGGACATAGATAACCGTTCCCGGTCCTGCTCCCGTCTGACAAGTCAACTGAAATTCCAAAATTACCCTCAGCACTTGCCAAACAAGGGATAACCGCACCTGTGCCCACTCATGCCCCCACCTCTCGAATAGCCTCGAACATCGCGCCACGACCTGGAGGGTCAATAAAACAGAAAAGATGTGAGTGGACAAAAACAAAGTTTTAGAAATACATTTATCAAAATACATTCTTACCCTCCAGTTTCACAAACATGCATGCATATCATAAAACATGAGTCATTGTGTGAAATAAATCAAGAATGAACAGTGGACCGATAAAATCAAAACATGTTTTCCCATGGTCCATACACTCATGTTCATCAAATCAGTGCACGATATAAAGTATTTGGACACAAATATCAATAAATCATAATACCACCAATCCTCAATATCCAATCTCAATATCCAAGTAACCCGTCACGATATCAATGCAACGCGTGCAACTCGGGTGTCTCATGTCCAAGTACCTCCCCAGGATCTACGACGTCTTGGGTGATATCATCTCCAGGATCTACGACATTTGGAGGATATCATCATAAACTCACACTCCTGAGATTGAGCCTTCCTCAGAGCTACTCATCTCCAGGCAGTGGATAGTGACTACTCCAGGATCTACGACGTCTGGAGGAGACTATCAAATCACAGAGGATAGTATATGTGGAACAGTCACCAAATCCAGTAACCTCATTTTCAAACCATTCAAATCTCAAATCAAATAAAAAACGTTTCAATAGGGCCTCTGCCCGAAACATAGCTTTCACAAAGTAAGTTCCACAAGTCCATCATAAAAACATTGTCCAGAATATACTTTATAAATCAAAATCATCAATTAAATCATGATCACATGGGACTCCAAATCCAAGTCAAAATCACTATCCACTTGGGTCTCAAGCCCAAAATATCATTTTCACTCAATTCCATGAACTTGCAACCTTGGTTGCCATTTTCACATAAAGCCATAAAGTATATCCAAAAACATTACAATTTCATCAAATCAATTTCCCGACTCATAATCTGAGTCAAAACCAATCACATATCCCGGGCTTTCGCCCAAAACAACAGTTTCATAGTTTTCTCGAAAATCGTGCCCAAAGTCAAATAAAAGAATATAATATTCCCAAAATCCGAAAATCATCACATCAAAACATCAATCATGACAAATCATTTTAAATCATATCATAAAGCATTTAAAACATATATGCATGCATTCAGGGTGGAAACCAAAAGTCCACTCACACACCGTCCATATCGCTCGCTTTCTGAGCTGCACGTTTTTCCGTAAGTTCTGGAAATCATCATTCCTATTCAAAATCATTATCAAGGGTCACTAACATCTCAATGTACTTCCCATAATTTTCCCCAAGTTTTCCGGGATTTAAATACGTATTTTAAATGTAACATAAACCTTCGGACCCTCGAAACAATATCGAAACGGTGTCCGATTTCCTCAAAACTAGTGCCAAAATGTTCGTTACATTAAATGGAACAAGTTTCATGTTGAACTCACCTCGGGATTCCCACTCACGCGCCGTCACGCTCCGCCGCAAGCGGCTGCGCGTGAGTTCACGTGCCTGCTACAGTAACTACTACAGTTACCGTCTTCACCCGATTCTCTGTTAAACGGGTCTGCAACCCGCTTGTTCGACCTGGTTTAATAGTATCATTTTAACTTAAATTAGAGATCTGTAATTTCAATTACATCAATAATTACCTCAGTCTATTCGATTCGAGGATTAATACTCGAAGGCTATCTTGCACTGTTCATTCTTCGAACTTCATCAATTCCAATTGAATTCGTGCAATTGATTCACTCAGGAGCTTCGTAGGGTCCATATAAACATAATTCCAAGCTCAATTGCAACATTCAACTCCTCTAATTACACAACCCAATCCTTGAATTTTCCAGTTCTTGCCATGTCTGTTCTTAGTCAAAACGACGTCCTTTCCTTTCGTTTTTGATTGGGTTCGACTCGAAATGACCTCAGGAAGCTGAATTCAAGGTCAATTCTGGTCCTCACGGTCCACAACTTCAAACTCATGATCTCACTTCGTTCATCAATTCGGGTCCTCCCTTCGTTCATCAATTCTTGGTTATTCCTTCTATCCTTCGTGTTTTCTCTTCTGTCCTAAGCTCCGAGGACTCTCAATTACGTCCACTTGCCTCAGTTTCCTCAATTGATCGCTGGGAAGATTGATCAAGCATCTTTGCTCTCTGTTTTCAAAACATCCACACGGTTTTACACTCAAACACACACGATTTGTTTGTTTTCTCAGTTTAAATCCACACCGCCCATCATACTTCCACCATCATCAAGTTCAGCCACTAATCTTCTTATTAAAGTGACAAATGTCACTTAATAAGCTGCATAAGTCATCCGATTTACTGATTCATCAATATTAACAAAAGGATAAATCTGCACCTTTAAAACACAATTGACCAAAATGCCCTTTCATGGCTAATTACCAAAATGCCCTTCGCATTCCTCAATTCATAACTTTTTCATCCGAATCCCGATTAACGCATGCCGCCTGTCTACGGATTCAGCGTCTCGAGACCTATCCAACGGTACTTACGGAAAGTACAAACACGGTCCCGATCAAAAAGTCAACAAATGACCCCTTTTTAACCAATTTACCAAATTACCCTTACATTTTCGAACATCATAACTTTCTCCTCGAATGTCGGAATCGGGCGTGCCACCTGTCTGTGAACTCGTGACATCCCGAACTACGTCACAGTCATTGGTCAAAGTCCGTTTGACCATTCGAACGAAAAGTCAACCGTTCACCCCATTCCAAAGGCAAAATCGTCATTTTCCTTTTTCCGAATTTCCGGGTCGTTGTAAAATATGTTAAGAAATTAGGAAATTAGAAAATATGTTAAGAAATTGAGAAATTAGAAAATATGTTAGGAAATTAGGAAATAAGGAAAATAGAAAATTGTTGGTAATTTTTTTTTCGTATATTTCGACATTGTGAAATGTGTACATATTTCATAACAATTTATGAGACTTTAATCAGATTGATTAACTTTGTATAATTAAATTTAAAGAACAACCTTAGACCCATTTGAGAGTTACTGAATCGAGTTGATTGACTGACTCTTGAATTTTCCATTTATTTGGATAATTTGGGGGTGTGCCTATGTGCTGTGTAGTTTGTGGTCTACGAGGTCATGTTTCAATTGTGGAAAATTCGAATTGTTTGTATCCTCGCAATGTTCTCTGAATAAGTACTAGAACTTTCTTTATAATATCTACGTCGTGTACTTGTGAACTGTAATAAGATGCTGCCGAAATTTCCATTGATCAAAACTTTGGCTCTTAGGACATGAACCAAACAGCACAAAATGTGCACTCTTGAATAGAATAGGACCAAAGCACCAGAGTACTAAGGAGTTGAGCGGCTTTAATATTTAATCATCAGGCCATTAGGAGACAATGTTAGCTCAATTACTTACGTTGAATATATTTTGTAAAAGCATGTATAATGGATAAACGCTGTATACAAATTTTGATAGATATGATAATTAGTATATGGACGGGATTGACAGCTTCATTGATTTTGGACGTAACCATTGCATTGATGAGAGGCGTATAATGTGTCTATTCCGCAATTGTAATAAATTCAATTGGATGACATTAAATGAGGTCCAGTATCATGTGGATTGAAATGGGTTCATACACAACTAAACTAATTGAATCCATCACGGCGATGAAATATTTACTGAATTGATATCTTCGGTTTCCGGGCCCTATCGAGAAGAAAGTACTTTGGATGCGTGATGTGATAATAATCAAATCCTTGAGATATTAATAGATATTTTTCCTTGCGTATCTGACAATATGGGCAGTGAAGCTCCACATTTCAACCCAAAGATTCTGAGCTCCAGTACAAGAGATTGTTGAAAGAAACTCAGTGTCAATAATACTCGGGTTGTAAATCTTTTTTCGGTTCTAGGGGCAGTTGTGGATTTGATGCACATGAAAATTGAGTATAATCAAACGAACAACAATTTTGATCACATGTTGGACATCATCATTCGAATGCTCTCTGAAAATGTTTGTCTCCCTAAAGATCATTATAACTCGAAGAAGTTATTAAAAGGTCTCAGTTTATGGTATGTAAAGATCCATGCATGCAAGAACAATTATGTATTGTTCCAAGGTGAATTCGGGCATCTTGATAAATATCCCATGTGTAATGAGCCTGGGATTCAAAAGAATAAGATTTCGAACAAGGTGCTGCATTATTTTCCACTAAAATCAAGGCTACAACAATTCTACATGTCGTTTCACACAACCTGTGATATGAGGTGGCACAAAGATGAGCGCATTGATGATGATACATTGAGGCATCAAGATAATGGAGAGGCTTGGAAGGAGTTCAATAAGATGTATCCTGATTTTACTGCGGGGCCAAGAAATGTTATATTAGGACTTGTTACTGATAGTTTTAATCCATTCGGGAGTTTCGCAAACCCATATCGTACTTGGTCAGTGGTTATGATTCTGTTTTACTTTTTCACTGGGATGCATGCATAAAGAATTTACAAACCTCAGTACTCTAATACAGGGACCTAAATCCCAGAGTAATTCAATCGATATTTATTTGCGGCTATTAATTGATGAGCTTGTGGATTTGTGGAAAAATGGTATCCAGACACACGATAAGTTTAGTGGACAAATGTTCATTCTAAGAACACCAGTAATTTGGACAGTTAATAATTTTCTAGCTTAGAGCATGTTGACTAGGTGGAGCACCAAGTGTTATCTTACTTACTCTATATGTTGTCCAGGCACAACATCCTTTTGGCATGCATCGAAGGTATGCTACTTAGGTTCAAGAAGGTTTTTTCCATGGGATCATCGATAGCGTACTCAATCAGACTTATTTGATGGGAAATTAGAGTTACAAGCTCAACCTTGAGAAAGGTCCAGTGATAAGATATTGTCTAAATTGAACAGTATACACGACTTCGTCACACAGACCGAAATCTACTAAACGGGAAAATTGGATGAAAAAATAATATTCTTCTAGTTGTCATATTGGTAAGAATTGAAAATCAGACACATAACCTATCCTATGCACATCGAGAAGAATGTTTCTGAGATTGTTGTGGGAACTACTTTACCCATCGAAAGTAAGTCAAAAGACAAAAAAAAAACTCATCTAGTTATACAAGAAATTAGGATTCACCCTAATTTGTGGCAAGAAATCTTCAATGGCAAATACATCATGACTTATCCAAGTTATATATTTATGCTGGAAAATACGAAAAATTCCTACAGTGGCTGCAAGGTGTGAAATTTCCCAATGGGTACGTCGATCATATATTACGAAACATTAGCACCTATAGTGGCACTTTATCTAGTATGAAGAGTCATGACTATCATGTTTTGCTATAACGGTTCATTGCAATTGGCTCGGTCGTTTTTAGAGACCAGTGTTGTTGAGACTATAGTTGGACCAATGCACATATCCACCGACATTTTTAGGCTAGAGTAAACATATCCACCGACATTTTTTGATATAATGGTGCACCTGCTAATACATTTGCTGGATGAGGTAAAGATAGCTAGTGCAGTGCAATATCGTTAGATATAACCAATAGATAGGTAAGACTAATTACTATTTTTTCTTACTAATTCCTTCTTGTCACTCATAATTGTGATTCATAATGTGTATTTCCTTGTATAATTTTAGGTGTATATAAGCGGTATGTTCGCAACAAGACATGGTCTGAAGGCTCTATTGCAGAGGCATACATTGCAAAGGAATCACTTACGTTTTGTGAAATGTACCTTCAGAATGTTGAGACGTCCTTCAATGGGATCTTTGTGCTAGGGGATGGGGAAAATGCTGATATTGGATTCTACGACAGATTGCTAAGTGTGATTAAAGTGTTATACACATACTACAAGATTGTCATCATGTTCAAGTGTCATTGGTTTGATACGAACCCAAGTCTTCTGGGGTAGGTCATTAAAGATCATCTATGCACCTCTATCAACACAAACACTTGGTGATTTGAGAGTGATACATACATCTTTGCTAGTACGATGAAATAAGTATTCTATCGGGATGATCCAAAAGCTTGTGCTGGTTGGAAAATAGATGAGATAGCTAATCACAAAATATTTGGGATTTGGATGACCGATATCATGAAGAAGAGGCAGAAACATATGATGGCCAAATTTTTGACCAATGGATCCCTACGTATCCACCCTAAATGTGGATGAAGTACAAACCATTTACATCATCCCACCAATTGCGATTGATGACTTTTTATTGATCTTGGGGCATTAGAATGAATTGAAAGTGATTATGAGGAGTCAATCACTGGGCACATCTTGGACGACGAAGGTGATTGTGAGGGGGATAGTGAAACTGAAATCGAATGAAAATTGTAGAAAAAAAAAATGTACTAATGCATATTTGGCCCGACGAAGAACATATAGGATTTATCAGCGTGATAATTGTGATTTATTTGTATGTTTTATCATTTATATATTCATCTTCAAAGCAATAAAGGTAGACGCACATAAACTACTTACAAAAAAGAATAAAAAAATAAAAAATAAAAGCCCGACAAAGAACATATAGCATTCATCAGAAAACATGTTTTCGGTAGTTGATTACCGAACATATTTAGCCTGACAAATATTGTAGTAAATTTATCAAATAGTATTAAAAATATTGTTTTGTAATTAAAAACTAATATGCTTTTTAAAATTTTGAAAGAAATGAAGAGAATCGATCCAACCGTCCACATGTATTGTACGTACTCGTAGATCGTTTATACGAAAAATTAGAAGATTCCGAATCCTTGGGCCTAGGTAATGGTATTGAATGAATCGACGATTAAAAAACTTTCTATTCTGGTCGGATAGCTTAAACTCCACAAAACAACACGAGTTAGGTTAGGTGAATTTCAGGCACTTACGACACAAAGTGAACAGTCAGATTCTAATAATTTAATCATTTGGAATGCAATCGGCCAAAAATATGCAAATACCATTGAACATTTATTAAAATGTTTCAAAGTACTATTAAAAAGGGTGTTTTTACAAATTTCAATAATTTATCTTAAATTCAACCGATCCAACCGTCCACATGTATTGTACGTACTCGTAAATCGTTTACACGAAAAATTAGAAGATTTCTAATTCTTAGGTCTAGGTAACGTTACTGAACGAATTGACGGTTACAAAATTTTCTATTACAATCAGACGTCTTAAACTCCTTGAAACATCACGAATTTTGATGGGCGAATGTGAGACACTTAACGATAGAAAATGAATGGTCGGATTTTGGAAATTCATTTAGATGATCTATTTGTAACGTTACCTGACGAATAATTCAAGAATACTTGTCGGGCAGAAAATGTTACCATACGATATTTGAACAATATTTGCTGCGTAACATTTTGAAAAATTTCAGAAAAGAACTGCCTAAGCAATTTAGGTGGACATTCTTAAAATATTTTTCAGGTAACCATGAATTCGTTGGGTAAAATAGGCATATTCGTTGGGTAAAACCTTGAAACTTAACAGCCTAAATTTACCGCTCAATTTTTTGTGAAAATTAAAATTTATCGCCCAAATTTTGGCGAAAATTTGAATTTACCACTTGCTAATACACGACGAATATTCGTCGGGTAAGGTGGAAACGACCAAACCATTTTCCTTCCACCCTGATCATCCGATCTCTCCGCCGATGTTACCCGACAAACCTTCATCGGGTAATTTTCTAAGACCACTTAAAACAGAGACAACCCCTTCTTCTTATTTTTCTTCTTCCTAGTGATTCCTCTATGCTCTCTCTCTCTCTCTCTCTCTCTCTCTCTCTCTCTCCTCTCTCCCTCCCTCACTTTGCATCACTTCTCACAAACCTAAGTCTCATTTCTCTCTCACTCTCTCACACACATATCTCTATCTCCTTTACTTCTGTCTCTACCACGTAAGCATCGTGTAGCCGCCACTACCGAAAGCACCTCATCGCTGCCATTGCCGCTTCGTCACCACCTTTTTTTTTCTCTCTCTCTCTCTCTTTATATATATATACATATATATATATATATGTATTATTTAATTAGTTATTATATATGCGTATATATATATATATAACATTCATTATTTGGTTAGTTATTGTTACTTTGAATTTAGTCTTTATTTTTGTTAGTTATATTTCATCGATTTATTATTAAATTGATTAGATTTTGATTAGTTATTGTTATTTTTAATTGTTAATTTTGATTAGATATTGATTAGGATTGAATATTCAGTATTTTTCTTAAGGTTGGTTATTGTTAATTTTGCTTAAGATTGATTTTTTTTTTGTTGAATTGAATTGAATTGATTGATTAGGTTAATTTTTTTTATTGAAGATGTCGATACCTACTTTGATCACTTCAAAGTCTCACTCTCGCGCCAATCTGGCTGTAGTTGAGGAGCCGGTGTATGCAGAAAATTCGGCGATACCTAACACGTTGGCGATGGATGCAACCCTTATACCGGTACTCAACACGCCACCAGTGAATGTAGCTTCTACACCAATACCTAAAATGCCCTCATATCCCGCCTTCTCCATCGAGGAGCATATGATATGGAATCCTTTGTCGACTCATCGTCAACATGCGAGGAAACGGGGGCAATGCTGTATCGACTCCAAGCCTCCAAAGGAGCAGGTTGGATGGGACGAATCAGATACTTCCGGAACAATCCCTAAGGGTGAGTTGTTAAATTTTTTATTTAAAAAATATATTTTTTTCTCATTTTTCTTAGCAATGTTTATCGAATTTGCAGGGAGAAATGTAAGCATGCGGGGAATCCACCAGGGGTTGTCATCCTAGCGAATTTGCTAGTCGACGAGTGCCAAGTTCTAGCTAATCTATGTCCCTCGCCTCTACTCAGCGCCCGTCAAGAACCACAGTCTGATCGTGCATGAAATAGGTGCCATTCTTCGTACCCATTGACTCGTGATGGGATATATTCAAGAAGCAATCCCCAGATCAACTCAGGCTCTACTGAGGATGCTGCTCTCATAAAATACATGGGATGCCACTGGCAGCTACGGTACGCAGAGTGAAAGTACGAGCTCTGCAAGTGATAGTTAAGCTGGCGCACCCCGAGGAAGCTCATGCTAATCCTCTACAGGAGTTGGAGGGGCTAAGAGAAATTTGGTGGGATTGGATCTATGACGACCCAAAAATTTGAAAAAGGAAAAACTAGAAATTTTTTGAAGGAAATGACGATTTTGCTCCTAATTATAAGGCTGCAAGTTGACTTTTTGTTTGGCATACTTTTTCATTTTACGAAGACCATTATATAGGTCTCGAGACACTGAATCCGTAGACCTGCGGTACGCAGAAATTGGAGTTTGTATGGATTAGTTATGGGTCTAGAATAACTAGTGGCATTATGCTAATTTTATGAAGAAAGGGTAAAACAGTAAATTGGTTGGACGGCTGTACCTTGGATGATTCAGCCACAGGGATGATTCACTTGGGTCCCGCAGTGACATCTGTCACTTTGTAAATATGAATTAGTGGCATTAGCAGGAGGTGGGAGATATATGTGCTGGAGTTGAACTAAAACCGTGTGTGTGTGCATCCCTCAAACAAAAACAGAGCAATAGGAATTGATCGTAGGACAACAACAAACTTCCGTAAGCTAAAAACATGAGAACCTGAGCATATTGAGAGGCTGAATTCATGAGAGGAAAGAAAGGAGAGGAAAGAGAAGAGAAAACTAGAAAACACCCCAAGAACCTGAAAAATGTGTTTTTGAAATTGAGAATTGAAATTTGAGTTTGAGACGTTAATTGGACAAAATAAGCTTGAATTAAGCTTCTGGAGGAAGGAATGAGTCGATCCATTATTGAATTCGAAGGAAATTGATGAACAAACACCAAGAACACACCTTGCGACATCTTCGAATTGTGGAGGTTGAGTTCATGTAATTGGAGGTAAGAAATCTTGAAATTGGTTTCGAATTCATGTTTATAATGACCTTAAGAAACTTTCTGGTTGATTAGATTCCTGAATTGAACTTAAATTTGATACAATTGGACTTATAACCAATCAGGGATCGACTTGGAAATCGACCCGTTTAAGATGTTAATTCGTGAAAGGAAGAAGACAAATCTCTAATTAAGTTAGATTAGATGAAATCGATGAAAGAAACAAATGAATTGAGGTCGAATTGACTGAGAACTATTCGGATTGTATCGCGAGTTAACGGGCCTGTTCTCCAGGAAAACGGGTTGGGACGATGAACAGTAGGGGTACTGTTCACCGACGAGTGGGTTCACGCGCAGCCCATGTAATCAGCGCTTGAGGGCGCGTGGTTGACCTTTTGGGGAAGTGTTCAACATGCTTTTTAATGTATTCGACGATATAGACCCATTGGTACATGTTTCAAGTCGATCGAACACCATCTCAGGGTATTTTTGGGTGTCCGAAGTTTGTATTTCATGTTTAATTATTATTGGACAATCCTAGGGCTTTGGGGATTGTTATATAAGGTTATGTAATAACTCAGTGAATACTAATTATCGTATTTGACATGCCAGATGATTCCCGAAACCTCGGAGGAACGTACAACTCGGGATTGAATAGCTTGGACGGTGTGTGAATGGACGTTGGTTTTCTAAATTATGATGCATGCATAGTTAAATGTTTTACACGATTTATTGCATGATTTGAGTTGCAATGATTGCATGATGATTTGATGTGATTATTCACTAAATTTATGGATTATTTAATTGGTTTGTTGGGCATGTCTTGATAGCAATGACGGAGATGCTAAGTAGCTTTTGAGATCTTGGAAGGCCTTCTTGAACTTCTCATCCCACTTATCCTTGGATGCTCTCTTCATTGCTTGGAAGAAAGGTCTACATCGATCCGTGGCCTTGGACAAGAATTGATTTAGAGCAGCTGCGCGACCTATTAGACTCTGTATCTCCTTCAGACTTGATGGTGACTTCATGTCTTGGATTACTTTGATCTGCTTTGGGTTTGCCTCGATTCCTCACTGGGTTACAAGGTACCCCAGGAATTTTTCGGCAGCCACCCCGTAGGTGCACTTGAGAGGGTTAAGGTTCATCTTGTATTTCCTCAACAATTTGAAAGTTTGTTTCAAGTTTACGATATGGTCACCAAGCTTCTCCCCATTCATCATGATGTCGCCAACGTAGACTTCCATCGTCTTCCCGATAAGATCCTTGAAGATGCGATTGACAAGTCGATGATAGGTAGTGCCTGCGTTCTTGAGGCCGAATGGCATGACCTTATAGCAGTAAACTCCTCTTTCGAAGACGAAAGTCTTCTTGTCCTTGTCGCTCTCATGCATGAATATATGGTTGTAGAAGGAGTATGCATCAAGGAAGCTAAGAAGTTCGTTGCCCGCTGTGGAGTCTACTAGGAGGTCGATCCTTGGCAGGGGATAGTTGTCTTTCGAGCATGCCAGGTTGAGATCTATGTAGTCAACACAAACTCTCCATCGCCCTTCCTCTTTCTTTTTCATGAGCACTATGTTGGCTAGCCATTTTGAGTACGGGACTTCCTCAATGGAGCCAGTTTCGAGTAGGTTGTCGATCTCAGCCTGAATGATTGCGATTTTCTCTGGGGAGAAGTTTCCCTTTCTCTGCTTGATTGGCTTAAAGCTTGGGTTGACATGCAACTTGTGGCAAGCGAATGTGGGGTTTATCCCGGGCATGTCTGACGTTGTCCATGCAAATACATCTTTGTGCTCGCGTATGAACAAGGTGAGTTTTCCCTTTTTTCGACGTTTAGGCGCGCTCCAATGCGTGCATACCTCTCAAGAAATTGCGGGTCAAGTCATTTGAGGGTGGCATCGTCTTTTGGCTACCATCGTTCAGGCAAAGCAGGTTCTTCACGGATGTCATGATCTTGACCCGCTGTTGGCTGCTATGCGGAAGCTGAAGGTGTGGGTTTTCCCCCGTGGCCTCTACTGTCTGGGGGAAGAATTCATCTACCTTGAGTTCTTTTAGTCCCTCGGTGAGGCATTTGCGCGCCATGGCTTGATCTCCTTTTATTTCTCCGACTCCTCCTCCAGGAATGGGGAATCAGATTTTTTGTACAAACTTGAGGTGTTGGTCAGTATCTTGTGCATCCACGGCCTCCCGAGTATGCCATTGTAAGGTGAGTACTCGTCAAGGACGTAGAAACTTCGTTTTGAGACAACAGGGGGATGGGGGGTAGTGGACATCAAGCTGGATCGTGCCGACGGACATGCTCGTTGACCCATTGAAACCTCATAACAGGACCTTTTTCCCCGTCGTGAAAGATTCAAGTCCTATCTTCCAGATTGCTTCAATGCTGAGGATGTTTGCGGCACTTCCCTCATCCACATGAATCCGGTTGACCTGTGCATGGAAAATCTGGATTGAGATGACGGGGGCGTCGTCATACGGCCAATCGAGCCCAATCTTGTCATGAGTGGAGAAACCAATGATCAGGTCATCGATTCCTTGAGCTGCAGCGACATGCAAGACTTGGGTCACAGCGAGAGCCTCACAGATTTTCTTTTTCCTTTGTTTCCTAGTTGTTCCCTGCAACTCAGACTCTGTAATGATGGTGTTCACGCGAATCATCTTTTGTTCAGGCTCCTGGGGGTCTTTGTCTCCGAGACGTTCTGTTGCCTTTTTCTTGATGTACTCGGTGTAGTGTCCTTCCTTCAAGAGGTCCCAGAGGTACCTTTCGAAGGTCTGGCAGGAGCTTATGTCGTGTCCATAGCAATTGTGATAGGCACACCACTTTGACTTGTCGTCCCTTTCCTGGTCCCTTTTTACGGGAGCTGGTCTTTTGAACCATGACTTCTCCTTTATCTGATTGTATATCTGGAGGACGGGTACTGAAAACTGAGTGTTTGGCCATGTTCCGGCAAACGTATTAGATGGCGGGTTCCCCTTGAGCTTGTTGGTCTTCCCGACTGAGTTCCCGTAGTGGGCGCCGTCCTTTGACTACCCAAACACCTTTGTGGGATGCCCTCCTTCCTCGACGTGATTGGTGGCATGCGTGGTATTTTTCTCATCCTCCCAGCATGCATGACGCTCTACTAGGGAAAATATCTTAGTGAGACTTCAGGCGTTGCTCATGACGATGTCTCCGTAGAGCTGGCTCTCCCGCAGTAGGCCTTATTTCAATGTCATGGCTGCGACGAGATCGCAACATCCTGTGATGCAAGATTTTTCTTCGCAATACCTCCTGATGTATTACCGTAAGATTTCTTTAGACCTCTCTCGGAAGGTGAAGAGATGGTCATCCTTGACTTCGATGGTACGGAGCTGTGAGTACTCCCTCACGAAGGCAAGGGCCAATTCCTCGAAAGAAGCGATTGATCTCCAGGGGAGGTGGTTGAACCATGTCGTTGCCTGACTTTGCAACGAGGCTTGGAAAAATTTTCACCTGAGCGCGTCGTTGTGCCTGTGAGGTACCATGACCCCTTGATAGTAATTGATGTGCATTACTGGATTAGAGGTTCCATTGTACTGATTGAAGTTGGGAGTTGAAAACAGTTGCGGGAACGGCTCCTCCTCAATGTCCCTCATGAATGGTGAAGATGATGACGTCTAAATCTGGAGCCAAAGGTCATCTTCCAAGTCTCCGTCACGCTGAACTCTCTGGGGGCATGGATCTAGCATCCTTCGCACGTTTTCAACGTGCAAAGGTTCTTCGTGACGGGGGTTTCCGCTCCAGGTCAAATTGCATCGATTCTCTCGAGTTGATGCGGGCTTGGCTCTCGAGCGTGTTGGCAAGTAAGTCTTGTCTTCCTCGTTGTGATCATCTGATGGGTGCGTGACGCATGAGAGGCTGCTTGCTATCATCGGTTATCGCATAGGAACTCAATGCGCCAAAGTGCTCCAGGGCGTCCTCCGAGTCGTTCTCGGGTCGATGGCCTCAGTTGGCCTACGGATTGCGCAAGGCGTCCAAGTGCCTCCTTAGGTCCAAGTCGGCAGGGAGCTGATTTGGGACTCTTAGAGATGCTTCTCTTGCTAGCAGCCCGTCCGTTTGTTGATCGGTGAGGGGTTCACAGTAGCAGCAGCCATGGGGAATGTTCCAAAACTAAACATAGGTGTCCAATCCGGCCTTCCGAACGGAAGGTGAATTGATGTGTGGCACAGGCCGTGTAGTAGACGGGAAAGTGGTTCTTCTGGAATTGTTGGGAGGGGTTCACTCATAGCAGCGATTGCAGCATCGGATATGGCAGCCTAGGAGGCTCTTGTGGATCGGTGTATTTCTAGCCATGTGAAGAACGATAAATGTCGAATGTGTGGTGATGGAGTTTTTCAAGGAAAAACTAAAGAGCAAGTTGTGAGTAGTTCTCAAATCGTCTCTCAATGAAAGCACCAGTTGTTGATGTAGAAATCGTCCGGTTCAGTCAAATTCCTTCTTGATCCCTACACACAAGAACGAAAATCAAACGGGATTAAGGTTGAATCCCCGAGGGGTGGTTCAACCGTAAACGTTCCGATGCTTAAGTCAATATTTTGAGAGAATAAACCGACAGAGTGTTTTCAGGAGTTTTTGATTACCTTCAGAAGTGAGATGAAATCTTCTATTTATAGTGATGCCTTGAGAGTCACCAAAGCGTCTGATTGGTTGAAGGAGAAAGTATTAAATAAGTGATTGTACCGTGTGTAATCATTTATTTATTAATGAATAAATAATTCGCTGGGAAGTTATTCATTATCGGTATTGATCTGATTAATTAATATATTTAGCTGGTAAATATATTGAATTAATGCGGAGATCGTAACATGCCGATGTTAATATTACCAAGGGTAATATTGGCATTATGGGAATTGTTGGCCACGTGGAAACTCCAGAATATTCAGGTAATTTATGGTTCCACAAATATATATAAATGTTTTCAATGTTCGTTTTCTTTTGTTAAAATAACACATAGACATATATATATATATACATGTATATTAGTAGTGCTAAAAAAAAAACCAACTATTGGATTAGACCCACTCTACATAATAATATCACAAGTTAACCATTCATTTTGTATTTCATTATTTAACAATCATCGATGTAAAAGCTTATCCAGTTTGATAATGGCTTGGTTATATACACTAAAAGAAATTAGGTCTTGCACGAAGCTCAAAGAAGAAAATTTGCCACCTAAAGATGCTTTGCCCAGTAAATAAACCTTGGTCGGGTAAAAACCTATCAACTTTTGCCAGATGAATCAGCTCATAGGATAAGCCACATGCATAAGGCTGTAAGAAGTTGAGGTTCCACCCCAAAACCAATTGGAAATGGGGGGAGTAGCCCAAGTTCTTATAAGGCACAAATTGTAGTTGTGTTTTTCCGATGTGGAACATTTTCCTCATATCTCAATACGCCCCCTCACGTGTGGTGGATCTTCCTGTCTATCATGTGATGATTTGAATGGGAACGTGTGACATGTGTGGCGGTTAAACCTCCTCGTGGGATAACCCCTCTCTGATACCATGTAAGAAATTGAGGTTCCACCCTACACCTTACCTGATCTTTCTAATCTTAGGGTCTTTGGTTGTGCTTGCTTTCCATTGCTTAAACCCTATAATCAACATAAGCTTCAACCTAAAGCAGTCAAGTGTGTGTTTCTTGGCTATGACACTCTTCAAAAAGGTTATATATGTTACAATCCTGTTTCTACTCGAATTGTAGTTTCCAGGCATGTTCTTTTTAATGAATCTGATTTTCCTTATCAAACTCTAGTCTTAAACACTAATCTTCCACATGATTTTGTGTGCTCTCGTAAGAAGTCATTATATGGTTTTAAGAAAACCCCTAGAGCTTGGAATGAGAAGTTCACAGGTTATCTTCCTAGTTTAGTTTTGCCTCCACATGGTCTGATGCTTCTCTCTTTGTAGGCAGTCTCCCGCAGGCCTTGTCATACTTCTTCTCTATGTTGATGATATCATCATCACTGGTAGTCCTGATTCTAAAATAAAGGTTGTGATTGATGCTCTCATCTTTGAATTCGACATGAAGGATCTAGGTGACGTAAGATAATTCTTAGGCATCCAGATCAAACATACTAAGTCAAGTCTGTTCTTGTCTCAGTCTCAATACATCACTAAGCTGCTTACCAAGACAAACATGGTCCTTAGAAGCTTTGTAGGTACTCCATCGGTTCCAGCTTGTCGATTAAGGAAAGATGATGTTCCCTTGTACTCCAATCCCTTGAATTATCGAAGCATTGTTGGTACTCCAATCACTAGACCCGATATAGCCTTTTTTGTGAATCAAGTCTGTCAGTTCATGCAGTCTCCTTGTGATTCCTATTTTATGGCTGTTAAGAGGATCTTAAGTTACCTTAAAAGTACACTGACTCATGGCCACCTCTACAAGCCTGGTTCCTTGGTCCTTGAAGCTTTCACTGATGCTGATTGGGCAGGAGACCCAAATGATCGCCGTTCTACCACTGGTTTGGTGGTCTACCTTGGTTCCAATCCCATTTTTTGGTTCTCCAAGAAGCAGAACACAATGTCTCATTCAAGTACAGAGGCTAAATATAGGGCTCTTGCGATTACTTCTACCAAGATTGCCTAGATCCATCAACTGCTTCAGGTTCTTCATGTTCCATTACTTAAAGCCCCATTTATTCATTGTGATAGCACTTCTGCAGCCAGTCTATCTACCAATCCTACTTCTGATTTTCGGGCTAAGCATATTGAAGTAGACTATCATTTTGTTCGTGAGAAGGTTATCAGACATGAACTAGATGTTAAACATGTTTCTTCTGCTGATCAGGTTGCAGACATATTCACCAAAGCATTGCTCGAAAATGTCTTCCAACTACACTCTTTCAATTTGACTCTAGAGCCGTCAAATTGAGGGGGGATGTTGAGTGTATAAGAGATCGAAATAGTTGATTAAGAAGTTAGTTAGAAGTTAGTTAGAATTCTGTTAAAACTGTTAGACTGTACCTACAGTATATAAGCTTTCTTCTTCGCTGTACAAATGAATTGTATCAATTGTATTCATTTCTCCTTTCAATTCAATCTATCAGTACAATCATCTCTCTACTTCTTGAACTTCGTTATTGTCTCTTCATCTTCCTCACATAGTTCTTTCATACTTGATGCCATCTCACAAAGGCAATGTTTTGGTGCCAAACAAATATATTTCTTGCATATTTTCATCACTTTTCCTATTGACCACGTTCACATACTAGGGATAAATCGTGGGGAAAGAATGTGGCGCGAAGAAAATGTTAGTGGTGAGCAAGAGTAAGGCCCTTTACCCGGCGAAACAAATGGTTTGGTCGAGCAAAACGAGAAGGCTTGACGATAAAGATTCGTTAGGCAACATCTTGGTGTTAGTCGCAAGAAAAATATTTGTCGAACAAGGCGGCGACGAAGTCATTACACTTGCCCGATGACGTCCTTCGTCGGGGCAAATGTGTAAATACACATTAACTGCGCGTCGCTACCTTTCTTCTTCATCTTCCTTTCCTTCTCAACTTCAGCTCACAACTTCTCTCATCTCTCTCTCTTTTTTTCTTTCTCTAACACCAACCTCCATCTCATCGTCATTTTAACTACCAATCTCTCCCTCTTTCTCTCTCAAACACCAAATTCATCAAATTCCAATTTTAAAGGATTGAGAAATTTAATTTTCTTAGTTTTTATATTTTTTATTGGAAGCTAAGTATTGGTTGTGTTTTAGGAAAAATGTGATCGATATAGAGAAATTCTTTTAAAGATGTATGTGTGTTTACCTTTAAATTTAATTTTTGTAAGAATTTTGGATATATAATTACGTTAGAAATTTGTGTACAAAAAAATTTGTTGTAATTGTGAAAAACGGGTTTTGTGATTTTGTATGAAATTAGAAAATATGTAATGAAATTAGGAAATTAGAAAGAAATTTAGGAAATTACGAAAATTGAAAATTAGAAAAAATGTAAGGAAATTAGGAAAATAAAAAATACGTTATCAAATTAAGAAAATTATAAACTCCACAGTATACATAATTAATATATATTTGTATTTGTGAAATTGTTGTCATATTTTCTGCAAAGTTTTAGGTAATTCCAATAGAATGAAATATGTTGATATTTCATAACCATTTACGCGAAGTTAATCGTGTTGATTAACTTTTTATAATGAAATTCAATAAAACACTTTAGACTTATTTGAGAATTAGTGAATCGAGTTGATTGACTCACTTTTGAATTGTCTTTTTATTCAAATTGTTTGGGGTGCACAACTATGTGTTGTGTAGTAGATTCGATTGTGGGAAATTTAGTTTGTATCCCTACAGTGCTCTCCGTATGCATACTAGATATTTGTTAATAATATATGTGTCATGCATTTGGAACTGTAGAGAGATGTTGTCGAAATTTCCTTCTATTGAAACTTAGCGTCGTAGGTAGTAAACGTCATAGCACAAAATGTACACTCTCGAATGGGATAAAGTCAAATCACCAGAGGATTAAAGAGACGGTCAACTTTTGATATTATCTTGTTCTAATTATGGGGCCATGTTAACTCAATTACTTACGTTGGCTGTATTTTGTGAAAGCATGCACAATGGACAGATGCTGGATTCATATGGAAGATAGAACTTATGATAAGTATTTAGATAGGATCGACAACTTCATTGCCTTTGCACATAGTGATTAGAGTGATGAAAGACGTATTAGATGTCAATGCCGAAAATGTAACAATTGCAATTTGATGACATTGGATGAGGTATAAAAATCATTTGGAATGGAATGGGATCGTACATAACTATACTAATTCAAATCGGCATGATGTCTAGTATGAAGATCCATGACAATCATATTTTCCTCTAGAGGCTCATCCCAATAAGTATTTGGCCCTATTTGGAGGCTGGTGTACGTTGTTAAGATGATAGTTTAATTGTCTTAGTTCTTCCAGATGCCATGTTCCAAATCGTTGGTAAAGCGGACATCGGAGCAATTAATGAGGATATTGTCTACTTATCTACGGACTAGAGCAATTATATCCGCAGACATTTATAGATGTAATGGCGCACCTTTTAATATATCTACTCGATGAGGCAAAACTAGTTGACTTGGTGCATTATCTTTGGATGTATCCAATTTAGAGGTAAACTTATTCATGCAAATGATACTATTTCCTTACTATCCTATTAACATATGTGAATCATAATATATATATTTCATTTGAAATGTTGGGTAGCTACAAGTTATACGTCCGCAACTTGACACGTCTTGAAGACTATAGCAAAGGCGTATATTTCAAAGGAGTCACTGACGTTTTGTGCAATGTACCTTCAGAATGCTGAAAATTCTTTTAATAGGACCCTGCAGAACGACGATGGTGGTGAACGTCCTGAGAACCTATATGTTTTTACCCAAATAGCACGACCATTCAGAATTAGCCTAGTGTTATAGCCGTTCAATGATAGGGACATGAATGTGGACCATTGGTTAATGTTAAACAACTGCGAAAAAGTATGGTCCATCCACGAGCACGATGAGGCATTGATGAAGTGATAGGACCCATCCCAATCCCCCTAGATTATCGTGGTATGTGCCTACTCTCATCTGACACTGAATGTCAGACTAGGGATAAACTCGTCACCCGCTCGGGGTTAGCCAGAATATGCCAAGATCGGTGGTGGTATGTCATGTCTCGATCTCTATTACAGTCCGCATCCGCAATCAACCTGACGGGTATTAAAATCCATAAAAGTTGTGAGTTGACAAAAATAACAGTTTATCAAAAACATTTTATCGAAAATAAATTTGTACCCTCCATTAAAAGCATGCAAGCATCATAAAATAGCAACTCAAATACTTTCTCGAAAGCAAGACGTATTGCTTCCCAAATAAAATCCCAGTGAAAAATACTTCTCAATAAAAGCCATTACCTCAATAGGGTCTCAACCCCAAAACCAAATCATACAGGGTCTTAGCCCAAAACCAAATCATATAGGGTCTTAGCCCAAAACCAAATCATAGAAAACAAGTACGGGGTCTCAGCCCAAATCAAAACCCATGTGGGATCTCTGCCCACTATCATCATCCTCAATATCAGCCACGATTCCAATCTTAGCACATGTTCAAATAGCTCAGGACCGCTCACAATTCTAGCATGTTGCCGTGAACACATCACCTGTTGCGACCATCTCTAGATCATCGTGAACACATCACTGATCGATCTCAAATAACATCAGTACTCCTAAGTCGAGCTTCCCTCGGTCATAGCCTCCAGCGGCTGCTCGACAACAGGCACTCCATCGTGACCTCTCAAGAAGGAACACATCTGTAGTTTGTAGATGAGCGTCATATCACTTAGGACTCGAACCTGAATGTCATCATCGACTGGGACTCTAACCCGTAAATCATCAATAGGGCCACAAGCCCGAAATATCACCAAATGGGTCACAGCTCAAAAATTCAGTGTCCAACGACACTTCATAATATAATCCACAATTGGGTCTCATGCCCGAAATATAATCCAGGATTCCTTGAATCCTATCAAATTTACAACTGGGTCTCATGCCCAAAATATCTTTCATAAAACTTATAATTGTGTCACAGCCCGACTTATCTCACCTTTGACTATACTCTAAGTCAAACCTCCAATAACCTAGGTCATACGGCTGAAAGATATTTCCAAGTCTGAAAACCATTTCTCATTTTCAAAACATTTTCCAAATCATCCTTGACTTCGCCAAGTCAAGGTTTCAATTGGGTCTTGTGCCTGAATTTCGATTTCACGCATCTTCATGAAATCCTTTAAAATTGTTTCTCAAATTCTCGGTTTCACGCTTCTTCGTGAAACCCTAAAAATCATATAAAATCATGTAAAACATATGCACGTAGAATACATGGCCAAAGCCTGAATATCACATAAAACAGAAATCTCGAGCTACGTGTAGAAAATGCCCAATAAATCATATTTAAAACACATGCATTCATGGAATCTAAAATCATGTTCATAAACACATATAAAATATTTATGCATGCATCATGTTCATAAAACAAATTCCAATCACAGACCATCCAAGTTACACCTCGATACGCGTGTCATAAGCTTCTCTGGGCTAATCTAACCTCTCTGGGTCATCCGCACCTGTCCAAAATACACTCAAATGTTACTACCAACCTAGAAAAGTCCTAATCAGGAACCTCCAACATTCCCAAAAAAGTCAACGTGTCCCGGACACACTTCCCTAGGCTTTAAACCTCAATTTGACCAACCTAATGATCTCCGATCGACTCGAAACCAACACTATTGGATTCATATCGCCTAAATATTTAGAATGGTTTTGGTCCCACCTCGAAATACATGCCCATGCGCCCCCATACGTGGGTTAAAGGTATGGTCAACATTGACCAAAAAGTCAACGATGACGTTAGCAAAGTCAACATTGACGCCAGCGGTCAACAGTCAAAGTCAATGACTGACGTCAACATGACATCATCGGACATCTTACACGTGTCAATCTGACATGTCAAGTCTGACATGATGACGACATCTCGTCACCTTCCTCTGTCCGGGTCAGCCCGGTTCACTGTACCGGATCGTGTAGACCCGACTTTTTCTCTCTAGTTTCTAGTTCTTTTTTGAAACCGTTTCTTCCTAAATGATCTTCTCCATCCTAGGAATTGATGCATCAACTTAAAAACATGAAAAATAGGCTAGAGATTACCTATCACGATCGAACAGTCACGGCCAAGCTTTAACCTCCCTGCCTGAGCTGCCCAACTGTCCTCACCCCTTGTTTTCGATCCCCTTAGACTCGCATAGACCCCAAGAACACCATCCAATCATTAGAAATCACCCAAAACGCATAAAACTAAAATCCAATTTCGAACCTAAACGGGTTTTCGGGTATACCTGGGTTTCCTGGGCACCTCCCCGTTCCAAGGTGGTCCTGCAGCCTCCCACGACATCTCTTAATCGCTCACTTACCCTCAGCCACTCTCTTGGCCTCAAACTGAATCAAATGGGTGAAATGGAATGATTTTTGGGGCTTTTGGGTTTTGGTTGATCGAAAGAGAGAAAGGAAGAGATATACATGAACGATAAAGGAAAGGGCAATGGATGAGTGACACTTGTCACTTATCCATTAGGCTTGACCAAAATATCTAGGGCCCACAATAGAACAAATGTTCACTTTCTCGTAAATTGCGTAATAGTACCCTGAAACTTCCGTAACTCAGAACTTTCCTGTTGAATGCCCAAACTTGATGTATCGTCTATTTAAGGACTCATATCGACTCGATCTATGTAATGGTCCTCGATTCACGTGCATTAGACCTCCTGGGTCAAAAGTCAACTTTTTATCCTCATCTAGGGGCAAAATTGTAATTTCACCCCGAACGTCCGATAATCCCCGACTAAGTCCCGATTAGTCTCGCTAATCATTAATTAATTCTTAGTTAATCCCGTAAATTTGGGACGGGTCGTTACATGAAGACCCATTGTCTTTCAAATTGGAAAGAAATAGACCTACAACTGTTTCCGTGTTGGTTTTCCAAGCATGTAAGTCAAATATTGTACTTACATAGTTTCTTTATTTTTGTTTTTAGGTGAAAATTTTCAATTATGGTGTGTATGGACACAAATGGCACAACTTAGAGATGACAACTCGGTAGAGTTCAATCAAGAATTAATGCAGTTGGCCATTGGCCCTATTCGCGGAGAAATGTTTCATTGTTGTCACGTCCACAAAGTTAGGTTCATGTACAAAGAACTAGACGAAAAAATTTCTACTCAAAACAGACGAGTCTTTGTGCTAGGAAAAAGGGGAAAATGTAGACACGTGGTTCTACGATAAGTTGTTAAGTGGGGTTCATGTATTATATCCAGATCTCAAGGAAGTCATTTTTTTTTCAAGTGTCTTTAGTTTGATACAAACCCAATAGCCCAAGAAAGGTCATTCAAGATCATTTATGTACATCTATCAACACAAACACTTGATTTGGGAGTGGTGCCTACATCCTTACGAGTTCGGCGAAACAAGTATTCTATGTGGCTGATCCCAAAATTAATGCTGGATAGAGGGTAGCGAAGAAGGTAGTTCATAAAATATTTGGGATTTGAATGACTGATAACATGAAGAAAATGGAGAAATATACAATGAACAAAATGTTTACCAGGTGGATTCTTTGGCATCCAGCATAAATATCGATGGAGTATGAGCCAATGACGTCATCACACCAATTGCGATTGATGATATTTTTATTGATCTCGGAGACTTAGGACCAATTAAAAGTGATTCTAAGGACACAAGTAATGTGCATATCTCGGATAACGAGCTTCGTTGGGAAGGGGATATCATCTAGCAGTGAATGAAAATTGTAAATAAATGATTTCATTTGAATAATGTAATTTCAATCTATTATCTATTATTTCAATTACTTGAACCATCGTTTCACCAAGATTTCAACAGTTTTATCATCGTCAACTTCTTCATAATTTTCTTCCATCTAATGACATGGTATAGGAAGTAGGGAGAAGATGCCCATATTCCTAAGGTGAAAATAGTCAAAGTGACTTCGGAATGTAGTATGCTTGAAAAGGATTGGAAATGGTTGCAAAATTAGGGTGTTTGATAAAATAGTGTATAGAAACAAACCAGCTAACATTCGCCAGGGTAAAGCCTCTTTTCCTATTTTCTCGACGAGTACTCAGTACAAATTTGCCGGGCAAAGCCTCTTTTCCTTTTACGTATTTAGAACTATCAACTGCAGTGAATTTTAGGTATTTAGGAGTTTTTGGAGAATTTTTGTCAAGAGAAGCCAAATATCACCCTTCCACCTCCATATTTGTGAGCTGAGACGCTCTCGACTTTGATGTAAGAACGACTTTTAAAGCCTTGATCTACTTCTAGTTCATAGTCTTTGGGAACTCCAAAGAGACCTTTAGTGAGCAGGGCCATCCCAATGTCACATAAGGCCTAAGACAAATTTTACATTTGAGGCCTTCTTAACTAAATATTTAAATATAATTTTTTTAACTTGAGAAAATAAAAATAAAATTCCATTTTCAATTTTTTGGGAATTTTTTAGATAAGATAAATAAATAAAATTCCATTTTCATAAAACCAGTCAATACCAATGTAAAACAACTTTATTAGATGAGATAAATAAGAAACAATCGGATGCACAAAATCACACGATATGAGTAAGTCAATAATATTAAAGAAGCGTAAAAATCCAAGAAAACATTAAAAGAAAGAAAAAAAGTGGACACTTAACAAGCTGGAAACCCCAACTCATAAAGGAAAAAAACAATGAGAGCTTTTTTTTATTTTCTTTTTTAGATAAGGACAAAGATAGTTAGAGTGAGAGGAAGTCATCTATTTAATAGGACTTTTAGATTTTGACGTTTTGACAAATTTTGCAATACTCCCAAGTCCACCATCTATCAAGCATGAGAAGAGTCCAGACTCCACACCAGAGATAGCCCAGACCAGAGACAGCCCATCCATCTCGAGTTCTCGAGTCCGTCTCTAAAAGCGACTCAACTCCACTCGAGAGATACGACCATAGAAGAGGGGCGCCCATAGAAATGATTCGTCCATCTAATTCAACACACGGACGGACAAGTCGAATCTCGAGAAGAGACTTGAGGGAGCCGACTCAATCGAGAAAGGTGAGCCCTTCCTCAAACTTGAAATTATAATTTGATTCCCAATTTGGGTTCAAAATTTTGGTTTATAAATGCTTTAAAAATTGAAATACTAGGAGCTACGCAGATGCCCAGCCGCCGAGGTTTGCCAGCGCATCCACGTTTGTCTGCACCGAATTTACTATGACCATTTTATTTATTGCAAAGGTGAGAGACTCCCAGTCCCCTTCAAGCACACTAATTTGGATTGGTGGATGATCTGAGCTACTCTACTGTCTCACTCTTCTTAGCTTGTAACGATCCGTCCCCGAAATCGGGATTAGATTAGTGATTAATGACGAATTAGTAAAGTTAATCGGTGCTTGGTTGGGTGATTTCGTACGGACGGTGAAAAATGACAGTTTTACCCCTAGACTGGGCAAAAAGGTTGACTTTGAGTTCATGTGGTCAAATGGACGTTGACCGATGAATGTGATGTAGTTCGGGATGTCACGAGTTCATATACAAGTGGGACGTCCGATTTCGACATTCGAGGAAGAAGTTATGACGTTCGGAAATTTAAGGGTATTTTAGTAAATTGGTTGAAACGGGGCCAACGGTTGACTTTTTATATGACAGCTATTTTTCACGTCCTTCAAGGACCGTTAGGTAGGTCTCTATTCTTTGAGTACAACTACAGGCGGTACGCTGTCGCCTGGTTTCGAATGATTCGGATTTCGGTCTAAGTGTGCGAAGGGCAAAACGGTAATTTGGCGTAAAAGGGGGATTTTGGTCTTTTCCGGTGCATGAGGATTTGTGCCAGTGGAATTGTGACACTTGGCTACCTAGGGAATTGTGCCCACCAGATTGGGGACACTTATCCCCCTCTAGAAGGCAGTTGAACCTTTCCTCAGCCGCCTCAAACAAATATAAGTGCACGGTTGCACGATATGGGAAAACAGAGTTCAAAGGTTGAAATGTGGGCGTGAAACCCAAGCCCTACAACCTCATTGATCTTCAACCTCTGCTAGTATTTTTTGAAGGAAGGTGAGAGATGATGATGGTGGTTACCACGGTGGGGCATGACAGTGAAGAAAATGTTGAAACCGTGAGCTTCCTTTTGGAATTCAAAAATGGTAGATTAGGTTCTCCAGCTTGTTGACTATTTTGGTGGGTTGTATGAGACTCTGGAGACTTAGATGAGCTCAAAGGACTCGAAGTCGAGGCTGGAGATGGACGATAAGGTTGCTTCCCACGAAAAGGGCCCTGTTTCGATTTAAAAATGGCAAAATGTTTGATCATTTTGGTGCATTAAGGACTGTTTTGGAGGCTGAAGGGAAGCTAGGGGGACTGGAATCATGGCCAACGATGGCCGGGAACCTGGAAACAGTATGATGGGAAGTGCTCGACCGTCCTTGCTTTGGAAGGTATAATTCCAACCTTAAACTCGTGTTTTGATCATGTAGATTGATTAGAAATAGTGAGACAACCCTATAGGGCTTAAAAGGAATGGAAACGGATCAAAAGTAAGGAACTTATGGCGTTGAACCGTGAGTGCCGGTTCAGTTGAAACAGCTGAACATTGGACCGAATCTCACCCAGTTCGCACGAGGAAGAAGATGAACAGGAGCCGGCGCGTGGCCCCACGCATAGCCCCTTTGGGAGACGCATGAGGGCGTGTGGCACTATTCATGGGGAAGTTGTCAATAGAACTTTTTATCGTATCGATGTAACGAACATTTTGGCACTAGTTTCGAGTCGATCGGACATCGTTTTGATAGGTTTCGGGATGTCTGAAGGTTTAAAAGCTAGTTTAAAAATAGTTAAAAATTCGAGAAAATTACGAGGCTTTAGTATAACCTTTATGAAGTAGTTACTCACCTTATTATGGGATTTGGATATGTTCGGGATAGCTGGTGATAGTAGATTAGCCGGGAAAGCGTAATTTCACGCTTATTGAGGCGACGACGCTAATGGTATGTGAGTGGACTTTGCTTTCTAACTTATGATGCATGCATAAATGTTTTTATATATTTTCTATATATGATTTCTCGGTTTATGATATGATCTCAATGATTTACGATTTTGCACGTATTTCTAGATATTGATGAAATTGCACGTTTTACGAGATATGGTTTGATGATGGTTTTGATACCATGATTTTGGGATTTCAAATATGATTTGATTTCAATGGTTTATTCTAGATTTTGGTAAGTGATTTTGACAAGATCCATCCCGATTATCCCTCAATAATCGTGAAGAATCTTGCTCCCGTCTAACAATAACTCTAAAATGCCAAAAGTAACCTTAAATTTATACATATATAACATAACAAACAACAAACATTGTCAAACAAGGGATAATTAAGTTTTCCAGGACCGTTGACCTCATAAGTTTAACTAGTCAACCGGTTTACAGAGCATAGGTAATATTACAAGTTTTCCTGGGAAGGTGATTGCTTATGCCTCTCGATAGTTGGTCCCTCAGCAGTATCCGGTCGGTGATTGCTTAAGCTTTGATTTTTACTGTTTACTGCTTATGCCTCTAGAGACATTATTTATACGGTGAAACATGCAGACTATTTACTGAGCAAAAAACTTTGAAGTACTTTTTCACACAGAAGGAATTAAATGTGAGGCAAAGACGATGGTTGGAACTGATTAAGGATTATGACTGCACGATTGAATACCATCCTTGAAAAGCTAATGTGGTAACTGATGCATTGAGTCGGAAATCAACAGATTCTATAGCCCATCTGCGGATGATACATTTGCACTTATTAGTTGAACTTCGTAGAACTGGTGTTATGTTGGGACTTGATAGCCAAGGTGTTTTGTTAGCTAGTTTTCAGGTGCGACTAATCCTAATCGATCAGATCATTGATGCCCAATTCCAAGACCCTATCTTATGTATTCTTCGAATTGAAGTGGAAGCAGGGGAACGGCAGGATTACACAGTTAGCAATGATGGAGCCTTAACAAAAGAAGGAAGATTATGTGTACCTGAAGATGTAACGTTAAAGAAGGAGATTCTGGAAGAGGCCCATAGTTCGGCGTACGCTATGCATCCAAGAGGGACCAAAATGTACCGTACGCTTCAAGAATATTATTGGTGGCCGGGTATGAAACGAGGAAATCACTGAGTATGTGAACAACTGTTTGATATGTCAGCAGGTAAAAGCGGAGAGACAAAGACCCTATGGAGCATTGCAACCACTTCCTATCCTAGAGTGGAAATGGGACCATATAACCATTGATTTTGTGTTTAAACTTCCTAGGACTCCCAGAGGCCACGATGGAGTTTGGGTGATTGTGGATAGACTCACCAAGTCAGCACATTTCTTATCTGTGAAGAAGGACTTTCAGATGACCCAGTATGTCAGACTATTCATTAATGAGATTATACGATTACACGACACTCCTGTCTCTTTTGTATCGGATCGAGATCCACGATTTACATCCAGATTCTGGCAGAGTTTACAGGAAGCTTTTGGGACAAGATTGCATTTTAGTACGGCGTTCCACCCTCAGAAAGATGGACAGTCGGAACGGACCATCCAGACCTTGGAAGATATGATGAAAGCATGTGTTTTGCAATTCCAGGGTACTTGGGAGTCACATTTACCATTGATGGAATTCACCTACAACAATAGTTACCAAGCGAGTATTAGGATGGCACCTTATGAAGCCTTATATGGACGACAGTGCAGAACCCCTTTGTGTTGGACAGTAGTGGGCGAAAGAAAATTGTCTAGGTCCGAGTTGATAGATCTGACGACGGAGAAAGTTAAGCTCATCAGGGATAGGCTTAAGGCAGCCCAAGATAGACAAAAGAGCTACATGGACCGTCAGATCAGAGATCTTGAATTTGCATTTGGAGATTGGGACTTTCTAAAGTTATGTCCTTGGAAAGGCATAGTACGATTTGGCAGGCGCTGGAAATTGAGCCCCCGTTTCATCGGACCATATGAGATTGTTGAGAGGATTGGATGTGTTGCTTACAGATTAGCATTACCTTCAGAGTTGTCCAGGGTCCATGATGTATTCCATGTGTCGATGCTGCGAAAATATGTGTACGATGAGTCCCATGTGTTAGAAGAACAACCCACTGAGCTCAGGGAAGACTTAAGCTTTGAGGAACAACCTGTACATATCTTAGATCGAAAGTATAAAGTGCTTCACCGAAAGACGATTCCCCTAGTGAAGGTTATTTTGAGAAATCAGAACGTGGAAGAGGCCACATGGGAACCCGAAACACAGATGCGAGAGCAGTATCCGTATTTGTTTCCTTGAAATTTCGGGGACGAAATTTCTTAAATTGTGTATGCCTAGTTAAACACCCCATGTGTATGATAGTTGCGTTCATGCGGTTTTAACTGTCGAGAGGCATACGCAATCACCTTCCCATGTTGCATTAACACACACCTCAATCCGTGTAAGGATGCATCCGTATACACTTCAAATTCTCCACTATCATCTGAAAGGGTCAATACGGGAGCGGATGTCAATCGTTTCTTCAATGCCTGAAAACTCTGCTCACAAGTCTCATCCCAAATGAACTTAATTCCTTTCCTGGTCAAAGCTTAAGCAATCACAAACTATCGCAAACTTTTAATTCCTAACTGGTTATGCATGTTTCATCGTATAAATACTGTCCCAAACATAAATCGCAAACATCAATAAAACCACAGGACCCATTTCCATATCCAATCTCATATAGTTACGTTATCCCTGCAATGCATGCTAATCAATAGGCTCAAGGACCGCTCAAAATCCGAGCATCCACCGCTGTGAACACATCACCAGCCGGCAATCCAGATCGTCGTGAATACATCACCGACCGATCTCCATATAATCCAGCACATCTGATCTGAGTCGAGCCTCCCTCTGCTACACGACAATAGAGCATGCTACGTGACCTCTCCGGGGTACACACATCCATCCCGGAGGAGAGCGTTATCTCCAGGGTTCATTCTGGGGAAACACGTTCCCAACCGGAAGCCCTAATATCCACAACATATCATCATCATGAAAACCATTGAAAAACAGTTACAGTTGAAATCAAAACCATTTTCAATACAGGATCTTAGCCACGCGCCCTCACACGCCACCACAAGCGGCTGCGCATGAAAGCCACGCGCTGTGCACAGTACTGCTATAGTACGTCTCTCACCCGATTCCCTGTTAAACAGGTTGTGAACCCGCGATCAGACCCGGTGAAATCTTCCTCAATTCGACCTCCATTTCGTTCATTCTTTCACCTAATCTCATCTAACCTCTCTTAATTTAGGTTCTGTAACCTTAATTGTTTCATTCACAACTGAAATCTTTACATCCCACGATAAACCTTCAAACGGGTTTCATGATCGGGTTCATTCCATTCGACCCAGTTTTCCTAATTAATTTATACAGAGAGCATCGTGAGGGTGCAATAAACAGTTTTACATAATCTTCACCAATTCGTACCTCCAACTATGCGAACCCAAGCTCGATTTTGAGCAGAAATTGGAGTCTCTGTTCTTGCTCAAAACAGCGTCGTTTCCCTTCGTTTTGGTCGTGTCTTGGTTCGAAATGGTCTCAGAAGATCGAATCCAATCTCAATTTTGATCCTTGAGGCTTGTAACTTCCAATTCGAATTTTTACTTTGTTTTTTCAACTATTCATATACGGTTTCTCATTTTCTCTCTGGCTATCGGGTTTCTGTTCCCTCCTAACCTCTCAATTACTCCAAGTTGTTCAGACACATTTGAATAGTCTCTGGCTAGTCTTTAGCTGGATTGAAGGAGATTAAGTTCTCTGTTTTTTGTATGTATACTTGTTTTAAAATGTGAAGGGTTCAAACGGTTTGAAATGGGCTGTGTGAGACACTCAGCCCTTCCTCAGGCTACCAAGTGTCTCCCATTGAAGGCAGGAGATATCATTTTAATGACTCTGCCAAAATCTGTCATTTGACTATTTTTCCATTCTCGTGACAAATTACCATTTTGCCACTTCACATAATCGTAACTTTTTCATTCGAGCTCCATTTTCGACGTGTCATCTGTCTACGGATTCAGCGTCTCAAGACCTACACAATGGTCCTCGAAAAATGTTCAAAAAGTATTCCAAACAAAAAGTCAACATTTAACCACACCCCTCTAAGGGCAAAAATGTTATTTTACATATTATTTTAATATTTTACATTATTTGGATTTTCGAGGCGTTACAGATTTCGGGCTTGAATCCTTGTTCCTAAGTGATTTCGATAAATGTGATTTTGGGTTTTTGAATCGGATTTTGGAAAAATGATTCGAGTTTTGGAATCGGATTTTGGAAAAATGATTCGGGTTTTGGAACTTGAAAGTGAATTTCTGGATTTGGGTTCCGAATGATTATTCTGGATGCCGGCTTACGGAATAATGGTTTTGGATTTGGATTTGGAAATGGATTATGGATATGATTTCTAGATTCTGGACTAGGATTCGGAATGATGATTTCAGATTAGGATTCGGATTTAGACATGGATTTGGAAATGGTTTTAAAATGGTTTTAGATTGGATTTGCTGGAAGTTTTTGGGTTTAAAGACCCGGATATGATATATGACAGGGGCGGGCCCGGATTGGGTTTAAACACCGGGATTGAGTTTAGAGACTCGGATATTGTGATTTCCCCCGTAGGCCTATTAAGTTTAAAGACTCGGGAGTTTAAAGCCTCGGATTATATTGAGGTCTGGATTGATTTTAAAGACTCGGATTACTATTGAGTTTAAAGACTCGGATAGATCCAGCAGGTTCGATGGATTACAATGGATTTCAATGGCTTTCAAATGTGTTTTGGATTCTGATGATAACTTGATGGTTTTTCCATGATGATGGTTTTCAGAGGTTTTGGGCTATGCCCAGGATAATATAGATTTTGATGGTTTTGGACTAATATTACCATTGTGGTCAGAAGGGTCACATGAAGAAAGAATGTAGAAGACTCAAAAAAGAGCAAAGAAATTGAGCCAATGGGAAGAATGAAACCAATGATACAACCACTACTACTTCTAAAGGCAATGAGGTCATCATTATTTGTGATGATGGTTTTATTAATCTAACTTCTTAAGATTCATGCTGGATTGTAGATTCTGGCGCATCATTCCATGTTACTTCCCGAACAGAGTTCTTCACATCCTACATAAGCAGAGATTTCGGAAATGTGAGGATAGGAAATGACAAAATGTCTAAGATTGTGGGAAGAGGAGAAATAGCTCTTCAGACCAACACATGTTGCCCTTTGCTTCTCAAGAATGTGACACATGTTCCAGACATGCGTCTCAATTTGATCTCTCTCGGCTTGCTAGATGATGAAGGCTACACCAATGTGTTTGGTGGTGGAAAATGGAAGCTCATCAAAGGCTCTTTAGTGCTAGTAAGAGGAAAGAAAGAGAATACACTCTATATGACACATGACAAGATCAGCAATCAACATGTCAATGCAACAACCAACCAATCAGATTCAGCGATTGGGCTATGGCATAGGCGTTTGCATCATATGAGTGAGAAGAGATTATAAATCCTCGCTAAAAAAAGGTACTAACCAGATTGAAAGCAAAAGGTACACCTCTAGATCAATGCACTGATTGTTTGACTGGAAAACAACATAGAGCTTTATTTCATTATAAAGTTGCACCTAGAAAACCCAATATATTGAATGTCGTTTATTCTAATGTTTGTGGGCCTATGACTACTAACACTCTTGGTGGTGCAAGATACTTTGTTACCTTCATTGATGATCACTCCAGGAAGCTGTGGGCCTTTGCAATCAAATCCAAAGATCAAGTCTTTGAAGTGTTCAAGAAGTTCTATGCATCTGTTGAACGTGAGACAAGCAAGACACTTAAGTGTATCCATTTTAATAATGGTGGAGAGTACATGGGAGACTTTAGAGTCTATTGCAAGAATAATGGGATCAGACATGAAAGATCAGTTTCAAAGACCCCTCAACACAATGGGCTGGCTGAGATGATCAACAGAACGATCGTTGAGAGAATAAGAAGTATGTTATCTCATTCCAAGTTACCAAAGAGCTTCTGGGGTGAAGCAATGATGACTACAATGCACTTGATCAATTTATCTCCATCAGCTCTACTAAATGGCGATATACCTAACAAGCTTTGGAGTGGTAAACATGTGTCTTATCAATACTTGAAGGTGTTTGGCTGTAGAGTATTTTTTCACATCCCAAAAGATGAAAGGTCCAAGCTTGATGTCAAATTAAAAGAATGAATTTTTTTGGCCAATGGAGATGAAGAGTTTGGGTATAGACTATGGGATTGTGACGACCCGTCCCGAATTAGCGGGATTAATTAAGAATTAATGACGGATTAGTGACCAATAGTTGAATTTTCGTTCGGACGGTCAAATGGACTTTGGCCAATAACTGTGACGTAGTTCGGGACGTCACGAGTTCATAGACAGGTGGCACACCCGATTCCAAAGTTCGAGGAAAAAGTTATGATCTTCGGAAGTTCGGGGTCATTTTGGTAATTTGGGTGAATAGGAGAAAATAGTTGAATTTTTACCCGGGAGGTCCGATGGCCGAGGGCCGAGGACCGTTACATAGATAAGGACGATACGAATCCGTAAACAGGCGACACGTCGAATTTGGACGTTCGAGGGAGAAGTTACGGTTCACGGAAGTACGAATGTACTATTGCATGAAGTTCGAGACAGCTTGGGTTTTGTCCTAAGTGGGGCCCAGATATTTGTCCCAAGGCCCAATGGATGAGTGACAAGTGTCACTCATCCATTGGACATCATTTTCATGCATGCATCTCCCATTCCTTCATCATCGATCATTTCTTCATTTCCAAACCCACCAAACCCGATCCATCCTCCCACCCCAAAACCAAACCCTTCAATGTCAGGATCCACCCCGATTTCACCCCGGAAACCGAGGTAAATCCTACTCCCGTTTGACCCCAAAACACACAAAAGTAAATCTCACACGCAACCACCAAAGTACTCAGTCAGACGCAGGAGAAACTATACAATACATCCCGAAGTTACAAGTTTACATAGCATAGTAGTCAATACAAAAGAAAGAAAACTATTAAACTACATACACGCACACGGAAATTAAAAAAAAAAATACTCCGGGATCCCTCTCGTAACTTCTATGCCTCAGACGCTGCCTCGACGCCGAAACCCCGCGCTAGATCCACAACCTGGAAGGCAATTAAAACAGAAGGTGTGAGTGGACCATAAATAACAGAAAAATTTCCAAAACAATTTTAGAAGAAAACCGGGTTTAGCCCTCCGTTTTGAAATCACATGCATAACCCAGTTATCAAAACGGTTATAAATCAATCATCATAAAATATCATAAGAAACAGAAACACTATAAAACAGTTATAAAAATCATAGCAGAAACATCATAAAACCGTATCATAAATCGTGAATATTAACTCATCATTTTCCGATCAAACCTGCTGGACCTATCCGAGTCTTTAAACTCCCGAGTCTTTAAACTCAATCCAGGCCTCAATAATATCCGAGTCTTTAAACTCAACAGGCCTACGGGGGAAATATCAACATATCCGAGTCTTTAAACTCAATCCGGGCCCGTCCCCCGTCAATCAATATCCGGGTCTTTAAACCCAATATCCAGATCCAGCAAATCCAATCGAAACCATGTGAAAACCATTTCTCAATTCACATCCAAACCCGAATCCGAAATCACCGGTCTGATGCCCTTCCGACATCCAGAACCGTCATTCCGAACCCAAATCCAGAAATCCACTTTTCAACTTTAAAACCAAATCTCGATTCTCGAAATCCGATTTCAAAACCGAAAATCATTGTTCATCAAATCGCGTTCCAAAATCTACTTATAATCATTGAAAACCATTTATAGATTGAAATCCCAAAATCATGGCATTATTCTCAGAAATCGACTTTTCTCGTAATTCGTGCCAAATAAGTTATTTCTCGGAAACCGTGCAATTATGTAAAACCAACATAGCATATTCAATAATCATGAAATCACATATAAAACCATAAAACCAGTAATTAAAAGCAGTTATGCATGCTCGAGTTTAAGGAAAGGGTCCACTCATAGTACCGAGCCCTCAATCGTGTCCCGAACGTCTCATACGTTCCTCGGCTTCCTCGGGAACTCCCGATCCTGTCAACAACCACCATAGTACGTTACTAACACGTCTACTAAGGTCCACCTAAATTCCCTCAAAAATCCCCGGGTCCTAAACGTAACGAATCGGAACCCTAAACCTTCACCCTCGCGGAACTATCCTCAAACAACGTCTGATTAACCCGAAACCAACGCTAAAAGACTCGTCATAACACCTAGACCAAAAATCATGTTGACACTTTCCCCAAAGACTGCCGCACCCGCCCCCACGCGCCGCCCAAGTGGCTGCGCGTGGCCCTCACGCGCCAGCTACAGTGTCACCGTCTATCTCAAGCAGACCCGGTTCAGCACAGTGTCTACAACTTGAACCGGCGTCAGCGGTTCACCACCTTCCGTCCACCAAATCGACTCCTTTCTTCACCAACAGCATCGTCCAGACCTAGGCTACCCATTCCCGTAATCCAATCACCTCGACACGACCTAATACTCATCGACTCGAACTCGAAACAAAACCCGAACACTGCCCTGTTTCCTTCTCCGGCCACCCAGGTCACCCCTCATCACGGTGGCTAGCTTAAACCCTTCCTAGGGCCATCCAAAACCTCACCCAACTCACCAAGATCGTCGACTCTACCCCAAACTTCACGACTTTCGATCTGAACATCGACGGCAGAACAGAGCACACAAGGTACTCTCCGTCGTCTGGCCTCCACCGTGTACTCCTCCGTCACGGCAGCACAACCAGAAGACTCCTAGGACTCCACTGAACTCCCTAGACCTCACAGGACTCCTCGATTCTATCCCTAAAGCCACGACTTCCACTTTGAACTTCCACGGCTAAACAGAGCAAATAGAAGAAGATGAGAAATTACATGTCCTCTAATCGCAGTCGTGAGCTCAGCCGCGAGGTAGTAGCTCCTCCCGTCCACCTCCAGCCTCTGGACACTTCCACGAGTCCAATTTCACCGTACACGGCCACTCCACCACCACGATCTCTCTGGTCACCCTGGTTTTTACCCCATGGCTCTCAACTCACGCACAACACTCACCACTCCTCCAACCTCCCTCACTGCCTTCCTCTCAAGTCCTGATCACTCTCACAGACTCACAAACTCACACCCTCACCGAACTGGATAGATTTCTCCCCAAATTCCCAGTCTCTGTTTCTCTCTGGGTCGAAGAACAACCACGAACACACGGGCACCCCAAATAATTGGGACCGTGTTCCCTAGAACCCTCTAGTCAAGCCCCACGTGTCACCAATCCTACCCTTCCTCTCACACAAATGGCTCAATCCCAGCCATCCACTTCCTTCTCTGTGCACAATTCCCCAGACAACCGAAAGACCAAAATACCCTTCCTTTTATCCCAAATTTACGATTATGCCACTAATTTCCTTGACCCGTAACTCACACATCGTAAGTCCGATGAATACGTGCCGTCTGTCAGCGAACTCAGGACGACAAGAGCTACCTAACCATCCTAGGTCAACACAACAAAACCCGTTCAAACGAAAAGTCAACTTTTCCCCCTTAAGTTAACCAAATTATGGTTATGCCCTCAACCTTCCGAACATCATAACTTCCTCCTCGGATGTCGGAATCGGGCGTGCCACTTGCCTACGGGTTCGTGACGTCCCGAACTACGTCCTGGTCACCAGTCAAAACCGAATTGACCGCCCGAACTAAAAGTCCACTTTTTACCCGGACCAAGGGCAAAATCGTCATTCTACACTATCGACTCCAACGAGACCAACTTACCACCGATTAAGCTTACTAATCCCATCTTAATCACTATCTTAACCCTAGTTTCTGGGACGGGTCATTACATTCAACCCATTTGACCGTGAAGGAAACAGAGAGGAGGAACTGAGAGAGGAGAGAACTGAGGAAGTGGTGGCTGGCCCAAGCAGAGCCGCCGTGCACGGCGGAGGAGGAAACCATGCGAGGTAATTGGTTTAACCGATTTTCAATTCATTTTCCATTTCTTGTATTATGGACCATTTTTAATGATTCTAATGAAGTAATAGGTTGTTAGGAAGCTATTAGGAAGGTTTTGAGGGAGATTGGACGTTGAGAAACCTCTGGGGAGGTTTTGGAAAATTGAACCGTGAGAGGAAATGTTGGACCGGCCGGGTTTTGGGTGTTTTAAGGGTTCTAGTTTATTGGTTTAGGCTCCTAGGGTCGAGATAAGAAGAATAGGATTAATTTGAGAAGAAACGGACGAAGATTGGACCATGTAGGGACTTGGACCGGTCACGCCGGTCCAAGTTGCAGGAAAAACCAGACCGGAACCGGTCGGCTGATGGTAGGGGATGACACTGTGCATGGGCGTGTGAGGCCCACGCGCAGTGCAATCCCATGGCACGTGACGGCACATGGCAAGGGAATTTGGGAAAGTTTCGAACATGTCAAATCATCTATTCGATGTAACGAACATTTTGGGACTAGTTTCGTGTCAATCAGACATCGTTTCGATATAGTTCGGACTGTCCAAAGGTTTAGATTCGCGTTTAAAAATAGTTAGAAATTCCAGAAAATTACGGGACTCTAGTGAGGGGCTATATAATTAGTTAGTGACCCTCTAAATTAATTTGGGAAGGTTTGGGAATCTCGGAGGAGGCGATTGACCCGGGAGACGATTATGGCACGCGTATCGCGGCGCGGCTTCGGACGGTCTGTGAGTGGACCCTTCTTTCGAAATTGATGCATGCATAAATGTTTTATAATTTTTTTACAATATATTTTGTGATGCCATGAGTGCATTTGTTTGTGGTAGCCTAGGATTTACGTATTTGCACGTATTTTGAGATTTACGATTTTATACGATGCTTATACGTGCTAGGTTTTCAACGATGGTTTTATAAATGGATTTTGGATTTGGAAATATGAAATCGGGCATGAGACCCATTTGACTTATAAACTCTCAGACTTGGAGTCCATTTGATTTGATGAGAAATCGGACCGAGGGTCCATTTTCGTTATACGATGGGACTGAGGGGTCCATTTGCGTTATACGATCGGACCGAGGGTCCCGTTGGTTTATGATTCGGACTTGAGGCCCAGTTGGTTGTAATATTGGGCTAGAGGCCCAGTTGACTGTAGTATCGGGCTTGAGGCCCTGTTGGTTGTGAAATCGAACTTGAGGTCCCTTTAGTTTATGGTTTCGGGCTTAAGGCCCCGTTAGCTGTAGTATCGGGCTTGAGGCCCAGTTGATTGTAACATCGGGCTTGAGTCCCAGTTCAGTTTGTGAAATGAGAATTCGGGCATGAGACCCTGTTGAACTGTGGATTTAGGACGAGGCATGTGAAATGGATTTGAATCGGATTCGAGGAATCCTGTTCAGGTTAATTGGGTATGAGACCCAGTTGAAATGTGTTTTGAGAAAGGAAGAAAGTGTTTACAAAATGAATATGAACCCTCTATTTGATTATATGGTCTCCTCCAGACGTCGACCTGGAGAGTCACGATCCACATACTAGAGTGGGTATCCCCATAAGGATCCAGTTCCAGGAGTAGGGGTTACTATTTATGATGTGATCTCGGACTAGATTCAGAGATTGAGCCTCCTAGATGGAGATTCCTGGGAGAAGACTCGGAGTGAGACCTCGAGTAGTGTGCACACTAGTATAGAGATGATATCGTGACATTTATCGGGGATGTGTTCCCTAGGGGTTGTGTGGCCCGAGTTGGCATCTTCTCGGAAGTGCCGCAGATGGGTTATACGTATATTGATACGTATGAGGTTTTACAGAAAGTAATTTCGGGGCGGAGACCCCGTGTTCCATGTTTTATATTTCGGAAAGTGATTTAATGTTTTGGTATGTCACTGAGAATGGATTTGGGCTGAGTTCCCATGTATTGTTTTATGTTTTTAAGGTTGTGATCTTGGGTTGGGGACCCAAGTGGATTTATGGGTCATGACGGGTTATGGGAACCGGGCATGAACCCTTGAAAGGTTTTGAAGATGTTTGACAAAGGTTTTCACGAATGTTTGATAAATGTTTTTGAATTCATGCGTATGTATTTATGAAGGGCATAAATTTTTTTATGCGAAAATGTTTTTAATAAAGTATTATTTTGTCCACTCACAGCTTTCGTGTTTTAATGCCCTTCAGGTTGATCGCGGATGCGAGCTGTAGCAGAGACGAGACATCACTCCCCTCCTCCTACGATCCTAACGTACTCTAATAGCCCCAGCAAAGGCTAGAGATGGAATTTTCCCTAGTCTGACACTTTATGTCAGACGGGATCAGGCGCGTCCCACGTTAACCCCGAGGGATTTGGGACAGGTCCTGACAGGGATACTGTCAATAAGAATATTGTCAGAAATAGAGATGTGAACTTCTTTAAATATCAAACCATTGAAGATGTCCAGAAGAGGGAAAAGTCAAATGACTCCAAAGAATATCCAGTCAACCTAGATCCAGTTCCTCAGGTTAGGGTTCGTGATGAAGGGGGAGATGCAGTTGAGAACAATAATGTTGAACATTTTGTTAACAACAATGATGATAATGTTGTGCCTGAATATGTGCAAGAAGATCAAGCTCTTGAAGAACAACATTTGAGAAGATTGAATAGAAAGCGAAAGCCCAACAACTTCTACTCCCCAGACCAGTTTGTACTGCTGACAAATGCATGAGAGGCCGAGTGCTACCAAGAAGCTGTGACCCATGAGAAAAGAAGGGATTGGTTGAAAGCCATGGAAGATGAATTGAAATCCTTGCATGAGAACCACACTTATGATTTGGTAAAATTGCCGAATGGAAGAAGATCTCTCAAGAATAAGTGGGTGTATAAATTGAAGATAGAAGAAAACAGCTCACAACTAAGATACAAAGCAAGGCTAGTTGTGAAAGGCTTTAGTCAGAAACAAGGAGTTGACTTTGAAGAGATTTTCTCACCAGTAGTGAAGATGACATCTATCAGAGTAGTGCTTGGTTTGGCTGCTAGTCTGAATCTAGAAGTTGAGCAACTAGTTGTCAAGAGTGCATTCCTTCATGGAGACCTTGAAGAGGAAATTTACATGGAGCAGCCAGATGGTTTCAAAGTCACAGGAAAAGAAGACCTAGTCTGCCGACTAAAGAAAAGTTTGTATGGACTGAAGCAAGCACCACGAGAATGGTATAAAAAGTTTGATTCCTTCATGATCAAACATGGATACCAAAGGACCACTTCTGATCATTGTGTTTTTATCAAGAAGTACTCTGATGGAGAATTTATTATACTTCTCTTATATGTTGATGACATGTTGATCGTAGGTCGTGATAGTGACAAGATTAGCAAGTTGAAGAAAGAACTCAGCAAGTCTTTTGTAATGAAAGACTTGGGACCATAAAAGCAGATTCTCGGTATGCATATCTCTCGTGATAGAAAGAATGGAAAGTTGTGGTTATCACAAGAAAGTTATATCGAGAAAGTGTTGAAGAAATTTAACATGGACAAGGCAAAATCAATTGTGACTTCTCTTGCTAGTCATTTCAAGCTCAACTCCCAGCAGTGTCCTACAAGTGACAAAGAGAATGAAAATAAGAACTCGTTTCCATATGCTTCAGCAGTTGGGAGTCTTATGTATATGATGTTGTGCACCAAGCCAGATTTAACACATGCAGTTGGTGTTGTTAGCAGATTCTTATCCACACCGGGTAAAGAACACTGGGAAGCAGTAAAATGGATTATGAGATATCTTAGAGGCACCTCCAAAATGAGTTTGTGTTTTGGATGTGGTAAGCCCAAATTGGTTGCGTACACAGATGTAGACCATGCTGGAGAACTTGACACCAAAAAGTCCACTTCAGGTTATCTGTTTACCTTTTTTAGGGGAGCTGTTTCCTAGTAGTCTAAATTACAAAAGTGCATTGCTCTATCAACTACAGAAGTAGAGTTTATTGCTGCTATAGAAGCATGTAAGGAGTTACTATGGATGAAGAGATTCCTACAGGAGCTGGGGCAAGAGCAACAAAAATATGTTCTTCATTGTGACAGCCAAAGTGCTATTCATTTGAGTAAAAATTCAAGTTTCCACTTAAGTTCAAAGAATATTGATGTGAGATATCATTGGATTTGTGAAGTGTTGGAATCCAAGCAAATTCAAATCGAGAAGATCCATACTGATGAAAATGGTTCAAATATGATGACAAAGTCTTTACAAAAGGACAAGTATGAGTTTTGCAGAAGCGTAGCTGGTATGATGGAGCCCTCCACTTAAGTCGAAAAGGGGCAAATTGATAAGTTATTCCCTCAATAAAGTGGATGGGAATTTGATGGGTTATTCCTTCCATTTAGTGGGGGAGAATTTGATGGGTTTATCCCTCCATTAAGTGGAGGAGAATTAATATGATCTTTGGAGTCCCCAACATGAAGACTTTTGATATCCCAATGCACATGTGATGGTTTTTCCATGGATGTGATATTGGGTAGGTTCATTTATGTGTTTGAAAACAAAGAAGACTTTTGATCTCCCAACTTATTATTGGAGATGGGAGTTACCATGAGATTAATTGGAGCTAACTCTTATGTATGACTATGCATTGATGACTTCCTTCCATCCATCCCTACATAAAGGAGAAGGATTGAGCATTCTTAATCATCTTTCAAGCAATAAGTTATCCACGAAAGGTGAGAGTGAGAAGAGAGTTCCTTCTTGTGTGAGAAATAGGAAGATAGCTTCCTTTGTGAGAAAAAAAGAGAAAGTGAGATCCTCTTGAGTGAATCCAAGAGAGAGTTGTGTATCCACCATTGAGTGAGATTGTACATGTAATTCCATTATTCATAGTGCAGAATTTTGGAGCAGCTGTCCGAGGACGTAAGAACATTGTTGAACCTCGTTAAATTTCGGTGTTCTCTTTTACCTCTTTTTGTTTCAGCTACATTTCTGCCAATTATTTACTCAATTTATTTTGAGGGTGGGAAAAGTTTAATCCTAGTGATGATAATTATTTATTTAATTTGTGCATCTTTCCCAACACAAAGAACCAACATCACCATCTTCCTTGGTCACCATCACCATCTCCCAAGCTAGACAACTATCATGCTTGTTTTGAGAGCTGAAAAATGGACTAATTGCATGTCATTTTTCATTTAGGGTACGACAGAAGAGGCGGTGGCCAGAGTTACAGAGTTTATGAAAAAACTCGAGAACAGTTACCTCCTCGATATATAGGATGAGCTTTGAGTTTTAAACTACTTTTGCCCTTTCAAAATCATGAGAAATCTAGTAGCCTAACCCTGCATGTCCTCTCTAGTGTAGCTCACGACGGAGGAAACTTGGAGCTCTAGCCAAGGGCAATGTTATCGAAGAGATTTTTGGTAGCTCTAAGTGAGTTCAAATCCCTTGAGATATCTCTTTAGTACTCCCTTTTACAAGGCAAACCTAATGAAGTCATTGCATGTCTAGTTAGGGGACTGTGGATTGCAATGAAGTTACACCAGAAACTAGAAATTCAAGGAAAGCTAAGATGACCCACTCATTTTCTGGCCTTGTTTGGTGAAATCTCAATCCCTAAATCTTATTTTCGCAATCCCCACATTTCCTAGATGTGATTTCCTAACTTACATATTGATTTGGTGTTGTCTAGCGGAAAAACAGGGTTGCTAGAGTTCCTCATTTTTCGTAGCCAAAACCTAGAAACCGGTGAGGCTCGACGGAGACGGCACATGAAGTACACTCGCCATACATGTGATCGCATGCTAATAGGTGCCAACGTCTGTCGGTGCATGACCACGTCTGTCGGTGAATGGCAGAATCTGGCAGTGCATGGAAGTATGTGGCAATTCCTACCGCCACATGGTGACATGTGGCAGGGATTGTCAGAGCATGGCAAAATGTGGTGACGCTACTGCATGGCGGTGCTTTGTAATGTTTGTTGTTGCCACGTGCCTGGTAACATTTGACGGGGCGTGGCAACGCCCGCCTACCCATGGCAGCACTTGACAGGACCTATCCCCGAAGGACATAGATAACCGTGCCCGATCCTACTCCCGTCTGACAAGTCAACTAAAATTCCGAAATTACCCTCAGCACTTGCCAAACAAGGGATAACCGTACTTGTGCCCACTCATGCCTCCACCTCCCGAATAGCCTCGATCATCGCGCCACGGCCTGGAGGGTCAATAAAACAGAAAAGGTGTGAGTGGACAAAACAATGTTTTAGAAATACATTTATCAAAATACATTCTTACCCTCCAAATTCACAAGCATGCATGCATATCATAAAACATGAGTAATAGTGTAAAATCAATCAAGTATGAACAGTTCATCGATAAAATCAAAACATGTTCCCATGGTCCATAAAACGCATGTTCATCAAATCAGTTCATGATATAAAGTATCTGGACACAAATATCAATAAATCATAATACCACCAATCCTCAATATCCAATCTCAATATCTAAGTAACCCGTCACGATATCAATGCAACACGTGCAAACTCGGGTGTCTCACGTCCGAGTATCTCCCCAGGATCTACGACGTCTGGGGTGATATCATCTCTAGGATCTACGACGTCTGGAGGATATTATCATAATCTCACACTCTTGAGACTGTGCCACCCTCGGAGCTACTCATCTCCAAGTAGTGGATCGTGACTACTCCAGGATCTACGACGTCTAGAGGAGACTATCAAATCACAAAGGATGGTATATGTGGAACAGTGACCAAATCCAGTATTCTCATTTTAAAACCATTCATGTCTCAAATCAAATAAAAAAACATTTCAACAGGGCCTATGCCCGAAACATAGCTTTCACAAAGCAAGTTCCACAAATCCATCATAAAAACAGTGTCCAGAATTTACTTTATAAACCAAAATCATCAATTTAATCATATTCACATGTGACTCCAAATTCGAGTCAAAATCACTATCCAATTGGGTCTCAAACCCAAAATATCAGTTTCACGCAAATCCGTGCAGTCGCAACCTCAGTTGCCAATTTAACATAAATCCATAAATTGTATCCAAAAAACATTATAAATCCATCAAATCAATCCCTGACTCATAATCCGAGTCAAAACCAATCTCAAATCCCGGGCCTTGGCCCAAAACAACAATATCACAGTTTTCTCGAAAATCGTGCCCAAAAATAATATAATAATCTAGAAAATCGATAAATCATCATATCAAAACATTAATCATGCCAAAGCATTTCAACTTACATAATAAAGCATTTAAAACATATATGCATGCATTTTGGGTAGAAACAAAAGTCCACTCACACACCATCCATATCGCTCGCTTTCCGAGCTCCATGTTTTTCCGTAATTTCTGACACTTTCTAGGAATTCCATGATAGGACCCGCCCCGATCCCACGGGGACCACAAGGGGACGTGCCCTACTCCCGTCTGACACCCAAATAACATTCCAATTTTAACCTCAAAAGTTCAAATGCATAAATAACCAAATTAACGTTATACATCAAATCCAAATTTAACAGATGTCAGACAAGGGATGAAATCCAAAATTACAAATTTCGAGCACGACTCTAAAATAATCCTGCGGGTCAAACCACCCGACAGGGGTTCAGATACGCAGAAGTAGATCTATGCCTCAGCCTCAGGATCCTCCTCTACCTCAGTAGCACAGCCTGGAGGGGTTATCAAAACATTTAAGGGTGAGTGGGCCGAAACTCAAGTTTATTAAACAGTTCAATAAGTAAAACATATAATTTACCCCTCTGTTTTCCAAACTTGCATGCATCAGAATTTAAAACCATAAACCATATAATATGAACCATAAGGCATGTAGTAAAACCATAAACATAATTATAGCCACTACACTATATACTCCGATCCTGACATCCCAGATGTCTGACGTCCCTGACGTCCAATAAGGTCGCAGTCCCAAGGCTACGCGTGCCACTTGGGGTCTCAATCCAGAGTCCAATCCCCGAACCCCGTCCGGGTACGGCATCCCAGATGCCTAGCGTCCCAGACGTTCGACGTCCCAGACGTCAAATCATAGCAATCATGTTCCTGAGTCATTTTACGGTCCGGTTCCTCCGTAGAATGGCCCCTCACAGGCAATGCGTCGTGACTGCTCCGGATACCACATTCGGAGGAGATAGTATCACATGAGTGGATCTATACAGTACAGTACCAAATACATTTTATTGATATCCACATGCAAAACATATATATAGATAAAATCCAAAACACCAGATGGGTCTCAAACCCAAATACCGTGACATAACCATAATTTCCATATTATCAAAACCGTTAATTGTTTTTAGCATGTGAATATATAAGTAAACCATAAAACATTTATGCACGCAAGGGTTTAATGAAATCGGGCCCACTCACAGTACAATCCTGCTGAAAACCGAACGTATACCCTCGTCCTGGTACTATTGTACAATCCCTATCATGTCCAAAGTATACGTAAAGGTCAATATAAGTCCTTAACATTCATCCAAAAAGTCCGAAACAGAAACCGGCTAGAGGAAACCGTCCAAACACGTTTCCCGAGACATCCGGCCCTAAACTGACCCACCTAACTATCTCAGATCAACATGGTTAATTCACCAAAAATGTTCAGAATGATGAGAGGATAAAAAGTCATGTTGATCGTGATCAGAGATCAGGTCCAACGCGCCCTCACGCGCCGCCCAAAGTGGCTGCGCGTGAAAGTCACGCCCCTGACACTGTAGCTACAGTGTCACCATCTTCACCCGATCACCTGCAATACGGGCCTGCCACCCGCGGCTTGACCCGGTTAATTGGCCCTCAATTTCTACTCGTTTTCACTCGTTCTTGATTCTACAAACTTCCTTAATCATCAAATTTAGGTTCTATGTCATCAATTAGCCAAAACAGATCCGTATATGACCCTTCAACCCGTGATCAACCAAACGGGTCGATCACCACAACTCCCTGGTTTCCAAACCATAATCAAATTAACTTAACAGGAAGCATACTAGGGCTAATACGAACTGGAAGGAATGATCAATTTAACAAAACATTACCTGTAAGTAGCAGTCCAAACCTCTGAAATTTCCCTGAACACGGCAGTCACCGTCCCAGCTCACCCGTAGCTGGTTGCCTTCGATTTCGATATGGATGTGTTCTAAACATTCCCAGAAGGCTTACTCTGTGTCTAGATTGGTCCAACAGACCATAGAAATTAAAATCCAAAATTCCCTCCAATTTTCCAGAAACTCATTTCTCCGGTTTTTTTTCCTCTCAATCTCACAGCCCTCAACCCAGCAGATATATGATCACTCAGAATCCTACTCAATTAATGGCACCGTGCTGTCCAACAGCTCATGGAAGCCAATCTGTCCACTGAGAGTTGTTCCCGAAAAGCTTCGAAGCTTGATTAAACAAATGGTGTCCACGTTGAGGAATGAATCAGCCATCTTCTGATGCCTATAAGGCTTTAAACAATCCCCACTTTCCAGCTCAAAACCTGATTAATCAATTGGGACTCAGAACCACCGCACACGGTGTGGCAGCACTTGTTCCCCAAGGTTGCTACAGTGACCAGGGGTAAAAATGACCAAAATGCCCCTAGTTCAGAAATTACCAAAATGCCCTTCACAATCCAGACCCGTAACTCAGCCATCCGAAGTCCGATTTCAGCGTACCGCCTGTCAACGGACTCAGGGCATCGAGACCTACCTGACGGTCCCCGAGACGTGTGAAAATCAGTTGGCAAACGAAAAGTCAACATTTTCGCCCCTATCGTCCAAATTACGGTAATGCCCCTGAACTTCCGATAGTCATAACTTTTTCCCTGATCGTCCGAATTGGACGTGACACCTGTCTATGGACTCGTGACGTCCCTAACTACGTCACGGTCATTGGTCAAAGTCCGTTTGACCCACCGATCAAAAATTCAACATTTTGGCAATACAATTCACAAGGGTAAAAATGTCAATTCATTCATTAATTTACAATATTAAAATCCTCAAATTTCCGGGGTGTTACATTCCAAGTCCTGTCCAAAATCATTATTCAGGGTCACTAAATGACTTAATTAACATCATATTAATTTCCCATAATTTTTCGGGATTTAATTACGATTAAAAACGTAACATAAACCTTCGGACCCTCGAAAGAATATCGAAACGGTGTCCGATTGACTCGAAATCAACGCCAAAATGTTCGTTACATTGAAAGGAACAAAAGTCATGTTGAACTCACCTTGGGATTCAACCCGGATACCTGTACAGTGTTTTCTACAGTCGTCGTACCAACCCGGATACCTGTAAAACCGATATTTTAGCCCGCGACACAACCCGATAAGAACTTCATTAATTCGATGTCAATTCAACTTTTTCTTTCATGGAATCTCACTAAAATGACCTCAATTTAAGTTCTGTAAACTCAATTCATTGAAATCATGATTGTAACCAACCAATTCATAAGTCAATAGTCGAAGGTTCAAAATTCAGTTCTACCGAAACTGAGTCCAATTATCGATTCTGTTGATTACGAAGTAGATTAGGATCCATATGAACACTAATTCGAAATGAATTTCACAAAACCGTACCCTCAATTACTTAACTCAAGCTCGAAAATCCCAACAGTTCGCAAGTCCTGTTCTTGTCCAATACCTCCTCGATTTCTTTCATTTTTGAAGTGGGTCGACTCGAATTGATCTCAGGAAATCCAATACCATCTCAATTTCATTGTTTATTGCTTAAAATGCCAAATTTTATTTTTGATCAACTCAAATTTTCGAAGGGTTTGGGTCTCGGGTTCTCTAGGTTTTCCATCCGCTTTTTCTTTCTTTTTCCTCACGATTTCATCCTCTCAATTCCTCTCCAGTTTTCCTTTTCTCTCAATTAGTTGTTGGGGAAGTCGATCAAGTAGGGTTGTGTCTCTGGTCTCTGTTTTTCAAACACACATACGGTTTACACTTTAAACACACATATATCCCTCCAATATCAGATAACAATCAAAGCCACTAATTTTCATCTGCATAGTCACATGTGTCACTCACAGACCTGCATGACTCACTAAAGCAGCCGACTCATCAAACCTTAGCCTAACCAAAATTACCATTTTACTCTTACCTTCTAAATTACCAAAATGCCCATCGTCTTCTCAGACCCGTATCTTTTTCATCTAAACTCCGATTGACGCATGCCGCATGTCTATGGATTCAGCATCTCAAGACCTACCCAACGGTCTTCGAATTACGTGAAGAGTCCATGTCGTTTGAAAAGTAAAAAAATTGCCCATTTTAATCAAATTACCAAATTACCCTTGAACTTCCGAACATCATAGCTTTCTCCTCGAATGTCGGAATCGGACGTGCCACCTGTCTATGAACCAGAGACGTCCCGAACTACGTCACAATCATCGGTCAAAGTCCGTTTGACCACTTGAACCAAAAGTCAACCGTTCGCCCTATTTCAGGGGCAAAATCGTCATTTTCTTCAAATTTTCCAAATTTTCCTTTTTCGAATTTCCGGGAGGTGTGCTAGCGAGAACGCTGGGCCCTAAGGGGGATGGATTGTAAGACCCGTGTCTTGGAGGGAACAGTGAACAATCCAACATTCCTACGAAGGGAATGGTCTGGGAGAGGATGGTGGTGTTCCTTAAAGGTGTAGACACACACCTATCTAGCACTAGGCCTTTTGGGAGCTCAAGTGGCTTCGGGGGGGATTGGAACACCAAAGTTAAGTGAGTTGAGGCTAGTGCAATTCCATGATGGGTGACCCCCTGGGAAGTTGCACCATGAGCTCCCGAAAACAAAACCGTGAGAGCGAGGCCCAAAGCGGACAATATGGTGCTAGATGAGTCGGGTCCTGACAGCACTTGGTAACCACGACGATGCTGAAACCTTTAGAACACTTTTAACTTTATACCTCTTGGGAAAACTATTCAATTCTACACTAAACCTACTATTGAGAAAACTTATGCACGAAAAAGGCCATTAGTCATTTTCTTAGATCTTGATAACTTTATCGAATTACTTTGTAATATGGGAATCAAAGTCGAGAGCTTAGGTGGACCCTAATACGTCAGAGGATTATGTCCCTAACTACTTGTGAGTGGACCTCCTTACTAGTTTTATGTTCTTTGTTTCTTTACTTGCACGTTTATACTTACTGAATGATAAATTCTAGTTTTCGTAATGTTTTCAAGTATGTTAGATGATATTATTTTATATTATATTTACCAAGTAAGTTGTGGTTTGCATGTTTACTATATCTTACCGCTTTAGCATGCTATGTTTGTTGTTTGATATCATGAGTGATTTGTCATCCTTTAGACGATTTCTTTATGAGACAACCTTGGAGTTGAGTTAGTAGTCTTAAACTCACTTAGGAGTTGCCGGTATCTTTGCACCCATCTGAATGGCCACATACCAGTCTTCATATGATTGTTCACAACCCTGCTCATGATACTAATTAAATAGCAATAGCTTGTCCCCAAGATCTAAGGGACTTGAGATGACCAATGCTTAGCACCCGGGTTTCACATGGTCAAGGTATACGAGCATTATAGATACCTAGTTAGTCATGAGCATATGACTCGAGCGACTCAAGAGCATGTTTTAGTGGGTATTTTATGATATACTTATGTTTGGCATGGGTTGTGTGATTGATTGATATTTTATTGTTATTTCTCACAAAATGTACAAGTCAAAGGTTCTGGGTTTAGTTTTTCTACAAGACCAAGGGGTCAACTACTATCTTTTTACAACTTTTACACTAAAATTGGTCCACTCACCCTTCTTTTGTTTCATCCCTCAGGACATGGGTGGCCCTAAGATGATAGAGGTCCTATGAGAATAATTATATTGAAAAACAATAGAACATCTATGTATATAAAAAAAACATCAATTTATTAAGATTACGTTTATAGAGACTTGATAAAGATCGTCTTTGTTGAATAGTTGAGTGTGTACCAAGGGAATAGAATCAAGAGAAGTGAACTTAAGATTCTTACTTTTTAGGATTTTTATTTTCTTTACTGGAAGAGGAAGAGATGAAAAAATGGTTTTTAGAAATTCGCACCTGGGAAAAAAAGGAGAAAAAAAGGAGAAAAAAGAAAGGAAAGAGGCCGAGATGTGATTTGAACATGAGTCTTGATATGCAAAGTTTAAAAGCTTTTGACATTCGCACTAGAGTTTCTATTTGATACATGTGGGATTTTTTTTATATATTTATTTATCTATTATTTAAATAATATATAAAAAAAATTGAGGCCACCGAAAATCGAAGGCCCTGTGTGGCGCATGACCCGCACAGTTCTAAGGCCGCTCCTGCCTCAGGACAGAGTGTGCTTGAGACCATTCATGAGAAGGGCACTATGAGCTACGGTTCTGACACTTCCGACTAATGTATAGGATAGTGAAGCCGAGTTCCTCGTTTCTTTTCTTAAGTTTATCTACTTAGATGGATCATCATGCACTTTTATTTTGAATTCATAAACTAAATTTGTTTAAATACTTTATTTATGCTGTCTTTTTTCTTGTTTTGCCTTTACTCTTCCTAAATTGATTGTTTACTTCATTTGGGCTTCGTCATATGAGTCCTCGCATCTACGTGTTGGCCAGCACCTCTCGACTATAGACTTCATGATGAATATCCAGGTCAAGGTATGGCAAGGCGAATTTTTTAAAAGTTGCCAGAGTTTGGATATTATGAATATTGTGCCAAAAAATTTACCCGAGTTCATTAAAAATTGCCCGAATTTTTTACCCGCCAAAAATTGGAATTGCTCGCCCTTTTTGGATATTGTCAATTTTGATTGTATATATTTTCCGTTTTATTTGGAATTGAAATTTGATTTGGATATTAAGAATTTGGAATGAAATTGGACACGAAATGTGGGTTGGACTTTGGCAATTTGTGAAATTTACCCAAAATGGCATATTGTAAATTTAGGGCGTGTACTTGGATATTGTGAATACTCTGAACTTGAATTGGATTGGATATGATTTTGGTTTACCTAGTTTGTTTGGATTTACTAATTTAGGGTCAAATTTGATTTAATTTTGTGAATATGGGATTTGGTAGTTTAGGTTTAATTTTGTTAGGATTTCATAATTTAGGTACAAAGTTGGTTTAATTTTAACTGGTTTGGTTTACATTGGGTTGGATTTAGTATTTTAGGTTTAATTTTGTTTGGATTTTAAGTTTAATTTTCATTTGTATTGGCTTTATTTTAATTTCGTGGTTTAATATCAAACATTAAAATTAGGTGGTTTTATTTAAATTTTTGTGAATTTATTATTGAAAATTAAAATTAGATGGTTTTGTTTTTATATTTTGAATTTTATATTTAAAATTAAAAAAATGGTTTTTATTTTTTATTTATTATTAAAATTTCAAGTACATGACTAATTGTATATTAATTATTTTAAGAGTAAATCATTGTTACATCCTTAATAACTTTTAATTTTATTTAAAACCTTTAATACTTGTATATTAAACAAAACCTTACTTCAAACTTTTTTTATTCAAAAGCCCCTAAACAGAAATTATAAGTAAGAAATTCCACATGTGCCTTTTTTTTGTCCTTTTTACCCCATGTGCCCCTTAGTGTTTGATTTCTTTGACCTCTTGGAGCCTTTATTATATTATACATATAATAAATATTATATATATATATTGTATATAGTTACGATTGAATTTTTTTTAGAAAATAAAAAATAAAACCCGTATTTGTCTGGGGTTCAACGGTACGGTATAGAATTTTTTTTTTTGGAGGGGGGGGGGGGGGGGGGGGGAGGGGGGGAGGGTGGTGGTGGTGTGGAGATGGTGGTGAAAACGCGTACGACATAGAGTTTAATTCTTGAATTTTGGTACAAAAATTCAAGAATTAAACCCTAAACTATATGAAATTAACCAAATTATTTAATATCGGAAGATAAAGAATTTTTAAATTTAAAAGTATTTTTGAAGAATTACTGCTTTTAATTATCTTACTTTAAGTTAGATTAGATATTCATATTACTTTTAAAATGAGCAAGAGAAAAAAAAATATAAATAGGAGTAATATTTTAATAATCCTCAATATAATCTTATAATAAAAAAATAAAAAATAATGTTGAAATCATGATAAATTTTGGTAAGTGCTTTTTAGATTGTTGTTGGATTAGTTTACAATTAGATGACATCAGTTGTAATTTATATAAAAACTATGGTCTATTTTAAATTGTATAGTCATTTGATAAGTCAAAGGATCTATGAGTTTAATTTTTCTATATGCAAGTTTTTGAATAAATTTACATGTTAGTAGGGACCTATGAGTTAATTGCCCTTATTTTAAATTTGTTATTGTGGATGTCGCAGCACAACTAGATCACATCAAGCACCCGCCCCTGTCTTGAGCTAGTTGATGATCATGCGGAGGAGTAGGCAGCCCCTGCCACGGTAGCCTCTCCACAGTGGAGTCCGTTCATGGACTAGTCAGTAGCTCGCAATCGGTGCGACTTGGTGCAATCGGCAAGTCGACTCTTGACAGGACCCACCCCGATTATCGCCTCGATAATCGGGAAGCATCCTGCTCCCGTCTGAAAATCGAATCCAAAATACCGGAAAACTAAATAATATTACAACACACCCATTGTCAGACCAGGGAGATTAAACGATTACAACCGACTGGACGTCAAGTCCACAGTTTCACAGAGCATAATCTTACAAAACAAGTTAAAGGAACAAATCCTACTCTGTGAACTAACTACTCCGCAACGGAAAAACTTTATGCCTCCGCCTCTGCCTCGGCGCTTGCCCCCGCACTTGTACCACGACCTGGAGGGAAATTAAAACAACACAGTGTGAGTGGACCGAAACATAAGTTTTGCAGGAAAACAGTTTTTCCGAAATCGGGTTCGCCCTCCAGTTTTGTAATCCGCATGCATAACCAAATATTCAAAACTTGCGTATTAAACTTTTGAAAACTCTATTTCCGAAACACATGAAAAATGTTACAAGGATCGTCATAACTCATGTAAAACCATTTAATAATACCAGATTCCAGAAACCGTCATTTTAAAACGTTAATTGCACAAATCAAGTAAAACGTAAATCAATAATCACGATTATGCCGTTGGATCCATCCGAGTCTTTAAACTCAACATTAGGCCTTCCCGGGATATCAACGAGTCTTTAAACTCAAAACATGATTAATAGGCCTCGGGGGTATCATAATAATCGAGTCTTTAAACTCAATTTTCGGGCCCGCCCCCGTCATCAAATAACCGGGTCTTTAAACCCAAAACCGGATCCAACAATCAACCGGGTCTTTAGACCCAAAACCGTTTTTAAAACACAATAAACCATGATTCATCACAAACCGTTTTCCAACATCATTCCGAAATCATATCACATCATAGTAGGACTTATGTCCGAATTCACATGCAATTTCCGAAAATCACTTCAAAATTATGATCAAACATCATAAATCCATAACATGCATAATCATATCCAGATACTTCATCAAAATCATCACGCATGCATAAGCGAAAACCGTAACCTCGAAATGTGTGAAATACGATAAATATCTCGAAAAACGCGGAAACATGTAAAACCGATATATCATATCACCATCATAAAATCATAGGTAAAACCATGAGATAAATAAGCAAAATAGTCATGCATGCCCAATTTAGAAATCAAAAGGTCCACTCACAGTCTTAGGACGCGTCAATCGCGTCCCACGCGCTCCTCCGTAGCTTCGGAAGTGTCCGGGCCTGTAAAAATGTACAAGAAGGGTTACAAACATCCCAAAATAACTCGTAGGATTTTCCCTAATTTTCCCGGATTTTTCGGCGAAATAAACCTTAAGGTCCTAAACTTCCGAGCTCCCGAAATTATCTCGAATGACTCCCGAACAATTCGAACTCTAAAGATAAAATGTTAATTACACTGAAAGGATCAATTTCCATGTTGACCATGATCGGAGATGACATCGCACGCGCCGTCACGCGCCGCCCAAAGTGGCTGCGCTTGAAGGCCACGCGCCAAGCTACAGTGTCATCGTTCCTACCCGGATAGCCTGATAAACGGGTCTGTCACCCGCGACACAACCCGACCAGTTCAAGCTCAATTCTCAATCAATTCCTCCCGTTTTCAATCCTATTACCTTCTCTAACCTATTAATTTAAGGTCTAAACTGATGATTAACGTCGACTGACCCTAAATCGTTTCAACCCAGACTTGAACAGACGAACGGGTCGTCACCCAGAACTCACCCAAACTAACTCCATACTCAAATTAATTTCACCAGTAGATTAAGGGAACTTAGACGAACACAATGGCACTAACAATTTAACTCGCCGTTACCTGGAAGTCGTCGTCCTCAGCACTGGTTTTCCTCAGAAACTGAGACTCAGGTTCCCGGCCAACCTGTCCTCCTCCTCCTTCAATTCTTGCACGGTTGTGCTCGTAGTGGCCCCAGAAGTCTAACACGGCCTTTGGTTTCGATCAACAGGCTCCAGAAGTCCCTCAGTGTCCTTAGTTTGGTCCCAAAACCGTAGGAATTGAACCCTGAAACTTCCCCCCAAAAACCCGAAAATGTTTCCTCACGGTTCCTCTCACAGTTCCTCACACTCTCAGCTCCCAAACTGAACCAAAATGACCTCCCCACGTCCTCTAACTCAGTTAATCGATCGCAGTGAGACGACAACCCGTGAGAATCCCTCAGCTGGTCACTGCGCAGTTGCCTCCCGCAAACAGACCCCAAGAACAAATTTAAAACCTCTCCCGTGCATTCTGTCTCAGCCCAGACACGCATGGATGCCTCCCACAACCTCAAAATCCATAAACTAAACCCACTCACCAGTCCACTTAGCCATAAACAATTGCACGCACAAAGCTCCACGGCCGCACTCTGTTTTTCACGGTGGTGCTACAGTAACCGCCGTGAAAATGACCAAAATGCCCCTCTGTGCAATAATTACCAAACTGCCCTCCAACTTCCGTGACCCATATCTCGGTCATCCGACGTCCGTTTCATGCGTGCCGCCTGGCGTTGTTCTCAGGGCGTCGAGACGAACATAACGGTCTTTGAATCATATGGATAACAATTGTCAAACAAAAAATCAACTTTTTCCCATATAACGTCCAAATTACGATAATGCCCCTGAACTTCTGAACATCATAACTTTCACCCTGTTCGTCCGAATCGAACGTGCCACCTGTCTATGAACTCGTGACGTCCCGAACTACGTCACGGTCATCACTCAACGTCCGTTCGACCTCCCAATCAAAAAGTCAGCAAATTGACCACACGTATCACAAGGGAAAAAACGTCATTTTATTCAATATTTTATAATATTACATTTCCAGAATGTCCAGGGCGTTACAACTCTACTACAATAAACAAGGAGAACTACGTACCAACCCCCAGCCAAGTCAGGCTACCAAGTCCAGCCCTTGTAGGATGTTGAATTATCCGAGCATGAGGTTGGTTGGGGCCGGAGTAATCCCCTAAGGTAAGTAGATTATTATTTTTAGTTAAAAAACTGTTTTTATTTGTTATCATATGTTGTACTAATTTTCATTGAACTTGCAAGGACTTTGGTGAAAGTGCACTAGATCAATCGTGATTGGACATCCCATTGAATTTTCCGGAAAACGAACGTAAGGATCCCAGTGGTATACATGTCTCGCCTCCTAAAAGCGACTCAACAAAATCATAGCTTGGTAATGCATGACATAAGTGCAATTCCTCGCACCAATTCCCGGATGATGGTAGGTCAATTTTGAGCTCACTTGAACCCCCACGTCAATGAGTACATGCATACTCATTGGTAGAAACGATATGCCGATAGGAGCTACGAGCTCTACCAGAACTATAAGAGCTGGAGTAGACATGAGGAAGCTCGTGCAAGTACTTCATCTGAGTTGGAGGTGGGTCTCATGTGTAAGCTATTCTATATCGATGCAAGGTGACAAGTCAGCAAAGTAACAGATCACTAATGCAAGTTAGAAGTAGCAGGTGCCATTTCACGAATACAACAACATGTACAGATCCATGGCCATCATCTTGTATGGTGCAACCTACCTGAATCACCCATGTGTCGTGTGGTCCACAGTGCAAAGCAGATTACATGTGCTACAGCTCACCATGGTCTGCTGTACAAGCACTGTCACTATCCTACAACTGTGCAACAGCTAAGCAAGCTGATGAATTCAGTTAGTGATTAGTTAGTGATTAGTTAGGTTGTTAGTTTAGTTAAAATAAATTACTTAGTGACTAAGCAACTGCAGCTTATAGAATGGATCAATTGATGTATGTACGATGATTGAAGTATAATACAATTTCTTCATTTTCTATATTCTTTCTCTCTTTCTCTCTCTTCTATTCTATCTCTCTTTTCGATTCTCTCCCATTTCTCTCCAAAACCCTCATCTTCTTCTTCAAAAATCGTCTTCTAAAATTTCAAGAACACCAAAACCTAATATGGTATCAAAGCAAGTCTCATGATCCATGGTTAACCCCATTCAAGAGTGATTCTAGCTTCAAGTTTCCATTTCTCAAGAAAACCTTAAGGAAATTCGTCCTTTTTCCGTTCTTACAACTGAGTATTTGATCAATTGCTTAAAACCACCATGGCCACAGCCAGTAAACTACAAATTCTTCAATATCTTATTGCTTCACTGATTCCAACAATTGGAAATGCAGTGACTGTTAAGCTTGATGATCTCAATTTCATCACTTGGAGTTTTTAGATGGAACTCCTGTTTAGTGTAAATGGAGTCATTGGCTTTATTGATGGCACAAGGCCCTATCCTCCTCTACAATTCATCTCAGATTCAGCTATTGGAACTCTTCCTTCAGATGCGTATCTGGTGTGGAAGATGCACGATCATGCCATGATACAACTTATTACTGCAACACTCTCACCATCTGCAATTTCGTGTGTCATTGGTTGCAAGAGTGCACAGGAAATGTGGACAAGCTTGAAGGACAGGTTTGCCTTCTTTACTACGTCTTCTATTTTCCAATTAAAGACTGATTTGCAAAACATAAAGAAAGGCTCAGAAAACATGACTTAATATCTACAAAGAATCAAAGATGCAAGAGATCTTCTGGTGTCATGTAATGTTCATTTTGGAGATGATGATGATGTTGTTATCCTTGCATTGAGGGGTTTACCTATAGAATATAATACTTTTCGATGTGTGATTCGTGGGAGAGAAAGCTCCATAAGTTTGAAAGATTTCAGGTCTCAACTTTTGGTTGAGGAAAGAGTGATTGAACAAACCTCAATGCAGTCCTCTTTCTTGTCTGCACTTACAACCACCATGAATGATGTTTCCACTCACTCTTCACTAGATTTTGACAATGAGGCCTCAAGTTCCTCTGAAATTGGCCACTTCAATGACAATGGATCACCTAATAATGTTGTGACTAACAACAATTCAAGGGCCTTTCAACAAATACCTGAGAACTCACATTACTTTAGGTTCAATGGAGGCTACAGTCAAAATAGTGGTCACAACAACAACAATTTCAACAACATCAACAATCTCAACTATGGAGGTTGAGGAAATGGTAACAAGAACAAGAACAAAGGTAGATGGAATAACAGTTATGGTGGGGGAAACTCCAGAAATTGGAACAATGGCAGTAATTGAAATTGGAACAATGGAAGGGTGAACAATTCAGGTCTCAATTCTGCTTCTGGAATTCTTGGAGCACCTACTCAGAATGGTTACTAGCAACCACCAGCCTGCCAAATATGTGCACAGAGAGGACATACAGCATCTGACTGTTACTATCGACATCAGAATCAACCTACAAGATTCAATGATCCATGTCAAATTTGCTGGAAGACTGGTCACACAGCTACACGCTGTTATCAGAGGGAAAACTACTCTTATCAAGGATCTTCTCCTCCAAATAATCACATTGCCATGAGTGCACAATCATCCACCAGAAAACCACAAGGCTACTGGATTGCAGACATAGGAGCAACAACTCATATGACCTCTAAATTGTCTCAGATTCACAGGCCAAGTCCCTCTCATTCTGAGGAAGTGATCACAACTGCTGGAGACTCAGGTTTGAGAGTTGCTCACTTTGGTTACTCAAATCTTGAAACATCTAATCCTACTCCTCATAGTTTTAATTTGACTGAAGTTCTGCATGTTCCTCATATGACAGCCAATCTGTTGTTTGTCAATAAGTTGTGCAGAGATAACCATTGTATCTTTCTTTGTGATGCATCCTCTTTTCAAATCCAAGACAAACTCACAGGGACAGTTATCTTCCAAGGATTGAGTAAAGATGGCATGTATCTCCTTCCTTCTTATCATCTTCCAAATAAATATGTTGTTGTCACAAAGAATAAGACTTAGGTTGCTCTTCTTGGCAAGACTACAGATTGTCAACTATGGCATAGGAGGCTGGGACATCCCTCAAACCAGATAGTCTCTGCTGATCTTCACAAGGCCTATATCACAGTTTCAAGAGATTTCACCTCCACTATCTGTGAGTCATGTCTCGAGGGAAAAATGTCAAAATAAACCTTTTCCATCTCTAGTTCAAAATCCTCTATCCCTTTGAAATTGTGCATTCTGATGTATGGGGACCTTCTCTAAATGTGTCCTGTGAAGGTTTCAGATATTATGTCAACCTTGTAGATGAATTTACACGTTATACTTGGATTTTTCTAATGAAGAATAAATTAGAAGTCCACACTGTCTTTGAGCATTTCTACTTCTACATTTTAAATCTGTTTTCTGCTTCTATTAAGACACTTCAAAGTGATGGTGAGGGAGAATATGTCAACAATAAGTTTCAGTCTTTTCTCTCACTCAAGGGCATTACACATCACAAATCATGTCCCTATACACCTGAGCAGAATGGTTTGGCAGAAAGAAAGCATAGACATATAATAGAAACAGCCCTTACACTACTTCACAATGCCTTCCTGCCTCCTACATTTTGGTTCTATGCATGTGCCACAGCTGTCTATCTTATAAATTGAATGCCTTGTTACTTGTTTCACCTGAAATCTCTATATGAATCTCTATTGTCCAAACGACCTGCTCTAACCCATCTCAAATTCTTTGGTTGTGGATGTTACCCCCTCTTAAAACCCTACAACTCTACCAAACTCCAGCCAAAAACCAGAAAATGTATCTTCCTAGGATATGCAGATAAGTATAAAGGTTTTGTTGTCATGATGCACTGTTTCATAAGAACTTTGTCTGTAAACATGTTCTCTTTGATGAGCACCAGTTTCCTTATCCCACCTTGCACAATTCACCTTCTCACAACACATCTGTCTCCACACCTTCCACACCTATCTTTCAATTCTCTGAAACTCTTGGTCCTATCCCGTCCTTTCCTTCCTCACACACAGGTTCTTTGGAGAAATCTCTCACTCAATCATCCTCTATTCTAATGCATTCTACTCCTCTTCCACTAGAGGCATCTGAACACATTCAACCTAGTCAGGACTCTTCACTGTCCATATCCTCATCTCATAACTCAGTGGCTGTGGATCACCCTAGCACTAGCACAGATGACAACTTTCATCCACAGTTCTTGGAAGTGGTCCTGGCTATCACTAGAATCAATATGCATCCAGTACAGACTCGATCCAAATCTGGTATTGTCAACGTCAGGACCCCACCCTCCTCTGTCAGGACCCGACTCTAGCACGATATTGTCCGCTTTAGGCCTCATCGCCCTCACGGTTTTGTTTTTGGGAGCTCACGATGCAACTTCCCAGGGGTCACCCATCATGGAATTGCACAAACCTCAACTCGCTTAACTATGGAGTACCAATCGAACCCAAAGCCATTGCGCTCCCAAAATGCATCGTGCTAGATAGGTGTCTGCCTACACCTTTAAGGCACTCCACCATTCCCCTCCCAGACCATTCCCCTCACAGGAATATAGGATCGTTCACCGTTCCCTCCAAGACACGGGTCTTACAGTCAAATCCAAGGCCTTTCTATCTAAACATGCTCTCTCACTTGAAGTTGATCTTGCTCAGACTGAACCAACCTCCTTCAAGACTATTGTTTCCGCTCTAGTGTGGTAACAAGATATGGAGGAAGAGATGAACTCTCTATACAGCCAAGCAACCTAGACATTAGCTCATCTCCCTCCTTCAAAGAATCTTGTAGGCTACAAATGGGTTTACAGGATTAAGAAGAACCCTGATGGCACTATTGCCAAACACAAATCACGTCTTGTTGCTAAGGCATTTAGTCAGGAAGAGGGCCTCAATTATGGTGAGACTTTCAATCCTGTGTTCAAAACTACAACTGTTAGATTAGTTCTTGCTTTAGCTGCTCACTTTCACTAGCCACTCAAGCAGTTCGATGTCAAGAATCCTTTCTTGCATGGAGAACTCAAGGAAGAGGTTTATATGTGTCAACCTCCTGGTTTTGAATATTCCAGTCATCCAGATTATGTGTAAGCTTCAGAAATCCCTTTATGGCCTCAAATAGGCTCTCCGTGCTTGGAATAAGAAGTTCACCAGCTTTCTTCCTAAAACGGGCTTCCAAACTACTTAGTCTGACTCCTATCTCTTTGTTGGGCAAACCCCTACCTCTTTGGTGATACTTCTTCTATATGTGGATGATTTCATCCTCACTAGCAGCTGTTCATCTACTATCTCTGAGGTGATTTCCTCTCTCACTACTGACTTTGACATAAAGAACCTTGGTGATCTTCACTATTTCTTAGGCATTGAGATCAAGTACATCTCCACTGGTCTCTTTGTGTCACAGTCCAAATACATTCGTGACCTGTTAACCAAAATTTCCATCATGGACAGTAAGGTTGCTGAGACTCCCACTGTTCCTAGCTCTCGACTTTAGAAAGGGGATGGTCCACTCTATGACAACCATACAAACTATAGAAGTATTGTAGGTGCCTTGCAGTATCTCACATTTACTAGGCCTGATATCGTGTTCTCAGTCAACCAGGTGTGTCAATACATGCACTTACCCTCAGAATCTCATTTCATGGCTATCAAACGTATCCTTTGCTTTCTAAAGGGGACACAAACTCATGGGATCACTCTAACACATGGTTCCCTGGACCTGATTGCTTATACAGATGATGATTGGGCTGGGGATCGTAGTGATCATCATTCCACCACTGCATGGTTGTCTACCTTGGTAACAATCTAATCTCTTGGATGTCTAAGAAGCAAACCACCGTCTCCCGTTCAAGTACTGAATCAGAATACCGTGCCCTTGCCATGACTGCAGCTGAATTTTCTTGGATCAGGAAATTGTTGTGTGCTCTTCACTTCCCTCTATTGAGAACCCCTTTTATCTTCTGTGACAACACTTCTACAGCTAGCCTTTATGCCAATCCGATCTTTCACTCTTCTGCTTAACATATAGAGATTGATTATCATTTTCTGCGGGAGAGAGTGGTTTGTGAGGATCTCAATGTCCAGCATGTTTCCTCCTGTGATCAGGATACAGATATCTTTACCAAAGCCTTGGTTGATGATCTGTTCTATCAACATTCCTCCAATCTAATGCATACTGCCTTTGATGCATCAGCTTCTGGGGGGATGTAATCTATGCTATATTGATGCAAGGTGACAAGTCAGCAAAGCAAAAAGTCACCAATGCAAGTTAGCAGTAGAAGGTGCCATGTTATGAATACAACAACATGTACGAATCCCTAGCCACCATCTTGTACGGTGCAACCTACCTGAATCAGCCATGTGTCATGTTGTCCATAGTGCAAAGCAGATTACATGTGCTATAGCTCACCATGATCTGCTTTACAAGCACTGTCACTATCCTATAGCTGTGCAACAGCTAAGCAAGCTGATGAATTCAGTTAGTGATTAGTAAGGTTGTTAGTTTAGTTAAAACACATTACTTAGTGACTAAGCAACTACAGCCTATAGAATGGATCAATTGATGTATGTACGATCATTGAAGCTTAATACGATTTCTTCATTTTCTATATTATCTCTCTCTTCGATTCTCTCCATCTTCTCTCCAAAACCCTCATCTCTTCTTCAAAAATCGTCTTCTAAAACTTCAAGAACACCTAAAACTAATATCATGTGGAAGGATGGTTGTGGTTGTGCACCTATTTCAATGAGCTCGCATATGTAATAATGTCAACCGAACATAATTATTTCTTTCTTTTTATATAAATTTTTATTTGAATATAAAAAGATTTCTTTTGCGAAGAAGAAATCCAAACACACGGGTGGTCACGATCCCATGCGCATTGGCAGCGACAACTCTGGGTCCCTATTCCTGGAGGTGGATGTCTGCTCTAGGTTGGCAGCAACAACCAGGCGACATATGTTATTTACATAAGTTTATTTTTTATGCAATATAATACTACATTTTTAATTTTATATTATATTTCTAATTAATATTTATTCAAATTTGTTGGCGGCTATGGAGCAAGACATCCAGCAGGTACCGATTGAGCAATTAGAGTAGCATCTTGAGGTGTCTCTAGCAAAGAAGCCACCATATGTCGAGAAATTGAACCAGATCCTGGAGTTAGAACTTGGTAGGAATCCAAGGAAGATAATCTGGAGGAAAGGGGGAGTGACGGGACCCGTCCCTAATTTTCATGAAAATCAGATCGGTCCTACTCCCGTCTGATAGCACTTATCAGACAAGGGATATTACTAAATTTTAACCATGTCCATATTTTATTCAATTAACCAAACCTACACAGTCTTTATGGGGTTACCGTCCACTTCCAACCCACTAACCCCATCAAGATGCAGAACTTAAAATTTAACATCGTCCAAATCTTAGTTCTATTTTATTATAATTATTAATAACATCCAATGTTTTATTAAATGATGTTTCCGTAAAGAAAACAAGTCCTTATGTCATCATATTATTATTCATAACTTTTAATACTAAAACAAGGTCCACTCGTGTCACTTGTATGCATAACCAACATGCCTTAGTTCTTCTCAAAGGATGTCCCATTCTTGAACGCCATTATAATTGGTTTATTTCCAAAGTAACATTGTAACCACTTTCCCTAACTTCTCATAACAATAAAACTTTAATTAACTCATTGATATCCCGATTTCCACATCCTCTTGTAAGTCTTCTATTTCACAACTTCTCCATACTTAAATCACTAATAGTATTCTTCATTTTATATTTCCATAATTTTCCCATATTAAATTCCATTTTATAATATAAGAATTTAATAGAAAATTCAGAAATAAATTTGAATGGCGACCAACTAATTCAGAAATTGTACTATTAAACTCAAAAACGTAAAAGGAAAAACTTTCGTGTTATCCGGACCGACCAACCTCTATCCGACTGGGCCTCACGCGCCTGTAGGTGCAGTCGCAGGCTCAGTCGCCTGAAACCTCAAGCGGGTCTGCGATTCAGGTCTTTTGATCTGCGGCTTTGACTCGACCATAAATCCTTTGTTTCTCTGCCATTCTCAATGATCCAATTATCAAACTTAATCATCTTAATCTTAGGAACAAGTCCGTGGGTTTAAACTTGGAAGAACTTACCTCGAGGCTATAGTTTCGAGCCCAAAGCTCTCGACCTAAAAACTGAGCTCTATGTTCTCCATTTCCCCACATTCAACCTGGGCTATTTCTGAACCAACACACTCCCAGAAGTCTATCAATAACTTTTGTGAAGGAAACTGCGAGCTAGAACATTGCCTGACGTTCAATTATTCGAATTACAATTTTTCGACATTCCAGACCTCATTGTTTTTGATTTCATAGGACTGATCATTCACCAGACACTCTCCTCTTTTTTTCCCTCTTCTTCATTTCTTCCTTTCTCACCCTTGTTCCTAGCTCTCTTCTCAGGATATCACCTCTCATGGTGTTTCCTTCATTTTTCGGTCGTACTCCACCGAATCCAACCTAGCACTACTCTTTTTTTCCCTCTCCACACATACATTTAACTATATACATATATATATATATATATACATAATTATAGGTAGTAGGGAGAATGGGAAGAAAAATTTAGAACCTTCTAGAATACTCTAGGTTACTCTATAAAATTACCAAAATGCCCTTGGTAAGAAAATTATCATATTACCCTTAGCCGTTTTTACCCATATCGAATCCTTGCCATGTCCGATTTCGACATATTACTTGTCTATAGACTCATAGTTCGAGACCTTTGTAACGGTTCCCACAAAACCTTCAGAATGTCTCCTAATAAAAAAGACAATATTTTGACTTTATAGGGGCAAAATCGTCATTTTTCATTTTCTTGAACTTTTGGGGTGTTATTATCTACCCTCCTTAAAGAAACTTTCGTCCTTGAAATTTTAAACAAATGCAATCTTATCTCCATCCCCAAATTGGACAACTAAGTTGTTCTTTTAACCATTTTTTGTTTTCTTTAAATTGTAACTTCAATTAGATACCAACGATTCTGAAATCTCATATACTCTTAATCGATTCACACGTCTAACCCTTCACTAGGCATTCTTCGAGCTATGTCCAGAAGCACAATAAAACCATCCACATCACATAACTCATATATCACCAATCTGCATCCAAACTCAACCAATTAATATCTTAGGAATCATCCATCTCACATATCACACGACACTATGCGCAGGCCAGCACTACAACTATCTGAATCAATCCGAAAACAGTACCAACAGATCACTAAGCAATATTTTCCCCAAGGGTATTTGTACTACCGGTAGATTATCCACTCAAGATTCGGAGCCCAGCTCCACATCTGAGTCGTTATTCCCACACTAGTCTCAGAACTAGGAGCCTAGTTCGACGTCTGGGACTAACTAAAATCCACATATACACCACCCAAGATTCGGAGCCCAGCTCAACGTCCGAGTGTATACTGACCCAGGATTCAGAGACCTGCTTGACGCCTAAGTCAGCACCAGTATCAGGATTCGGAGCCCTGCTCGGCGTTTGAGATTGACTAGCCACCACCCACTTAGGATCCGGAGCCTAATTCGACATTTGAGTGGTCATCCCACAACACCAGCATCAGGAAAAGGTCCTACCCCAATGTCTGAGACTGTCCACAATCTGCTCAGACATAGTACATTTATGCATTAATCAATCATCTAAAGAGACATGTCCATAACTCCAACCATACATATATATTTATGACAAATATTAATTCCTTAAATCCATTTCTCAAAATTCAGGTCTATACCCAAAACAACCTTTAAAAGAAACTTCGTAAAGCTTGCATAACAACAGTTAATTATCAAAGTCATCATACTATCATCACATCACATTATTATCATATCATAACATCATCATTACATATATCAACATATATAATATCATGGCATCATGTCATCATCATATCATCATCAACATAATCATTGTCATCTCATATGAGCATCACATATTCATCATCCCACACTTTCCCATCATTCTTATTATCAACATATCATATCCTTGTCATATATTATCATTATTTCAATAGATGTTTATTCGTAAAACCAATTTACAATCTTGTAAATCATGCATTAAAACAATTGTCGTAAAATGGTAAAAATCATATGTAAATCATTTCACCATTTATGCATTCCTTAAGAAAAAAATCAAATTATCATTCCACAATTGGGATTTAAGCTCATCACAAATTTTCATAAAATTATGTATAACCAATATTGATAAGTAATTTAAAATTCTCAAAAACCATCAATAATGATACGAAAACCAAATTCAATTCTTTGTCATATAGATTATGTAAGAAAACAACTAAAATATGTTATATACGGAGTTCACATTTTAAAGATAGAAATACGAAAGTTTTGCTCTGATACAAAGTTGACAGAACTCGTCCCTAATTTCCACGAAAATTGGACCAATCCTGCTCCCATATGATAGCTGCTATCAGACAAGAGATATTACTAACTTTTAACCGTGTCCATATTTTATTAAATTAGCCAAATTGAAACCGTCCTTGCGGGGTAACCGCCCACATCCAACCAACTAACTCCATCAAAATGCGGAACTTACCAATTTAACATCGCCCAAATCTTAGTTCAAGTTTTTATACTTATTACTAACTTCCAATGTTTTACTAAACAATATTTCTTTAAAGAAAACAAGTCTTATATCACCATATCATCATATTATTATTCATAACTTTTAATACTAAAACAAGGTCCACTCGTGTGATTAGTTCTTCCCAAAGGATGTCCCATTCTTGAACGCCACTATAATTGGTTTATTTCCAAAATCAAATCACTTTCCCTAACTTCTCATAACCAAATTCCAAAATAAACCTCTAACTACTCATTGATATCCCAATTTCCATATCGACCAGCACCCCAGTCAGATGTCGAATACTTAGATATATGACGTTTTAAAACATTAATTTAGTTTTAATTATGTATAATATTGATTTTTAGAAATATTTTTCTTATTTTATTTTATTCAATTCAGTTTATTATTTTAATCATATTCATTTGAAAATATATTTATTTTAATATATGCAAATATTTATTTAATTATATAATAATTAATGATAATTCTTCTTTTAAAAAATTGAAGGCTTGCCCAACGTTCAACCATATTTCGTCGAGCAGCAGTATAACAAAATTGGTATATTATAGCCGGATTATAGGTGTAGAATTCAGTGGTAAGTTAGCTTTTATTTCACACTTTTCTCGGGGAAATACGTAAGTTCATGAGGCATGGTTTAGGATTTTGCCCATCGAGTCTCTGTCTTTGTCGGGCAAGAGACTTTGACTTTTTGAGATTGCTCGACGAACTATGCGCAACCATTTATCATCACCAGGCTAGTTTCATTTTCCTTCTGAAGGCGCTTTTTTGGGGGCAACATCGTTGGCACACCCCACCCTGGTAACCCATAAGAATTCTATAATCGAAGCCAGCACTTCTCGACTACAGAGTTCTTATGTGTGTTAATCATGCTCGACTGCAGTGGCTCGACAAATTTTGCCTAATGGAGGTTCGCCGAAGCTAAGTTTGCCGGGAAAATTTCAAGTAGTTTCACAGGGCAAAGTTTTTTTTTTTTTTTCCTGTAGTGATAACTCAATAGCTAAATATACACGAACACAGTGCATCAGATAACACAATAAATGTTACGAATTCTGATTTTGACAAAATTTTGCAAGGTTGATCTTTGGAGAAAGAGCTATAAAAAGAACAGTTTGACTGTGATATTTTCATGTGGAGTGAGTCGAAACGAGTTGTTGGTTCTTCAGTGTGGAACCCAAAATCACCGGAAGAATGTGGAGCTACCACGTGGCCTATAATTCCCGAAATGACCAAATTGCCTTTAGCAATAATACTTAAAGCCCAAGCACTGAACATGGCTCAAGTCCACAATGCTTACATAGCCTAAACATTGGGCCCAAAGCGGGATGACACGTAGAAGTCTCTCACCCTCGATCTATGTAACACGTGTCAGCACGCAAATCAATGAGCATTGTTCCACATCGGAACTATGGAAATTGAACATCTCAGTCATCCCTATATAAAGGGTTCACATTTCTCAATAAAGGTAATTTTGTTCAATGTTACCTAAACTCTTGAGATTTCTCTTTTGAAGCTGACTTAAGCATTGGAGCGTTTTTGGTCGAACACCCATCGGGTCTCAATCATTAAACGAAAAATAGCTTACTATTTGCTTGTTTGCATGGATCCTTGAGTCTTTTGATTTTAAAGGAAGAATTCAGTTTCAACATTCAGCTTTTATATATATATATATATATATATATCAGAATTTTCGATTATTATATTGAAATAATGATTTAAGAGTTGAAAGACTTTGATAATGATATATATATATAATTATTCAAGAATCGAAAGGATGATACGAGGAGATACCTAGAAGTGAAACATAAGTTTTGTCCTAAAAGTAATACCTCATTTGTAGTGTGTAATTAAACATTACGATTATATTCCAAATGAAAATACTAGTGTAGTTAAGTAAGAATTCTAAAAAAATGGAGTTTGGTGTGGTGGCAATGAGTCTGGCTATTCACAGTTAAGTACGAATTGTTTTGTTAGTCAATTTTTTAAAATTTTAGCTTAAGAACTCATTTAAGTAGTCCATTACATTTGTTTATTATGATAAATAGCCTATTGAAGATGCTAACAGCATAATCTCAACCACACTCAATATATACAAATAAAATTAAAAATAAATAAAAAATTTAGGAGCTCCCTAATTATTTTCTTCCCCAACTATGCAAACTCTATATATTAAGAGTTTTTGTATATGCTAGTTTTGAAAAATTATAAATACTAATAATATTGAAATAATAACAAAAATATAATAGAATTTAAGGTAATAATAAAATAAGGTTATTAATGGTCAAATTGTTGGAGTATTAATTTTATTTGAGGAATCACTAGGATATCAGCTTCTCTTTCCCCTCATATTAGGAGCTTCTAGTAATTTTTCTATTTTAGGAGCTGGATAGGGCATGGTTGGAGTATGACTTTTGCTCATCTTCCTTAAAATTTAACTTAAGGGTGTGTTCGGATGAAATTTTTTTTAAGATTACTAAGAATTTATCAAATGATGGAATTTAAATTATTAGAAATTAGTTTTTCAGAATTTGTAAAGTCTTATGCTTGGGTAACGTAGAAGTAAAATTAAATTTAAACATATAATTTAATACTGATACATAAATAGTAGTTATAAAGATGAAATTTTGAAAATGACACATTTTTATATGAAATTTAAACTTGTTATTTGTGGCATCCAAATTCCAAACTTTTTATTTTCTTGGAATCTTAAATTCCTATAATTTATGCATCCAAATAAGAGAATTAGTATATTGAAAACTTGAAATTCTAATTTTTTTTTCAAATCTCACATTTTTTCCCCTCATCCTAACACACCCTCAAGAGTTCGTTTAGCTAATCCAGAAATGCTTTAGTGTGTGTTTAAATATCAGAAATCTACTATAATTAATTAAACTCTAACTACTCATCGATCTAATTAGAACAAAACTAAAGAAGAAGATAATATATTGGTTAGTATCATACAAATATATAACAACCATCAAAAAAGCAATTGATTAAAACTATCAACATTCATGATCAAAAGTAAGCTTTTTAGGGTGAACTTACATGTTTGATTTCTTGGATCTATCATTGGGTTTTAGAAAACATAATTTTGCCAATGGTATATGTTTGGATAAGAAACTTCAAATTCTATGAAACTTAGATAAAATTAATTAAAAATGAGGAACTTCAAAGTTACAAAGGATTTGCAAATAACTAGATACAATGCATATAGTTGGGATTTGTAAGTTACACCTATGAATGTCTTACTTTGGAATCCATTATTTAGTGGATTGTTTTTTTTTGTTGGATCAATTTAGTGGATTGTTATGCTCATGTGGTTCACGTGTTTTTTTTTTGTTTAACTACCTAATTACAATATTTATATTTTTTGTTTTTTAATAATTTTTTTTGTTATATAACCTAAATTTCATGAAATTTTAAAAATCCAACATAACTTTGATAATATAACACAACAATAGTCATGTGGTAGAGTATAATATAAAACTGGTATTATTGAAGAAGTAAACTTTGCACAGGAGAAACTAGTCATGATAATATAATCTGCAGAGGGAAAAGTACTGTTATTTTTCCTTTTCAAGTGTGGTTCGTGCCCATCACTTGAGAAATTATTCAATAGTGATTAGTAATATAATATGCTCAATGGTTGATAAAGTTAATATTTTTTACCTTTAAAATATAGTAATTAATTAATAAAATATTAATATACCTTAACTAAATATGTTATGTGGATCCTGTTGGAGTCTCTTAATTGTGTACCGCGGACAGCGAACCTAGTGGCCCATAATCTGGCACCGAAGGGAAGACGCACTCAAGAGCGAACAGGTTGGGGTCTGATGTTTCCCCCTTGGTTAACACTATTGTTAGCTAAGGACATTGATGACTAGTTGATTTTCATATTGTTGTTATGTTTAGGGGTACGTACTCTTTTTTTCTCATCGGTTTTATCCTGTATTAGCTGGGTTTTATGATGAGAATTTTAACGAGTCCTCTGACACCGCCTGTGTTGCACCCAATCGATGTATCCTTCTTTACTCCTTCCATTAATGAAATTTCTCCTTTGAATAAAAAAAAATATATGTTATGTGATTATAGCTGCATATTACAATATATTTATTTTATGACTTAGTTACTAGTTATTATATATTCAATTTAAGGGTGGTTTGAAAATTATTCTGTAACGACCCGTTCCGGAAACTGAGATTAGATTAGTAGTTAATGACGGATTAGTAAAGTTAATCGGTGATTAGTTGGATGCGTTCGGACGGACGGTGCGAAATGACGATTTTGCACTTGGAATGGGCAAAAATGTAGACTTTTTGTCCAGGCGGTCAAATGGACTTTGACCGATGACCGTGACGTAGTTTGAGACGTCACGAGTTCATAGATAGGTGGCACGTACGATTCCGACATTCGAGGAGGAAGTTATGATGTTTGGAAGTTCAGGGGCAATGCGGTAATTTAGCTAAAAAAGGGCAATTTGTTGACATTTCAAACAACATGGAATTTTCACATAATTCTAGAACCGTTAGGTAGGTCTCGATCCCCTGATTATAACTACAGGCGGCATGAGACAATTGGAGTTCGGATGACGGAGTTACAGGTCTAGGAATACGAAGGGCAAAATGGTAATTTTGCAAGGAAAGGGTAAATGGTCATTTGGCTGTCTTGGAATGTGTGCCCAGTGATACCAGGACACTTGGCTATTTTTGGGTGAAGTGACCACCAGGTTTTGGACACCTGGCTGGGTCTGGATGGCTGTAGACCCTTCCTCACCGCCTTCAGTTGTTTTCAAAACAGAGTGAGTGTGTGTGTGCACGGGTGAGAGTGAAAACAGAGAACAATTTGAATGATCTTGACCCCAAATTGTCATCACAAGGATCCCCTGACCCGTGATTGATGAATAAGAGATGGAGAGGCAGTTGAGACGGGCATCGTGTCATGCTCACCGTGAGCCGCCGTGGACGGTGGTTCGCAACCCGTGGAAAACAGGGCAGGGGAATTTGAGAACCCATTTCCACAATTCCCTCTATCGCTCACTTGTTGACTATGGCTTGTGAACAAAAGTGAGAAACTGACGAAGAGGATTTGATTGGTACCACCACATAGGGTCGTCGTTCACTGTGGAGGTAAGAACCTTGATCATTAGTTTTAGACCCAATTTTGATTAGTTGTTTTAATGGTTAATAAGCTATTTACTTATTGGGAAGAAGTTTTGGAGATTTCTATGAGTGGATCAAGCCGGGTTTTGAAGCTTGTTGTGGCTGGTAACCGCGAAACCCGAGAAAAAGGGTGAGTTTGACTTTAAAAATGGCAATTCGCGTTTGGTTAGTTTTCCTTGAAATTGGTTAATCAGGAAAGGTTGTGGATACTGCCAGGAGCTTGTTAAGCCTGGAAGGAAGGCCTGAGATGGCCGGACGTGCTAGAACACAGAGGAGGAAAAGTGAAGGATTTTCTTCGATTTTGGGAGGTAAGCTTTCGTACTTAATTTCCAGATTTCAATAGTTAGATCGAGGGTGTAGGAGTAGGACAAAGTTAATGGGATAGAAAGGAGTGGAATTGGTTCAGAATTGGATGAAAACCGGCCACGCCGGTTCGAGTTGCAGAGATCGGTTCGAACCGGTCTGAACCGGGGGTTGAACTGAGGTTGAAGGTGACACTGTAGCAGGCGCGTGAAGCCCACGCGCAGCCCCTTTGGGAGGCGCGCGTGAAGCCCACACGCAGCCCCCTTTGGGAGGCGCGCGTGGACGCGTGGCACACATTTTGAGAAAGTGTCCAACATGTGAAATGATGTAATCGATGTAACGAACATTTTAAGACTGGTTTTGAGTCGATCGGACATCATCTCGATTTGTTTCGGGATGTCCAAAGATTTTAGGGCTCGTTTAAAAATAGTTAAAAATACGGGAAAAAATATGGGGATTTAGCATGAACATTATAAAGTAATTAGTGACCTTATGATGGGATTTGGACAGGTTCGGGAAAGCCGGTGATAGTGGATTAGCCGGGAAAACGGAAATGCACGCGTATCAAGGCGGCGTCGCAAATGGTTTGTGAGTGGACTTTGCTTTCGAAATTATGATGCATGCATATATGTTTTTATATGTTTTCTATACGTGATTTCTATATTGGTTAATTGATATTGATGATTTACGATTTTGCACGGATTTCGAGATAAGTACGTATTTGCACGTTTTACGAGTAATACAATTGATGTTGTGATTTAAACGCGATTTTAATGATTTGATTTCGGGATTTGAAATACGATTTGATTTCAAAGGTTTAAAAATGGATTTTGGAAAGTGATTTCGGGCTTGAACCCCAGTTCAGAAAAGTGGTTTTAAAAAACGTGATTTCGGGTTTTTGAAACGGATTTCAGGATGATGATTCTGAATTTGGTTTTAGAACTTGAAAGTGGATTTCCGGATTTGGGGTTCGGAATGACTATTCTGGATGCTAGCTTACGAAATGTTGGTTTCGGATTCGGATTTGGAAATGGATATGGATATGATTCTGGATTTGGACACGGGATGCTGATTTTGGATTCAGCTTGGAATTCAAAATGGTGATTTCAAATTCGAATTTGGACATGGATTTGGAAATGGTTTTCAAACGGGTTTGGATTGGATTTGCTGGATCTGGTTATTGGGTTTAAAGACCCGGATATGATATGACTGGGGCGGGGCCCAGATTGGGTTTAAAGACCCGAATTGAATTTAAAGACACGGGAGTTTAAAAACTCAGCTATTGATATTTCCCTGTATGTAAGACCCGTGTCTTGGAGGGAACGGTGAAAAATCCTGCATTCCTGCGAGGGGGAATGGTCTGGGAGAGGATGGTGGTGTTGCCTTAAAGGTGTAGGAACGCACCTATCTAGCACTAGGCCTTTTGGGAGGTCAAGTGGCTTTGTGACAGGACCCGTCCCAATCCCCCCGGATTAATGCGGGACGACCCTGCTCCTGTCTGACACGGAGTGTCAGACAAGGGATAATTCCTTCCTTAGCCCTCTCGGGCCATCAGAGTACACCAGGATCCGGAGGAGGTATGTGATATCTCGGTCTCTACTACAGTCCACACCCGATGTCAACCTGAAGGGCAATCAAAAAATTAAAAGCTGTGAGTGGACAAAACCAAGAGTTTATAAAAACAGTTTAACGAGAAGACATTTGTACCCTTCACTTAAAACACATGCATGCATTCGAAAACCATTTATCCGAAAGAAACCATATGTGGGACTAAGGCCAAAACCATAATGAAATAGACCATAGGAGCCACTGCCCAAATCCATAAGAACCCAAATAAGGGACTCAGCCCCAAAACCATAACCATACTGAAACCAAATACACAAGCCACTACTCAAATCCTATGCACACCTGTGCACACCACATATCACATATCATAATCCATATATATACATATAATTCACACAACCAATCCTGTCACGGTTTCCAAAGCTACGCGCGATCTACCTGGGTCTCAATCCGAGTCTTCTCAAAGTCAAGGTCAATGCCCGCAGACCACTAACCCTACCCGAGGTTATAGTATCCATAGCCTTCCTGAGATTAAGGGACCCAACTGGGGGGGTGACTCCACTCAGTCGGTGCTCCGTGACTACTCCGGGGTCCACCCAGGCCAACGACCCTCCCCGGAGGAGATAGAATAAGTAAAGGAAGGTATATGAATACATATATATACATAACATAAACATTCATGCCCGGTTCCCCTGAACCGTCATGATCCATAACATCAATTCCATATATATATATATATATATATATATATATATAACCTCCAAGCCCGGTTCCCATAAACCGTCATGTACCATAATAACCTTTCAAGGATTCATGCCCGGCCCCCATAAGCCGTCATGAACCATAAAATCCTTTCCAAGGGTTCATGCCGGTTCCCATAAACTGTCATGACCCGTAAATCCATTTCAAAGGGTTCATGCCGATTCCCATAAACCGTCATGAACCTGGAATTCCATTTAAGGTTCCCTGACCTGAAATCAAAACCGTAAAGTAACCTGGGTCTCGTGCCTGAACATATGACATCAGCTGGGCACCGTGCCCGATATCTGAAGTCATATGCCCGAGATAAAACCAAATGGGTCTCATACCCGAGTTTATCCTTTTGAATCCAAATCCAATTCATTAAAACCAATAAGGAAATACAGACCCGTATAAGCACCGTATAAGGCCGAAACCTCGAAATACGTGCTTATACGTAACCACATACAAATGCACCCCATGACATCATCAAACATGTAATAAAACATATAATAAATTATTTATGCATGCACCAATTTAGAAAATCAAGGTCCACTCACACACCGTCCGAGTTGTCTCCTCGATTTGCATGCCATATGGCTCTCCCGAGCCAATCACTGTCACCGGGACTCCCGAACCTATCCAAATCGTAATAGAAGGCTACTAACTACCTTATTAACGTCCTACCAAAGTCCCGTACTTTTTCGATATTTTTAACTATTTTTAAACTCGATCTGAAACCTTCCAATGTCCCGAACATTATCGAAACGGTGTTTGATCGACACGAAGCCAGTCCCAAAATGTTCGTTACATCGAATTAGAAGATTTCACGTGTTGAGCCCACGCGCGGCACTGTAGCTTCATCTTCAACCCGCGTGAACCGGTCCACTTGCAACCTGAACCGGTCTTGGCGGTTTTCCTCCTCCATTTTTCTCTGATTCAACTCCTAATCAATTCTATAATTTCTATTTCTTCATTCCCTATCATTTCTAATCATTAAAACGAAGCAAAACCACATAAAACCCATGTTTTGATTTTTGAACCATAAGGTCCATTTTTCCCGGCCACCCTCACGTCCTCCTCCACCGTGAACCGACCTCCAAATCCTCTTATAACCTTCCTAGAAACCTACTTATCACTATCCAAACCTCCAAAACAGTCCATAATGTGAGAATCTAAATAAAGGGGAAAATGGGCCTTACCAAGCTATCGGCTTTCGTGGCCTTCAGCGCCGTGTACGGCGCCCAGCTAGCACCCAGCCACCATCCTCTGCCTCATCAACCTCTCTCTCTCTCTTTGGCCTCACTTAAGATCATAAGGGATGAAGGTTTCAGGATTTTGGGGTGAAATGAGATCGGGTGGATTGTGTTTGAATGAAGAAAATGGAATGGTCGATGCATGAATACAATTTGGGTGGCCTGTGGATGGGTGACAAGTGTCACTCATCCATTGGGCCTCCATAAAATATATGGGGCCCACTAGAGTCCAAAAGTGAAGTTATCTCGTAATTCGTGCAATAGTGTACTTGAACTTCCGTGAACCGTAATTTTGCTGTCGAACGTCCGAATTCGATGTGCCGTCTGCCTATGGATTCGTATCATCCCAATCTACGTAACAGTCGTCGGCCCTCGGCCATCGGACTGCCTTGTCAAAAAGTCAACATTTGCCCATTTTTTACCAAAATTACCAAAATGACCCTAAACTTCCGAATGTCGGAATTGAACATGCAACTTGTCCATGAACTCAAGACGTCCTAAGCTACGTCACGGTCATCGGTCAAAGTCCATTTGACCACCAGAATGAAAAGTCAACGTTTTACCCACTACTAGGGGCAAAACGATCATTTTGCATCGTTCGTCCGATTTCGCCCAACTAATCAAGGATTAACCTCACTAATCGTGATTAGTCACTAATCTAATCTAGGAATTTGGGACGGGTCGTTACAACCTTCCCTCCTTAATTAATTTCGTCCTCGAAATTCCAACCTTCCAAACTCTAACCTTTCTTCCCTCCTTAATTAGTTCCGTTCTTGAAATTTCAACTATTTGAATTCCACATCCACCTCGTGGAAATAATTCGATCTCACGACACGTGTACACTAGCACCCGATAGTGAACATAAAACTCGTCTACAACCAGACGTACCACTAATACTCACGTCGCATCGACTACCCTCGACCACGTCGAATGACAGTAACCATACGTTCTGAATTGACACCACTTGTCAAATCTACCATGTTGTTGACACAACAACTCGAAGGTTCTTTTCAAATTCACCAAACTATCATGATATCTGCTCCCACTGGGAGTCATCAGACCTCACTCAACGATCCACGCTGACACGTCCGTCAAACTATCACCACTTGACAGTCGCCAGTCAAAACTAACACTATACCCACTTGTGGTTATACTAACCACCAACTCACTCAACCTGAGCATACGCATACCAACAAATACTCGACCTATGTGTAACTGGATCCATCAGAAATACCATGACCCAATGCATTGTATCCAATGTCTAGTTCACGACCTCAACTAATCCAATGGGTATCGGAACTAAGCTGACTACCAACACGTTCACCAACGTACTACCGGTATAACCTATATACCGTTACCAGACACCATAAATCTGCCTAGTATCGTACCTCGAACAATGTACAAGGTACGTACATCTATCCATCAATCAGCCTACAACCGTCTAGGTCGTAGCCAATCACGTTTCAGTTATGGAGTTCACTTGTCCAATCCAGCATTAGACAAATCGAAACTCCAACCCATCATCTATTTCCAAATCCGAATCTGAATCTGCAATTTCGTAAGAAATCCCGAATCCAAACCCAGAAATCATATCCATAATCATGTCCAAATTCGAATCCGAAATCATCGTTCAGCAAACTAGTATCAGGAATGGCCATTTCGAACACAAATTCATAAAAGAAAATCCACTGTCAAGCTCCAGAATCAAATCCTGAATCGTCACCCAGAATCCGATTCCAAAACCCAATCCAGAAATCTTCTTTCAAGTTCCAAAATCAAATCCTGAATTGTCATCCAGAAATCTGATTCCAAAACCCGAAATCTCGTTCTCGTCTACCGAGACGCGTCAAAACCGAACCTTTCGTTTACCTGCTTAAACAATTACCTCGACATACATTAGATTGACTTCATAGGGAAGCCAATCCCAACATCAACACAACACTAAGTCTGACAAAATCCGACCTCGTCAGACACCTACTCACTCGAGTAACAAGCAATATGGGATTTACCTCGAAAAGAAGTTCAGTCCCATCATCCTCAACTGAACATCCAAGTAAAAGCGATAAACTCGCCACCTATCTGGATCATCAAGATCACAATCTAGATTCATCACTACGTCAACCGACCATAGATGTCACGATCGAGATTCATCACTACGTTCAAAGTCCTCAACCATTTCCCACATCTAAACAGATCAGTCAACGATGAGACACGCCGAGACTGTGGGTTCTCTCCAATTACCTCGTATCGATCCTTGTCATTCCACTGAGGAAAAATCAAGGATGATCCAATACAATAACATCAAAAACTCATCCTACGTGAATGCAACCAAAACTCGCTGCACTCACCACACCACGTAATCAACATCATCTGCCACCAAGCAGAAAATGAGAAATCGCAGTCACCTAACTTCGATATACTCAATTCCTCATGATGACCCAAGACAAATCTCGGGTCCACGAACCAATACACGACCAATGTAATGGTGACACAATCACCATCAACCATGGTAGAAACTGAGAAGTCACCCTAATGACTTCAAACACCCATTACCAATGCGAAAAACCCGCATTACTCTCGTCACCTCAATCGCAACCTCTCGCGATTCCGAAGTTCCAACCATGTCGGAACCACACTTAACGGTTTTCTATTCCTGAGCTAGAAGTCATTCTCAGACCTTTCCATCCAACAATAACCCATTCTATTTCTCACAATCCAATTTCTCCACAAAGAAGCCTACCCGAAACTCAGGAGGTATGGTCAACCGCAGTCAACCATTACCAATCTGAAATGGATTCTCAAATCTCCAGCTCATCCGGACATCATCCACATCTTCGAGACCAGTCTAACTCACTACCAAGTTCGCCTATCAGTTTACACCGTTTAGGTAGGTACACTCATTCCGAGTGGAATTCATGCGACTCAAAGTTAAACTTTGTATAATATTTATGAATGTGCCTAAACAGAATCCAACACTCGCATCTCGTACCTCGAGTCTCAACTACTACTGGATCCAATCCAGTCGATTACTATTTGTGATCCACTCCCGAACCACAGATACCGAACATATGCCTATCTCGACGGAGTCACATCCCAACTCGTAACTCATCGTCATCACAATCACCGGCACCAAGTACCAGCGCTAGTACCAGTATCATCACCTGTCAGCATTAGCACAAAGTGTGTGAATCAAACAACCCTAGATCTTCGCTCATACCGAACGACGATCTCGTACCTCAGCTCAAATGGAAGAAACTCTGCCTCCATCGTACCCAAAAACTCTGGGTACGGTCACCCTAACAACTCATACGAGAAAAGAAAACGTCCCATGAAAGTCCCTGTCTCATTCTGCGATCGCACTCCGCCGTAACCTAGTCAAATCCAGAATCACTACTCGTACATATGCGTTACTCACGCACCAGGTATCATCGTCACGATTGACAATCCCATAGTAGTGTCTGCCACGACCTCGTGTAGACCTAACTACCAGACATCTCGATATCCAGACTCCGCATCCACGGAATCAACTACCCGTACTAATTACTCTGTATCCCCACTATGGGATTCCATCGACAAGTACCAACCCTGGTAACCTGTCCAACCAACTCTAACCGGTCGTAACTCGACTTAACCAATGTCGTTTACCAGGTCATCCATGACCTTAGTTGTACCAACAATCCATCACAACTAAGTAGCACGACAACCAACTAGGTCTAATCGATCAACATAACCTCGACTGCAGAGTGCAGTTCCATCACTAAAGCTGACATGACACGAACGAACATGACCGATGGTCGATCCTGACTCCGAAAAGTCGTTAAAGTCAAGCCACTCGCCAACTCATATTTTCGAACCATACACACTACCTTAGGGTTCACAATCACACCTAGAGTTCCTCGGAACCCAACTGCAAGCAACCAACTGCAGTACATTCCATAATCTGACCGTTCTCCACAGTCTTAACATCGAAAAGACGTCAATCCAATACTACCGTCAATCCAACTAGGATTTCTCGAATCCGATTGGCTCACTGCCATAAGTTCAACTAGAGTCCACGAACTCGACTACTAACTGCCAACCGTAGCACACTCCATTTAACTCAACCAATTCAGATCATCAGATGATCACAATTCCGAACAATCGTCAAAACGATCCTACGACATAGTGAAAGACGATCCCAACTAACCGTCTCACGATCAAAACTCTCAAGTACCGTTACATTCATCCTTTCATAGGGTCCCACACTGTCAACCCTGACAGAACTATGGCAACCCCGGCATCTAGTGCCGAACCAAGAGATTCCACGATCCAATCCTACTGACTATCGTATCGGCATCCCAACTATCAGGTTGATAACGAACTGTAGCCCATTGAGATATCACATCCTCGACCTGCGCATCCTACGAGCAATCCTATGCTCTGATATGAGCTAACTGGGCTCCGATATAAGCCAGCCTTGCTCTGATTCAACATTGACAGGCCCCGTCCCAATCCCCCCGGGATTAATGCGGGATGACCCTGCTCCTGTCTGACACGGAGTGTGAGACAAGGGATAATTACGTCCTTAGCCCTCTCGGGCCATGAGAGTACGCCAGGATCCGGATGAGGTATGTGATATCTCGGTCTCTGCTACAGTCCACACCCGATGTCAACCTGAAGGGGAGTCAAAACATTAAAAAGCGGTGTGTTGAAAAAACTAAGAGTTTATAAAAACAGTTTACGAGAAGACATTTGTACCCTTCACTAAAAAGCATGCATGCATTCGAAAACACATTTATCCGAAAGAAACCATATGTGAGACTAAGCCCAAAACCATAATGAAATACACCATACGGGCCACTGCCCAAATCCATAAGAACCCAATAAGGGACTCAGCCCAAAACCATAACCATACTGAAACCAAATACACGAGCACTGCTCAAATCCTGTGCACACCTGTGCACACCACATATCACAAATCATAATCCATATATATACATATAATTCACACAACCAATCCTATCACGGTTTCCAAAGCTACGCGCGTGCTACCCGGGTATCAATCCGAGTCTTCTCAAAGTCAAGGTCAATGTCCGCAGACCACGGACCCTACCCGAGGTTATAGTAACCATAGCCTTCTTGAGAGTAAGGAACCCAACTGGGGGGTGACTCCACTCAGTCGGTGCTCCGTGACTACTTCGGGGTCCACCCAGGCCAACGACCCTCCCCGGAGGAGATAGAATAAGTAAAGGAAGGTATATGAATACATATATATATATACATAACATAAACATTCATGCCCGGCTCCCTTGAATAGTCATGATCCATAACATCCATTCCATTCATATATATATATATATATATATAACCTCCATGCCCGGTTCCCATAAACCGTCATGCACCATAATAACCTTTCAAGGATTCATGACCGGCCCCCATAAGCCGTCATGAACCATAAAATCCTTTCCAAGGGTTCATGTTGGTTCCTATAAACCGTCATGACCCGTAAATCCATTTCAAGGGTTCATGCCGGTTCCCATAAATCTTCATGATCCTAAAAATCCATTTAAGGTTCCCTGACCTGAAATCAAAACAGTAAAGTAACCTAGGTCTCGTGCCCGAACATATGACCTCAGCTGGGCACCGTGCCCGATATCTGAGGTCATATACCTGAGACAAAACCAAATGGGTCTCCTACCCGAGTTTATCCTTTTGAAATCCAAATCCAATTCATTAAAACCAATAAGGAAATACAGACTTGTATAAGCACCGTATAAGGCTGAAACCTCGAAATACGTGCTTATACGTAACCACATACAAATGCACCCATGTCATCATCAAACATGTAATAAAACATATAATAAACATTTATGCATGCACCAATTTAGAAAACCAAGGTCCACTCGCAGACCGTCCGAGATGTCGCCTCGATTTGTTTGTCATACGGCTCTCCCGAGCCAATCACCGTCACCGGGACTCTCGATGTCAGGACCCACCTCGATTATCACCCCAATGACCGAGGTAAACCTTGATCCCGTTTGAAAACCCAAAAAGAAAGTCCGAAACACCCTCTCAAAAACCACCAATTACATTGTCAGACGCAGGAGAATTTAAAACATCCACACGTCAACCGTTATACAGAGTATAGTACCAAAGAAAATAAAACAAAACTACACCCAGAGTACACGCACAACGGAAAACTGAAACCACTCTGGGAAAACGCTCGAGTACTTTATGCCTCCGACGCTGCCTCAATGTCAACCCCCGCGCTAAATCCACGACCTGGAGGGCAATTAAAAACATAAAGTGTGAGTGGACCAAGAAGAATAAAAGTTTCAAAAACCACTTTATAACAAACCAGGGTTTGGCCCTCCGTTTTGAAAACATACATGCATAACCAATTATTGGAAACAGTTATGGAAATCACATCAGAAGTATCATAAACACAGTTGCAGAAGCATCATAAAAAAACATCACATCATGAAAATCATCAATACCAACATTATCCTCGATCAAACCTGCTGGACTTATCCGAGTCTTTAAACTCCCGAGTCTTTAAACTCAATCCAGGCCTCAATAATCCGAGTCTTTAAACTCTGAGTCTTTAAACTCAACAGGCCTACGGGGGAAATATCAATATATCCGAGTCTTTAAACTCCGAGTCTTTAAACTCAATCCGGGTCTTTAAACCCAATCCGGGCCCGTCCCCCGTCAATCATAATCCGGATCTTTAAACCCAAGTATCAGATCCAGCAAATCCAATCCAAAACCGTTTGAAAACCAATTCTAAATCCGTATCCAAACCAGAATCCAAAATCACTGGTCTGAAGCCCTTCCGGTATCCCGAACCGTCATTCCGAACCCAAATCCGGAATTCCACTTTTCAACTTTAAAACCAAATCTCGCTTTCCGAAATCCGATTCTAAAACCGAAAACTCTTAATCATCAAATCATGTATCCAAATCCAGTTATACCGTTTAATATTTCAAAAGCATCAAAAGCACAATCATCACATTTCTCGTAAAACGTGCCAAAAACCGTAATTCCTCAAAAAACGTGCAATTATATAAAACAGTTCTAGCATATTCAAATATCCATGAAATCACATATAAAACCATAAAACAAGTAATTAAAAACAGTTATGCATGCTCAGTTATAGAGAAGGAGTCCACTCACAGTTACCGGGCACGTCACTCGCATCCCGTACGTCCCGTACGTTCCTCGTCCGTCTCGAGGATTCCCGATCCTGTCAACAATCACCAAAATACATCACTAACACGTTAACGAAGGTCCTCCCAATTTTCCCCAATTTTCTCGAACATCAAACGTACGTAAAACGAAACCCTAGAACTTCGATCCCGCGGAACTAACTCGAATCGACGTCCAATTAACCTGAAACCTATCTCAAAAAATTCGTTACAACATCTAGACCAAAAACCTAGTTGGAAGGTTCCCCAGAAAACGCCCCACGCGCCCCCACGCGCCGCCCAAAGTGGCTGCGCGTGGGCCTCACGCGCATGCACACAGAGTACTGTTCCTCGTCTTCCTCAGCTCGTCCACCAGTCTGAACTGGCGAGGACGGTTCTCCGCTGTCCGTCCACCATTTCCCCTCCTTCCTAGCCCTAAAGCTTCGTCCTGTCCTAAGCAACCTATTCCCCTCAACCAAACACAACATTCCTACCTCTAACCCATTGTCCCTAGTTCGAACCCGTGACCAACTAAAACCCCTGTTCTTCAATCCGGCCACCTGTGTCACCCCCCATCACGGCTTCGATATTAACAGGTTCCTAGGCACCTACTGAACCTAATCGTACTCACAGAACCCTTCGACTCAGCCCCGAAAGCCACGACTTTATGTCTGAACCTAGACGGCAAAACAGAGCACACAGAGGAAAGAAGGGAAATTATCTGCGTCCTGCTCTCCACCGTGAGCTCCGCCGTGCCCACTGAGTCCCCAAGGCTCCACTATGGTCACTGAACACCTCCAGCAGCCACGAGTGATCAAAACACGGCAGCACCACCACCAAACTCCCTCGACACCTCTCTGTTTTCCTGAGACACTCACACCCTCCTCACACACAAACACTCGACTCTCAGTCCTCTCAACCCAGTCCCTACACTCTCAGCCTCCCTCTGAACACAAACACACACTCAAGACTCTCACCTCCATGAAATTCGATCTATTTCACCCTCTCTCTCAGTCTCTGTTTCTCTTTTGTACACAAACACGACTCACACACAGCCCGTTTAAGTGCACCGTCCAAACATACTAGAACCCACTAGACACAGCCACATGTCACAATCCTGTGGTCCCAATCTCAAACATATCCAATTAGCACTGCACACTTGTCCTTATCAGAATTGCACAAATCCCAATGCACCAAAAAAACCAAAATGCCCCTACGAATCAAAATTACCATTTTACCCTTTGTCGTTCTAGACTCGTATCTTGCCCGTCCAATGTCCGATGAAGGCATGCCGCCTGTAGTTAAACTCAGGACGATGAGATCTAGCTAACGGTCCTCGGTGTACGTGAAAATGACAAGTCTAGCAAAAGTCAACTATTCCCCCTATTTTAACCAAATTACGGTAATGCCCTCAACCTTCTGAACATCATAACTTCCTCCTCGGATGTCGGAATCAGGCGTGCCACCTGTCTACAGACTCGTGACGTCCCGAACTACGGCACGGTCATCGACCAATGCCTAATTGACCGCCCGAACTAAAAGTCAACTTTTTTGATAGGACCCGTCCCAACTGGACGTCAAAAACCGTGCCCGGTCCTGCTCCCGTCAGACAAGTCAACTAAAGGTCCGAAACTACCCTTCAGTGCTTGCTAGACAAGGGATAATTGCGCTGATTTCTGCTGCTACCTCTGCCTCCCGATCAGTCCCGAACGTCGTACCACGGCCTGGAGGGTCACAAAATAGAAAAGGTGTGAGTGGACAAAAATGACCTCTGATAAAAACGTTTGCCAAAAATACATTCTTACCCTCCAGTTTTCACAAACTTGCATGCATATCATAAAACATGAGTAATAGTATGAAATCATTCAAGTATGAACAATGGACCGATAAAATCAAAACATATGTTCCCATGGTCCGTAAAACTCATGTTCACCAAATCCGTTCATGTTATAAAACATCAAATCTCGGATCTCAGGCCAAAACATGTGAAAACATAATCATCTGGCCACAAAGACCAAAAACCCGTACTCCATACCGGTACGTCATCACAATCAACATCAATCAGCACTAATTACAAGTGCACAGTCAATCAAATCAATCCAATCAATCTGCACTACTCACAAGTGCACAAACCATCACAATCACATCTGCACTACTCACAAGTGCATAATCAATCAAACTGCACTACTCACAAGTGCTGCACTACGCGTAGGCCAATATCCAGCCATACTCTCGGGATCGAACACCTCTGGGCTCAACCCTCGGGCTCAGTCACATCTGGGCGAACACATCCCCAGGCTCAGACACATCCGATTGGTACATCCAGGCTCAGTCACATCTGAGAAGCTGGCTACCATAGGATCAACTCACGATCCTACAATCATATCCCCCAAGCTCCGGTCGTCTGGGTAATCCCCCCAAGCTCCGACCGTCTGGGAATTTCATAACCACAAAGAAAACCATCTCGGGAATTACATCCCAACACATTTCAATCAAATCTTGACTTCATACAAAGTCAAGATCATTCCCGACTGGGTCTCAAGCCCCAAATACCATTTACACGTAAATCTTTAAAATCACATTTTAAAACAATAAAATAATCCAGAAATCATCATTGACTCACCATCTAGGTCAAAATATCATTTTAGAAATCATTTAGACTCCAGGCCTCACCCAAAACATCATTTGCAGGTTCCTCGTAAAACGTGTCGAAAGATTGATTAAAATAATCATAAAATCACAATAAATCAAACCAAATCAACATAACCACATGTGACTCCAAATCCGAGTCAAAATCACTATCCAGTTGGGTCTCACGCCCAAAATATCATTTTCAAACAAATCCATGCGTTCGCAACCTCAGTTGCCATTTTCACGTAAATCCAAGAAATCGATCCTTGACTCATTCCCGAGTCAACACATCATTTTCAATCCATGACTCATAACTCGAGTCAAAACATAATTTTCAATCAATTTTAATCCCGGACTCATAAACCAAGTCCAAACATCATTTTCAACCAATTTCATAGTTTCTCGAAAATCGTGCCAAAATATAATAATATAATAATCCATAAAATCGAGAAATCACCGGATTGAAACATCAATCATGCCAAAGCATATAAAATCATATAATAAAGCATTTAAATCATATATGCATGCATCACAGTTAGAAAACAAAGTCCACTCACACACACCGTCCAAAACGGTCTGTTTCCGAGCTGCACGTTTTTCCGTAAATTCTGGAAATCACAACTCCTATCCAAAATCATTATAGAGGGTTACTAACATCTCAAAATACTTCATATAATTTTTCCCCAATATTTCCGGAATTTAAATACGTATTTTAAACGTAAAACAAAACTTCGGATACGCGGAACATTAACGAAACGATATCTGATTTCCTCGAAACCAGTGTCAAAATGTTCGTTACACTGAGAGGATTCAAAGTCATGTTGACCTCACCTTGAAACAAGGCCGTACGCGCCCTCACGAACCGTCGTGAGTGGCTGCGCGTGAAACCTACGTGCAACCTACAGTAGTCATCGTCCTCGCCCGTTTGTCTGTAAAACGGGCCCTTTTGCCCGCGAGACGACGTGGTTTGTTCTCTGTCAATTCGACACCATTTTCAACATTTGAACATTCAGTCAGCTTCGATTCAAGTCTAATTAGAGTTCTGAAACTTCAATTACACGAAACCTTACCTTAATTCTTCAAATCAAGGCTGAACACTGTTCATCTTCGAAAGTCGTCAATGTCAAACGATTTCCTTAAATTGATGCACCCAGAAGCTTAAATGGACCAAGAGAAACAGTTTCTCCAACTTAATTGCATCAATCCAAGGTTCAAATCCCATGACTCAAACTCGATCCTTGCTCACTGTTACCAAACCCGTTCAGAGCCAATTGGGCCTCAATTCCCTTCGTTCTTGATCTTGATCAACTCGTCACAACCTCAGGAAGCTAAATGAAGCTTCAATTTCAATCCTCACGGCTCATCTCTCAACATTCGAATTTCCCCCCCCCCCCCCCCCCCCCCTCCCCCCCGAAAATCGAAAATTCGATTCTCAGTTTTTCAGCTCTCAATCAATCTCAGTGTTTTCCTCACTAACTCAGTCTCTGAATTCTCACAAATGTTCACTCTCAAGTTCAGTTGATAGGGAGGAGATTAAGGATGGAAGGAATTCAGTTTTGGTTGTACACGGTTATGAAAACAGAGAGGATTAATGGTGGAATAAATTATTAAGGATTAATTAACAAATAATAAGACACAATGATCATGTTTTCCTCAAATCATGGATCAGGTTTTCCTCAAAACATGGATCAGGTTTTAAGCCCTAAATCAAGTGATGGGTGACACTTGTCACTCATCCAGGTGTGTTCAATCATCGGGTACTGATCATATTAAAATAATATTTTAATCGAAATCCTGGTTCGTTCGGTTAATCGAGTTCGTTCCCATGACCATAACTTCGTCGGCGAATCTCCGATTTCGGCATGCCGCCTGTCATTGGATTCGTATCGACAAGACCTACGTAACGGTCTTTGGCCCTCGTCCATTGGACTTCCCGGGTCAAAAGTCAACATTTGGCCCTCTTTGAGCCAAATTACCAAAATACCCCTCAACTTCCGAACATCATAATTTTTTCCCCGAACGTCGAAATCGAACGTGCCACCTGTCTATGAACTCGTGACATCCCGAACTACGTCACAGTCATCGGTCAAAGTCTGTTTGATCGCCCTAACTAAAAGTCAACATTTTGCCCACTCTTGTGGCAAAACGGTCATTTTGCACATTTCGTCCCATTTCACTCAACTAATCCCCGATTAGTCATTCTAAATCATAATTAATTAATATTCAATCCCGATATTAGGGACGGGTCGTTACATTTTTGCCCATTCTAGGGGCAAAATCAGCATTCTACGCCCAAAGTCCAAAAGTAACCAACTAACTACCGATTAACCCAGTGAATCCCCCACTAATCACCTTACTAATCCTAACTTCCGGGATGGGTCCTTATACCCTAACCTGTCCAAATCATAATAGAAGGTTACTAACTACCTTATTAACCTCCAACAGAAGCCTCGTAATTTTTTGATATTTTTAACTATTTTTAAACTCGATCCGAAACCTTCCGATGCCCCGAACATTATCGAAACGGTGTCCGATCGACACGAAACCAGTCCCAAAATATTCGTTACATCGAATAGAAGATTTCACGTGTTGAAAGCACCCTTCGAATCCTAACCTCGCGCTCACACGCGCCCCTAGAAGCTGCCTGCTTGTGAGCCCACGCGCGGCACTGTAGCTTCATCTTCAACCCGCGTGAACCGGTCCACCTGCAACCTGAAACGGTCTGGACCGACGTCATCGGTCCGGCAGTTTTCCGCCTCTATTTTAGTCTAATTCAACTCCTAATCAATTCTATAATTTCTATTTCTTCATTCCCTATCATTTTTAATCATTAAAACGAAGCAAAACCACATAAACCCCGTGGTTTGATTTTGAACCATACGGTCCATTTTTTTTCCCGGCCACCCTCACGGTCTCCTCCACCGTGAACCGACCTCTAAATCCTCTTATAACCTTCCTAGAAACCTACTTATCACTATCCAAACCTCCAAAACAGTCCATAATGTGAGAATCAAAATAAAGGGGAAAATGGGCCTTACCGAGCTATCGGCTTTCGTGGCCTTCACCACCGTGTACGGCGGCCTAGCTAGCACCCAGCCACCGTCCTCTGCCTCCTGAACCTCTCTCTCTCTCTGGCCTCAATCAAGATCATAATGGATGAAGGTTTTGGGATTTTGGGTGAAATGAGATCGGGTGGGTTGTGTTTTGAATGAAGAAATGGAATGGTCGATGCATGAATACAATTTGGGTGGCCTGTGGATGGGTGACAAGTGTCACTCATCCATTGGGCCTCCATAAAAAATTTGGGGCCCACTAGAGTCCAAAAGTGAAGTTATCTCGTAATTCGTGCAATAGTGCACTTGAACTTCCGTGAACCGTAACATCCCCGTCGAACGTCTGAATTCGATGTGCCGCCTACCTATGGATTCGTATTGTCCTGATCTACATAACGGTCCTCGATTCTCGGCCATCGGACCTCCTGGTCAAAAAGTCAACGTTTGCCCCTTTTTAACCAAAATTACCAAAATGCCCCTAAACTTCCGAATGTCAGAATTGAACGTGCCACCTGTCTAATTAGAGTCCTAAGCAACGTCAAGGTCATTAGTCAAAGTCCATTTGACCACCAGAATGAAAATTCAATGTTTTACCCACGACTAAGGGCAAAACGGTCATTTTGCATCGTTCGTCCGATTTCGCCCAACTAATCACGGATTAACCTCACTAATTGTGATTAGTCACTAATCTAATCTAGGAATTTGGGACGGGTTGTTACACTTTGGGGGGGATTGGAACCCCAAAGTTAAGCGAGTTGAGGTTGGTGCAAATCCATGATGGGTGACCCCCTAGGTAGTTGCACCATGAGCTCCCGAAAACAAAACCGTGAGGGCGAGGCCCAAAGCGAACAATATGGTGCTAGATGAGTCAGGTCCTGACTGAGAAGAGTCGGGTCCCGATAATTTGGTATCAGATCCAGAACCCGGACGGGAAGTGTGCCAGCGAGGACGCTGGGCCCTAAGGGGGGTGGATTGTAAGACCCGTGTCCTGGAGGGAACGGTGAACAATCCCACATTCCTGCGAGGGGGAATGTTCTGGGAGAGGATGGTGGTGTGCCTTAAAGGTGTAGGCACACACTTATCTAGCACTAGGCCTTTTGGGAGCTCAAGTGGCTTTGGGGGGGATTGGAACCCCAAAGTTAAGCGAGTTGAGGTTGGTACAATTTCAGGATGGGTGACCCCCTGGGAAGTTGCACCATGAGTTCCCGAAAACAAAACCGTGAGGGCGAGGCCCAAAGCGGACAATATGGTGCTAGATGAGTCGGGTCTTGACTGAGGAGGGTCGGGTCCTGACACCGTAGGTCTATTGAGTTTAAAGACTCGGGAGTTTAAAGACTCGGATTATATGAAGGCCTGGATTGAGTTTAAAGACTCGGATAGATCCAGCAGGTTCGATTGATTGAAATGGATTCCAAATGTGTTTTGAATTTCGATGAAAACTTGACAATGATGGTTTTCAATAATGGTTTTCAGATGTTTTCGGCTATGACCCGGATGATACGGCTTTCGTTGATGGTTTTGGACTGAGGCTCTGGATTTGAGAAAAGGAAAATGAGTTCGGTTTTTCTTAAATGGTTTGAATAACTTGAATATAGAATGGTTTTATGACATGGATTTCGATATGCATGCATTCGTTTTTAAAAGGAGACATCACACACGCGGTGCGGGCTGTTGGTCGAGAGGGACGGAGACATCACACACGCGATCCACATTAGATTCTGCGCGCTCTGGGAAGTCCAGAAGTTTTTAAACGGTTCATTTGGAAATCTCTTGTCCGACTTACGAGTCACAGGGAGGATGGACGTCGGTTTAGCCTTTGTGTCACGTGTAAGTTAGACGGGAGCATGACTTAGCCCTTAATCCCGGGGGATTGAGGGTGGGCCGTGTCATATTCACTTTAATATATTAAGAAGAAATGAACAAGAGTGAAGAAGAAAGGATACGCTGGACTGACGGGATGAAGAACAAATGTAGAAGAAAAAGTATACAAAATGAAAACAAAAAAATCAAACTATATTTTGTGCATTTCACTTTCAATTTTTTTTTCTTTTTTGATTTTTTTCCTCTATACCATTTTTTATTTTCATAATTTTTAATTAATTACTTTATATCTCAAACACAAAAAATAAAATAAAATAAGAAAGTAAAATAGTTTTGAAACGAGTTTATTTTTTTTATATCTAGAACTTCTTCAAGGGAGAGCCCGTAATTAGCAAATAGGGGGTCCACTTTTAGACCCTACAACCAGAGCAGAGCATTTCAATCATGTAATGACCCAAAAATTGGGAAAACATAATTACGGAAATTTTTATTGTAAAGTGACGATTTCACTCATGTTTCTAAGTAAAGGTGCAAGTTGACTTTTGATTTGGAGAACTTTTTGTACAATTTTTTAGGACCATTGTGTGGGTATCAGAATACTGAATCCGTAGATAGCAAACGGTTGCAGAGCACGACGGCGCTGGTCACTACCTCTGGCGACCTGATTCAAGTCTGATGATGATGTGGCGCCAATGTGGCATGACATGTGGCGGGCCAAGTGGCAGTTGATGTGGCATGGCGCGTGCACACGCATATGGGGAAGCATGATTGGACACATAGGAAGGGCATTAGCCTTCCGATGGGGCGTGGCGATGCATGGGGCTGTTCCACGACCCACGCCTATGCATGTTCTCAACCTCTTAACGATACGGATCCAATGGCGCTAGTTTCATGTCAATCGGGCATTGTTTGCATGCAGTTCAGGGCATCCTAAGTGATGATTTTTACATTTAGGACGTGTATGTTATCCCTGGCTTTAGGGGATTTGAATACGAGCTTATATGTAATGTTAGTGACCCTCAATTGTTACTTTTGACAAGCCAGACCACATTCTCGGGATTTGACACATCTGGGCTCAACCCTCGAGATCAGTCTCTTCTGGGTGAATACCACATCCTCAGGATCAGACGCATCCGAGTGGTACATCCAGGCTCAGTCGCATCCGAGAAGCCATCACACCATGACAACTCCAGGATTAGACGCATCTAAGCGGAACACCCAGGATCAGTCACATCTGCATGAATACATCCCAAGGCCAGATGCATCTGAGCAATCCTCTCAGGCTCAGTCACATCCGGAGGGTACAAACAACTCACAAAGTCAACCACTAGGCTTTCATAAAATCCTTGGTTCAAAACCAAGTCAAAACATCTCAAACAGGGTCTCAAGCCTGAAACGTCATTTCCATGAAATCATTTCATAAATCCGAAAATCTTCAATTTAATCGTATAATCACATTTGACTCCAAATCCAAGTCAAAATCATTTGTTAAACAGGGTCCGAGCCCGGAAGCCCATTTTCACACAAATCCGTACAATCATATCCAGAACGAAATAACAATCCATAGAATCATCCTTAATCATGATTCAGGGTAAATACCATTTCAAAATCTCGGGCCTATGCCCGAAACAACATTTTCGCCATTTATCATAAATCGTGCCCAAAACCGATTAAATAATCTATAAAATCAACACATAATCACATCAAATCATTATGCAATCCATTGCAACTCAAATCATGCAATCAATCATGTAAAATATTTAACTATGCATGCATAAAAGTCCACTCACACACCGTCCAAGCTGCTCGATTCCGAGTAGCGCATTTTTCCGTAATTTCCAAGAATCATGAATCTTATCAAAAACCACTATCGAGGGTCACTAACATTCTAAATAACCTCACAATACAATTCCCTAATTTTTCGGCATTTAATAACGTATTTAAAATATATATATATACACTTTGGATACACAAACTATATCGAAACGGTATTTGATCGACTCGAAACCTGTGCCAAAATATTCGTTACATCGAAATCATCAAACCATAATGTTGATTGTACCTCGAGATTGTCACCCACGAGCCCTCGCGCGCCGTTGCAAGCGGCTATGCTTGAAAGCCACGCGCCTGCTACACTGCCACGGTTACTGTTCATCTTCTCGACCCATTTCTCAGCAAAACAGGTTGTTTGACCCCGCGCATTCGACCCGACTGGAATTCCTTTAATTCTGCATTAATTTCTATAATTTTTTCATCCAAATCCATCTAATTTTATTTTGATATTTCGGATGAGGCACAGCCTCTGTCCTGGGCATAATCCTCATCAATTCCCTTTAATCCAGTGATGGTTTGACTCGTTTGTTCCTTAAGAAGCTCAATCTAGACTTAGTTTTAGCAATCATAGGCCAAAACTGGATTTCGAATTCTCAATTTCAATTTTGTCAGATTTCGGGTTTCCTAGGCAATATCTGTGGTTTTATCTCTATTTCTTTCTTTCTAATTTTCTCTCTTCTCCTATCTTTGTTTCTCTATTTTCTCTCTATCTCTCTCTCAAGTAGTTGATGTGGTAATTCAAGAGGAATGAATGTTTTTTATTTCGGTCTTGTTGGACAACACACATAATCTCAAAGAAGCTTACACCCAACACACATAAACTAAAGCCACGTTTTGCCACCAACCCACATTCCATGGTGACACATGTCACCAATCAGTAATACTGAGCTAAGTCATCCAAATCAACAAAAAGACCATTTTGCCCTCCTTGCACAAATTACCAAAATACCCTTGCCCTTTTCAAACCTATAACTATTCAATCCGAACTCCAATTTCGACATACCACCTGTCTACGGAGTCAGCGTCTTGAGACCTCCGCAACGGTCTTCACGGAAACATCTTATGTCAAACCATGAAATTTAAAAAGACAACTTTGACCACGGTCTTCACGGTCTTCCCAGTTAAAAAGCCAACTTTGACCACTACATTCACAAGGGCGAAAATGTCATTTCCAACTTTCAAATTTACATTTCTCGAATTTCCGAGGCGTCACATTTGTGTCCATCTTTTCTCATATGGTTTGATAAACAAGGATTTTAAGGAAATGTGGGCCATATTAATTTTGAAACATCTTATGTTTTTGTGGGTCCATGGTTTATGATTGATTTTATCTGAAATCCAGTTGTTTTTATTTTACTATATGCATGTTTTATAATTAGATGGTAAATGATTGTTTTCCTTGGAAATGTATTTACAAATATTTAGTTTTATCCACTCACACTTTTAATAGTTTTGTTTTCCCTCCAGGCCATTGCACAGAGGACGGAGCTGATATTGAGACGAAGGCATGAGCGGGACATTAGTACCATTATCCCTTGTCTGATGGATGTTAATGGTATTTTTGGAATTGTTATTTATTTTACAAGCGGGAGTAGGACCTAACACAGTTATCAAAATATTTTTGTGAAGGGTCATGTTAATTTGGTATTAGAGTTCAGACAGTTTAGTTATAGGTCTAAAACACCCAATGGTATTTTGGTAATTTAGAGGCCAGGGGTGTTTTGGTCTTTTGGGTTGGTGGTGAGTCAGGATTTGAGCTACTGTGTACATTTCGGGTGGTGACAAGTGCCACCATCCTATCATGCTTAGTGGCACACCACCTTATTTCTTCTTCATGATTACCTTCAAGGATGATCATCTTCATCAACTTTTATTCTCTTCTTGCAAAACTCGTGAGTACAAGAAAAAAGGAGAGAAACATAAAACATAGAAATCGAAAAGAAAGCAGCTAAATCCCTGGGATTAAGGGCTAAGTCCTGCTCCCGTCTAACTTACGCATGACATGAAGGCCAAACCTATGCCCAACCTCCATATGACATGTAAGTCGGACAAGAGATTTCCAAAATGAACCGTTCAACCGTACCGGACTTCCCAGAGCGCGCAGACTCTACTGTGGATCGCGTGCGTGATGTCTCTGTCTCTCTCGACCAATAGCCCGCACCGCAACAACCTGGAGGGTTTCGAAAACACAAAAGACTGTGAGTGGACAAAAATAAGTAATAAGGTCAGAAAACAATTATCAGAAAATACAATTACATTTATACCCTCCATTTAAAAACCAATTCATGCATATCAATTCACATTATGAAACCGTTTCACATCAATGTCAAATCAAAAACCATCAATGGAAACCATGATTGAAAACCCGAACCAAATCCGTTAATCATTTACAGGGTCTCAGCCCAACATCACAAATCAATCTCAAGTACGGGAACTCAATCCCAAAACTCATCAAATCCAATCATCCGGGACACCGCCCAAAACATCTTAAAACCAGTGAAAAACTAGTGAAAAAACATCAATCATGCGAGTTTGCTGGATCTCAAGTGCGCCCGAGTCTTTAAACTCAAAACCTTGCGTATAATCATGCCTTCCCGGGATATCAACGAGTCTTTAAACTCAAAACACAATCACAGGCCTCAGGGGGTATCATAATCACCGAGTCTTTAAACTCAAAACATATCAATCCAGGGCCCTCCCCCCGTCAATCAACCGAGTCTTTAAACTCAAAACCAGATCCAACGGTTTTCTTTTCTTTTCCGAGTCTTTAAACCCAAAACCATTTTTCAATCAACAGTGAAAACCATAGAAAATCCTATCCAAATTCTCAACAATGATTCCGTAAGCTAGCATCCGGAACCATCATCCCGAACCCAAATCTAGACTTCCTTTCCAAGCCCTCGAAATATCATTTCCGAAATCCAGTTTAAAAACCGTAATTTCATGAACAGGACTCCAAGCCCGAAATCACTTTTCCGAAATCCATTTCAAATCATTAAATGAAATCAAATCATGTTTCAAATCCCAAAATCAAATCATTAAAACCATGATCAAATCACAAGACCATTCGAAATCTCGTAAAACATGAAATTCCGTAAATATCTCAAAAACGGTGCAAAATCGTAAATCATCAAGATCATAAATCAAATCATAGAATCACGTATATAAAACATATAAAAACATATATGCATGCATTATAAGTTAGAAAGCAAAGTCCACTCACAAACCATAGCGTCGTCGCCTCGATACGCGTGCGCATACGCCGTTCTAGGACTATCCACTATCACCGGCTTTCCCGAAATCCCATAACAAGGTCACTAACTACCTCATAATACTCATACTAAAGCCCTGTAATTTTCCCGAATTTTTAACTATTTTTAAACGAGCCCTAAAACCTTCGGTCATCCCGAAAACTATTGAGACGATGTCCGATTGACTCGAAACTAGCGCCAAAATGTTTGTTACATCGAATACTTTAAAAGTTGTGTTGGAATCTTCCCCAAAAGGGGCCCCACGCACCCTCACACGCCGCCCAAAGGGGCTGCGCGTAGGAGCCACGCGCCTACTGTTCATCGTCTTCTTCCTGAGGATAGACCCGGTCTGAACCGGTTTGGACCGGCCTGGTTCGACTGAACCGGCGCAGGCGGTCCAACCTCCTAACTCTTCCAATTTCGACCTATTTTTACTCCTTTTCCTTCCTACAGCTACATCCAACCCTTTCCTATGAAGTTACAATAGCAAAACATCAAAATAAGCACGGGAGACAACTTTCTGATCAACCTTCAGAACTCGAACCTTCCCCTTCTCTGTTCTCATGTTTCCGGCCACGTCTACCCTTCATTCCACTTCCATTTGCTTTCTTTTATCATCCAGAACCTAACCAAAAGAACCAATTGAATCAATTGTCAATAAATTACACCTTACCATTTTCGAATTCAAAGGTACCGTTCACGAGTTTTCCACTTATCGTCCATAAGAGGGCTCAAAACTGGGCGAGATCGACTCCTATTGACCTCTAGATCGTCATTTGATCAATCAATTGGGCTTATTTGTCCTTCACTTTGATTCCATTATCTTCGAATTCGAACAGGGGACTCACGGGTCTTTTCTATTTTCTGGGTTTTTCTCACCTCTCATAGCCCCTCTTCACTCAGTCTTTCCCTTAGACACAAACACACAAGTCACAAGCATGACTCTGATTAATCACTCCCTAACACCACTTGATCTCACTCGACTCTCACACAGAAGATGGATAAGTTCTCACTGTCTCTGTTTTTCCTCTCGTCTGATCGATCAGCCTCATTTTAAAAATGCCCACCGTGTAAGACTTGGCTAGAAGCCTCTGGAGAGGGGACAAATGTCCTTAACCATGTGGTCCTCAGCACAAAATATCCAATTACTCAGGCTCAAGTGTCCCTATCCGATGGCCCACACTTCCCAAGGTGGCAAAATACCATTTTGCCCCTCTAATGTCCAATTTACAGTTTTACCCCTCACTTATATAGACCCATAACTAAGTCGTCTGACATCCGATGACGGCGTGCCGCCTGTCGTCGCACTCAGGACATCAAGACCTATCTAACGGTCCTCGAGTTGCGTGAAAAACATTTGCCACGTAAAAAGTCAACAAATTCCCTCTTTTTAACCCAATTACGAAAATGCCCTCGACCTTCCGAACACCATAACTTTTTCCTCGAATGTCGGAATCGGACGTACCACCTGTCTATGAACTCATGACGTCCTGAACTACGTCTCGGTCATCGGTCAAAGTCCATTTGACCATCAAAACTAAAGGTCAACATTTTTGCCCATTCTAGGGCAAAATCGTCATTTTGCAACGTCCGTCCGAACGCATCCAACTAATCCCCAATTAACGTCACTATTCCGTCAATAACAACTAATCTAATCCCGACTTCCGGGACGGGTCGTTACAGTGGAGGGAAAGAAAAAGAAGAAAAAAAGAGGAAAGGACACGACTGGAATGGTTGACCCAAACTAGAAAACAAACCACCCAACCCCGTGCCTCTCTTGAAATTGAACAAAGGAATTCTGAGTTTGAAACACAAAATTAAGGCCATATTCAACATTCCTGGACTATCAAAATCCAGTTGGAATTCGAAGGAAATAGACCTGATTTGAACATTTTTTGACTTGGGTTTGGTATCAGAGTATTGTGGTACTGATTTGTTTCTCTATTAGAAAAAGGAAATTCCTTCAAGATATGAGCCTCGTCCACAACTTGGTAATGAAGGCAAGAAGTGGAATACATATGATCCCAAGATGGACTTAGGGATGAGAGGAACCTTGGATCATTTGGGTCGGACGTTGGATACTGTGCTCTAAGACAGAAGGACTTATGTGGGTCTGGATGTTAAACAAGCCCAGAGGCTAGGGCCACCATATTTATGGGCGAGTTAGACCCGAATGAGATGAATAAGGAGTTACTTGTTGGAGCGAGTATTCGATGTGATGGGGTTCCTCCATATGAAATTGTACGCCTAGTCAAATATCTCCTGGGTGGTTAAGCAAGCCAATGGTGGCATGGATTACAGATATCAAGATAGAACTCGAGAAGACTCAAAATATCGGATTAGTACTCAAAAGGAGTCAGGATAGTGGATTAGGGCTTGGGAAGATTTGGGAGAGCCAAGATATCAAATTACCATTCAAGATTTTAGATTAGCGCTCACGAAGAGTCAGAATGGATTGGGTGACTACTCGTTTTGTTTAGGAAAGGCATTGTCAAATCAGGACTCGATGAGTATGAGTAGAATTCAAACACATAACCAGAAATTTATCAAGTATGATTCAACTTAGCCCTCGTCATTGGGCTGGGTCGGGGAAGCCCGACCCAAATTTTTTGGGCTTGGGTCGGGCTTATTAATTAATTTTTTAATTTAAGGGCCGGGTCGGGCGGGCTTTCTTACATATATAAAAGTCCTTGGGCTTTATTGGGTCGGGCTTTATCGGGTTTTTCGGGCCGGGCTTACGTGGGCTTTTGCAATAAACTATTTATCAAATTTTAAAGTTACAAAAAAATATATGAATATGAAAAAAAAATATTAATAATGAAAAAAAATGCACAAGGGTGCAAAAACGTGGCCTCGTTAAAAACATACCTTAAAAATCTTAACAAAACTGCTCAAGAGTACCCAACTAGAGGGAAAAATGGGAAGTGAAAGTAAGCGTAAAAGGAAGAATGAGGTTGAAAGATAAGAGAGATTGTGTTGAGTGAGTGTGTGTTTGTGAGATACTGAGATATGAGTTTTAAACTTTGAGAGTTGAGAGAGAGATAATGCAACTAATGAGGAGAATCGGAACATGGAAAGGGTTAGGGTTGAGTGAAATTTATTTAAATATGTGGACATAGGGTTAGCCGGTTAGAGTTTGTATTGGATATTGGCCATTGAGTTTTCTAAAATAAATTAGGTGGACTTGGGGTTGAGATTTAGGTTTGGATTGAAATATTAATATTAAAAATGGGTTAGGTATTAATTCTTAAATAATAAGAATTTTATATATTCGGACTTATGGGGCGGGTTTACACGGGCGGGGCGGGCTGGGTTTACTGGGCTTTATTGGACTCGGGTCTATCGGACCTATCGGGTTTAAACATCATAAGCCCAAGCCCAGCCTGCTAACTCTCGGGCCGGGTCAGCCCACGGCCCATAGCGGGTCAGACCGGGTTTTTGTCCACCGGGCCTATCGGGCCTCCATAAGCCCATAAGTTTTTGGGTTAAATGGTGAGGGCTAATTCAACTCATCCTTCCACTAACCCGCCTACCCTGTAATAGGTAAACGAGTCTAAATTTCGAAGAACTGAAGAAAAAGAATAAGAAATTTTGATGTAAAGTCAAAACGCAAGAAGATGGGGAGAAGGAATAATATCGAATGGTTAAATTCCAAATAAGAAGAGCATAAGAGGACAAACTAGGTATACATCGGCATTATTCAAATTTCAAGTTTCAAGCCATGTCCTCAAATATTGTAGGATAATAAGGAGGAACGGTGGTCTGAATAAATTTATAGATGAGTGGACCAATGATGACTGAGACTGTGAGAGGGAATGTTTCATGACAGAGGGTCAAGATCCATGTCAGCCCCGCGCACGTAGCAGAGCCACAAGGGCTATGGGGAGCTACATAAATATATATTGAGGGAAGATTCGATCATTTTGGTGATCAACAAGCTAGGCATATCATCATCATCATCACCCCACTAGCTACTCAAATTATTAATTCATCATCTTCATCATCATCAATAACTCTTTGTTTTTGTTTGAATTGAAACTCCAGTGAATTTTTCAAACCACAAAACTCAAACAAAGTCAATGAAAAGAGGGATGGTCGCCTAAGGTAAACCCACCAATAATTATATGTAGTTAATTAAATAAAGGGTTCCATCTCTTCTTGCTCTAGCTAGCATCACTTTTCTCTCTCTTATTGCTCTAGCTAGCATCACTTTTCTATCTCTTATTGCTCTAGCTTGCATTACGTAAAGTCATATCTCCCAAAAAAAAAAAAAACACAAGAATAGATGACATTCAGCACTAAAGCAGCCTATAATGATGATCGTTTATTTAGAGAAGGTTGGTGAGGATGATGACGAGAACTTAGACAAGTTTATGACGGGGAGATTTTTCACAGTTAAGTAACACATGATTATTAAAACTTAATATATGATCATGATAACAATGCACTTGAATTATATTATTTTCCACAAAGCACTAGTTGCCTGAGAAAACATTAGAAAAGCAATAAATATTTTTTTTTGGTTTTAACACTAAGACATATAAGAAATAGGAAAAAAAACCATATAAAAATGTTTTAAATTTAAAACGGATCCTGATCTGCGAATATATGCTAATTATTAATGAATTCTTAGAATTTATCGGCTACAAGGAAAGACCTCATAATAAAAAATATGGGCCCTCACCACCCATCAATGCATAGTGTTCTTCGACTCGTTATTACTCTAGATGGTGAAGATGTTATTAACTGTGAACCAATATTGGGTTATTTACACGAAGGGAAACCGAACAATTATACAATACTTGTCTTACGTAACACATTGGAATTTTCAGAATAAGGAATAAACAAAGCATGGATAAATCCAAGTGATCTTTTCGTAGGCGTTTGCCTCCGATCCAATTGGGTGGGGGGCCTATAGCTGCCTCCAATTATTAGGATCGTATTGAAATATTATTTGGTTTTTATTTGAGAAAATTAATAAATATATTATTGATATGTATCCGCAGGCCTGCGTCTTCCGGTCGAGGAGAGCCAACTTTTAGAAAGTTGGGAAACAGTCTTTCGGCTAAATAGTATTATACAAATCGACCGGTGCTGTCTAGATGAACAAATTAAGTGGAAGCCTTAGTTGGCCTTTCTACGGATGGAAGATTATATGATCGGTGGGTCCAATGGTCGATCATACTAGAATCAATAATATTTATACAAATTAGAATGTGAGGCTTATGTTTAGATTTAAATGTATATATAGTCTTCTTTAGTTATTAAATTTAATGTTATTTAGAAATGATTTGAAACCTCGTTAATGTTAAATTACATGAGTTTAATTAATAATTTCTGTTTTCAATTGAAAACTTTTTATTTTATTTTAATTAAAAATTATTTTTCATATTTGGAAACACAATTCTATAAAAAAAAACAAAATTAAAAAAACACTAAGAAAAACAAAAAGAAAAGCAGAACGTTTGGATCAAAATTCTATCAAAACACAGACTGGTATCGCCTGTAAGCTTTCTAGCAAGGTACAAGCAAACACAATAGCCCCCCACTTCATCAGCGACCCAACAGCCTCACTTCCCTAATTGCAAAGAAACATTGATGAAGGTGCACGCACCAAAATGGCTCCACACACATCCGTCAACCAAAATGGCTCCGAAAGCCACCAGACCACGATTCTGATGGCGGAGGAGGGCGGCGTGCATGAGTTGGAGTTTTTTTTTTTTTTTTTCTTTTTTGGGGTAAGTAAATGAATATATTAAGAAGGCCGCGCCCAAAAAAGGCACACCCAACAAACTAACCTGGAAAACCAGGGAGACAATCCACAAGGAGGAACAGAACCAAAAAAAAAAAGACAAAACGAAAAGAAAAGATCGACAACGCACAAGCAAAACCCAAACAGGAAAACTTGGGCAAGTAGGATTAAGCTAGGCCAATACTAGAGTCGGTCCAAACATTTAAAAGATCTAGAGTAAAACTAAAAAATGAACTCTCAATTTACATATTTAATTATTAAAAAAGTTTCAACAAAAAAAAAATATTAAAAATGTAAATTTTATAAATTGATTAAATTATATTTATATTAAGAGACCTTGTTGAAATCTTTGTTAGGGAAAACTCATTGCAACAAAACTCAAAATAAAGGAAAAAGAGTACCTCGTGTTCAATACATTACATTTAATTTTTTAAAAAAAAATCTTATACTTGATTGGTGAAACCAGCAAGAAATTTATAACTGTATACAAACTTTCATATTCAATATAAGAATGGTCTTCAATTAAAAGTTCCACCATTTAACCAGCATCGTGCTCGTACAAAAATTAAAAATAGCTATGAATTAATTACACACATAATTCACCGGTTCAAATGTCTCCTTCATGCACTTTTAGAAGCATATCATCAATTATGTTTTTATATTCAATATTTTTCAGCATATCTTTTTCAATACATAAACATACTAAACCATTTAGCCTATTTTGAGTCCGAGTGGACCCCAAGTAAGATGTTACCAATTTTAATTTGGAAAAGCTTCTCTCTGTAGAGAAAAACGTCTCTCTACAGATGCTACAGTTACAGGTATAGTCAATAATATTCTATAAGCAACCATTACATTTGAAACCATATCTATTGTTTTACAAACTCTAGAAGTTTAATGGATGTCCATGGTTTATCCGTTTCATATACTTCTTTTGGTAGCATTACTTGCAATATTTGTAATTCTAAATATAAGAACTTGCGTCAACATCTGAAACATTGCCATGTTTTAAAAAATTTCAAGATTCGCACTAAATTTTTTCAATTCACTATCATCCAATAAAATTATTTCTTTAACTTCAAACAAGAATCCAAAAATGGATTCGAATTATATATGTGTTGAAACCTATCCCTTAATTCACTAAGAGCAAGATCCATTACAACAAGAAAATAGTCAGTTCTAACAGAATCTTCAGCTAATTGCTCTTAATTGCTCTTCCCTATTAGTATTAGGAATCTCATCAAAATGCCTTAGAAGTTCTTCGCTTTTTAGGAAATACATGATTAATTTCCATATCTAAGGAAATTTTTTTAGCCTCAGTCAAAGTAGAAGTAAACCAATTTTTCCTGTAATTTTCAAAAAATAAAATAAGACCTTCTAATTTTTTTTTATAGCAACATCAAGACACATGTTTTCAGATTGTAAAGTTTTCCTAACTATGCTAATCTTTTTAATATATCATGCCAAATAACCAAATATAATATAAATTCAAAACTTGAAAGCTTTCCTTCTACTAAGGTTCTAGCATCCCTTTTTTAAATTTGTATCATCACTGATTTCTACTAGTTTAAATAAAGCTTCCCTAATTTGAAAATCTTGAGATTTTATTCCTTTCACGCTTCAATATGACTTTCCCAACGTGTAATAGACAATTATTTCAAAGTCAAATCATCAATATAATCAAGTAAAGTATCACATCGCTTTGTTGAATTAGAGAACATTGTATACATGCATTGACATGCTCCAAAAAAATATTCAGCTTTAACACATGATTTTGCCATATCACTAAGTATTAAATTAAGATAGTGAGAACCACATGGCATGTAAATTGCTCTAGGATTTATGTCAAGTAATCTTTTTTTATCACCCAAAATTTTCCTTACATGTTAGATCCATTATCGTACATACCATTGCTCCCTCACGTGTAACGACCCGGACCATTGAGGAAAGCAAAATTGGAAAATTTGGGTAAAATTGACCATTTTTCCCCTGAAAGTCAAATAGTTGACTTTTGACTAAAAGTCAAAGTTTTGACTTTTTATCGAGATTTCTTTTAAGAAATCCAAGAGAACCATTACAAATGTCTCGAGATCTTGAGTCCGTAGACAGACGGCACGCCAAAATTAGAGAACGTATGAGTTCGATTCGGGTAAAAAAATCCCTTATGGGTATTTTGGTAATTTATGTTGAAGGGAATTTTGGTCATTTTGCATTAATGCCCTATTGGATGCCACCACGTGTCAGTTGTAACAACCCGTCCCGAGAATCGGGATTTCTAGAGTGATTAAGGTGTGTTTAGTGAGGGTAATCAAGGGTTAGGTGGTCCCGAGGGGTCCGGGACCTTAGAATGACGATTTTGCCCCTGATTCGGGCAAAAATGTTGACTTTTATTTCGGGTGGTTAGTTGGGTATTGTGTAACACCCCGGAAATTCGAGGATTTCCATATTGTAATTTTTTGTGTGAATTGACGATTTTACCCCTGTGAATGGTATGGTCAAATTGTTGACTTTTTGATTGAGGAACTAAATGGACTTTGACCTATGACCGTGACGTAGTTCGGGACGTCACGAGTTCATAGACAGGTGGCACGTCCATTTCGGACGATCAGGGAAAAAAGTTATGGCTATCGGAAGTTCAGGGGCATTACCGTAACTTGGACTCTCGGGGGAAAATGTTGACTTTTCTTTTGACAACTAATTTTCAGTTGACTCAAGGACCGTTGGGTAGGCCTCGACGTCCTGAGTCCGTAGACAGGCGGCACGCCGAAATCGGACTTCGTACGAGGAAGTTATGGTCAGAAACGTGAATTCGGGAAGTTCGTGTCTCGGTTTTCGTGTCGAATATTATATTCAGAAATTCTGATTGAAGGACACCTGGGGAGTGACAAGTGTCACTCACCCATTGGCTAGATTGGATCAGATCCACTATTGGATTAATTAAACAATTGTACCAGCTTTAAATTTCAGCCTTTGGATTGGAATCCCCAGATCAGATCTCAGCCCTTGATCTAATCTGGAGATTTAATCTGAGCCATCCATTTCCTTCCCTCCATTTCTTTATATTTCCTACCCGATATGCACATTCTGCCATTTCGATCCAACCTTTCCAGCAAACCATCCACTCTCTGTGTCTGTGTATTGGGGACTTGCCGGCGAGACTGAACGGTGGCAGTGAGCACGGCGGAGGACGGCGGCGTGGGGGGAAAACCGGAAAACCCGAAACGGTTTCTAAAACTCAGATTTTGGTAACTCGAATTCCCACGTTTAGTTTTGTTTCCTATTAATCCTAATCGACTCTAGGGACTTATAGGAACCTTCTGGGCTTGAGTTCACGACCGGAGGTGGCCTGAACGGAGTGCAAACGGCGACGGGAACCCGGGTCTGTTCATCGAGGTAAGTCTTTGTTTCAGCCCTTGTTTATTGATTTTAATTAGCTAGAACTGTTCCTGGGTATAAGACGAACATCTAGGAACAAACCAGAGTGAAAATGGTTGGGTGTAGAAGAAATGGTGACCGGGTCGTGATCGCGGGTCTGTTCGACCCAAGTTGCAGAGATACGGGTCAACCCGTCTGAGGACAGAGGTGATGACGTGGCACCCTGTCAGACTGTCAGGTGACGTGGACCAACCGTGAGCCGACACGTGTCACATGTCAGTTGCACAGTCAGCACTGACATGTCAGTGACGTGGACTAGTCAGGGACTGCCACGTGTCACTGACATGTCAGTGACGTGGACCAGTGCCGTGCTGACACGTGGCACATGTCAGATCTGACACGTGGTCTGACAGATCAGTGAGGTGGACCAATTGGATGTTGACACGTGGCACCTGTCAGAGTCTGACACGTCAGACCTGACAGCTGTCAGATGACGTCAGCATGACGTCATGCTGACGTCAGCAGTGACGTCAGCGATGACGTCAGCAGGAACTGTTCCTGCGTTGACCGCCACGTTGACCGGCGCGTGGGGGCGCGTGTGAACAGTGTTTCTGGTGGGACCACCACCATTCTTTAGGTTTCGACGATCCGGATCCAATGGCGGTGGTTTCGGGTCGATCGGAGATCATTAAGTTGGTCAAAATAAGGTTTATTGCCTTGGGAAGCGCGTTCGGGCGGCTTTCCCGGGTCGGTTTCGACCTAGGCTTTCATGGTTGAATGTTGGGGGTTTAATTTGACCTTTACGAATACTTGGATTTGACAGGGATTGTACATTTGTACCAGGACGAGGGTATACGTTCGGTTTCTAGCAGGATTGGACTGTGAGTGGGCCATTTTCTTAAACCCTTGTGTGCATAAATGTTTTCTGGTTTTATTATACTTATTCACATGCTAAAACAATGATGGTTTTGATGATATGAAAAATATGGTTATGGCACGTTTCACGGTATTTGGGCTTGAGACCCGTCCGATGAAACTGAATGATTGGTTCGGATTCTACCTATGTATATATATGTTTGCATGTGGATATCAATAAAATGTATTTGTTACTGCACTGTATAGATCCTTCCATATTATATTGTCTCCTCCGGATGAGGTACCCCGGAGAGGTCACGGACGTCTAGTACGTCCAACGTCTATGACGCTAAGCATCGGGGATGCTGTACCCGAACGGGGTTCGGGGATTGAACTCGGAAATTGAGACCCGAGTGGCACGCGTAGCCTTGTGATTGTGACCTATTGGACGTCAGGGACGTCAGACATCAGGGATGTCGGGATTGGAGTGTATAGTGCAGCAACTAAAATTATGGTTATGGTTTTGCTATATGCCTTATGGTTCATATTCTATGGTTTATGATTTTGGAATTATGGTGCACGCATATTTGGAAAACGGAGGGGTAAATTATATGTTTTACTTATCAAACGATTTCATAAACTTGTGTTTCGGTCCACTCACCCTTACTGTTTGATAACCCCTCCAGGTCGGGAAACTGAGGTAGAGGAGGAGCCAGAGGCTGAGGCATAGATCTACTTCTACATACCTGAACCCCTGCTGGGCGGTGTACCCGCAGGATTACTTTAGAGTCGTGCTCGCAAATTTGTAATTTTGGATTATATCCCTTGTCTGACATTCGTTTAATTCGGATTCTATGTATGACTTTAATTTGGTTATTTATGCTTTTAAATGTTTTGAGGTTAAAATTGGTATGAATTATTGGGTGTCAGACGGGAGCAGGGCACGTCCCCTGTGGTCCCTGTGGGATCGGGGCGGGTCCTGTCAGCTTGGTATCAGAGCACTAGGTTGTGGTCAGTACTAGGGTATTGGTCTGCATGCTAGACTAGCGATTAGTACTAGTTACTTTTCGACTTTTAAGAATATTGTTTTCTGATCTATGCCTCTTGACAGTTGGTTATGCCTCCTAGGAGAATTCCGCATACTCGAACGGACGAGGATCTAGAAAGAGAGATGGAATGCGCGAGCATCGAAAGGGCTCAACGTTTGGGAGCCACTCCTTTCTGCGGGGGATCAAACCCCGAGGATGCTCACGACTGGATCACCAAGTGGGAGAGGATCTTCTCGGTGATGCACTGCCCTCCGGGCGAACGAGTGACTCTGGCGGCCTTCTTACTGGAGGGAGGAGCCTACCAGTGGTGGCATGGACTCGAAATGTCCGGGTGGTCTGTCCATACCACTACCTGGGAAGCTTTTCGTTCCAGGTTTCTGGACCAGTACTACCCGCGATCTTTTCGCGCGGCGCGGGAGGCGGAATTCCTGCGGCTGGAGCAGGGTGACATGTCTGTTTCAGACTACGAGCAAACTTTCGGGAGACTTTCCCGGTTCGCTGCCTCATTCGTAAGCACGGAGGAGGACAAATGCCAGCGGTTTGAGCTTGGACTCCGAGGGGAGATCCGGGCCAGTGTGACTGCTACCACTCATGCTTCTCTGAGGGATATGGTCGACGCAGCGGTGCGTGTCGAGGCCAGTCTGGCGGCACACCAATCACGACAACCTTCGGGGGAGGGGCGACGTCAGGATCGCCCACACCATGGGCCATCAGGCCGGAAGAACAACAGGGGAGGGAGCTACAGAGGAGCACCCTCATCCTTCAAGGGTCGTGGCTGGTCGGGTCGACGTGGAGGCTCTCAGGGCAGAGGATCTGGACACAACTCTGGGCAGCACTCATCTTGGAGTGGTGCATCTGGTGGGCATTCGGGCAGGCCAAGGCCAGTAACTTGTTTTGCTTGCGGAGAGGAAGGCCACTATGCCTGCGATTGTCCGCAGTTGTCCAAAAACAACGACGCTGGGGGCTCGAGTGTGGTGCAGAGCACGGCATCCCACACTAACGGAGGTCGCGGTCAGGGAGGTGACCGTGGTGCTGGACGTGGCGCGCGCGGGCGCGGACGGAACGGAGGGCCGAGGGCCCAAGTGTTTGCAATGACCCAGCAGCAGGCGAGGACTGCTCCAGGCGTGGTCACAGGTACACTACATATCCTTAATTTTCTTGTACGTGTATTAATGGATGCGGGGGCTACACATTCTTTTATTTCGAGGAGTTGTGCTGGTTTGCTTGATTGTGTGGTATCAGCCTTAGATTGCGAAATGGGTGTTGGCACCCCGATGGGTACCGTGTACCTTGTGAATCAGGTGATTCAGAGGTGCCCGGTAAGAATTGAGGATGTGGATTTACCAGCAGACTTAATTATTCTGGATATCCACGACTTCGATATAATCCTAGGGATGGATTGGCTGTCGGAGCACGGATCGCTCATCGACTGCTGTAGCAAGCAAGTAATTTTGCGGAGCCCGGGTTTGCCGGAAGTTATCTTTCAGGGGGAACGTGATGGTTCGCCTCCTGAAGTGATTTCGTCACTTACTGCTACCAAACTTCTACGGAAGGGATGCCAGGGTTATCTGGCGCATGTCGTGTCGGAACGGGTCGATACTCCGGTTATCGACGAAATACCGGTGGTCTGTGAGTTTCCGGACGTATTCCCGGAAGACTTACCTGGATTGCCACCATCGCGGGAGATTGAGTTTACTATTGAACTACTCCCGGGTACCCGACCTATATCCCAGGCACCATACCGGATGGCGCCGGCCGAGTTACGGGAACTCAAGACTCAATTGCAGGAGTTGGTAGATTTGGGGTATGTCCGACCGAGCACTTCACCGTGGGGAGCACCGGTGTTGTTCGTGAAGAAGAAGGAAGGAAGTCTCCGTTTATGTATTGATTATCGACAACTCAACAAGGTGACATTGAGGAACCAGTATCCTCTACCCAGGATTGATGACCTTTTCGACCAGTTGCGGGGAGCTCAGTGCTTCTCGAAAATTGATTTGCGATCTGGGTATCACCAACTGAGGATTTCGGAGGAGGATATTCCGAAAACTGCTTTTCGAACCCGTTACGGGCACTACGAGTTCCTTGTTATGCCATTTGGTTTGACGAATGCTCCAGCAGCATTCATGGATCTGATGAACCGGGTCTTCCGACCCTACCTGGATAAGTTCGTGATTGTGTTCATCGATGATATTTTGGTATACTCGAGGAGTGCCCGTGCACATGAAGAACATCTACGGCTGGTCTTGGAGAAACTGAGACAAGAACAATTGTATGCCAAGCTGAGCAAGTGTCAGTTTTGGCTGAGCAGTATTGGTTTTCTGGGACACGTGATATCGACGGATGGGATTTGCGTGGATCCCCAGAAAACAGAAGCGGTGACCAACTGGGCTAAACCGACAACAGTGACCGAGGTGCGGAGTTTCGTCGGATTGGCAGGTTACTACCGGAGATTCGTGGAGGGTTTCTCCAAAATTGCTGCACCATTGACTCGTTTGACTCGAAAGGGAGTAAAGTTTATCTGGGACGAGCAGTGCGATCGGAGCTTTCAAGAGTTGAAAGATCGATTGACCACTGCACCTGTCCTTGCATTGCCGGATGACAGTGGAGAGTTTGTGGTCTTCAGTGATGCATCGCTGCAAGGTCTAGGCTGCGTGTTGATGCAAACTGGCAAGGTTATCGCCTATGCATCCCGGCAGCTGAAGACCCATGAGTTGAACTACCCTACCCATGATTTGGAGTTGGCAGCGGTGGTTCATGCTCTCAAGATCTGGAGACATTATCTGTTCGGCGCAACGTGTCGAATATACACCGACCACCAGAGTCTTAAATATTTATTCACTCAGAAGGAGCTCAACATGAGACAACGGAGATGGTTGGAGCTACTGAAGGACTATGACTGTACGATCGAGTACCATCCGGGTAAGGCCAATGTGGTGGCGGATGCACTCAGCAGGAAATCAGCAGGAACTATTGCACACCTTGGGGTGGTGTATCTTCCCTTGCTGGTGGAACTCCGGAAGGCGGGAGTTATTTTGGGTACTGACGAGCATGGAGCTTTGTTGGCCAGCTTCCATGTGCGACCGGTACTGATTGATCGGATCATTGAAGCACAACTGCAGGATCCGATACTCTGTATTTACAGAATTGAGGTCGATGCGGATGGGAGACAGGATTTTACCATCCGGGACGATGGAGCACTGGTGAAATTGGGCCGTTTGTGCGTACCTGCAGTGGCAGAGTTACGGGCCGAGATACTTGAAGAGGCCCACAGTTCGGCCTATGCTATGCATCCGGGAGGTACAAAGATGTACCGTACCCTCCGGAACCATTATTGGTGGCCAGGAATGAAGAAGGATATTGCTGAGTTCGTGAGCAAATGCTTAACCTGTCAGCAGGTTAAGGCGGAACGGCAGAGACCGTATGGGGCTATGCAGCCACTTCCGATTCCTGAGTGGAAGTGGGATCACATCACCATGGACTTCGTCTTTAAGTTACCGAGGACTCAGAGTGGAGTGGACGGAGTATGGGTGATCGTGGATCGGTTAACCAAATCAGCCCATTTTCTGCCAGTTCAGGAAACCTATAAACCTAACCGACTGGCTCAGCTGTTTGTGAAGGAAATCATACGACTTCATGGTACGCCGGAATCAATCGTGTCCGATCGTGATCCGCGTTTCACTTCCAGGTTCTGGCGGAGTTTGCAAGCTACTTTGGGAACAAACCTACGTTTCAGTACTGCTTTCCATCCACAGACCGATGGACAGTCTGAGAGAACCATTCAAACCCTGGAGGACATGATGAGGTCATGTGTACTACAGTTTCAAGACTCTTGGGATACTCATTTGCCATTGATGGAATTCGCTTACAACAACAGCTATCAGGCAAGCATCGGGATGGCACCTTTTGAGGCACTGTATGGCCGACAGTGCAGGACACCTATCTGCTGGACGGAGGTAGGGGAGCGAGCGGCTGTAGGGCCGGAGATAATGGACTTAACCATGGAAACTGTTCGCGTGATCAAGGAAAGATTGAAGGTGGCACAGGATCGCCAGAAGAGTTATGCCGACCGACGGATTCGAGACTTGGAGTTTGAAGTGGGAGATTTTGTCTTCCTGAAGTTGTCTCCGTGGAGGGGGATTATCCGTTTTGGCCGACGGGGGAAACTGAGTCCGCGTTTTATCGGACCTTATGAAATCGTGGAGAGAATTGGCAGAGTTGCATACAGATTGGCACTACCCCCAGAACTATCAAGAGTTCACGATGTTTTCCACGTATCGATGTTGCGGATGTACGTACGTGATGCTTCTCATGTACTTAGGGAACAACCTGTCGAACTACGGGAGGATTTGAGCTTTGAAGAACAACCAGTACAGATCTTGGATCGGAAGGACAAGGTACTACGTCGAAAGACGATCCCTCTCGTGAAAATTCTCTGGAGAAACCAGGATGTGGAAGAAGCCACATGGGAGCCTGAGGCTCAGATGCGAGAACAATTTCCTCATTTGTTTCTTTGAAATTTCGGGACGAAATTTCTTAAGGGGGGAAGGTTATAACACCCCGGAAATTCGAGGATTTCCATATTGTAATTTTTTGTGTGAATTGACGATTTTACCCCTGTGAATGGTATGGTCAAATTGTTGACTTTTTGATTGAGGAACTAAATGGACTTTGACCTATGACCGTGACGTAGTTCGGGACGTCACGAGTTCATAGACAGGTGGCACGTCCATTTCGGACGATCAGGGAAAAAGTTATGGCTATCGGAAGTTCAGGGGCATTACCGTAATTTGGACTCTCGGGGGAAAATGTTGACTTTTCTTTTGACAACTAATTTTCAGTTGACTCAAGGACCGTTGGGTAGGCCTCGACGTCCTGAGTCCGTAGACAGGCGGCACGCCGAAATCGGACTTCGTACGAGGAAGTTATGGTCAGAAACGTGAATTCGGGAAGTTCGTGTCTCGGTTTTCGTGTCGAATATTATATTCAGAAATTCTGATTGAAGGACACCTGGGGAGTGACAAGTGTCACTCACCCATTGGCTAGATTGGATCAGATCCACTATTGGATTAATTAAACAATTGTACCAGCTTTAAATTTCAGCCTTTGGATTGGAATCCCCAGATCAGATCTCAGCCCTTGATCTAATCTGGAGATTTAATCTGAGCCATCCATTTCCTTCCCTCCATTTCTTTATATTTCCTACCCGATATGCACATTCTGCCATTTCGATCCAACCTTTCCAGCAAACCATCCACTCTCTGTGTCTGTGTATTGGGGACTTGCCGGCGAGACTGAACGGTGGCAGTGAGCACGGCGGAGGACGGCGGCGTGGGGGGAAAACCGGAAAACCCGAAACGGTTTCTAAAACTCAGATTTTGGTAACTCGAATTCCCACGTTTAGTTTTGTTTCCTATTAATCCTAATCGACTCTAGGGACTTATAGGAACCTTCTGGGCTTGAGTTCACGACCGGAGGTGGCCTGAACGGAGTGCAAACGGCGACGGGAACCCGGGTCTGTTCATCGAGGTAAGTCTTTGTTTCAGCCCTTGTTTATTGATTTTAATTAGCTAGAACTGTTCCTGGGTATAAGACGAACATCTAGGAACAAACCAGAGTGAAAATGGTTGGGTGTAGAAGAAATGGTGACCGGGTCGTGATCGCGGGTCTGTTCGACCCAAGTTGCAGAGATACGGGTCAACCCGTCTGAGGACAGAGGTGATGACGTGGCACCCTGTCAGACTGTCAGGTGACGTGGACCAACCGTGAGCCGACACGTGTCACATGTCAGTGCACAGTCAGCACTGACATGTCAGTGACGTGGACCAGTCAGGGACTGCCACGTGTCACTGACATGTCAGTGACGTGGACCAGTGCCGTGCTGACACGTGGCACATGTCAGATCTGACACGTGGTCTGACAGATCAGTGAGGTGGACCAATTGGATGTTGACACGTGGCACCTGTCAGAGTCTGACACGTCAGACCTGACAGCTGTCAGATGACGTCAGCATGACGTCATGCTGACGTCAGCAGTGACGTCAGCGATGACGTCAGCAGGAACTGTTCCTGCGTTGACCGCCACGTTGACCGGCGCGTGGGGGCGCGTGTGAACAGTGTTTCTGGTGGGACCACCACCATTCTTTAGGTTTCGACGATCCGGATCCAATGGCGGTGGTTTCGGGTCGATCGGAGATCATTAAGTTGGTCAAAATAAGGTTTATTGCCTTGGGAAGCGCGTTCGGGCGGCTTTCCCGGGTCGGTTTCGACCTAGGCTTTCATGGTTGAATGTTGGGGGTTTAATTTGACCTTTACGAATACTTGGATTTGACAGGGATTGTACATTTGTACCAGGACGAGGGTATACGTTCGGTTTCTAGCAGGATTGGACTGTGAGTGGGCCATTTTCTTAAACCCTTGTGTGCATAAATGTTTTCTGGTTTTATTATACTTATTCACATGCTAAAACAATGATGGTTTTGATGATATGAAAAATATGGTTATGGCACGTTTCACGGTATTTGGGCTTGAGACCCGTCCGATGAAACTGAATGATTGGTTCGGATTCTACCTATGTATATATATGTTTGCATGTGGATATCAATAAAATGTATTTGTTACTGCACTGTATAGATCCTTCCATATTATATTGTCTCCTCCGGATGAGGTACCCCGGAGAGGTCACGGACGTCTAGTACGTCCAGCGTCTATGACGCTAAGCATCGGGGATGCTGTACCCGAACGGGGTTCGGGGATTGAACTCGGAAATTGAGACCCGAGTGGCACGCGTAGCCTTGTGATTGTGACCTATTGGACGTCAGGGACGTCAGACATCAGGGATGTCGGGATTGGAGTGTATAGTGCAGCAACTAAAATTATGGTTATGGTTTTGCTATATGCCTTATGGTTCATATTCTATGGTTTATGATTTTGGAATTATGGTGCACGCATATTTGGAAAACGGAGGGGTAAATTATATGTTTTACTTATCAAACGATTTCATAAACTTGTGTTTCGGTCCACTCACCCTTACTGTTTGATAACCCCTCCAGGTCGGGAAACTGAGGTAGAGGAGGAGCCAGAGGCTGAGGCATAGATCTACTTCTGCGTACCTGAACCCCTGCTGGGCGGTGTACCCGCAGGATTACTTTAGAGTCATGCTCGCAAATTTGTAATTTTGGATTATATCCCTTGTCTGACATTCGTTTAATTCGGATTCTATGTATGACTTTAATTTGGTTATTTATGCTTTTAAATGTTTTGAGGTTAAAATTGGTATGAATTATTGGGTGTCAGACGGGAGCAGGGCACGTCCCCTGTGGTCCCTGTGGGATCGGGGCGGGTCCTGTCATATTGACCAGGGACCAGGACGTAATTTAGGACGTCCTGAACCCGTAGACATGTGGTATGTTTGATTCCGACATCCGAGGAGGAAGTTGTGATGTTCGGAAGGTCGAGGGTATTATCGTAATGTTGGTAAAATAGGGGGAAAAGTTGACTTTTTGTATAATCGGGTTTTGGTAGGTTGACCTAGCATGGTTGGGTAGATCTCGTCGTCCTGAATTCAACGACAGGCGGCACGTGTTCAGCGGACTTACGAGGCGAGAGTTACGGGTCTAGGAAGTTTCGGTAAAACCGTAAAAATATGTTAAACAGAAGGGTATTTTAGTCTTTTCGGGTTTATGGGGATTTGTGCAGAGAGAAAGGAATGGACGGCTGGGGTTTAAGCAGATGGGACAAAGATTGAAGGGATGGTGACATATGGCAAAGGGCTAGAGGGTTCTGGTGGAATCCTGTGTATTCACAGCCCAATTATTTGGGTGGAACCGTGCATACCCGTGTTTGTTCTTCGACAAACACAGAGAAACAGAGTGTGATAATTGAGGAGAATTGATCGATCTGGGTGCAAGGGTGCTTGATTAGCGAGTTGTGAGAGTGACAGTGAGGCAAGGTGGAGCTGGTGGCCGTGAATTGGTGGTGCAATCGTGCACGGCGGCACGGTGGAGGTGAGGAGAAGAATTGGGGGAAACAGGGAGGCCGTGAACGTTTGGTGGTGGCTACGCCGTGAGGTGAGGCAAACCAAGACAAGGGGAGGCTGAGGAGACTGCAGGGAGTCCAACGACCACAGTGGTAGACGGCGGTGCGCACGGCGGAGCTGCAATCGAAGGTGAGATTCCTGTGCTCTGTTTTCCCGTGGAAATTCAATTTGAAAGTCGTGAGTCTAGGCTTAGAGTCGAAGTGATTGGAGGTCAGGGTTATGTTCAGGGAGGTCATAGGAATGTTTTGTGGTGGTCGCCGTGACGGGGGTGTCCACGGCGGAGCTCAGTCGCAGAGGGGTGCTCTGTTGCTCTGTTTCGGCCGTGAGCTTCGAACTCAAAGTCGACGAGTTTGGGGCTGAGTCGAAGGTAAAGAAGGTGTGGTCTAGGTTCAGTGAAGCCTTAGGGATCGTCTGGTGTTGCCACCGTGACGGGAGGTGACCGGAGTAGCCGGATCGTGAAACAGGGGTCTGAGGGCCGTCTGGTTCGAGCTTCAGTCGTGAAGCTGGGAGTCGAATAGAACCAGGAGAGTGAGGGGAATGGATTCGTGGGGTCTGGACGAAGCTGTAGGAGAAGAGAGGGAGTGAATTGGTGGCCGGACGGCAGAGAATGCCTCTCGCCGGTTCAGCCTGCGACGGCCGGTTCAGCACAGGTTGAAGATGGTACTGTAGCTGGCGCGTGAGGGCCACGCGCAGCCACTTTGGGCGGCGCGTGGGGGCGCGTGCGGCGGCGTATGGAGAAGCGATCAACAGGACTTTTGGTCTAGGAGTTGTGGTGAGTTCCTTGGGGTTGGTTTCGAGTCAAGCGGAAGCCGTTTGAGTGTAGTTCCGCGAGGGTGAATGTTTAGGGTCCCGGGTTTTCAGTCTTTGGTTTGGGGAATTTTAAGGAAATTAGGTGGTTGTTTCATAGACGTCTTAGTGACATAATTTGACGGTGTTTGACAGGATCGGGATTTCCCGAGGAAGCCGAGGAACGTGCTGGACGTTCGGGACGCGAGTAGGGCTCAGTACTGTGAGTGGACCCTTTTCTTAAACTCGATCATGCATAACTGTTTTTATATACGTTTTTGATGGTTTTACTTAAGTCACTATGTTTATTGCACATGTTATGATGGTTTTACGTGATTATAGACGTTTTTGAGATTTTGCACGTTTATCGAGAAAATGCTGGTTTTCGGAGTTTGATGCCACATTTGGGGATTTCCACCTATAAAGGTTTTCTGATAATGATAAATAGGTTATGAAATATGATTTGTGATTACATATGGTTTTGGTATGAAAATGGATATTTTCCAGATTTGGGTTCGGAATGACGGTTCTGAACGCCGGAAGGGCTTCGGACCGGTGATTTCGGATTCGGGTTTGGATGTAGATTGGTAAATGGTTTTCAAATGGTTTTGGGATTGGATTTGCTGGATCTGGTTATTGGGTTTAAAGACCCGGATATATGTGACGGGGGACCGGCCGGATTGGGTTTAAAGACCCGGATTGAGTTTAAAGACTCGGGAGTTTAAAGACTCGGATATATTGATTTCCCCCGTAGGCCTTGAGTTTAAAGACTCGGGAGTTTAAAGACTCGGATATGATTAAGGCCTGGATTGAGTTTAAAGACTCGGGAGTTTAAAGACTCGGATAGGTCCAGCAGGTTTGATCGGGAAAATGATGATTTGTTGTTTATGGTTTTGATACGGTTTCTGATACTCATGCTGTGGTTTCTTAAGATATTTTATAGTGTTTCTGTTTCTTATGATGTTTTATCACGATACTGTTGGTTATGCATGTGGTTTCAAAACGGAGGGTTAAACTCGGTTTTCTTATAAAATGGTTTTTGAACTTTTTGTACTTTCTGGTCCACTCACATTTTCTGTATTAAATTGCCCTCCAGGTTGTGGAGCGAGCGCGGGGTCTTGACGTCGAGGCAGTGTCCGAGGCATAGAAGGGACGTGAGGGATCTTAGAAGAGTTTAAAAGCTTCTGTGTGCGTGTACTTTATCAATTTTCTTTTCCTTGTAATTTCGGGCTATGCTCTGTAAACGATAGGGTTGGGATATTTTGTTTAATTACTCCTGCGTCTGACTGAGTTGCGTAAGTGTTACTTGGGTGTTATGTCGGGGAGTCAGACGGGAGCGGGATTTACCTCGGGTTTCGGGGTGAAACCGGGGTGGGTCCTGACATCAGTTCTAGAGAGCTCTGAAATTTCTCTCTCCCATTAACCCATTATTTTACATATACGTGTGTGTGTGTGTGTGTGTGTGTGTGTGTGTGTGTGTGTGTGTGTGTGTGTGTGTGTGTGTGTGTGTGTGTGTGTGTGTGTGTGTGTGTGTGTGTGTGTGTGTGTGTGTGTACTGATTGTGGTTTCGGTGGAACAAGGCCAAATCCATGGATGGTGGTGCACTGAAAGAGAAAAATAGGGAGATGGGAGGAAGACAAGCTAGGAAATGTAGAAGGAAAGTTAGGGAGTGAACTAGGGTTGAGAGGAAGAAGAATATAAGGGAAACCTGTATAAAAATGGTGAGGAAAGAGGGAAAAAATGGTGAGCAGAATTCTTAAACCGGTGGGCATGTCAATCTGGTTTTTGGCTTAGGGGTGGGGACATCGAAATTGGGTGTCCCTTGGATCTTTTGGAGTTCTTGGGGTCGTGATAAGCTCGAAAGGCTAGAGTTTGCATGCAGGAACGTCATGGAAAGGAACTGGAAACCAAGGTCGAAGACCATGGTTTCAGACCAGGCCATCGAGATGGGTTTTCCCTCGTTTTTTATCACAGATATTCATCTTATGGAATTTAGGAAGATTTAGACGTTTAAACCAAGGAAAACAGTGAAGGAATAGTCAATTTTGAGTCGGGTTGGACTTGCGGGGCCAGATGACCCAATTTAGGAAAACGGGTTTATGACCCAAGGAAGAAGATGAACCGTGCGTGGCGTGTGGGCTCCACGTGCAACCACTTTAGGTGGCGCATGACACGCCATCTTAAAGAATGATCAATTTGAAATTCCATCTTCTCAGTGATACGAGTCTAACGATATAGTTTTCGAGACGATCGGACATCGTCTCGAGGTAATTTTAGTTGTTCGAAGTTTAGGTATAATTTTAATTCGTTAAAAATCCCGGAAAATTATGGGATTAGGTTGTGAGGTAAGTAGGATGGTTGATGACCCTTAGAATTGATTTTTGATAAGAGGTGACATTCTCGGAATTTACAGAAAAGCGTGTAATACGACTCAGTTGCGTGTATGGTATGTGTGAGTAGACTTTCGCTTTCCTTAAACCCTATGCATGCATATTTATGCGGTTTTATATGATTTAATATGTGATTTTCTTGGTGATGATTTTAGTATATTTTAAATGATTTTATAATATTTTTGGTGACTTTACGGTGATTACTTTTTGCACGCTTTACGAGAAAATTGCTATATTGTGTTCTCGCTTGATTTTGAATTGTGAGAATTGTTTTTATACAAGAAACGACTTTCTCATGTGGCTTTGGTGGTATTAGGTTAATTAGAATTTATTCGAATTTTATGATTTATTTTAATGGCTCGTTTTACGAAGTATCTTGGGTATTTGTTTCCGGGTTATGATTTCATCATAGATTTGGCTTGAACAAGGTTTGAATTATGAAGCAAGGTAATTTTGGCGTATTTATGATTTTCGTTCTATGCACGTTTTACGAGGCATAGTGTATAACTTGGTTTTGGTCTTAGGCTTGGGTTCTGAGGTTTGGATTTGGTTCCTAAATATTAGCTCTGGATATAGAATGGATATATGATATAGTTATGTGACTACTGAGTATTTTTGGATTTTGAATATATGTGTGGTTGTGATGTGATGAGACGACCCTCCTCAGATTATTGGGTTACGTCCAGATGTTGTATCCCTGGACAGCCACTCGGACGTCGAGTTGAGCTCCTTAGTTCTCGAGTGGTTATATGTTATGGTATTTTGGACTATTACCCAAACGTCTAGAGCCGGACTCTGTTTTCCTATTACCGGTCAACACCTAGACGTCCAGAGTTTGGCTCTGTTTCCTTGGGTGATACCTGTACGTCCAGAGCTGGTCTCTATTTTCTCGGGCACTCGAACGTACAAAGCGGGGCTCTATTTTGTCGAGTGATATTGGCCTACCGATAGTGCATATTTGATATAATGATTCTGTATGCAGACATCGAGGATGGGTTAGTCGATATGACTAGTTGATTTGGTATACTCATGGATTCATTATGATTGGATTAATGTGACTGATATGGTTGTGTTAGCATGTTAACATTTTTGTTGGTACTTGATATGGTTTTTTGATGAATAGGTTTCTAGAATTACTAGTTTTTCTGATTACTGCACATATTTTGAGATTGTTGTTTTATCAGTAAACTTGATGCATGCATAGTTTTATAAAATGGAGGGAAATTAGTATGTTTTCGAATTATGTTTTTAAAACCTTTATTTTCGTCCACTCACACATTTTTCTTAGGAAACCCTCTAGGGCCGCTGCACGGGAACCGAGGCTGCTTACAAAGCCGAGGCATGAACTCACGAGTATCCAAGTATCTCTGGGGAGATAAGGTTCCAGGGGTAAACTTGGTATTTTAGGTTACATGTGAGATGGGATTAGGACCCAGGTATGTTGTATATGGTGTTTTCCGGGTTAGGTCCTATCATCACATCATCAATATTAACATCAAGGGATTTTAATATAGCTTGCGTTTCAATAAAAATTCCTACTTTAATTGTATATTTCACTCATGTATACTCTAAAAAATACTTATCTATGCTTATTAGAAAACATGAGATATCTACACATCTTATTATCAAAGTCATTTGTTCTTTGCGACTAGCATGAGGTGTCAGGACCCACCCCGGTTTCACCCCGAAAACCGAGGTAAACCCTGCTCCCATCTGACACCCCGACACAACACCAACGTAAACTATTAAACTACACAGTCAGGCGCAGGAGAAACTTTAAACATCCCGAAGTCAAACGTATATACAGAGCATAGTTTTAAAAACAAAAGAAAGAAAACCGATAAACTAGATACACGCACACAGAAAATTTAAAACACTCCGGGGTCGCTCTCGTAACTTCTATGCCTTAGACGTTGCCTCGACGCCGAAACCCCGCTCTAGGTCCACGGCCTGGAGGGCAATTTAAAACAGAAGGTGTGAGTGGACCATAAATAATAAAAGACTTTCCGAAAACCATTTCATAATAAAACCAAGGTTTTAGCCCTCCGTTTTGAAATCACATGCATAACCCAGTTATCAAAACAGTTAAAATTCACGTAAAGATCATCATAAAAACATTTACCGAATCATTCTAAAACAGTTATAGAAATCATAGCATAAGCATCATAAAACCGTATCATAAACCATGAATATCAAGTCATCATTATCCGATCAAACCTGCTGGACCTATCCGAGTCTTTAAACTCCCGAATCTTTAAACTCCTGAGTCTTTAAACTCAACAGGCCTACGGGGGAAATATCAATATATCCGAGTCTTTAAACTCCCGAGTCTTTAAACTCAATTCGGGTCTTTAAACCCAATCTGACACGACCCATCCCAAACCCCCCGGGATTACCATGGGATATGTCATGCTCCCGTCTGACAAGAGGTGTCAGACAAGGGATAACCGATTGCCATTTCCCAACTGGGCATCCAGAGTGTGTAAGGATCGATGGAGGAGGTGTGTGATGCTCAAGTCTCTGCTGCAGTCGCATCCGAAATCAACCTGAAGGGCATTAAAAACAAAAGCTGTGAGTGGACGAAAATAAACAAGTCTGTTTAAAACCTTTATAAGACATTTATGCCCCTCAGTAAAATCATATGCATGCACCAAAAACCAATAATCCCATATTTATTTTGAAATAACCATTAGGGCCTTAGCTCGGAAACCAAAGCATAGTTTCAAATTCCAAAAGTCAATCCAAGAGTTATTTCGTCAATCCAGTAATATTCATTTATTATTTTTCCATCTCCGGCATCCCCGATGCCTAGCGTCCTAGACGCTTGATGTTCCAGACGTCATATCTCACGGTATTAAGCAACGCGTGCTGCCCGGGGTCTCACCGGGTCCATATCTCTGACATCCCCGATGTCTGACGTCCATGACGTCTAGCAATCCTGCTCCTGGATCACTATACGGTCCGGTAGCTCCGTACAATGAGCCCTCGCAGGCAATGCACCGTGACTTCTCCAGTGTCCCCGACACATGGAGGAGACCAGGATATAAATATCCTCATATCGAGATGGTTTTATGGAACACATTCTATTATTCATTTCCAAAATATCACAAGGGCCATGCCCCGAATTTCCATAAAACCGTCATAAGTCCAAATAGTTGAATCAAATCCGAAATAGTTTATTCAATTCCATTTTAGGGTCCCCGACCCGAAATCACATATATAAGTTAACTGGGCCCCTGGCCCGATTTCATAAGTCAACTGGACCCCTGGCCCGATTTCACAAGTTAACTGGACCCCTGGCCCGATTTTACTTTATCAAATCCGTAACCGTTTCATGAAATCATATCCATCCATATTTATGGAAATCAGTGCAAATCCAGAAAACCTCGATTCACGTGCAAACACGTAAATCGCCTCGAAATGCATGAAAACATATAAATTCACTGATATCCAAAATAAATCATATAATCACAATTATAACAATCATGAAACAGTTATGCATGCATCGAATTTATAAAACCAATGTCCACTCACAGACCGTTTAACCGAGCGCCTCGATACGCGTGCCATAGGCCTTCCCGGGCCACACCACTATCACCGGGACTTCCAATCCTGTCCAAATCACATTAGAGGATTACTAACCTCTCCATTAACCTCCTAATCAAGTCCCGTAATTTTCCCGAATTTTTAAGTATTTTTAAACTGGATTTAAAACCTTCAGACATCCCGAACAATGTCGAGACGGGATCCGATCGACACGAAACCAACGCCAAAATGTTCGTTACATTGTATAGGATAAAAGTCATGTTGACCTCACCTCGAGATTCGTGCCCACCCGACGTCACGCGCCGCCGTGAGTGGCTGCGCGTGAAAGCCACGCGCCTGCTACAGTGACTGCTACAGTCACCATCTTCACCCGTATGTCTGGTAAACGGGTCTGATTACCCGCGATCTGACCCGGCCAGATAACCATCCATTCGACCTTGATTCCATCCGTTCTTGATCCTAAGACAATCATTAACCAACCAATTTCAGTTATGTGACATCGATTAATAACAATCAAACTATAATCGTGCCACCAACCCGTGATCACCCAAAACGGGTCGATCACCAAAACTCCAAAAATCCTCAACCATTGTCAAATCAACTTCACAGGAAGCTTATAAGGATTAATACGAACCAATTCGCATGATTAATTGAACACGATGTTACCTCAATCACCACGACTCAAGCTTGAGTTTTCCGGCCGTCCACCTCGTCCGTCCACGGCCCTAGGAGCCTCAAAGCTTGCCACATTTGATCAGGTTCGACTCGTTGAGGTTCCAGAAAGCTCAATCCATCATCAATTAGGCTTGGGCTGGCCTAAAACTAGAAGTTTGCATTTGAATTTCCCAGAAACCAGTTTCGGGTTTTCCGAGAAATCCAACCCCAAACTCACTCAATCCTTCCATTCTCAATCACAGAGGAACCCACACGACTTACACACCATTCCTTTAATCCAATTCAGCTGTTAAAGGCATCCAAAAGCGTCCAAAATCCACTGTGTAATGTTCCCCTGCACTGACCCGGAAACAATAGAAAACCCAGTTCCCACGTTCCTGTGATCGATGCCAACTCAACCCCATGTGCAATTCCACCTCAAACTGGCCCAAATCAATCATTTAATTGGTAAACAATCCATGGGATCGATCGCACCAACATTCCACCTCACGGCCAGTTCAATGAAACAGTGCCCCCGTGTGAAATTACAATTCTGCCCTTGTGCAGAAAATTACCAAAATGCCCCTCACGTATCCTGACCCATAGCTCGGTCATACGGACTCCGATTGATGTGTGCCGCCTGTCCACGAACTCAGGGCATCGAGACCTTCCTAACGGTCCTCGGTTCTCGCCCATCGGACCCCCCGATCAAAAAGTCAACATTTCCCCCTATATCGTCCAAATTACGAAAATGCCCTTGCACTTCCGTACATCATAACTTTCACCACGAACGTCGGAATCGAACGTGCCACCTGTCTATGAACTTGTGACGTCCCGAACTACGTCACGGTCATCGGTCAAAGTCCGTTTGACCATCCGAATTAAAAGTCAACGTTTTGCCCACGCCCAGGGGCAAAACGGTCATTTTGCACAATTCGTCCGAAATCGCCCAACTAATCCCAGATTAGTAAATCACAATTAAATATTATTAAATCCCGATATTCAGGCGGGTCGTTACAACCTTCCCTCCTTAAAGAATTTCATCCTCGAAATTACCAACGACCTTATTCCACAAACACCTCGTGGAAAACAATTCGATCACACATCTGTGTACACTTGTACACCCACATACTGGGACAACACCAGCCTCGTTTGTACCCAAACATCCCATCATAGTCATACGTCATAATCAACAACACTCGACCACCTCGAGTAGAATTGATCACCTGATCCGCGATAAAATCGCTCAACCATTAAGCTGACTCATTCAGCCAAACAGTTCCCTTCCATTGCCAATATATCCTTACATTTGCTCCCATTGGGAGTCACCAAATCTCATTTGTCAGTCCACGCTGACACCACCAATCAAACTGTCACCGCAAAGCTTTACCACCCTAGTAAAGCCCCAACCATCTGTCTGTCAGTGACAATACCACGTACTACATCACTCTCGATGTAGCGCAAGATCAACCACATGATCTCAATTCGCAGGGCAAGCCCATTCCTGCGACACAAATCAATCTCAATATCCATAACCGCCGACTCCGTCAGCGAACCAAGATGCTGGGAGATCACGGTGTGATCGAGTCACACAAGGCTACTCGTGGTTACTCTGGCCACCAATTCACTCATCCTGAGTGTATGTTTACCGTCAATTTACTCAATCAAGTGGTGTAACTGGAACACATTGATTACCTGCCCAGCAGTGAACACACATCACAACACTAGGGTTCCACTAGCCAACCATGGCTAAGAGCACCTGCTCAAACAATCACTGAACCCGACAAAATCACTCTGCACAGCGCACAGTATCCAATGTCCAGTCCACAATCACAACCAAACAAATGATATTGGAACCAAGCCGATTACCAACACGTTTAGTTACACACCACTGGTACATCCCATGTACCGTCATTAGGCACCTACTCAGCCTAACTAGTCTCAATCCTCGTACAACGTACCCTGTACGTACATCAATCCATCAATCCGCCTACAACCACCTAGGTCGTAGCCAAACACGTTCCAATAATGGAGTACATTTGCCCAAACCATCATGAGACAAAACGAGCTCCACCCGTCATCTAGTTCCAATTTCGAATCCGAATTCGTAATTTCGTAAGAAATCCCGAACCCGAACCCAGTCATCATATTTTTAATCCATTTCCAAATCCGAATCCGAAATCATTACTCCGTAAGCTAGCATTGGAATAATCATTCCGTACCCAAATCCAGTAATCCATTTTCATGCTTCGCAATCGAATCCTGAATCGTCACCCAGAAATTCGATTCCAAAACCCAAAATCTCGTTTACGTCTACCCAGACGTAACATAACCGATCCTATCGGTTACCTGCTCAAAACACTCGATTGACTTCATAGGGAAGCCAATCCCAATATTCACACGTCAAAGGTTGACAAAATCCGACCACTTCGGAAACCTACTCAACCGAGTAACAACCATATGGGCTTCACTCCGAAAAGAAGTTCAGTCTCGTCATTTACGACTCACATACCAAGGTAAGAGTGATAAACTCTCATCCAATCTAGATCATCACGATCACGACCCAGATCCATCACTACGTCATCGGACAAGTAACATCACGATCCTAGATCGTCACCATGCCCAAAGTCGACAACATCACAAATCATATCCACCTAGGATCCACACATGCTCACATAGCAAGAAATCCATCTGAAAGCTGATCGTAGGGTCTTACACCCTCATTGAATCATTCGCCAAATTTCCCTTGGTGGAAAGATGACCTCGCATTTCACCACCAAATCCAAGATCATACACAACTGCTTGTGTCCAATGACCCCAAGCCAAACATGGGTCCACCCACCAATACACTCTCAACGTACTGGTAGCAACAATCATCATCTGCCATGGCAGGAAATAAGAAGTCAACCCCCAAAGACTTCAGAATACCAAACACCGATGTGGAAACGAGCACTTCTCTCGTCTCCCAATCACAACTCTCCCCGAATCGGGAGTTCCAACCATGTTAGAAACAGACATGCTCCCAATGAGATGTCAAGTCCAACCACTGGACTGCCCATGTCCATACCTCACTTGGACCACCACGTGTCCAAAATCAATTCATTACTCGGACTTCACGTCCGCCAATAATCATGTACGCACACACCCCGATTCCGAACGGGATATCTACAATTTTGCCTGAATGTGCATACCATACTGCCTCCGTCTCACATCTCAACCTAAACAGGTTCAATCCTCAGGTTCCAAGTGATTCGCAATCACAAAATCACACGTCAATACCACGAATGGTTTCCCCGACTTTTCCAATTTCAATAATTTCCTTGTACCCTCTGGGGATATAAGCAGTACACAAACTTAGCAATCTCGGAGTTGACAACAACTCCCCAAATCCACCAATTCTTATGACATAGGGAACATCGTCCCTAGATTCCCCAAATTCCAATCATACCTTCTGATCCATTCCTCACATGTCATCATATATCTGTTGGGACTTATCCCAACACGACAAAACCTCCACTGGATCCCATCCAGTCAATGACTCAACCACCACTGAGTCGCAGATACCAATCATATGTCCATCAGGACAGAGTCACACCCCAACTGGTGGCTCATCGTCATCACAATCACCGACACCGGTACCAGCACCACGCACTATCGTCAACACTAGTATCCGCACACAGGCATCCATACTAGTATTGGCATAAAATTACCACTATACCAACATCCATACATAGCACACGAACATCCACACTAGCACACGACATCCATGTTAGCACACTGTGTGCAAAGTTGTTACCCTGGATCTCCGTTCATTCCGAACGACGATCCCGTAACACCACTCGTACCCCACGACTATGGGTACCTCCAATTTGACCATCCACACATCAGGATAATGAACGTTCGTTGAACATCCCCTGATCCCCAAGTGTCAAAACCACACTAAATATCCTCGATAGCCAGTTATCTCGACACAACTGTCGACCAACAGTCATCGTTGTCAAGATCCGTATCCACACATCACACTACCATTCGATCCCACACGGAAATCCACATCATATCTCGTAACCGCATCCGTGGATCGAATCCCATAATCCTGACTAGACTCACTTGATTCATCCACATGGTCATCCACGACCTCAGCCGCTCGCCGCAGCACAAGTTCTCATTTAAACTTCACCTTCCGGTCCATCAATCATAAATTAGGGTTCCAAAATCACACCCTAGGGTTCCACCGAACCCAACTGCCTTCTGCAGTAAAATCCACAACCTGACCGATCCCGCGGTCCTGACATCGTATAGACGTCCAATCCAATCCAATCGTCAACTCAACGTGGGTTCCATCGTGGGTTCCACCACGAAGGTCATCGGCTAACTCCGATGCACCAACACCCCGTACACTAGCCAACACTACTAGGGTCCAAAACTTAGACCAATACTCAACTGAGTTTCGCATTTCCATAACATTATTCAAATGGGGTTCCCTGAACCCGGCTGTGCCCAGCAGCACAACAATCCATCATCACGTGATCGAACCGACGGTCCCACATTACTAGTTAATCGTATACAACCCCACTTGGGTTGAATCGCATCAATGCACGGCGTATCGAGCCAAACACACCCAATCCACCATACAAACCCAAAACTATCTATCAGGTTGACAACGGAACTGCAGCACAAAGAGACATCACACCCTCGACCTTCGCGCACAAAAGAGTAAAACCTGCTCTGATACCACTTGACACGACCCATCCCAAACCCCCCGGGATTACCATGGGATATGTCATGCTCCCGTCTGACAAGAGGTGTCAGACAAGGGATAACCGATTGACATTTCCCAACTGGGCATCCAGAGTGTGTAAGGATCGATGGAGGAGCTGTGCGATGCTCAAGTCTCTACTGCAGTCGCATCCGAAATCAACCTGAATGGCATTAAAAACAAAAGCTGTGAGTGGACGAAAATAAACAAGTCTGTTTAAAACCTTTATAAGACATTTATGCCCCTCAGTAAAATCATATGCATGCACCAAAAACCAATAATCCCATACTTATTTTGAAATAACCATTAGGGCCTTAGCCCGGAAACCAAAGCATAGTTTCAAATTCCAAAAGTCAATCCAAGAGTTATTTCGTCAATCCAGTAATATTCATTTATTATTTTTCCATCTCCGGCATCCCCGATGCCTAGCGTCCTAGACGCTTGACGTTCCAGACGTCATATCTCACGGTATTAAGCAACGCGTGCTGCCCGGGGTCTCACCGGGTCCATATCTCTGACATCCCCGATGTCTGACGTCCATGACGTCTAGCAATCCTGCTCCTGGATCACTATACGGTCCGGTAGCTCCGTACAATGAGCCCTCGCAGGCAATGCACCGTGACTTCTCCAGTGTCCCCGACACATGGAGGAGACCAGGATATAAATATCCTCATATCGAGATGGTTTTATGGAACACATTCTATTATTCATTTCCAAAATATCACAAGGGCCCTGCCCTGAATTTCCAAAAAACCGTCATAAGTCCAAATAGTTGAATCAAATCCGAAATAGTTTATTCAATTCCATTTTAGGGTCCCCGACCCGAAATCACATATATAAGTTAACTGGGCCCTTGGCCCGATTTCATAAGTCAACTGGACCCCTGGCCCGATTTCACAAGTTAACTGGACCCCTGCCCGATTTTACTTTATCAAATCCGTAACCGTTTCATGAAATCATATCCATCCATATTTATGGAAATCAGTGCAAATCCAGAAAACCTCGATTCACGTGCAAACACGTAAATCGCCTCGAAATGCATGAAAACATATAAATTCACTGATATCCAAAATAAATCATATAATCACAATTATAACAATCATGAAACAGTTATGCATGCATCGAATTTATAAACCAATGTCCACTCATAGACCGTTTAACCGAGCGCCTCGATACGCGTGCCATAAGCCTTCCCGGGCCACACCACTATCACCGGGACTTCCAATCCTGTCCAAATCACATTAGAGGATTACTAACCTCTCCATTAACCTCCTAATCAAGTCCCGTAATTTTCCCGAATTTTTAAGTATTTTTAAACTGGATTTAAAACCTTCGGACATCCCGAACAATGTCGAGACGGGATCCGATCGACACGAAACCAACGCCAAAATGTTCGTTACATTGTATAGGATAAAAGTCATGTTGACCTCACCTCGAGATTCGTGCCCACGCGCCGTCACGCGCCGCCGTGAGTGGCTGCGCGTGAAAGCCACGCGCCTGCTACAGTGACTGCTACAGTCACCATCTTCACCCGTATGTCTGGTAAACGGGTCTGATTACCCGCGATCTGACCCGGCCAGATAACCATCCATTCGACCTTGATTCCATCCGTTCTTGATCCTAAGATAATCATTAACCAACCAATTTTAGTTCTGTGACATCGATTAATAACAATCAGACCATAATCGTGCCACCAACCCGTGATCACCCAAAACGGGTCGATCACCAAAACTCCAAAAATCCTCAACCATTGTCAAATTAACCTCACAGGAAGCTTATAAGGATTAATACGAACCAATTCGCATGATTAATTGAACACGACGTTACCTCAATCACCACGACTCAAGCTTGAGTTTTCCGGCCGTCCACCTCATCCGTCCACGGCCCTAGGAGCCTCAAAGCTTGCCACATTTGATCAGGTTCGACTCGTTGAGGTTCCAAAAAGCTCAATCTGTCATCAATTAGGCTTGGGCTGGCCTAAAACTAGAAGTTTGCATTTGAATTTCCCAGAAACCAGTTTCGGGTTTTCAGAGAAATCCAACCCCAAACTCACTTAATCCTTCCATTCTCAATCACAGAGGAACCCACACGACTTACACACCATTCCTTTAATCCAATTCAGCTGTTAAAGGCATCCAAAAGTGTCCAAAATCCACTGTGTAATGTTCCCCTGCACTAACCCGGAAACAATAGAAAACCCAGTTCCCACGTTCCTGTGATCGATGCCAACTCAACCCCATGTGCAATTCCACCTCAAACTGGCCCAAATCAATCATTTAATTGGTAAACAATCCATGGGATCGATCGCACCAACATTCCACCTCACGACCTGTTCAATGAAACAGTGCCCCCGTGTGAAAGTACAATTCTGCCCTTGTGCAGAAAATTACCAAAATCCCCCTCACGCATCCTGACCCGTAGCTCAGTCATACGGACTCCGATTGATGTGTGCCGCCTGTCCACGAACTCAGGGCATCGAGACCTTCCAAACGGTCCTCGGTCCTCGGCCATCGGACCCCCCGATCAAAAAGTCAACATTTCCCCCTATATCGTCTAAATTACGAAAATGCCCTTGCACTTCCTTACATCATAACTTTCACCAGAACGTTGGAATCGAACGTGCCACCTGTCTATGAACTCGTGACGTCCCGAACTACGTCACTGTCATCGGTCAAAGTTCGTTTGACCATCCGAATTAAAAGTCAACGTTTTGCCCACGCCCAGGGGCAAAACGGTCATTTTGCACAATTCGTCCGAAATCGCCCAACTAATCCCAGATTAGTAAATCACAATTAAATATTATTAAATCCCGATATTCGGGACGGGTCGTTACACAATCCGGGCCCGTCCCCCGTCAAATCAATATCCGGGTCTTTAAACCCAATATCCAGATCCAGAAAATCCAATCTAAAACCATTTGAAAACCATTTCTAAATCCATATCCAAACCCGAATCCGAAATCACTGGTCTGATGCCCTTCCGGTATCCAAAATCGTCATTCCGAACCCAAATCCGGAGTTCCACTTTTCAACTTTAAAATCAAATCCCGCTTTCTGAAATCCGTCTCTAAAACCGAAACCTTGATTACCAAAATCATATCTCAAAATCCATTTATAATCATTAAAAATCACTTATCGTTTAGAAACCCCAAAGCATGGCATCGAAATCAGAATCCAACATTTTTCTCGTAAAACGTGTTGAAAACCGTACTTTCTCGAAAAACGTGCAATAATGTAAAACAGTTATAGCATATTCAAATAATTATGAAATCACATATAAAACCATAAAACAAGTAATTAAACACAGTTATGCATGCTCCGTTATAGAGAAGGGGTCCACTCACAGTACCGAGCCCTCAATCGCGTCCCGAACGTCTCGTACGTTCCTCAGCTTCCTCGGGAAGTCCTGAACCTATCAACCATCACCCAAGAGCGTTACTAACATGTCTACGAAAGTCCACCTAATTTTCCCCAAAAATCCCCGGGTCCTCAACATAACAAACCGGAACCCTAAATCTTCGACCTCGCGGAACTAACTTCAAACAACCTCTGATTAACCCAAAACCAATTCCAATAGATTCGTTACAACTCCTAGACCAAAAACCTAGTTGACACCTTCCCCAAACACTGCCGCATGCGCCCCCATGCGCCTCCCAAAGTGGCTGCGCGTGGCCCTCACGCGCCAGCTACAGTACCATCGTCTTCCTCGAGTAGACCCGGTCGAACCGGCCTCTGCAATTCAAACCAGCGAGGACGGTTCACCGCCGTACCTGCACCAAAACACCTCCTTTCTTCACCAACTGCTTCGTCCAGACCTAAGCTATCCATTCCTATACTCCAAACACCTCGACTCAACCTAAAACTTGTCGACTCAAGCTCGAACAGAAACCTAAACTGTCCCCTGTTTTCTACTCCGGCCACCCAGGTCTTCCCCCGCCACGGAAACCACCGTAGACGGTTCCTAAGGACCTAAGAAGTCGACTAGGACCAACCAGAACCCTCGACTCGTACTCAAGACCCACGACTCAACGCTGAAGCAAAACGAAAAAACAGAGCACACAGGGTACTCTCCGTCGTTCTAGCCTCCGCCGTGTACTCCTCTGTCACGGCTGCACAACCAGCAGCTACCTAGGACCATACTGAGTCCCCTAAACCTCACTAGACTCCTCGATTCAATCCCAAAAGCCACGAATTTCCAATTTTAAAATCACGGCAAAACAGAGCACTTACACAGGGAGAAGGAATTACCTATCGTCGACCGCCGCCGTGCTCACCGCCGCACTCCCTGACGTCCACAGAGTCATCCTTGTTCCCTGTCGAGTCCAATTACACCGCACACGGCCACACCACCACCACGATCACTCACTTCCTCCCTGTTTCCCCCTGGTTTCCCGTGGCTCGCCTCTCACACACACACATCCACTAGACCTCCAAACCTCCTCACTAACTCCCTCTCACTCTCTGGTCACTCTCACACACTCACAAAACCCACCAACCCTCACGATCACCTCTCAATTTTCTCTCAATTCCTCCCTCTGTTTTCTGTTCTTCGAACACAAACACACACACATGGGTACACGATTACCCCAAATAATTGGACTGTGTATGCTAGAAACCTCTAGCCCTCCTACACGTGTCGCCATCCCAAAATTCCTCTCCCATGTGGCTCAATCTCAGCCCTCCATTGCCCCTCTCTGTTGTACAAATCCCCATGTGCAAAAGACCAAACTGGCCTTCTTTTTAAGCCAAAATTACGATAATGCCCCTACCTTCCTAGACCCGTAACTCACTCATCCTAGGTCCGATGAACACGTGCCGCCTGTCGTTGAACTCAGGACGAAAAGATCTACCTAACGGTCCTAGGTCAACGTGTTAAAACCCGATCGTATGAAAAGTCAACTTTTCCCCCTAATTTAGCCAAATTACGGTTATACCCTCAAACTTCCGAACATCATAACTTCCTCCTCGGATGTCGGCATCGGGCGTGCCACCTGTCTAAGGATTCGTGACGTCCTAAACTACGTCCTGGTCATCGGTCAATACCCAATTGACCGCCCGAACTAAAAGTCAACTTTTTACCCGAACTAGGGGCACAATCGTCATTCTAGGCTAACGACCTATCGGGACCAACTAACCCCCGATTAAGCTCACTAATCTCACCTTAAACACTGTCTTAGCCCTAATTTCTGGGACGGGTCGCTACATGAGGTGTACAATCAAGGATGACTGAAAAGGATTTTTCTTCTTTGATTTTTTAGTAATTGCTTGTGTTCATGCACGAAATGTGCCAATTTAGGGAGTGAATGCTGCTCTGCCACATGCTCTGTGTAGACCTAAAAGAGAATGAAACTGGTTGGTCGGTTAGAGTATAAGCACCGGTGTGGTACCAACCCAAAGTTACTCTGACGCCCAAGTTAGTGGTCGGTCTAAAGTATAGGGTGAGTAGTAAATTGTGTACTATAAAAGTAGTTGTGAATAATAAATTCTTAGTTACCTTTATAAGACAAATGGACCCCTTTTGTATGGGTGTGGTGAATATAATTATTGCATTCACCCGATGTGGGACAAATGTCAATTTTTGTGGGACTATCACATGGAGGGGCTGTCCAGACCCCACTAGAGTTTGCTCATATGAGTGAGCCTGGACCTCTTGGGCTTGTGTTTGGTGGAAGTATTGGGCCTTCAGGTCAGTCTGGGCCGATGTACTGACCGACGGAGGATGGGCCTCCAGAGTCGGCCAGCAGCATGGTGCTGGAAAAAGGCTGGGCCTCTGGGCCGGTCGGGGCCGACATGCCGAGCCAGTAGAGGGCTGGGCCTCCAAGGTTGATCTAGATTGATCGTCATTTGGTAATGGATTGGGCCTGCAGTCAGTCTAGGCTTCTTGCTTGGTCTGGGCCGATATGGTATGGGTAGCTTGTTTAACTTTTTATGTCGTAGTAGAAATGAACTCATTCTTAATTTTATGGCTAAGATAATGATTATGATTCTTTCTATCTTCAATAAGTTGAAAGTGTGTTTGCATTACCGGATCAACTTCAGCTAACATTTCAAGTAGAACTAGAAATTTTCCATTAGTATCTTCATAAGGTTTTTCATTTGTTCCTGGAAACGCCAGATTATGCGTAGCCAGACACTTCACAACAATTATTCTAAACATAACATTTTTCCAATAATGTGTATCCTTCTTGATCAACTTTGGTAAATCTTTATCAATAGTTAAATTTTTCCCTAATCAGTTTTGTAACTCAATCCAGGTTTTCAAGTTTGTGCAATGTTCAATACTGTATTCATGTTTTTTAAGCCTCTCACCGAGTTGTTTCCAATCTCTAATTCTTTCATTTGCTAACTGACTTTTGGATTGCATTATCTTAAACAACTTACAACAAAAACAAAAACTTTATCTAACTCCTTTGAGTACATTAGCCTTTTTCTAACAACAAACTCCCATTTGGTAATATTTTAGCATAATAATTTAAGGAAAAATGTCTAGATTTTTCATAATGAGGAAATTTAAGATTCTCTTCTCGTATAGGTCTTTTTACAGCAAGTACGTCCCTCATTTTTGCATCAAGACTATCCCAAACCCTTGGATCACAAATATTCAAATCAAATATTGACTCTTGGCATTCAATTTGACTAATTTTTTGTGCATCTAAATCAACAACTTCATTTTCTTTCAAATCATCAATTTCATTCACATCATTTTCCTTTTCTAAATCCTCCAAATTAATATCGGGTTCAGTTTGTAAATCTTCCAAATCAATATCAGGTTCATTTTGTAAATCATCCACATTAATATCACTTGTTAAATCTTCAGATTCAACTAAATTTTCAGGAAAAGAATCTGTTTTCTTAACCAAATATGTATTCAGAGATCCTCCGAGATTTAGAGTAATTTCTTCTTATTTTTTCTTTTTCTTTCTTTCTTTTTTTGTGTCCGGATAGATGTTTTTAGGAAACATATTCAATCGTTTTTCCAACAAAATCAGAGAATCAATCCCCCAGTATATTATATATAATTATCTAACAACTAACAAAGTAACAAGATGTCAATTATCAAGATTTAAGAACAATAAACATGGATTCCGGAGTAGAAAACAGCAGCAACAGAAAAACAGCAATTAACTCAAATGTAATCTGCATAGCATAGCCTAAAATTAAATTTCAATAAACTGAGTATTTTATTCTCAAACCTACTCTATAAGAAAATAGTATATGGAGTAGCCAACAGATTCCAACTACATTAGCCTTAAAATTGTTCAACATCAACAATTCCAGAATAAATCAAACTTTTAGAAATGAACATTGGGCAGCATACATCAAAATATTCAGTACTTCAAATCAAACCCCAATTCAATTTCAAACCATACTAACCACTTATCAAAATGCAAAACAATTCCTCCCCAAAATCAACCAGTTGACAGGACCCTTCCATAAATTCCCAAAAAAAAAGGGTTGGTCCTACTCCCGTCTGACAACTCTTATCAGATAAGGGATATTGCTAGTTTTATCTCTGTTCATACCTTATTAACTTAACCAATTTAAGTTCATCCTTCCGGGATTACCACACACGTCTAACCCACTAACCCCTGTCAATGAGAGAAATTTGTTAGCTAAAATTCTTCTCACGTATTTTGTTCTACATTACTGTCATATCATGTCATCAACAACTTAATGATCATCACCTCATATTCTATTTATTATAACTTTAAGAATTTCCAAGTATTATTCCTCATATTCTATTGACATAACCATTCATCCTTTCCACACATTATTACTTCATCTTAACTCGCCATTATATTTTTGTAGTATTTCCTTAATTCCTTTTACTCATCACAATTTAGTATACATTTATTACTACCCAATACATTCCTTAAATACATTCTTAAATATGTCTCATACTCACTTAATCTGACTCTGTCATAAGCTATCGTGAATGGGCATCAACAACCATATGAACTTGAGCTTAAAACCTTTATTTTTTTCCTAATCTAATGTAACTTAGTATATACTCATTATGCTAATAATAACTATATAATCAACCGGCCCACATAATAGTTCAAAAGCCAATCACCTTAAATTATTAGTAATCAAAACTAATAAGATTAGTTATCCAACAAATAAGATTAATCATCCAAATTAATCTAATATAACATATTACGTTAGACGCCTGAAACTATACCCAAATGACAACTAATTAACCTAAACAAGACACCATTAAAGCCCTGCGCATGGTGGCCACGCGCCCATCAAAGTCATCTTCAATTTGGAACTGGGTCGACCCGATTCCTGCAACTCGGGTCACTGACCCACAATCCCAACCCAGCTATTTCTCGGTCATTTTACGTCCAAATCGGACATGCTAATAGTCCATTAGCAAGTACTCATCCTACGAAAGGTCTCTGTGATGTCCAAATGAGGAAATACTTACCTGATATCGTGGTCCAACTTCTGGAATATTCGTCTGTGGTTTCTCCACTATCATTTTTGGCATTTTTCGCATCTAAAGTCCCTCATCTTTGTCACAAGATGGTCGTGAGACTTCTAAGTAGATACTAAACTTCCTGTTTCTCATGTTTCTAGTCCTAAACTAGAAAATCAGAAGTAGACTTGTAACACCTGTGTCTTGGGAAGAACGGTGAACAATCCCACATCGCTCGGGTAGGGAAAGGTGAGATGCCTTAGATGTGTGGGCACATATCTACCTAGCGTGAGGCCTTTTGAGAGCTTATTGGCTTTGGATTACTTGGGAACTCCAAAGTTAAGCGAGTTTCGGCTGGTGCAATCCCAGGATGTGAGGACCCGTGCCTTGGGGGCATAGTTAGCAATCTCACATCGCCCGGTGGATCTGGAGGATGCACCTTATATGTGTAGGCGCGAATCTATCCAATAGAAGGACTTTTGGGAGCTCACTAGCTTTGGATTCCCAGAGAACTCCAAAGTTAAGCAAGTAGGGGCTGGTGCAATATCAAGATGGGTGACCCATAGAGAAGTTGCATGTGAGCTCCCAGGAACAAAACCGTGGGGGTTAGACTCAAAGTGGACAACATCCTGCTAGAGAAGGTAGTGTCGTGACAGCTTGGTATCAAAGCACTGAGTTTCTCTTGTGCTATCATGCACCCTTAGTGAACCATAGTTTTGCTTCGGATAGGATGCCTGTACGACAACAACCCCGTCATCAACCTGAGAGTGAGGATAAGGATAGGAAGGTTAAATGGGAAAGGACCTAGGATTGGTTATATTAGGCATTAGATTTCGTGTTTTTGCGGGTTGGACCCCGGAGAAGGATCGATTTTCATGTGGACCCAACGGCTTGGAGTCGTGGAGTTACTGGTTGATTGGATCCCATAATGGTGACTTTTTAGCGTTGTGATTAATGGTCGATTAGGATGGATGTGCTGCTAGGAGCAGCCGGGGTCGTTGATGACCCTTATTCGAGATGTGTACTTGTGGATCGGATCATGAGGTGGCCGATTGGTGAATTATACGCTTTGAACTGATTGTATGGATGTTAGGTTGCGCTCGTGAGGGCATGGTTCTATTAGTCTCAAGAAGATGGTTATGATAGCAGTGTGCTTCTTAGATTGGTCTACACAGAGTTAATGCCAGACATTGCTATCTACGGTTTTGGATGAAACTACCGAGAGATGGGTAACAGTCGAGGAACGTTTCTAACGTTGTTCTCACCCTAGTCTTATCGAAATATGTGGGAGGCGGAGTTCCTCCAGCATGAGTAGGAGACTTGAAGGCTGCTCGGTACGAGCAGAGATTTCCGGATTTGGCTCAAGGTGCACTGGGTGCGATAACGATTGAGGCAATAAGGCTTCGTCAGTTTGTTTCGGGTCCTAGGAGTAAGACTCGATTGATGGTGTGGAACCTCAGTTGGAGATGATTTTTACGGAATCCCAGTAGCGATCGGATGATTCTAGCTAATGTTGAGGGCTTCTAGATGATGTATTGGCTAGGGAGCTTGGAAGAGGGACGTTTCTAGCTCCGTTTCGTCGAGTGGCATAATTACGAGTCATAGCGGTCGATGAGTGAGACGGAGAGGATCCTGAGTGGCTCAGTTAATATTTCAATATCCTTCAAGTTCATTTAGCTTATTGGAGGCTCGGGGTATGCCTGGATTGGTGGCAGGTACCCTAGCTATCTTTAGACGAAATTCATGAGTGTTGATGGAGTTTGGACTCACACACTCTTTTTTTAAGATCAGCCTCCCATTGGGTTGGGACATGCGAGCTAGTACTCTGACTAATGGTGATGGAATCACCTACTGGATTTTTGTAGAAAGGTTTCGACAATAAGACGGATTGGAAGTTCTTAGGTATTTGTTATTGGGACGTGATCCCAAGGGATGGATTGGTGGATTACCCGTTACTCCTCTAATGAGTGTTTGAGGATCTAGTGGTATTTGGTAGTCCTGATTTGTCACGTTTCAGTTTTTGGTGGGACAAGAAGATGCTTTCGTAGGAAGTATCCCACATTGGAAACGTGGTTGGTGTTCCGAGTGAGTTAAGACTTGGAGGCCAGGAAGATACAACAGATATTATTGGTTGGTGATGGAGACTTCTCATTTTTGGATTCTTTAACATGGATTTCCGGGTATGATTGCGACTTTTCTCGATTTCGAAGGTCATTTATGGGCCAGATACCCTTGATGTGGGCCATGTTTGAATGAGTTGAGGAACATAGGGTACTTGGTGTGGCATGACGATGACATGACCAAAATGGATTTGTATTCACATCTGCTTCGGATGAACTTTGATGTCACCATCTTTGACCCTCTTCATATGGGACAATATCATGGGCTAAGTAGAGGAAATCCGTAATTTATATATTAAGTGGTGACAAGTTCTTTAGCTCACAATTTAATTTTATTCTACTATGTCTTGGAGTGCATGAGAAGTGTGAAGGAATTTGGGGAGTACCGAAGCCTAGTATTGAATACCCTCAGAGGAAGCAGCAAAATACCAAGTTGAGTGAGTATCAGTGTTGGTGGACCCTGTTGGTGTTATTGGTCAAGTTACATCTGCTGAGAAGGCTAGTGTGGATCCTCGAAAGATCGAGATAGTTTTGGATTAGCGTCAACCAACCCCGACAATTGAGATTGGAATTTCTCGGATTTGTTGAGTAGTATGGGAGTTTAGTAGACATATTCCCCATGATTGCAGCCCGTTGACTCGATTGACTTGGGAGGGAGTCAAATTTATTTGGTTTGAAAGGATTGTTGGGGGTAGATGACTGTGGAGAGTTGTTGGGCAGTTGTCAGGACTCGCCCCCAATCCCCCTGGATTAAGGGCTAAATCCTACTCCCGTCTAACTTATGCATGACACAAAGGCTAAACTGACGTCCAACCTCCATGTGACACGGAAGTCGGACAAGGGAAACTCGGTCCGATTGTCCAAAAGTTTCCGGCCTTCCCAGAGTGTACGGAAATCTACTGTGGATTGATAGGTCCTCAAATAAGCATTATTTTATATTATTTTATATTATTTTATACCATTTATACTTGACTTTTAATATTAAAATATTAAATAAATAGATAAAATAATTTATTCTGGTTATTTTTGTTTAAATAAATAAAGTTTGTAATTTAGAGTATTTTGACGAAAGAATTGTCTCGATCGGAATTATAACAAAAATATTATGGACGAATTTCGGTGAAATATTACTAAGTTAATTAATTAATTGATTTTGCAGCCCAAAACAAATCCTGAGCCAAAACCATTTTTCCATTCAAGTGCTGCAGCCCAACAGAAAAAAAAGAAAAAAGAAATCCAGCCCAGTGCACAAGCCCGCAGCCCAGGCCCGCGTCTCGCAAGCCCAGGCCCGCGTCTCCGGCCCAAATTCAGCAACCCAGCTCCTCCAGCAGCCCTGCTCCTGCGCCTACAGCCCCATCCCGAAGTGCTTTATCCATCGTCGGCGCGCGCTCACCGACAGCCAATTCCCCTCCTCGGCGCGCGCCTGCTGAACCTCATAGCTGCACTTCAGCACCACCCAGCCAGCCTTTTTTTCTTCCTTATCAGCAGCAGCCTGCCGAACAGTCTTCCTCCTTTTCCAGCAATGGTTTCCAACCATTCCTTCCACTTTCCAACCCAATTTTTTAACTTTACAACTAAAACCACCACCCAATCTCATCATTTCACTTTTGAATATTTTTATTATAATTTTTGTTTAGTTTTTATTTATTTTCTAGGGTTTAATTTGAGTTTTTCCCCTATAAATAGGAGTTGATTTCACTTGTTGAAATCACTTCCAAGAAGCACAAAATTGAGCCTCTCTTAGGAGAAATTTTGGCAAATAGTTCCAATACAAATTTTGAGAGTTCAAGTCCGAATTTCCTTGTTTAATCTTCTTCCATCTTCAAAGGGTTCCAGCCGCTGTTCGGTGTTCCTTGTGAAAAACAATCCATTGTTCTCACCCAATCTGAAAAGTGTAACATTTGCTCTCCATTCTCTTAAACTCTTTTATTTGTTATTGGTTCTAATTATAATGCAATATGTGTATTGGTTTCTCCTTCCTATCTTTTGTGAAAATTGAGTATAATCTCCATGTGTTTTACTTTCTAAAAATCATTTACTTCTTACATTCTAGAACTTAAACTTCATTTCGAAACTAAATGTTGATCCGCTGTGCGGGGCATTTAGAGTAGATTTGGAGAGATTTAATGTTTGACCGTTGTTCGGCGCATTAAATCAAAAACATAAGGTAATCATATTATAAGTAAAAATCTGTTGTTCGGTGCATTTATAATATAAAAAATGTATGAAGAAATATGAGTTTGTGAAGGTATAATTTCGTGATTAATTCAAATTTATGCAATTGTAGTATGTTGGTGAAGTTGGTGTTTACGAGAAGTCTACTTTGTGCATAAGTTAGAGTAGAAATAGAATGAGTTCATCTATGCTTTTACTTATTCACATAATTACAAACCTCTTCAAAACCCCCCATGTTTATGTAACGCCCCAGGTACTTTCCAAAGATGCATGCTTTCTATTTTCTCTGAATACGTCGAAAAAATAATTGAAGTATTTATGGATGATTTCAGTGTCTTTGAGGATAGTTTTGATTCATGCTTAGAACACTTAGCACTTATCTTACAAAGATGTGTCGAAACTAATCTGGTACTTAACTGGGAGAAATGCCATTTCATGGTTAGACAAGGGATAGTCTTGGGCCATATTGTCTCTGAAAGAGGAATTGAAGTCGATAAATCTAAAGTTGATACTGTGCGACACTTACCCTCTCCCACTTCAATGAGAGGAATCCGTTCATTTCTTAGTCACGCAGGATTTTATAGAAGATTTATCCAAGACTTCTCCCACATTGCAAGGCCCTTGTTCCGACTGCTTCAGAAGGAGACACCCTTCGTCTTTGATGCAGACTGTCAGGAAGCTTTTGAGACGCTTAAAAATCTCTTAACCACTGCCCCCATTCTTTGTGCCCCTGATTGGTCCTTACCCTTTGAAATAATGTGCGATGCCTCTGATTTTGCAGTTGGAGCCGTACTCGGACAAATGCGGGATAAGAAGCCCTACGCCATCTACTATGCATCCAGAACCTTGAATGATGCCCATATGAACTACACCACTACCGAAAAGGAGTTGCTTGCTGTTGTATTTGCTTTAGATAAATTTCACTCTTATATACTTCGAACTAAAGTCATTATTTACACTGATCATGCAGCACTGAAGTATCTCCTAGCCAAAAAAGAAACAAAACCAAGACTGATCCGATGGATTCATCTTCTTCAAGAGTTTGACATCGAGATTAAAGATAAGAAAGGCGTAGAGAACGTGGAGGCAGACCATTTGAGTCGCATTGCACATGAACGAGATCCTGTGGCGATTCAAGAGATGTTTCCAGACGAACAACTCTTCAGAATCGAGGGAGGTACTCCTTGGTATGCTGATATTGTCAATTATTTAGTCACCAAGCAGTTGCCCACCACCATCTCCCGTGCACAAAAAGATAAACTTAAGAAGCATGCTAGGCACTATATTTGGGATGAACCTTATTTGTGGAAACACTGTGCAGATTTATTGATTAGGAGATGTGTCCCTGATATTGAACATAGGTCAGTCCTAGAGTTCTGCCATAGCCATGCTTGTGGAGGCCACTTTGGATCTAGAAAAACTGCACTCAAAATCTTAGAATCTGGACTATATTGGCCCACACTTTTTAGAGATGCACATTCATTCTGTTTAGCCTGTGATAAATATCAGAGATCAGGAAACTTAGGACGAAGGGATGAAATGCCACAACATTATGTTCTTACTGTTGAAATATTTGATGTTTGTGGTATCCATTTTATGGGTCCGTTTCCTCAATCTAATGGCTATCTCTATATCTTACTTGCAGTTGATTATGTATCGAAATGGGTGGAAGCTAAGGCCACCAGGACTAATGACTCTAAAACTGTTGCAGATTTCCTCAGAACTAACATTCTTTCTAGGTTTGGGATCCCGCGGGTCCTAATAAGTGATGGAGGAAGTCATTTCTGCAACAAGACCATTGAAGCTTTAATGAAACGGTATGGTGTAACTCACCGAGTCTCTACACCTTACCATCCTCAAACGAGTGGAATGACAGAAGTCAGTAATAGAGAGATCAAGAAGATATTAGAGCGAACCGTGGGTCCTAATTGTAAGGATTGGAGCCAATGGTTGGATGATGCACTTTGGGCATACAGGACGTCATACAAAACACCTATAGGAATGTCACCTTATAGGTTGGTGTACGGTAAAGCAGGTCACCTTCCGGTGGAACTAGAGCATAAAGCATGGTGGGCCGTCAAGACTTTCAACATCAAGCTAGATGACGTTGGTCTGCATCGAAAACTCCAGCTGAGTGAGCTTGAGGAAATTAGAAATGATGCATTTGAAAGCACTCTGATCTACAAGCAAAAGGCAAAGGAATTTCATGACAAACAAATCAAGAGTAAAGCATTTGACATTGGCCAGAAAGTTTTGTTGTTCAATTCCCAACTTAGACTCTTTCCTGGTAAGTTATGTTCTAGATGGGTAGGACCTTTTGTTATCACTAATATATTTGCCCATGGAGCCATACAGATAAAACACGTTGGAACTGAAAAAGAGTTCAAGTTCAATGGCCATAGATTGAAGCCTTATATCGAGGCAATTGGAGAGCACAATGTGGAGTCAGAAAGAGTGCTACGACATCCCATCGGATGAACAAAATCTAGTCTAGGCTGGATGGACGTTAAACTTCAAGCGCTTGTTGGGAGGCAACCCAATGTGTTCTCGAGTGTGAAGGAGTCATCAACACAGATTTGCTTTCTCTCAAAATTTGTATTGGAACTATTTGCCAAAATTTTTCCTAAGAGAGGCTCAATTTTGTGCATCTTGGAAGTGATTTCAACAAGTGAAATCAACTCATATTTATAGGGGAAAAACTCAAATTAAACCCTAGAAAATAAATAAAAACTAAACAAAAGTTATAATAAAAATATTCAAAAGTGAAATGATGAGATTGGGTGGTGGTTTTAGTTGTAAAGTTAAAAAATTGGGTTGGAAAGTGGAAGGAATGGCTGGCAACCTTTGCTGGAAAAGGAGGAAGACTGTTCGGCGGGCTGCTGCTGATAAGGAAGAAAAAAGGCCGGCTGGGCGGTGCTGAAGTGCAGCTATGAGGTTCAGCAGGCGCGCGCAAAGGAGGGGAATTGGCTGTCGGTGAGCGCGCGCCGACAATGGATAATGCACTTCGGGATGGGGTTGCAGGCGCAGGAGTAGGGCTGCTGGAGGAGCTGGGCTGCTGGCAAATAGTTCCAATACAAATTTTGAAAGAAAGCAAATCTGTGTTGATGACTCCTTCACACTCGAGAACACATTGGGTTGCCTCCCAACAAGCGCTTGAAGTTTAACGTCCATCCAGCCTAGACCAGATTCTGTTCGTCCGATGGGACGTCGTAGCACTCTTTCTGACTCCACATCGTGCTCTCCAATTGTCTCGATATAAGGCTTCAATCTATGGCCATTGAACTTGAACTCTTTTTCAGTTCCAACGTGTTTTATCTGTATGGCTCCATGGGCAAATATATTAGTGATAACAAAAGGTCCTACCCATCTAGAACATAACTTACCAGGAAAGAGTCTAAGTCAGGAATTGAACAACAAAACTTTCTGGCCAATGTCAAATGCTTTACTCTTGATTTGTTTGTCATGAAATTCCTTTGCCTTTTGCTTGTAGATCATAGTGCTTTCAAATGCATCATTTCTAATTTCCTCAAGCTCACTCAGCTGGAGCTTTCGATGCAGACCGGCGTCATCTAGCTTGATGTTGAAAGTCTTGACGGCCCACCATGCTTTATGCTCTAGTTCCACCGGAAGGTGACATGCTTTACCGTACACCAACCTATAAGGTGACATTCCTATAGGTGTTTTGTATGACGTCATGTATGCCCAAAGTGCATCATCCAACCATTGGCTCCAATCCTTACGATTAGGACCCACGGTTCGCTCTAATATCTTCTTGATCTCTCTATTACTGACTTCCGTCATTCCACTCGTTTGAGGATGGTAAGGTGTAGAGACTCGGTGAGTGACACCATACCGTTTCATTAAAGCTTCAATGGTCTTGTTGCAGAAATGACTTCCTCCATCACTTATTAGGACCCGCGGGATCCCAAACCTGGAAAGAATGTTAGTTCTGAGGAAATCTGCAACAGTTTTAGAGTCATTAGTCCTGGTGGCCTTAGCTTCCACCCATTTCGATACATAATCAACTGCAAGTAAGATATATAGATAGCCATTAGACTGAGGAAACGGACCCATAAAATGGATACCCCAAACATCAAATATTTCAACAGTAAGAACATAATGTTGTGGCATTTCATCCCTTCGTCCTAAGTTTCCTGATCTCTGACATTTATCACAGGCTAAACAGAATGAATGTGCATCTCTAAAAAGTGTGGGCCAATATAGTCCAGATTCTAAGATTTTGAATACAGTTTTTCTAGATCCAAAGTGGCCTCCACAAGCATGGCTATGGCAGAACTCTAGGAATGACCTATGTTCAATATCAGGGACACATCTCCTAATCAATAAATCTGCACAGTGTTTCCACAAATAAGGTTCATCCCAAATATAGTGCCTAGCATGCTTCTTAAGTTTATCTTTTTGTGCACGGGAGATGGTGGTGGGCAACTGCTTGGTGACTAAATAATTGACAATATTAGCATACCAAGGAGTACCTCCCCCGATTCTGAAGAGTTGTTCGTCTGGAAACATCTCTTGAATCGCCACAGGATCTCATTCATGTGCAATGCGACTCAAATGATCTGCCACCACGTTCTCTACGCCTTTCTTATCTTTAATCTCGATGTCAAACTCTTGAAGAAGAAGAATCCATCGGATCATTCTTGGTTTCGCTTCTTTTTTGGCTAGGAGATACTTCAGTGGTGCATGATCAGTGTAAATAATGACTTTCGTTCGAAGTAGATAAGTGTGAAATTTATCTAAAGCAAATACAATAGCAGGCAACTCCTTTTCGGTAGTGGTGTAGTTCATCTGGGCATCATTCAAGGTTCTGGATGCATAGTAGATGGCGTAGGGCTTCTTATCCCGCCTTTGTCCGAGTACGGCTCCAATTACAAAATCAGAGGCATCGTACATTAGTTCAAAGGGTAAGGACCAATCAGGGGCACAAAGAATGGGGGCAGTGGTTAAGAGATTTTTAAGCGTCTCAAAAGCTTCCTGACAGTCTGCATCAAAGACGAAGGGTGTCTCCCTCTGAAGCAGTCGGCACAAGGGCCTTACAATGTGGGAGAAGTCTTGGATAAATCTTCTGTAAAATCCTGCGTGACCAAGAAATGAACGGATTCCTCTCACCGAAGTGGGAGAGGGTATGTGTCGCACAGTATCAACTTTAGATTTATCGACTTCAATTCCTCTTTCAGAGACAATATGGCCCAAGACTATCCCTTGTCTAACCATGAAATGGCATTTCTCCCAGTTAATTACCAGATTAGTTTCGACACATCTTTGTAAGATAAGTGCTAAGTGTTCTAAGCATGAATCAAAACTATCCCCAAAGACACTGAAATCGTCCATAAATACTTCAATTATTTTTTCGACGTATTCAGAGAAAATAGAAAGCATGCATCTTTGGAAAGTACCTGGGGCGTTACATAAACCGAAAGGCATTCTTCGGTAGGCAAAAGTGCCAAAAGGACAAGTGAAAGTCGTTTTGTCTTGGTCATTTTGAGCGATACAGATTTGATTGTACCCGGAATAACCATCAAGAAAGCAATAATATGAGTGACCTGCTAACCTTTCAAGCATTTGATCAATGAAGGGCAAAGGAAAGTGATCCTTCCTAGTTGCTTTGTTCAGGCGTCGATAGTCGATGCAGACTCTGTATCCGGTCACTGTTCGTTGGGGCACTAGCTCTCCTTCACTGTTCGCAACAACTGTGACTCCACTTTTCTTTGGGACTACTTGGACTGGTGAGACCCATTTGCTGTCTGAAATTGGGTAGATGACACCACAGTCCAAGAGTTTGATGACCTCTTGTTTCACGACTTCCATCATTGGAGGATGGAGGAGACGTTGGGCTTCGCGAGAGGGCTTTGCATCATCTTCTAGTAAGATTCGATGAACACAGGTTGTAGGGCTGATTCCCTTGATATCTGACAGAGTCCATCCAATGGCTGTCTTGTACTTCGTCAAGACCTGTACTAATCTGTCTTCTTGTGACTCGGTTAGTGCAGAAGACACTATGACGGGCAGAGTGTCGTCCGAGCCAAGATAGGCATACTTCAGGTGGTCAGGCAAAACATTGAGCTCGAGAACGGGGGCCTGAATCACTGAAGGAGGAGTGGTATTAGTACTAATTGGAAGTGACGAGGATACCTGATGATGTACCATTCTGGGGGCCTCATTTAGGGTCATGACTTCATCCCAAATTCGAGGTTCTAGTTCGTAATCCGTATCCTCAACCAAGGCGTCCCCTGATTGCGTTAGGCCAACTCCTTCCTGGATTATCATGTTGAGTGTGTCTTCTCGAATTGAATCAAGATGTTTCTCTACGAGAGAAGTGCACACGTCAATAGAAAAAGTAGTATGAGTTGTGGAACTAGGGTACCTCATGGCATCAAAAATGTTGAAGCCAATCTCCTCTCCGTCTACTTCCATAGTTAATGTTCCATTGAACACATCAATCTATGTCTTGGCAGTTCTCATGAATGGTCTTCCCAACAGCATTAGTGGAGCTTGATTCATAGGGGAATCCTCCATGTCTAGGACATAAAAGTCAGCGGGGAAGATTAGCTGGTTAACCTGCACAAGAACATCTTCGACGTATCCCTTAGGATACACATTAGAGCGATCAACTAACTGAATGATAACATCGTCATGCTGTAATTTACCTAGACCTAGGGCAACATATAGTGAATATGTCATAACATTAATGGATGCTTCTAAGTCTAGCATGACTTTATCAAATGACTTGTTACCAATCACGCAGGGAACAGAAAAACTCCCTGGATCCTTCAGCTTTGGGGCTAGCCGACGCTGTATTACAGCAGAAACTGTTTCACTCACCATCACAACCTCCTTTTCCCTCGTCTGGCGCCTTGGAGTGCATAATTCTTTCAGAAATTTTGCGTATTTCGGCACTTGTTTGATGCACTCGATCAAGGGCATGTTGATTTGCACCCTTTTGAAGATCTCCAAGATTTCCTCATCGGATTCATTCTTTTTTAGATTTGGCAAGCCTACTTGGAAACGGTGCATGCACAAACGGGGAATTAGTAACAACCGAACTTGAAGGGATTGGGTTATTACCTTGTGTGTGGGTAGGTTGAATTGGCGCTTGTGTCGTGGTGGTCTTAGTTGCCACCGTGTGCTTTTCAGCCTCAGAAACGGCTGGATCGGGCTCTATTTCTCTGAGCACTTTACCACTTCGAGTGGTGATTGCATTGGCTTCAGGTCTTGCATTCTAGTTGGGTGTAGGTTGAGGTGGAAGCACCCCGCTAGCTTGGATCTTACCGAGTCCACGACCTTGCCAATTTGGTCCTTGAGATCAGAGATGTCTTTTTGTTGATTTTGCTGACCTGTGACAAGAGCCTGAGTTGACGCCATTAATGTTTGCTGCCCTTGGGAAAGAGCAGCCAGCATTTTATCATAATCAGGATTAGAAGATGAAGAATTATGATTATTTGCATGATTATGAGAAAAGTTAGAAAATGGGACCGGGGGCCTTGGTTGCCATGTGGGCCTTGGGAACTGGTCTTGGACATGGTTTGGCCCAGTCGACATGTGCTGAGGGTTTAGGACATTGTTCGGATCTCTCCAACTGTAACCTTGGGTCCTTGGCCCTCCTTGAAAGCCTCCAATGGCGTGTGCCATTTCAGTTCCGGAGTCTTCCTCCCTTGTAGTGTAGGGACATTGTTCCTCAAGATGGCCTTGAGAGCATATGGAACAAACTGGAGCTACCTGTTTCTTTAGTTCAAGCATATTTGAAAGCATAGAGGTGATCTTATCTAACTTTGAATCATTTATAGCATGGGAACTTACCTCATGTACCTTTCTAGAAATAGGATCAGCACCTTCGTATTGTGCATCATTGAGTGCACGGCTTTCAAGTAGTGCACGACTATCTACTAGGCTCCGAGCTAAGAAACTTCCATTAGCTGCAGCATCGAGCAGTCCTCTATCCCAACCTTTGAGTCCTTCGTAAAAGTAGGTTAAAAGATAGCCTTCTGTGATCCCATGAGTAGGGCATAAAGCACAAAGTTCCTTAAACCTCTCGTAGTACTGGCTGAAATTCTCATCATGTTCTTTCTGCTTGATTCCAGTGATCTCTTTTCTTAAGACCGTAATCTTTGAGGCAGGGAAGTACTTGGTAAGAAACTCTTGAAGCAACTTCTCCCAAGAGTCAATATGATTGGGTGGGAGACCCAAAAGCCATACCCGTGCTCTTTCTTCCAAGGACAACGGGAAAGCTTTCAGCTTCATGATTTCCAAGTCCGCATCATCCAGACACATACTACTAATGATGAATTGGAACTCTGTTAAGTGTTTGTGTGGATCTTCATTTCTGATTCCACGGAACTTGGGTAGTTGATGAAGGACTCCACTCTTAAGCTCAATATCTTTCTTGTTGGTTCGAGGCTGGGATACTGGATGCAGAAGTCTGTAGTGCCATTTGTGTTTGCACATGTCTGCTCCCGGATACTCAGGTTTCGTGCCATGGTTATCGGTGTTCTGAAAATCTGTTCTTCTTCTGAATTACTCTTCTCGCTTTTGGACTCACAGAATATTGGGGATGGAGGTTCGGACGAACCGGTTTGCTTAAGTGCGTCTCTGAATGTCGCGTTGCTTGGTGAGATGTCAAGTTGTCTTCTCAGCCGATCAAGCTTAGATTGATGAGCACGCATTCATAAGTTCGTACCTCTATTAAAACAAAACTGTAAGTTAGAAGGAAAGTATACACAAGAAGAGATAATAAGAGTAAGATAGTAGAGATTTGCATAAAGTATCACATAAATGGAAACCAGAATGAACAAAAAGTTACGTTAATGGAAAGAAAATGCACCAAGTTCCAAATTCAAACTAATAATGCAATAAGTAGAGTTTTAGAGTGTCATGAATAACTTTCCCCTTCCGCTTCTCATAGTACTTTCCTGGGCGTACGGCATGCGCGTACTGATAACCACCATTCCACCATTCAACATTAATCATGGCCAGTTGAGATAGATGTAACGCGAGAAGCAAGGATAATTTTAAGAGCACCCCGAGGCTAGCTTGGCATATACTCCATTGGTGTTCCCTTTCTTAATCCAAAACTTGTCACCAGTCATAACTCTCCTAGACACCATAATCAATCCAAATGACGATTTAGAGAATCACCAAACCCTAGTGTTTACAAACTCCGCCTCAACTGTAACACCCCGGAAATTCGAGGATTCTCATTTTGTAATTTAATGTGTGATTTGACGATTTTACCCTTGTGATTGGTATGGTCAAGGTTGACTTTTTGATTTATGAACTGAATGGACTTTGACCTATGACCGTGACGTAGTTCGGGACGTCGCGAGTTCATAGACAGGTGGCACGTCCGATTCGGACGATCAGGGTGAAAGTTATGGCTATCGGAAGTTCAGGGGCATTACCGTAATTTGGACTCTCGGGGGAAAATGTTGACTTTTCTTTTGACAACTAATTTTCAGTTGACTCAAGGACCGTTGGGTAGGCCTCGACGTCCTGAGTCCGTAGACAGGCGGCACGCCGAAATCGGACTTCGTACGAGGAAGTTATGGTCAGAAACGTGAATTCGGGAAGTTCGTGTCTCGGTTTTCGTGTCGAATATTATATTCAGAAATTCTGATTGAAGGACACCTGGGGAGTGACAAGTGTCACTCACCCATTGGCTAGATTGGATCAGATCCACTATTGAATTAATTAACATTTGAATCAGCTTTAAATTTCAGCCTTTGGATTGAAAACCCCAGATTTGATCTCAGCCCTTGATCTGATCTGGAGATCAAATCTGAGCCGTCCATTTCCTTCCCTCCATTTCTTTATAATTCATACCCGCAGAGCACATTCAGCCATTTCGATCCAACATTCCAGCAAACCATCCACTCTCTGTGTCTGTGTATTGGGGACTTGCCGGCGAGGCTGAACGGCGGCAGTGAGCACGGCGGAGAACGGCGGCGTGGGAGGAAGCAGGGGAACCCGAAACGGTTTCGAAACCAGATTTTTGGTAAATCCATTTCCCACGTTTGATTGGTACATTATGAATCCTAACCAACTCTAGGAACCTCCAGGAACTTACTGGAATCGATCTCGTGGCCGGTGGAGCTCAGGGCGGTGGCTGAACGGCGACGGGAGGCCAGAGCTGTTCTTCGAGGTAGGCCCTCGATTCAATCCGTTTTTCTCAAATTTAATTACGTGGAACTAATCTAGGATTTAAGGCGAGTAAATACGAATTGAAAGGAACCAAAATGACCCAGAAATGAAGGAATGGCAACCGGGTCTCGATCGCGGGTCTGATCGACCCGAGTTGCAGGAAAACGGGTCAACCCGTCTGATGACAGTGGTGCTGACGTGGCACCCTGTCAGTCTGTCAGATGACGTGGACCAACCGTGAGCCGACACGTGTCACATGTCAGTGCACAGTCAGCACTGACATGTCAGTGACGTGGACCAGTCAGGGACTGCCACGTGTCACTGACATGTCAGTGACGTGGACCAGTGCCGTGCTGACACGTGGCACATGTCAGATCTGACACGTGGTCTGACAGATCAGTGAGGTGGACCAATCAGATGTTGACACGTGGCACCTGTCAGAGTCTGACATGTCAGACCTGACAGCTGTCAGATGACGTCAGCATGACGTCATGCTGACGTCAGCAGGAACTGTTCCTGCGTTGACCGCCGCGTTGACCGGCGCGTGGGGGCGCGTGTGAACAGTGTTTCTGGTGGGACCACCACCATTCTTTAGGTTTCGACGATCCGGATCCAATGGCGGTGGTTTCGGGTCGATCGGAGATCATTAAGTTGGTCAAAATAAGGTTTATTGCCTTGGGAAGCGCGTTCGGGCGGCTTTCCTGGGTCGGTTTCGACCTAGGCTTTCATGGTTGAATGTTGGGGGTTTAATTTGACCTTTACGAATACTTGGACTTGACAGGGATTGTACATTTGTACCAGGACGAGGGTATACGTTCGGTTTCTAGCAGGATTGTACTGTGAGTGGGCCATTTTCTTAAACCCTTGTGTGCATAAATGTTTTCTGGTTTTATTATACTTATTCACATGCTAAAACAATGATGGTTTTGATGATATGGAAAATATGGTTATGGCACGTTTCACGGTATTTGGGCTTGAGACCCGTCCGATGAAACTGAATGATTGGTTCGGATTCTATCTATGTATATATATGTTTGCATGTGGATATCAATAAAATGTATTTGTTACTGCACTGTATAGATCCTTCCATATTATATTGTCTCCTCCGGATGAGGTACCCCGGAGAGGTCACGGACGTCTAGTACGTCCAGCGTCTATGACGCTAAACATCGGGGATGCTGTACCCGAACGGGGTTCGGGGATTGAACTCGGAAATTGAGACCCGAGTGGCACGCGTAGCCTTGTGATTGTGACCTTATTGGACGTCAGGGACGTCAGACATCAGGGATGTCGGGATTGGAGTGTATAGTGCAGCAACTAAAATTATGATTATGGTTTTGCTATATGCCTTATGGTTCATATTATATGGTTTATGATTTTGGAATTATGGTGCACGCATGTTTGGAAAACGGAGGGGTAAATTATATGTTTTACTTATCAAACGATTTCATAAACTTGTGTTTCGGTCCACTCACCCTTACTGTTTTGATAACCCCTCCAGGTCGGGAAACTGAGGTAGAGGAGGAACCAGAGGCTGAGGCATAGATCTACTTCTGCGTACCTGAACCCCTGCTGGGCGGTGTACCCGCAGGATTACTTTAGAGTCGTGCTCGCAAACTTGTAATTTTGGATTATATCCCTTGTCTGACATTCGTTTAATTCGGATTTTATGTATGACTTTAATTTGGTTATTTATGCTTTTAAATGTTTGAGGTTAAAATTGGTATGAATTATTGGGTGTCAGACGGGAGCAGGGCACGTCCCCTTGTGGTCCCTGTGGGATCGGGGCGGGTCCTGTCATCAACCTCATGTCCATAGATTCGAGTCTATGATGTGTGGTGATGAAATCCACACATCATGAAGGGTTAAGGAGAAAGTAAATAAGAGGGGCACTACCTGTTCCCGAAAGTAAGATTTTGAAGAAAAATGGGCTAAGAGATTCATGCAACTCTAAAACAGTTAATAGGAAACAATATTTACACTTTAGGAAATTCAAAGATGAATAAAGTCTCTCTTTTTAAATTTTTTTTTTTAAAAAAAATTAATTATTTTTTTTATTTATTCCGAATTTTCTTTTTTTTCATTTAAAATTTAAATTTAAACTTTATCAAGACATAACCAAATAAATAATTACATAAGCATAAAATAAGTGTAATCAAAAAGTTAGTGGAATAAAAAGTTAATGGAATAAAGTTAGTGGAATAAAAAGTTAATGGAATAAAAGTTTATGGAATAGAGTTAAAGTTAATAGAATAAAGTTAAAGTTAATGGATTAAAGTGTAAAGAAAAAAAAGTAAGGAAAAGTGAATGTGTACAATATGCATTTATGACAAGTACAAATAAAATTAAATTATGAACAAGTATGATAGAATTTTAAATTTACATAAACAATTTGAATATGAACAAATATATAAAAAAAAAATTATGAACATTTATGAACAAGTATAAATTGGAAACTATGAATAAGTAAAGTACGAACATTATAAACAAAAATAATAAGAACAAAAATAAAATGGATAAATAAAATATAAACAAGTAAGTAAAGGTTATAAACAAATATAATATTAACAAAAGTAAAATTTATAATAGGTCCTCAAATAAGCATTATTTTATATTATTTTATACCCTTTATACTTGACTTTTAATATTAAAATATTAAATAAATAGATAAAAATATTTTATCCTGGTTATTTTTGTTTAAATAAATAAAGTTTGTAATTTGGAGTATTTTGACGAAAGAATCGTCTCGATCGGAATTATAACAAAATTATTATGGACGAATTTCGGTGAAATATTACTAAGTTAATTAATTAATTGATTTTGCAGCCCAAAACAAATCCTGAGCCCAAACCATTTTTCCATTCAAGTGCTGCAGCCCAACAGAAAAAAAAAAAGAAAAAAGAAATCCAGCCCAGTGCACAAGCCCGCAGCCCAGGCCCGCGTCTCCGGCTCAAATTCAGCAACCCAGCTCCTCCAGCAGCCCTGCTTCTGCACCTTCAGCCCCAACCCGAAGTGCTTTATCCATCGTCGGCGCGCGTTCACCGACAGCCAATTCCCCTCCTCGGCGCGCGCCTGCTGAACCTCATAGCTACACTTCAGCACCGCCCAGCCGACCTTTTTTCCTCCTTATCAGCAGCAGCCCGCCGAACAATCTTCCTGCTTTTCCAGCAAAGGTTGCCAGCCATTCCTTCCACTTTCCAACCCAATTTTTTAACTTTACAACTAAAACCACCACCCAATCTCATCATTTCCCTTTTGAATATTTTTATTATAATTTTTGTTTAGTTTTTATTTATTTTCTAGGGTTTAATTTGAGTTTTTCCCCTATAAATAGGAGTTGATTTCACTTGTTGAAATCACTTCCAAGATGCACAAAATTGAGCCTCTCTTAGGAGAAATTTTGGCAAATAGTTCCAATACAAATTTTGAGAGTTCAAGTCCGGAAAAAAAAAATGATGAGTATGGGTGGTTTACGCATTAAATTAAACATGTAATTCGAGTGTTATGCAATTTAAACCCTTTTTGTGTAGATGTAGTATTGATAAATAGGGATCGTTCTTAACTAGGGAAATTAGGGACATTAATAATGTGTTAGTGAGAGATGAATAAAAGAATAATGAATTAAATAATTAAATAATCAAAGAAAAATAATCAAAGAATTAATAAATTAAAAAATAGATGAATAAGAGAATAAAGAAATAATAAATTAATGAATTTACAAAGAATTAATAAATTAACGAAATAAAGAATGAAATAATAAAAGAATAAAGGAATTAATTAATCAAAGAATAAAAGAATTAATTAATCAAAGAATCAATAAATTAAAGAATAATGGAATGAAAGAATAAAAGTATCAAAAAATAAAAGAATAAAAGAATAAAGAATAAACAAGGGGGGTTTTGTAGAGGTTTGTAATTATGTGAATAAGTAAAAGCATAGATGAACTCATTCTATTTCTACTCTAACTTATGCACAAAGTAGACTTCTCGTAAACACCAACTTCACCGACATACTACAATTGCATAAATTTGAATTAATCACGAAATTATACCTTCACAAACTCATATTTCTTCATACATTTTTCATATTATAAATGCACCGAACAGCGGATTTTTACTTATAATATGATTACCTTAAGTTTGTGATTTAATGCGCCGAACAGCGGTCAAACATTAAATCTCTCCAAATCTACTCTAAATGCCCCGAACAGCGGATCAACATTTAGTTTCGAAATGAAGTTTAAGTTCTAGAATGTAAGAAGTAAATTATTTTTAGAAAGTAAAACACATGTAGATTATACTCAATTTTCACAAAAGATAGGAAGGAGAAACCAATACACATATTGCATTATAATTAGAACCAATAACAAATAAAAGAGTTTAAGAGAATGGAGAGCAAATGTTATACTTTTCAGATTGGGTGAGAACAATGGATTGTTTTTCACAAGGAACACTGAACAGCGGCTGGAACCCTATGAAGATGGAAGAAGATTAAACAAGGAAATTCGGACTTGAACTCTCAAAATTTGTATTGGAACTATTTGCCAAAATTTCTCCTAAGAGAGGCTCAATTTTGTGCTTCTTGGAAGTGATTTCAACAAGTGAAATCAACTCATATTTATAGGGGAAAAACTCAAATTAAACCCTAGAAAATAAATAAAAACTAAACAAAAATTATAATAAAAATATTCAAAAGTGAAATGATGAGATTGGGTGGTGGTTTTAGTTGTAAAGTTAAAAAATTGGGTTGGAAAGTGGAAGGAATGGCTGGCAACCTTTGATGGAAAAGGAGGAAGACTGTTCGGCGGGCTGCTGCTGATAAGGAAGAAAAAAGGCCGGCTGGGCGGTGCTGAAGTGCAGCTATGAGGTTCAGCAGGCGCGCGCCGAGGAGGGGAATTGGCTGTCGGTGAGCGCTCGCCGACGATGGATAAAGCACTTCGGGATGGGGCTGAAGGCGCAAGAGCAGGGCTGCTGGAGGAGCTGGGTTGTTGAATTGGGGCCGGAGACGCGGGCCTGGGCTTGCGAGACGCGGGCCTGGGCTGCGCGCTTGTGCACTAGGCTGGATTTCTTTTTTCTTTTTTTTTCTATTGGGCTGCAACACTTGAATGGAAAAATGGTTTAGGCTCAGGATTTGTTTTGGGCTGCAAAATCAATTAATTAATTAACTTAGTAATATTTCACCGAAATTCGTCCATAATATTTTTGTTATAATTTCGATCGAGACGATTCTTTCGTCAAAATACTCCAAATTACAAACTTTATTTATTTAAACAAAAATAACCAGAATAAATTATTTTATCTATTTATTTAATATTTTAATATTAAAAGTCAAGTATAAAAGGTATAAAATAATATAAAATAATGCTTATTTGAGGACCTATCATGGATCTCGTGTGTGATGTCTCCATCTCTCTCGACCAACAGCCTGCACCGCTACAACCTGGAAGGTATCGAAAACATGAAAAGACTGTGAGTCGACAAAAATAAATAATAAGTTTAGAAAACCGTTCAGAAGAAATTACATTTTTACACTCCACGCAAAAACCAATGCATGCTTATCAATTCATGTTATGAAACCATTTCATATCAATTTCATATAGAAAACCATCAATGAAAACCATTATTGAAAACCCGAATCAAATCCGTTATTCAAATCCAGGGCCTCAGCCCAAAATCACAAATCAATCTCAAAGTACGGGAACTCAGCCCCAAAAATCATCAAATCCAAATCATCCGGGCTACAGCCCAAAACATCTGAAAACTAGTGAAAAACATCAATCATGCGAGTTTTCTGGATCTCAAGTGCGCCCAAGTCTTTAAACTCAAAACCATGTGCAATAATCAGGCCTTCCCGGGATATCAACGAGTCTTTAAACTCAAAACACAATCACAGGCATCGGGGGGTATCATAACCGAGTCTTTAAACTCAAAACATATCAATCCAAGGCTCTCCCCCCGTCAATCAACCGAGTCTTTAAATTCAAAACCAGATCCAGTGGTTTTTTTTCTTTTTCTTTTTCTGGGTTTTTAAACCCAAAACCATTTTTCAATCAATAGTGAAAACCATAGAAAATCCTTATCCGAATTCGCAAAAATGATTCTGTAAGCTAGCATCCGGAACCATCATCCCGAACCCAAATCCAGATTTCCTTTCCAAGTCTCAAAACCAAATCCGAAATCTCATTTCCAAAATCCAATTTCAAAACCGAAATCTCGTATATCAAAATCTCATGAACGGGGCTCCAAGCCCGAAATCACTTTTCCAAAATCCATTTCAAATCTTTGAAATTCAATCATATTTCAACTCCCAAAATCCAATCATCAAAACCATGGTCAAATCACAACGTAATCGAAATCTCGTAAAACGTGCAAATACGTACTTATCTCGAAATCTGTGCAAAACCGTAAATCATCAAGATCATAAATCAAATCATAAAATCGCGTATAGAAAACATATAAAAACATATATGCATGCATCATAAGTTAGAAAGTAAAGTCCACTCACAGACCATTAGGCCGTCGCCTCGATACGCGCGCACTTAAGCCGTTCCCGGCCAATCCATTATCACCCGCTTTCCTGAACCTGTCCAAATGTCGTAACAAGGTCACTAACTACTTTATAAAGCTTACACTAAGTCCCCATAATTTTCTCGAATTTTTAACTATTTTTAACCGAGGCCTAAGACCTTCGGACAACCCAAAACATATGGAGACGATGTCCGATCGACTTGAAACTAGCGCCAAAATGTTTGTTACATCGAATAATTTAAAAGTTGTGTTGGAACCTTCCTCGAAATATGTGCCTCACCCCCACATGTGCCGCCCAAAGGGGTTGCGCGTGGGCCTCACGCGTCAGACACTGTTTATCTTCAACCTCTGTTAATTTAGGACTTTAAAACATGCAAATCAACTTAAAATCTTACCTTAAAAATCGAGAGCTGAACCGGCCGCCCTTCCCTCCATCAGGTTTCCACGATTCTGGCTACTTTCATCTGTCTTTTTAGTCTTAAACGGTTTGTACAACATTTCTGAATATATTCAAGGATTTCAAACCATTTAACAGTCCTTAAAACCGAAATTCCAGAATTAAACTTCAAACCTTACCAGTTATGGTATCTCCGGCCACCACCCACGGCTGTCCTCCACGGTGGCATCACCAGGGTCATCTTATCTCTCTCATCATCTTCCATTCACACACCAAAGCCTAGAGTTGAAGATCGAAGGAGTTTAGCTGGGTTGGGTCACGGTTCCACTTTCCTGTTTGTCCACGTTCTTGGGCCGCCATCCCTCGGCAGTCGTCACGGCCACGCCACCCTAACCTCCTCAGTGCCCTCACTTATTCCATTTACTCACAATGAGCATAAGAGAACATTTGTGGGCAATTGGGTCCACGATCACACCCTCACATCCCTCTGTTTTCCTTTGTTCTTCACCGTGCACACACAATTAGTTTAAACGGGTGAATGGCGGTGAAAGATGGTTCTAAGGCCATCCAAAGAAGGCCACGCGTCAAAATTCTTGTGGGCACCATTTCAAATCAACAGCCAAGTGTCCATCTCTGAGTAGGCACAGATCCCAAAGCAGGAAATGTCCAAAATGCTCCTCAAGGACAAATTACCATTTTGCCCTTCGTAATCCCTAACCCGTAACTCTATTTCCCAAACTCCAAATGACACATGATGCCTATCATTGGAATCAAGGACTCGAGACCTACCTAACGGTCCTCGAGTTACGTGAAAATGACGTGTTGCACGAAAAGTCAAGCTTTTGCCCCTATTCGATCAAATTACCAAAATACCCTTCAACTTCCGAACGTAATAACTTTTCCCTCGAATGTCGGAATCGGACGTACCACCTGTCTATGAACTCGTGACATCCCAAACTACGTCAGGGTCATCGGTCAAAGTCCATTTGACCGTCCGAACAA